>CM076976.1:26909415-27551915 GCA_039105355.1 Benthosema pterotum
TTTTCGAAAATCCTCAAAAATCCTCAAACGATGAAAACAGCATGCTGTGCATGACCATAGGCTATAGCCTTGCGTTTTGCCAGGTTTCGTCCATTTTTTGAAAATCGTCAAATCATGAAAAACGTAAGGCTATAGCCTTGCTTTTTTTCGAAATTTCGACATTTTTCGAAAATCCTCAAAAATCCTCAAAATGATGAAAAAAGCATGCTGTGCAAGACCGTAGGCTATAGCCTTGCGTTTTTGCCAGGTTTCGTCATTTTTTGAAAATCGTCAAAATCATGAAAAAACGTAAGGCTATAGCCTTGCGTTTTTTCGAAATTTCGACATTTTTCGAAAATCCTCAAAATCCTCAAAAATCCTCAAAACGATGAAAAAAAGCATGCTGTGCAAGACTGTAGGCTATAGCCTTGAGTTTTTGCCAGGTTTCGTCATTTTTTGAAAATCGTCAAAATCATGAAAAAACGTAAGGCTATAGCCTTGCGTTTTTTTCGAAATTTCGACATTTTTCGAAAATCCTCAAAAATCCTCAAAACGATGAAAAAAAGCATGCTGTGCATGACCATAGGCTATAGCCTTGCGTTTTTGCCAGGTTTCGTCATTTTTTGAAAATCGTCAAAATCATGAAAAAACGTAAGGCTATAGCCTTGCGTTTTTTCGAAATTTCGACATTTTTCGAAAATCCTCAAAAATCCTTAAAAATCCTCAAAACGATGAAAAACAGCATGCTGTGCATGACCATAGGCTATAGCCTTGCATTTTTGCCAGGTTTCGTCATTTTTTGGAAATCGTCAAAATCATGAAAAAACGTAAGGCTATAGCCTTGCGTTTTTTCGAAATTTCGACATTTTTCGGAAATCCTCAAAAATCCTCAAAAATCTTCAAAACGATGAAAAACAGCATGCTGTGCAAGACCGTAGGTTATAGCCTTGCGTTTTTGCCAGGTTTCGTCATTTTTTGAAAATCGTCAAAATCATGAAAAAACGTAAGGCTATAGCCTTGCGGTTTTTCGAAATTCCGACATTTTTCAAAAATCCTCAAAAATCCTCAAAACGATGAAAAACAGCATGCTGTGCATGACCATAGGCTATAGCCTTGCGTTTTTGCCAGGTTTCGTCATTTTTTGAAAATCGTCAAAATCATGAAAAAACGTAAGGCTATAGCCTTGCGTCTTTTCGAAATTTCGACATTTTTCGAAATCCTCAAAATCCTCAAAAATCCTCAAAATGATGAAAAAAAGCATGCTGTGCAAGACCATAGGCTATAGCCTTGCGTTTTTGCCAGGTTTCGTCATTTTTTGAAAATCGTCAAAATCATGAAAACTAAGGCTATAGCCTTGCGTTTTTCAAAATTTCGACATTTTTCAAAATCCTCTCAAAAATCCTCAAATGATGAAAAAAAGCATGCTGTGCATGACCATAGGCTATAGCCTTGCGTTTTTGCCAGGTTTCGTCATTTTTTGAAAATCGTCAAAATCATGAAAAAACGTAAGGCTATAGCCTTGCGTTTTTTCGAAATTTCGTCATTTTTTGAAAATCCTCAAAATCCTCAAAAATCCTCAAAACGATGAAAAACAGCATGCTGTGCAAGACGTAGGCTATAGCCTTGAGTTTTTGCCAGGTTTCGTCATTTTTTGAAAATCGTCAAAATCATGAAAAAACGTAAGGCTATAGCCTTGCGTTTTTTCGAAATTTCGACATTTTTCGAAAATCCTCAAAAATCCTCAAAATGATGAAAAAAAAGCATGCTGTGCATGACCATAGGCTATAGCCTTGCGTTTTTGCCAGGTTTCGTCATTTTTTGAAAATCGTCAAAATCATGAAAAAACCTAAGGCTATAGCCTTGCGTTTTTTCGAAATTTCGACATTTTTCAAAAATCCTCAAAAATCCTCAAAAATCCTCAAAATGATGAAAAAAGCATGCTGTGCAAGACCATAGGCTATAGCCTTGCGTTTTTGCCAGGTTTCGTCATTTTTTGAAAATCGTCAAAATCATGAAAAAACGTAAGGCTATAGCCTTGCGTTTTTTTCGTAATTTCGACATTTTTCGAAATCCTCAAAAATCCTCAAAAATCCTCAAAACGATGAAAAACAGCATGCTGTGCAAGACCGTAGGCTATAGCCTTGCGTTTTTGCCAGGTTTCGTCATTTTTTGAAAATCGTCAAAATCATGAAAAAACGTAAGGCTATAGCCTTGCGTTTTTTCGAAATTTCGACATTTTTCGAAAATCCTCAAAAATCCTCAAAACGATGAAAAACAGCATGCTGTGCATGACCATAGGCTATAGCCTTGCATTTTTGCCAGGTTTCGTCATTTTTTGAAAATCGTCAAAATCATGAAAAAACGTAAGGCTATAGCCTTGCGTCTTTTCGAAATTTCGACATTTTTCGTAAATCCTCAAAAATCCTCAAAAATCCTCAAAATGATGAAAAACAGCATGCTGTGCATGACCATAGGCTATAGCCTTGCATTTTTGCCAGGTTTCGTCATTTTTTGAAAATCGTCAAAATCATGAAAAAACGTAAGGCTATAGCCTTAAGTTTTTTTTCGAAATTTCGACATTTTTCGAAAATCCTCAAAAATCCTCAAAACGATGAAAAACAGCATGCTGTGCATGACCATAGGCTATAGCCTTGCATTTTTTCCAGGTTTCGTCATTTTTTGAAAATCGTCAAAATCATGAAAAAACGTAAGGCTATAGCCTTGCGTCTTTTCGAAATTTCGACATTTTTCGAAAATCCTCAAAAATCCTCAAAAATCCTCAAAATGATGAAAAACAGCATGCTGTGCATGACCATAGGCTATAGCCTTGCATTTTTGCCAGGTTTCGTCATTTTTTGAAAATCGTCAAAATCATGAAAAAACGTAAGGCTATAGCCTTAAGTTTTTTTTTTCGAAATTTTGACATTTTTCGAAAATCCTCAAAAAATCCTCAAAACGATGAAAAAAACAGCATGCTGTGCATGACCATAGGCTATAGCCTTGCATTTTTTCCAGTTTCGTCATTTTTTGAAAATCGTCAAAATCATGAAAAAACGTAAGGCTATAGCCTTGCGTCTTTTCGAAAATTTCGACATTTTTCGGAAATCCTCAAAAATCCTCAAAAATCTTCAAAACGATGAAAAACAGCATGCTGTGCAAGACCGTAGGTTATAGCCTTGCGTTTTTGCCAGGTTTCGTCATTTTTTGAAAATCGTCAAAATCATGAAAAAACGTAAGGCTATAGCCTTACGTTTTTCGACATTTTCGAAAATCCTCAAAAATCCTCAAAACGATGAAAAACACAGCTGTGCGTGACCATAGCTATAGCCTTGCGTTTTTGCCAGGTTTTCGTCATTTTTTGAAAATCGTCAAAATCATGAAAAACGTAAGGCTATAGCCTTGCGTCTTTTCGAAATTTTCGACATTTTCGTAAATCCTCAAAAATCCTCAAAAATCCTCAAAATGATGAAAAAAACAGCATGCTGTGCAAGACCATAGGCTATAGCCTTGCATTTTTGCCAGGTTTCGTCATTTTTTGAAAATCGTCAAAATCATGAAAAAACGTAAGGCTATAGCCTTGCGTTTTTTTTTCGAAATTTCGACATTTTTCGAAAATCCTCAAAAATCCTCAAAACGATGAAAAACAGCATGCTGTGCATGACCATAGGCTATAGCCTTGCGTTTTTGCCAGGTTTCGTCATTTTTTGAAAATCGTCAAAATCATGAAAAAACGTAAGGCTATAGCCTTGCGTCTTTTCAAAATTTCGACATTTTTCGGAAATCCTCAAAATCCTCAAAAATCTTCAAAACGATGAAAAACAGCATGCTGTGCAAGACCGTAGGTTATAGCCTTGCGTTTTTGCCAGGTTTCGTCATTTTTTGAAAATCGTCAAAATCATGAAAAAACGTAAGGCTATAGCCTTGCGTTTTTTCGTAATTTCGACATTTTTCGAAAATCCTCAAAATCCTCAAAAATCCTCAAAACGATGAAAAACAGCATGCTGTGCAAGACTGTAGGCTATAGCCTTGAGTTTTTGCCAGGTTTCGTCATTTTTTGAAAATCGTCAAAATCATGAAAAAACGTAAGGCTATAGCCTTGCGTTTTTTCGAAATTTCGACATTTTTCGAAAATCCTCAAAAATCCTCAAAATGATGAAAAAAAGCATGCTGTGCATGACCATAGGCTATAGCCTTGCGTTTTTGCCAGGTTTCGTCATTTTTTGAAAATCGTCAAAATCATGAAAAAACCTAAGGCTATAGCCTTGCGTTTTTTCGAAATTTCGACATTTTTCGAAAATCCTCAAAAATCCTTAAAAATCCTCAAAACGATGAAAAACAGCATGCTGTGCATGACCATAGGCTATAGCCTTGCATTTTTGCCAGGTTTCGTCATTTTTTGAAAATCGTCAAAATCATGAAAAAACGTAAGGCTATAGCCTTGCGTCTTTTCGAAATTTCGACATTTTTCGAAATCCTCAAAAATCCTCAAAAATCTCAAAACGATGAAAAACAGCATGCTGTGCAAGACCGTAGGTTATAGCCTTGCGTTTTTGCCAGGTTTCGTCATTTTTTGAAAATCGTCAAAATCATGAAAAAACGTAAGGCTATAGCCTTGCGTTTTTTCGTAATTTCGACATTTTTCGAAAATCCTCAAAAATCCTCAAAACGATGAAAAACAGCATGCTGTGCATGACCATAGGCTATAGCCTTGCGTTTTTGCCAGGTTTCGTCATTTTTTGAAAATCGTCAAAATCATGAAAAAACGTAAGGCTATAGCCTTGCGGTTTTTTTCGAAATTTGACATTTTTCAAAAATCCTCAAAAATCCTCAAAAATCCTCAAAATCCTCAAAAATCCTCAAAACGATGAAAAACAGCATGCTGTGCATGACCATAGGCTATAGCCTTGCGTTTTTGCCAGGTTTCGTCATTTTTTGAAAATCGTCAAAATCATGAAAAAACGTAAGGCTATAGCCTTGCGTTTTTTCGAAATTTCGACATTTTTCCGAAATCCTCAAAAATCCTCAAAAATCTTCAAAACGATGAAAAATAGCATGCTGTGCAAGACCGTAGGTTATAGCCTTGCGTTTTTGCCAGGTTTCGTCATTTTTTGAAAATCGTCAAAATCATGAAAAAACGTAAGGCTATAGCCTTGCGTCTTTTCGAAATTTCGACATTTTTCGGAAATCCTCAAAAATCCTCAAAAATCCTCAAAATGATGAAAAAAAGCATGCTGTGCATGACCATAGGCTATAGCCTTGCGTTTTTGCCAGGTTTCGTCATTTTTTGAAAATCGTCAAAATCATGAAAAAACGTAAGGCTATAGCCTTGCGTTTTTTCGAAATTTCGACATTTTTCGGAAATCCTCAAAAATCCTCAAAAATCCTCAAAATGATGAAAAAAAGCATGCTGTGCATGACCATAGGCTATAGCCTTGCGTTTTTGCCAGGTTTCGTCATTTTTTGAAAATCGTCAAAATCATGAAAAAACGTAAGGCTATAGCCTTGCGTTTTTCAAAATTTCGACATTTTTCAAAAATCCTCAAAAATCCTCAAAATGATGAAAAAAAGCATGCTGTGCATGACCATAGGCTATAGCCTTGCGTTTTTGCCAGGTTTCGTCATTTTTTGAAAATCGTCAAAATCATGAAAAAACGTAAGGCTATAGCCTTGCGTTTTTTCGAAATTTCGTCATTTTTTGAAAATCCTCAAAATCCTCAAAAATCCTCAAAACGATGAAAAACAGCATGCTGTGCAAGACTGTAGGCTATAGCCTTGAGTTTTTGCCAGGTTTCGTCATTTTTTGAAAATCGTCAAAATCATGAAAAAACGTAAGGCTATAGCCTTGCGTTTTTTCGAAATTTCGACATTTTTCGAAAATCCTCAAAAATCCTCAAAATGATGAAAAAAAGCATGCTGTGCATGACCATAGGCTATAGCCTTGCGTTTTTGCCAGGTTTCGTCATTTTTTGAAAATCGTCAAAATCATGAAAAAACCTAAGGCTATAGCCTTGCGTTTTTTTGAAATTTCGACATTTTTCGAAAATCCTCAAAAATCCTTAAAAATCCTCAAAACGATGAAAAACAGCATGCTGTGCATGACCATAGGCTATAGCCTTGCATTTTTGCCAGGTTTCGTCATTTTTTGAAAATCGTCAAAATCATGAAAAAACGTAAGGCTATAGCCTTGCGTCTTTTCGAAATTTCGACATTTTTCGGAAATCCTCAAAAATCCTCAAAAATCTTCAAAACGATGAAAAACAGCATGCTGTGCAAGACCGTAGGTTATAGCCTTGCGTTTTTGCCAGGTTTCGTCATTTTTTGAAAATCGTCAAAATCATGAAAAAACGTAAGGCTATAGCCTTACGTTTTTCGACATTTTTCGAAAATCCTCAAAAATCCTCAAAACGATGAAAAACAGCATGCTGTGCATGACCATAGGCTATAGCCTTGCGTTTTTGCCAGGTTTCGTCATTTTTTGAAAATCGTCAAAATCATGAAAAAACGTAAGGCTATAGCCTTGCGTCTTTTCGAAATTTCGACATTTTTCGTAAATCCTCAAAAATCCTCAAAAATCCTCAAAATGATGAAAAAAAGCATGCTGTGCATGACCATAGGCTATAGCCTTGCGTTTTTGCCAGGTTTCGTCATTTTTTGAAAATCGTCAAAATCATGAAAAAACGTAAGGCTATAGCCTTGCTTTTTCGAAATTTCGACATTTTTCAAAAATCCTCAAAAATCCTCAAAAATCCTCAAAATGATGAAAAAAAGCATGCTGTGCATGACCATAGGCTATAGCCTTGCGTTTTTGCCAGGTTTCGTCATTTTTTGAAAATCGTCAAAATCATGAAAAAAGTAAGGCTATAGCCTTGCGTTTTTTCGAAATTTCGACATTTTTCGAAAATCCTCAAAAATCCTCAAAAATCCTCAAAACGATGAAAAACAGCATGCTGTGCATGACCATAGGCTATAGCCTTGCGTTTTTGCCAGGTTTCGTCATTTTTTGAAAATCGTCAAAATCATGAAAAAACGTAAGGCTATAGCCTTGCGTTTTTCGAAATTTCGACATTTTTCGAAAATCCTCAAAAATCCTCAAAAATCCTCAAAACGATGAAAAACAGCATGCTGTGCATGACCATAGGCTATAGCCTTGCGTTTTTGCCAGGTTTCGTCATTTTTTGAAAATCGTCAAAATCATGAAAAAAACGTAAGGCTATAGCCTTAAGTTTTTTCGAAATTTCGTCATTTTTCGAAAATCCTCAAAAATCCTCAAAAATCCTCAAAAATCCTCAAAACGATGAAAAACAGCATGCTGTGCAAGACTGTAGGCTATAGCCTTGAGTTTTTGCCAGGTTTCGTCATTTTTTGAAAATCGTCAAAATCATGAAAAAACGTAAGGCTATAGCCTTGCGTTTTTTCGAAATTTCGACATTTTTCGAAAATCCTCAAAAATCCTCAAAATGATGAAAAAAAGCATGCTGTGCATGACCATAGGCTATAGCCTTGCGTTTTTGCCAGGTTTCGTCATTTTTTGAAAATCGTCAAAATCATGAAAAAACGTAAGGCTATAGCCTTGCGTTTTTTCGAAATTTCGACATTTTTCGAAAATCCTCAAAAATCCTTAAAAATCCTCAAAACGATGAAAAACAGCATGCTGTGCATGACCATAGGCTATAGCCTTGCATTTTTTCCAGGTTTCGTCATTTTTTGAAAATCGTCAAAATCATGAAAAAACGTAAGGCTATAGCCTTGCGTCTTTTCGAAATTTCGACATTTTTCGGAAATCCTCAAAAATCCTCAAAAATCTCAAAACGATGAAAAACAGCATGCTGTGCAAGACCATAGGTTATAGCCTTGCGTTTTTGCCAGGTTTCGTCATTTTTTGAAAATCGTCAAAATCATGAAAAAACGTAAGGCTATAGCCTTACGTTTTTTCCAAATTTCGACATTTTTCGAAAATCCTCAAAAATCCTCAAAACGATGAAAAACAGCATGCTGTGCATGACCATAGGCTATAGCCTTGCGTTTTTGCCAGGTTTCGTCATTTTTTGAAAATCGTCAAAATCATGAAGAAAAACGTAAGGCTATAGCCTTAAGTTTTTTCGAAATTTCGTCATTTTTCGAAAATCCTCAAAAATCTTCCAAACGATGAAAAACAGCATGCTGTGCAAGACTGTAGGCTATAGCCTTGAGTTTTTTGCCAGGTTTCGTCATTTTTTGAAAATCGTCAAAATCATGAAAAAACGTAAGGCTATAGCCTTGCGTTTTTTCGAAATTTCGACATTTTTCGAAAATCCTCAAAAATCCTCAAAATGATGAAAAAAAGCATGCTGTGCATGACCATAGGCTATAGCCTAGCGTTTTTGCCAGGTTTCGTAATTTTTTGAAAATCGTCAAAATCATGAAAAAACGTAAGGCTATAGCCTTGCGTTTTTTCGAAATTTTGACATTTTTCGAAAATCCTCAAAAATCTTAAAATCCTCAAAACGATGAAAAACAGCATGCTGTGCATGACCATAGGCTATAGCCTTGCATTTTTTTCAGGTTTCGTCATTTTTTGAAAATCGTCAAAATCATGAAAAAACGTAAGGCTATAGCCTTGCGTCTTTTCGAAATTTCGACATTTTTCGGAAATCCTCAAAAATCCTCAAAAATCCTCAAAATGATGAAAAAAAGCATGCTGTGCATGACCATAGGCTATAGCCTTGCGTTTTTGCCAGGTTTCGTCATTTTTTGAAAATCGTCAAAATCATGAAAAAACGTAAGGCTATAGCCTTGCGTTTTTCAAAATTTCGACATTTTTCGAAAATCCTCAAAATCCTCAAAATGATGAAAAAAGCATGCTGTGCATGACCATAGGCTATAGCCTTGCGTTTTTGCCAGGTTTCGTCATTTTTTGAAAATCGTCAAAATCATGAAAAAACGTAAGGCTATAGCCTTGCGTTTTTTCGAAATTTCGTCATTTTTCGAAAATCCTCAAAAATCCTCAAAACGATGAAAAACAGCATGCTGTGCAAGACTGTAGGCTATAGCCTTGAGTTTTTGCCAGGTTTCGTCATTTTTTGAAAATCGTCAAAATCATGAAAAAACGTAAGGCTATAGCCTTGCGTTTTTTCGAAATTTCGACATTTTTCGAAAATCCTCAAAAATCCTCAAAATGATGAAAAAAAGCATGCTGTGCATGACCATAGGCTATAGCCTTGCGTTTTTGCCAGGTTTCGTCATTTTTTGAAAATCGTCAAAATCATGAAAAAACCTAAGGCTATAGCCTTGCGTTTTTTCGAAATTTCGACATTTTTCGAAAATCCTCAAAAATCCTTAAAAATCCTCAAAACGATGAAAAACAGCATGCTGTGCATGACCATAGGCTATAGCCTTGCATTTTTGCCAGGTTTCGTCATTTTTTGAAAATCGTCAAAATCATGAAAAAACGTAAGGCTATAGCCTTGCGTCTTTTCGAAATTTCGACATTTTTCGGAAATCCTCAAAAATCCTCAAAAATCTTCAAAACGATGAAAAACAGCATGCTGTGCAAGACCGTAGGTTATAGCCTTACGTTTTTGCCAGGTTTCGTCATTTTTTGAAAATCGTCAAAATCATGAAAAAACGTAAGGCTATAGCCTTGCGTTTTTTCGTAATTTCGACATTTTTCGAAAATCCTCAAAAATCCTCAAAACGATGAAAAACAGCATGCTGTGCATGACCATAGGCTATAGCCTTGCATTTTTGCCAGGTTTCGTCATTTTTTGAAAATCGTCAAAATCATGAAAAAACGTAAGGCTATAGCCTTGCGTCTTTTCGAAATTTCGACATTTTTCGAAAATCCTCAAAAATCCTCAAAAATCCTCAAAATGAGGAAAAAAGCATGCTGTGCATGACCATAGGCTATAGCCTTGCGTTTTTGCCAGGTTTCGTCATTTTTTGAAAATCGTCAAAATCATGAAAAAACGTAAGGCTATAGCCTTGCGTTTTTCGAAATTTCGACATTTTTCAAAAATCCTCAAAAATCCTCAAAAATCCTCAAAAATCCTCAAAATGATGAAAAAAAGCATGCTGTGCATGACCATAGGCTATAGCCTTGCGTTTTTGCCAGGTTTTCGTCATTTTTGAAAATCGTCAAAATCATGAAAAACGTAAGGCTATAGCCTTGCGTTTTTTCGAAATTACGACATTTTTCGAAAATCCTCAAAATCCTCAAAAATCCTCAAAACGATGAAAAAACAGCATGCTGTGCAAGACCGTAGGCTATAGCCTTGCGTTTTTGCCAGGTTTCGTCATTTTTTGAAAATCGTCAAAATCATGAAAAAAAAACGTAAGGCTATAGCCTTGTTTTTTTCGAAATTTCGACATTTTTCGAAAATCCTCAAAAATCCTCAAAACGATGAAAAACAGCATGCTGTGCAAGACTGTAGGCTATAGCCTTGAGTTTTTGCCAGGTTTCGTCATTTTTTGAAAATCGTCAAAATCATGAAAAAACGTAAGGCTATAGCCTTGCGTTTTTTCGAAATTTCGACATTTTTTCGGAAATCCTCAAAAATCCTCAAAAATCTTCAAAACGATGAAAAACAGCATGCTGTGCAAGACCGTAGGCTATAGCCTTGCGTTTTTGCCAGGTTTCGTCATTTTTTGAAAATCGTCAAAATCATGACAAAACGTAAGGCTATAGCCTTGCGTTTTTTCGTAATTTCGACATTTTTCGAAAATCCTCAAAAATCCTCAAAACGATGAAAAACAGCATGCTGTGCATGACCATAGGCTATAGCCTTGCATTTTTGCCAGGTTTCGTCATTTTTTGAAAATCGTCAAAATCATGAAAAAACGTAAGGCTATAGCCTTGCGTCTTTTCGAAATTTCGACATTTTTCGTAAATCCTCAAAAATCCTCAAAAATCCTCAAAATGATGAAAAAAAGCATGCTGTGCATGACCATAGGCTATAGCCTTGCGTTTTTGCCAGGTTTCGTCATTTTTTGAAAATCGTCAAAATCATGAAAAAACGTAAGGCTATAGCCTTGCGTTTTTTTCGAAATTTCGACATTTTTCAAAAATCCTCAAAAATCCTCAAAATCCTCAAAAATCCTCAAAAATCCTCAAAACGATGAAAAAAAGCATGCTGTGCATGACCATAGGCTATAGCCTTGCGTTTTTGCCAGGTTTCGTCATTTTTTGAAAATCGTCAAAATCATGAAAAAACGTAAGGCTATAGCCTTGCGTTTTTTCGAAATTTCGACATTTTTCGAAAATCCTCAAAAATCCTCAAAAATCCTCAAAACGATGAAAAACAGCATGCTGTGCATGACCATAGGCTATAGCCTTGCGTTTTTGCCAGGTTTCGTCATTTTTTGAAAATCGTCAAAATCATGAAAAAAAACGTAAGGCTATAGCCTTAAGTTTTTTCGAAATTTCGTCATTTTTCGAAAATCCTCAAAAATCCTCAAAACGATGAAAAACAGCATGCTGTGCAAGACTGTAGGCTATAGCCTTGAGTTTTTGCCAGGTTTCGTCATTTTTTGAAAATCGTCAAAATCATGAAAAACGTAAGGCTATAGCCTTGCGTCTTTTCGAAATTTCGACATTTTTCGAAAATCCTCAAAAATCCTCAAAACGATGAAAAACAGCATGCTGTGCATGACCATAGGCTATAGCGTTGCGTTTTTGCCAGGTTTCGTCATTTTTTGAAAAGCGTCAAAATCATGAAAAAAACGTAAGGCTATAGCCTTAAGTTTTTTCGAAATTTCTTCATTTTTCGAAAATCCTCAAAAATCCTCAAAAATCCTCAAAACGATGAAAAACAGCATGCTGTGCAAGACTGTAGGCTATAGCCTTGAGTTTTTGCCAGGTTTCGTCATTTTTTGAAAATCGTCAAAATCATGAAAAAACGTAAGGCTATAGCCTTGCGTTTTTTCGAAATTTCGACATTTTTCGAAAATGCTCAAAAATCCTCAAAACGATGAAAAACAGCATGCTGTGCATGACCATAGGCTATAGCCTTGCGTTTTTGCCAGGTTTCGTCATTTTTTGAAAATCGTCAAAATCATGAAAAAACGTAAGGCTATAGCCTTGCGTTTTTTCGAAATTTCGACATTTTTCGAAAATCCTCAAAAATCCTCAAAACGATGAAAAACAGCATGCTGTGCATGACCATAGGCTATAGCCTTGCATTTTTGCCAGGTTTCGTCATTTTTTGAAAATCGTCAAAATCATGAAAAAACGTAAGGCTATAGCCTTGCATCTTTTCGAAATTTCGACATTTTTCGGAAATCCTCAAAAATCCTCAAAAATCCTCAAAATGATGAAAAAAAGCATGCTGTGCATGACCATAGGCTATAGCCTTGCGTTTTTGCCAGGTTTCGTCATTTTTTGAAAATCGTCAAAATCATGAAAAAACATAAGGCTATAGCCTTGCGTTTTTTCAAAATTTCGACATTTTTCGAAAATCCTTAAAAATCCTCAAAACGATGAAAAAAAGCATGCTGTGCATGACCATAGGCTATAGCCTTGCGTTTTTGCCAGGTTTCGTCATTTTTTGAAAATCGTCAAAATCATGAAAAAACGTAAGGCTATAGCCTTGCGTCTTTTCGAAATTTCGACATTTTTCGTAAATCCTCAAAAATCCTCAAAAATCCTCAAAATGATGAAAAAAAGCATGCTGTGCATGACCATAGGCTATAGCCTTGCGTTTTTGCCAGGTTTCGTCATTTTTTGAAAATCGTCAAAATCATGAAAAAACGTAAGGCTATAGCCTTGCGTTTTTCGAAATTTCGACATTTTTCGAAAATCCTCAAAAATCCTCAAAACGATGAAAAAAAGCATGCTGTGCATGACCATAGGCTATAGCCTTGCGTTTTTGCCAGGTTTCGTCATTTTTTGAAAATCGTCAAAATCATGAAAAAACGTAAGGCTATAGCCTTGCGTTTTTTCGAAATTTCGACATTTTTCGAAAATCCTCAAAAATCCTCAAAAATCCTCAAAACGATGAAAAACAGCATGCTGTGCATGACCATAGGCTATAGCCTTGCATTTTTGCCAGGTTTCGTCATTTTTTGAAAATCGTCAAAATCATGAAAAAACGTAAGGCTATAGCCTTGCGTCTTTTGAAATTTCGACATTTTTCGAAAATCCTCAAAAATCCTCAAAACGATGAAAAACAGCATGCTGTGCATGACCATAGGCTATAGCGTTGCGTTTTTGCCAGGTTTCGTCATTTTTTGAAAATCGTCAAAATCATGAAAAAAAAAACGTAAGGCTATAGCCTTAAGTTTTTTCGAAATTTCGTCATTTTTCGAAAATCCTCAAAAATCCTCAAAAATCCTCAAAAATCCTCAAAAATCCTCAAAACGATGAAAAACAGCATGCTGTGCAAGACTGTAGGCTATAGCCTTGAGTTTTTGCCAGGTTTCGTCATTTTTTGAAAATCGTCAAAATCATGAAAAAACGTAAGGCTATAGCCTTGCGTTTTTTCGAAAATTTCGACATTTTTCGAAAATCCTCAAAAATCCTCAAAACGATGAAAAACAGCATGCTGTGCATGACCATAGGCTATAGCCTTGCATTTTTGCCAGGTTTCGTCATTTTTTGAAAATCGTCAAAATCATGAAAAAACGTAAGGCTATAGCCTTGCGTCTTTTCGAAATTTCGACATTTTTCGGAAATCCTCAAAAATCCTCAAAAATCCTCAAAATGATGAAAAAAAGCATGCTGTGCATGACCATAGGCTATAGCCTTGCGTTTTTGCCAGGTTTCGTCATTTTTTGAAAATCGTCAAAATCATGAAAAAACGTAAGGCTATAGCCTTGCGTTTTTTCGAAATTGCGACATTTTTCGAAAATCCTCAAAAATCCTCAAAACGATGAAAAACAGCATGCTGTGCAAGACCATAGGCTATAGCCTTGCATTTTTGCCAGGTTTCGTCATTTTTTGAAAATCGTCAAAATCATGAAAAAACGTAAGGCTATAGCCTTGCGTCTTTTCGAAATTTCGACATTTTTCGAAAATCCTCAAAACGATGAAAAACAGCATGCTGTGCATGACCATAGGCTATAGCCTTGCATTTTTGCCAGGTTTCGTCATTTTTTGAAAATCGTCAAAATCATGAAAAACGTAAGGCTATATAGCCTTGCGTCTTTTCGAAATTTCGACATTTTTCGAAAAATCCTCAAAAATCCTCAAAAATCCTCAAAACGATGAAAAACAGCATGCTGTGCATGACCATAGGCTATAGCCTTGCATTTTTGCCAGGTTTCGTCATTTTTTGAAAATCGTCAAAATCATGAAAAAACGTAAGGCTATAGCCTTGCGTCTTTTCGAAATTTCGACATTTTTCCGAAATCCTCAAAAATCCTCAAAAATCTTCAAAACGATGAAAAACAGCATGCTGTGCAAGACCGTAGGCTATAGCCTTGCGTTTTTGCCAGGTTTCGTCATTTTTTGAAAATCGTCAAAATCATGAAAAAACGTAAGGCTATAGCCTTGCGTTTTTTCAAAATTTCGAAATTTCGTCATTTTTTCGAAAATCCTCAAAAATCCTCAAAAATCCTCAAAACGATGAAAAACAGCATGCTGTGCAAGACCGTAGGCTATAGCCTTGCGTTTTTGCCAGGTTTCGTCATTTTTTGAAAATCGTCAAAATCATGAAAAAACGTAAGGCTATAGCCTTGTGTTTTTTGAAATTTCGACATTTTTCGAAAATCCTCAAAAATCTTCAAAACGATGAAAAACAGCATGCTGTGCAAGACCGTAGGTTATAGCCTTGCGTTTTTGCCAGGTTTCGTCATTTTTTGAAAATCGTCAAAATCATGAAAAAAGGTAAGGCATAGCCTTGCGTTTTTCAAAAATTCGACATTTTTCGACATTTTTCGAAAATCCTCAAAAATCCTCAAAAATCCTCAAAATGATGAAAAACATTATGCTGTGCATGACCATAGGCTATAGCCTTGCGTTTTTGCCAGGTTTCGTCATTTTTTGAAAATCGTCAAAATCATGAAAAAACGTAAGGCTATAGCCTTGCGTCTTTCGAAATTTCGACATTTTTCGAAAATCCTCAAAAATCCTCAAAACGATGAAAAACAGCATGCTGTGCATGACCATAGGCTATAGCCTTGCATTTTTGCCAGGTTTCGTCATTTTTTGAAAATCGTCAAAATCATGAAAAAAAACGTAAGGCTATAGCCTTAAGTTTTTTCGAAATTTCGTCATTTTTCGAAAACCTCAAAATCCTCAAAAATCCTCAAAACGATGAAAAACAGCATGCTGTGCAAGACTGTAGGCTATAGCCTTGCGTTTTTGCCAGGTTTCGTCATTTTTTGAAAATCGTCAAAATCATGAAAAAACGTAAGGCTATAGCCTTAAGTTTTTTTCGAAATTTCGACATTTTTCGAAAATCCTCAAAAATCCTCAAAACGATGAAAAACAGCATGCTGTGCATGACCATAGGCTATAGCCTTGCATTTTTGCCAGGTTTCGTCATTTTTTGAAAATCGTCAAAATCATGAAAAAACGTAAGGCTATAGCCTTGCGTCTTTTCGAAATTTCGACATTTTTCGAAAATCCTCAAAAATCCTCAAAATGATGAAAAAAAGCATGCTGTGCATGACCATAGGCTATAGCCTTGCGTTTTTGCCAGGTTTCGTCATTTTTTGAAAATCGTCAAAATCATGAAAAAACGTAAGGCTATAGCCTTGCGTTTTTCGAAATTTCGACATTTTTCGAAAATCCTCAAAAATCCTCAAAACGATGAAAAACAGCATGCTGTGCATGACCATAGGCTATAGCCTTGCATTTTTGCCAGGTTTCGTCATTTTTTGAAAATCGTCAAAATCATGAAAAAACGTAAGGCTATAGCCTTGCGTTTTTCGAAATTTCGACATTTTTCGAAAATCCTCAAAAATCCTCAAAACGATAAAAAACAGCATGCTGTGCAAGACCGTAGGCTATAGCCTTGCGTTTTTTGCCAGGTTTCGTCATTTTTTGAAAATCGTCAAAATCATGAAAAAACGTAAGGCTATAGCCTTGCGTCTTTTCGAAATTTCGACATTTTTCGAAAATCCTCAAAACGATGAAAAACAGCATGCTGTGCATGACCATAGGCTATAGCCTTGCATTTTTGCCAGGTTTCGTCATTTTTTGAAAATCGTCAAAATCATGAAAAAACGTAAGGCTATATAGCCTTGCGTCTTTTCGAAATTTCGACATTTTTCGTAAATCCTCAAAAATCCTCAAAAATCCTCAAAATGATGAAAAAAGCATGCTGTGCATGACCATAGGCTATAGCCTTGCATTTTTGCCAGGTTTCGTCATTTTTTGAAAATCGTCAAAATCATGAAAAAACGTAAGGCTATAGCCTTGCGTCTTTTCGAAATTTCGACATTTTTCCGAAATCCTCAAAAATCCTCAAAAATCTTCAAAACGATGAAAAACAGCATGCTGTGCAAGACCGTAGGCTATAGCCTTGCGTTTTTGCCAGGTTTCGTCATTTTTTGAAAATCGTCAAAATCATGAAAAAACGTAAGGCATAGCCTTGCGTTTTTTCAAAATTTCGAAATTTCGTCATTTTTCGAAAATCCTCAAAAATCCTCAAAAATCCTCAAAACGATGAAAAACAGCATGCTGTGCAAGACTGTAGGCTATAGCCCTGAGTTTTTGCCAGGTTTCGTCATTTTTTGAAAATCGTCAAAATCATGAAAAAACGTAAGGCTATAGCCTTGTGTTTTTTTGAAATTTCGACATTTTTCGAAAATCCTCAAAAATCTTCAAAACGATGAAAAACAGCATGCTGTGCAAGACCGTAGGTTATAGCCTTGCGTTTTTGCCAGGTTTCGTCATTTTTTGAAAATCGTCAAAATCATGAAAAAAGGTAAGGCATAGCCTTGCGTTTTTCAAAAATTCGACATTTTTCGACATTTTTCGAAAATCCTCAAAAATCCTCAAAAATCCTCAAAAATCCTCAAAAATCCTCAAAATGATGAAAAACATTATGCTGTGCATGACCATAGGCTATAGCCTTGCGTTTTTGCCAGGTTTCGTCATTTTTTGAAAATCGTCAAAATCATGAAAAAACGTAAGGCTATAGCCTTGCGTCTTTCGAAATTTCGACATTTTTCGAAAATCCTCAAAAATCCTCAAAACGATGAAAAACAGCATGCTGTGCATGACCATAGGCTATAGCCTTGCGTTTTTGCCAGGTTTCGTCATTTTTTGAAAATCGTCAAAATCATGAAAAAAAACGTAAGGCTATAGCCTTAAGTTTTTTCGAAATTTCGTCATTTTTCGAAAATCCTCAAAAATCCTCAAAAATCCTCAAAACGATGAAAAACAGCATGCTGTGCAAGACTGTAGGCTATAGCCTTGAGTTTTTGCCAGGTTTCGTCATTTTTTGAAAATCGTCAAAATCATGAAAAAACGTAAGGCTATAGCCTTAAGTTTTTTTCGAAATTTCGACATTTTTCGAAAATCCTCAAAAATCCTCAAAACGATGAAAAACAGCATGCTGTGCATGACCATAGGCTATAGCCTTGCATTTTTGCCAGGTTTCGTCATTTTTTGAAAATCGTCAAAATCATGAAAAAAACGTAAGGCTATAGCCTTGCGTCTTTTCGAAATTTCGACATTTTTCGGAAATCCTCAAAAATCCTCAAAATGATGAAAAAAAGCATGCTGTGCATGACCATAGGCTATAGCCTTGCGTTTTTGCCAGGTTTCGTCATTTTTTGAAAATCGTCAAAATCATGAAAAAACGTAAGGCTATAGCCTTGCGTTTTTCGAAATTTCGACATTTTTCGAAAATCCTCAAAAATCCTCAAAACGGTGAAAAACAGCATGCTGTGCATGACCATAGGCTATAGCCTTGCATTTTTGCCAGGTTTCGTCATTTTTTGAAAATCGTCAAAATCATGAAAAAACGTAAGGCTATAGCCTTGCGTTTTTCGAAATTTCGACATTTTTCGAAAATCCTCAAAACTCCTCAAAACGATAAAAAACAGCATGCTGTGCAAGACCGTAGGCTATAGCCTTGCGTTTTTTGCCAGGTTTCGTCATTTTTTGAAAATCCTCAAAATGATGAAAAAATGTAAGGCTATAGCCTTGCGTTTTTTTTCGAAATTTCGGCATTTTTCGTAAATCCTCAAAAATACTCAAAACGATGAAAACCGGCATGCTGTGCAACACCGTAAGGCTATAGCCTTGCGTTTTTTCCAGGTTTCGTCATTTTTCGAAAATCTTCAAATATCCTCAAAATGATGACAAACAGTAAGGCTTATAGCCTTACAGTTTTTTTTCCCGAAATTTCAACATTTTTTGAAAACCCTCAAAAATGCTCAAAACGATGAAAAACGGCATGCTATGCAAGACCCTAAGGCTATAGCCTTGCTTTTTGCCAGGTTTCGTCATTTTTCGAAAATCTTCAAAAATCCTCGAAACGATGAAAAACGGTAAGGCTATAGCCTTGCATTTCAAAAATCCTCGAAACGATGAAAAACGGCATGCTCTGCAAGACCGTAAGGCTATAAAACTGTTTTGAAAGTAGGCCCTATGTTGAAAATCGCCGTTTGAGCATTTTGGAAAATTGACAAAATCAAACAAAAACAACCGGCTATGGTCACGGACATGCTATAGTATGCCGTTTTTCATCATTTTTGAGGATTTTCGAAAAATGTCAAAATTGAGAATTTTCAACATAATACAGTATGTCGACATAGGCCCTACTATAAAAAAGACAAAATCGAGGAAAACGTGTGGCTAAATGCCCATGGCTTCCGTCTTTTTCGAGGATTCATGAAGAATGATGAAATCGAGGAAAACGCAATTAGGTCATGGTTCCTTTCATTTTACGACAAACACTCAAATAGGGACGTGCTTGGACTTCTCCATTTCTTGCAACAGCATTGTGAAGAAATGACTCCCATTTAGACCACCCAATATGCTCCAGTCCCTTACTAAATAGACTTAACTGTAGGGAGTACAAACACAGTAATAATAATCTGGGGGTTCTCCTCTATACAACAAAATGATCCAAAAATAAAGAGACCATGCAAATACAATATTATCGTACGGGCACTGCAGGGAGTTGAACCCCGTTCCGGTAAACCAGAAGTCCCACACCAGTGCCATAGTTTGTTTTGTTGTAATTTGCAGGTCCAAAAATCAATCACATTGATTGACATTTAAAACACCCCCAAAATAAATCTCAACAGTAAAGTCACTTCACGATTTACACTGTAGGCAATAACAGTATATAAGAGGATCAGTTTTACCCTTGGCACGCAGCAAGATCAATCCATTACCAATAGCCTACACACTTACCAAGAAAGAAAACAAAATTTCAACTTGAATAGGCTAATTAAAGGTAGGGGAAGTGATTTCACTTTTGTCCGATATCACCCGGAAAAAAAAGTTTTTCTGTTAAAATGCTCTATTATAAGGTGTGCAGACCATATATGGAGTTTCCTCTCCCCCACGTTAGCAGAGGAGCTAATAAAAGTTCCCCAGGTGGAGGGTGAATTCTCCCCCAATCAGGATCGAGCAGCAGGTTCACATAGTGTAGCTACTCTTGGGGGGCCCTAGTGCACCAGGCTGGTACTACACCATGAATTTCAAATCACTTACCCTACCTTTAACAATCCATGAATGTAGCAATGTTTGTCACCATACACACAAACAGAAGACTCACCAAAAGGCAGCACTGGTCCTTAAAGACTTAAACACAACGTTAAGCAGGCTACATGCTACCATATATACCCCATCATGTTAATATTACCATGGTTGTGCCGCTGGTGGTGTCATATCGAGGGGTTTAAACATAGAACAATCATAGAATAGAATTAATCATTTTACCATGTTGTTGTTGAGCCAGTGCTGCAAACCTATGGTGAGAGATATAAGAAAATCCCACCTCCAAAAACAAGCCATCTCTATGTGAGAGAAAATAGCCAACATGGCAACCCAGATGTTCATGTCAAGACAGGAGTCAAGCATAAATAACAATAATATATTTTTTTGTCGGAAAGCTTTATAATGTTTTTGAATAAAGTTGGTTAGTGTTTTTGTAAAGCGCTTTGGGTATCTAGAAAAACGCTATGCTATTATTATTATTATTATTGTTGTTGTTATTATTATTATTACCCTTATAAATGATTAATTTGAGAGCAGGAATAATAAACAAGCACATGGTTACATAGGTAGATAGATATACTGACAGGCACAGACAAAAAGTAGGCTAATCAGACCTGATGTCATAAAGACAGAAATGTTAATCAAAACTCTCGTTCTCAAGCAATACTAATCTGCAATAACTAATGTATCTTAAAGGGTAAATATTCCTCTGCGAGAGGCATAATTGCCTCTGCTGAGCGCATAATGCTGGGCGCATTATGTGCCCCGAAGAGGCGCATTTAAGCCTCCTGTGGTAATGCGCCGCGCATTACCACAGGAGGCGTAAATGCTGGGCAGGCATTTACGCCTCCCGTGGTAAATGCCTGCCCGGTTGGTGCAGGCGAAAACTGTGCCTCAAGGCAAATTTGATCATTTTCCATTTAATGTTAGTGAAAGTAGGCCCACCTAGTGGAACTTGGAAAAACACAATACTGACACCTAGTGGCCATAAAATATTTCCCTCCTTTTATTCAGCCTTGGCCCCTGGTTCTGTGGGGTCTCTTTAGCACTTGCCACTTGCCCTACTTCACTCAACCTCCTGAGGTGAGGTGTATGCAACATCTCCTATAGTCAATCCATTGAGGCATTTAGCATGCACTATTGAATGTCTGACTTTGTGTGCACCGTGTCCTCGGCCTCCGTACCCCGCCAGGAAGAACAAAAGCAGGAGGATATACTGTATATAAGGGGACTCAGCGCCTTCCCGTGCAAACATTTGACCATTTATTTGTTTGACCGGACCTTTGGTCCACATTTCCCGACAGATTTGCTTTTTGAACCTCCTGCTGAGCTCACGCACAATAAAATGTGATCCTATGGAAAACAAGCAACAGGCCATGCATCAAGGACGAGAAAAGAATGGGCTGACAGATGATGCGTTATGTAACCCCCGAAAAAGAGGAATGTTGGGTTTGATGATTAACGGTTTAAATTAATTTCCAGTCACTTTGGTGTGTGATTTGAAATGTACAGTATATTCATTCTAAACGATGGCCAAGAATTTACACCCCCCCATCCCACGCAGGATCCTCACATGTATAGGACTGTGATATATTAACAAGTTTTCCTTCAAATGTACTTTGTACCAGTTATTTACCTCTTGGCAGACGATTAACTGAACTTGACCCTAAACTTGAAACCAGAGGGCTTGGGCTGGACGAGGTGAGGTTCACAAACATAGCTCTCTGGGGTAAACGTTACAGTGTAGCCACAAGGTCATATGAATGTTTTACTGACTCCACCAGAGCACACTTTGAGTCAACAAGAAAAAGAATGTAGGCATTCTGGTTTAGTACCCTACAGTAGTGGTTCCCAAATGCTTTCATGTCAAGGACCCACAGATTGACAATAATTAGCCCACAGACCCCCATTTGAAAAGATATGCCAGAGATCCCCATTAGAGATTTTGTCCCCCGACTCTAGTAGTGATTTTCAACCCATTTAATGTCAATTACCCCCAGTTTGACATGTACAGTATATTAGTCTACAGACACACATTTCATTTCTATCTTGGGACGCTAATTTATATTGTAAATCAATGTTCCATAATGGGTCCATTTGGTTCCATTTAGTTCCAAAACATCATTTAGCTGGGGAGCCCCTGGAAATCCCTCAAGAACCCCTACATTGGGAACCTGCACTGCTCTAGCAGAGCAGAGAGACCCACACATCAGCTCCTGTGTGTTGTATGAAGCAAAATCTAAGATGGGTCTTCCAGCATGTGGCACATTATCAAAGATTCTACACAAAATAAACATTCATCTTTCACAAGCAAAAAGAATGAGGCTCGCACCTTTGACACAAGCTGTTAACCTGTATCACAGGAGGACAGTCCGGCGTCTGACCCACAAAGTGCTGTTTGCACAGTTCCCTTGTTTGCCTTTGGCTGATAACTGGATTGCAAGGCACGTGCCCATATACAGTATTATTAGGCCCAGTGTGTGTTGATTTTGGCTGAGTGTATCTTTCATGTTTTAGCATTGTGTATGTTTCCTGGGATTCATATTTTTATATAGACGGGTACAAGGGCCGGGGGCAGATAGGTCCCCTCTGATGTCTAAGTGTGCACGTCCCTTGACCACTGGCTGACCACCAGCCCTGTTCCTGGCAGTCTAAGTCAAGCCTGCACCCTTGGGCAATACCCCTGTCTGAATGTGGGTGACAGCTGCACTGCTCTGCTGTGTCAGGTGTCTGACAGGGCGGAGGGCTTTCGTTTCGGGTATAGACGGAGTGCAGACACAGCGTCTGCTTCTGTTGCATATTATGCATGCATATGACTATAGCGGAAATGCCTATGAACAATGTGCCCTAAATAAAGTGACTATGTGTATGTATAAATGTTTACCCTGCAAGCATCAGCCATGGGTATACAGTACAGGCCTATTATGTTTAATTACTTTATACCATAGTGACAATTTTCAGTACCTACAGTACTGTACTTCCTTTTACCCCAATTACAATATTGTTATTTTATAACTACAATTGCATGAAAACTTTAGGTACCTTTTAGATCTTGATTACTACTACAAAACACACTAGCACTTCAGCTGTATGTGTTGGTCATTTTAAAATCAGAATGTATCACATTGCAACACATTTTTTTTTACATTTTGAATTCTGGATGTATTTCTATTGCATTAGTTAAGTAAAGTAAAAGTGAAGACTTAACTGATAGACAGTAGACTCACCTATGCATGTGCACATGACCTTATTTTGTTGGCTCTCCGTGAATGCTCCGCATAGAGCCCTGCACAGTGCACAGACATGTATGGAACACAAAGAGGACAGACATTACTTGTTTAGGGTTTTTGCAGTTGCTGGCTCAGTATGTGTTTGTCATTGGATAGCTAGCTTCCCCCAGCGAACTTAAACTCCGCCGTGAACAACAACGCTGCCTGAAGGCCGTACCGCGGAAGGCTGCATGGTATGGTCCTCAAGAGAGAACTCCTGGGGGCCCTTTGCTTCCTCTCATTTCTTAAGCTAAATGAGCAAAACAGCTGTCAGGAAACTGAAGAGTACAGCACGTACATGCAAACCGCTTTGAGAAATGTAAATAGTTGTGCAGCGCTGCTTGACCTAGGCAACTGGGTAGTCTGTCATGCCTTTTTTGTGGTGCTGTGAATCTGTTCATTTATGCTCCAACCTGCAGTCAGGCTGAGAGGGCCTTCTAAATGGTGCATTTATATAGCGCCTTTCTTCAAGGCGCTTTACATAGATAGCACATCACATTCACACACACATCCATACACTAATGGCGATGGAAACCATGCAAGGCACAACCAACACATCAGGAGCTATTAGGGGTTCATTTCAAATATCTAAGCTATTTTAGCTATATGTTTATATAAATAACCCTAAAGATGTAGAATTATATTTGAAGAACAATCCAATAGCACAAGTTAACTATTCTAGTGTACTCTACTCCATGCACCACATAAACTCAGAGCCAGGATAAGTTACTGAGTTCACAGACAGATTCCCTGCAAGACTTGAGATGTAAATACCATATAGTTCTATTGTCTGGTATTCCGTTTAAATGGAGCAGTGGTTGGTGCTCGAGACGGTCTCCCGGGCAGACCACAACAGTGCATTTCCTACAACCGCAGCCTTTTTACACGTGATAAGTGACAGTTTATTTTGTCTCCCCAAAGATTAAAAACACAGAGTAACAACATGTTTGTCCTAGAAGTAAGCCCCTGCACATGTCCCTTGGTTTATCAACACGCTCCGTTTTTCCCAGGCTAGTCGACCCTCGCTGATAAGCATGCATGCAGTGGAGAAGGTTTACTACCATTAAAGGCCCTTCTCACAGCACTGAATGACAGGGTGATCATGGCCCTGTCACCCCCTGTCACGTTTCCATGTCACCATGGTACATGTATACTAATATATGTACTGTATGTCACAGCCACAGGCCTTGTCATGTTACCGTGTTACCATAGTTCATACAGTATATTAGTACTCTATATACAGTATAGGGCCCCACACCCACACACCTGCCACCAGTCAGCATCATATTTATTTTAACACAGTCTTCCTTTGCCTTTTGGTGACAACATTGATACAAAATGATAATACTAATACAAAATAGCAGGAAATGTGTCTATTGTTTGTTGTGCTGTTGTGGGTGTTGAATCAGTTTTAATCAGATTAATCACAGCTTCAAAATTAATTTAATCATGAGTAATCACCATTCAAACTATGTCCAAAATATGCCATGTTTTCCAGATTCTGAAAAAGGAAACAGAATCCGGTGAAAAAAAAGATCTGTTTATCTTAAATATTTATCAAAATAGATTATCTACAAGCCTCCAATGCTTGTAGTTCCTGCAAGCTAAACCATACTCTATCTCCCTGTAACCAGAGTTACAGGGAGATACACAGCTACTGTATATACAGTATGTCTCCGTGCTCTACACATTTTTTCCAATGAGAAAATGCACAGTGGGTTGAGTCGGTGCGCACATGAGGTAATTGCATTAAAAATCAGATTAATCAGCAAAATTAATTTAATCCCATTAACTCGTTATTTTCAACAGCCTTAGTATCTATAGATTAATTTACTGTATGTACAGTAGTATGCATATACTGTATGTATGTGCATGTGATCTGTGTACAAGTTGACTATTGGGTTAAGGCCTAAACTAACCAACTTCCCTTATACCCAGTAGGCTGCAGTAACTTGCATTTACTCTCCTGATAGGAGCAGAAAACAGTATCCAAGTGGGATTTCTTTTTCCACCGTTTGGAAGCCAGGAGGAAGGATAGAATATGCAGAGTATCATATTTTAGGGACAAGGCAGATAGACTCCCTTTGTTAGTTTATCTAAGCGACTAAAAGCGAGTGGTAAAGTAGTGGTAAGTAGCCTACATTGCAAAATTGGCACATTATGCTATCATACTAAAGTACCGAGGCTCTCACTGAAGAGTTAAGTCCAACTCTTTCACATTGGCTGACATCACATTGGTTGTGGTCAGCCAATGTCACTGATAATCCCCACTGGACCTGGATGCACATTGACATTTTAACAGCCGTAGGGCATTCCGATTCAGAAAACAGCAATAAATCCTCCCACTGGGTTGACTTGCCTAATCACAAGAGGGCAACGTCCGCAGCTGGGTCAATATTTATCTGACAAACATATGATTTCATAACTTGCATAACATTCATTAAATGTGCCAAGTGGAAGGCTATATTTGCTGAACCCTTCCACCTGCCAAAGCAGGTCATTCTGACCCGTTGGCTTGTAGTTCTGACCGATCGCTAATGAAGGTAGGCCTACTCACGTATCAACGGCACAAGCCAGGACAGTGAGTACATTGGCATGGTCAGCTAGGAGCTGGCCTGCAGAACATTCTTCCACCCCAGAATGGACCACAAGACATTTGGTTCCCAACGTTTTTATACTGAAGTAGCACCTTTGAAAATATTTAGCTAGACCAAGCACTGCAACTCAGGGCCGGATCTAGGCATTGGCATGGAGGGGAAAATCCTATGTCTGTACGGCATTGGTGCTCAACCGTTTTAATGTCAAGAACCTCCAAAAAGTGTCTGTATTTGAAAATCTGAAAATATGTTGTTCCAGGGACCAGGGAAGATATGCAATTCAATCACAACTGAGCTGATAAATCTGCTATTTTTCAATAACTATATGTACTGTATGTATGACATAGCTGTTAACATTACTTTCCACAGTCTGTAAATAATTAAGTGACAAGTAATGTATAACTTAGAACTTATATAATGACCCCAGCACTGCAGACCCACTTAACTTAAAGCAGGTGTTTTGTGTCCCATGTCCCAACGGTGTGACCTGCATTTACCTCTGAACGTACAGTTGTTTGCTGTATAGGAGCCATAAACGTGACTGTCATCGGCGCTAAGACTTTAGCCCTGAAAGTGAGTGCCGTTTCTCAAAGCTATGTGAGCAGCTGCTAGCGAGCTGACCCCGTTACAAGGGCTGCACTTGCTGCGTTCAAACACAGAGAACACAGGACACCACACAAAGCTTTGTTCTGACACAGTTTACTCTGAGAGGTGGGTCACTCCGCTTCAAAACACATACTCAGATGCATGCTCAAAAACAGGCCCAGCGATAACAGCAATCACATACGTCTACGCCTGTTGTCCAACTTGTCCTTAACGTTCCTCCAAACTGGGTGGGCACCTGCTGTTATGGTCATACAGGGGTCAACACATACTGTATGCTTGTTTTTCTGGCCTGCAGTGCACACCACACCTGAGTGACCCTGATCTTACAGTCCACCCATCTATCAAATAGATGACCGATGGTGTGGTTCTCTCTACCTCTTATTTTACAACCAGCCTAAATGGGTTAATTGACAGAAAATGAGGTTATTTTACAGTAATAGATCATGTTTCTCATGTGTTGATAAGAAGCTTTTATTTCAGTCTACCTTCCTGTCAGTACCCGATTATAGTGACATTATCTACATGCACAATGCCCCCTACCACCTTGAAACAGCTTGACAAGGTCTATCAATCAGCACTTATAGTTTTATTACTTGGGGATAATTTTAGAATGCGTCTTTGTACTCTCATCTTCCGGTCATCCCAGGCTACTGGGATGATGAATTTGATTCCTTGTATGTTTAAAAACAAGGTTATTATTCTACTTACTTACATGGTATGTAGGAACAGATCACACCGGAAGTGCTGGAACAGGTTAACACAACTCCTGCTCTCAAAAGAGGAAGTGCCCATGTCCCCAGACAGGATGAGGCCTATTGGATTCATCTCCTCAGACAACCTGATCCTTCCTGTTTTTCCTGTTCCATTATTGGCCTTGGTTCATTAGACCTGGATTCACCATCTACAATTAGTCACAGGAAACACACATGTGAAGATGTTAACTGAAACGATGGAGACAGGGCTGGATTTAGCCAGTCCTACTAGGGTGGACTGGAAGAATGGCAGGGTGGGCAACTCCAAAGTTTTTATATGAAGCAGTGGTTTTCAA
This sequence comes from Benthosema pterotum, assembly GCA_039105355.1. Classification (NCBI taxonomy): domain Eukaryota; kingdom Metazoa; phylum Chordata; class Actinopteri; order Myctophiformes; family Myctophidae; genus Benthosema; species Benthosema pterotum. The sequence goes on from CM076976.1 coordinate 26,936,515, forward strand.
CCTTTTTGACACCAGGGCCCAATATTTATTTGGCATTTGAGCCACAGACCCCACAGACCCCAAAACTAAAGATTTCTTTTGCTTTTGTCCACAATTCCAGGCTGGATTTGGGGGAAAAACAGTCAAGCATATAGATCAAAATGACCATTAATCTTTTACACTCTCTAGTTGTGTATACTTTGGCTAATTCAGATGATGAATAATTTAACTCTTGAGAGTGTAAAAAACCCTTGCGGGTCCATTTGATTTCATCTTAACGCTCTCAAAGAGTTACATCTGGTTAACCAACTTTCCACCATTTAGCTGGGGACCACCTTGAAAACCACTGGTACCCTTCATTGGGTGGGCAGGATGCACATATGGTTGGGATCTCCCCACCCCAGCCCCCCCTCTAGATCCGGCCCTGGAGAGAGAGAACCTGTGAGCAAGCAAGAGGAGAGAGCAGGACAGTGTCTCAAAGGAAAGGAATAGCAAATGTCCGACAGTTACCTTAGAGGCATTTGTCTTCCCAGGCATGTGGGCCCCCGTTAGTGTATTTGAGGGCTGTGACCCAGGTCGCAGTCGGGGGTCACAGCCTGTAAATCAGAGGCCTCTCAGCCCCCCAGGAGGCTCTGTGACCTCCCTGTTGTACGTCCCACTGCTCAACAAGAGATGGACAAAACCTCCAGTCACTTCCTCCATGTGCCTCTGAAAGAGTCAACTCCAAGTACATCCTGGCTGTGATGGACTGCCAGAGTCCAATTTTAGAAGAGCTATAGTTAGCTCTGACCAATACCTATCAGAGTGATTAGACATTACCATTTAGACATTACGTAGCCTAACTATAGTAAAACCCCGACATCTACCCATATGGAAAAAAATATATGGAAAGTGGCACTTTCAGAGAATAAAGTTAATATAAGATCCATAGTATTTCTTTGTAAAGTGAAACATATATAAAACATATTTTTTGACAAAGAAGAATTATATGGCATTCAAAAAAGTTTTTTTTGTAAAGTGGCTTGTATGAAGGGTACCACTCAAGAGTTTGCAATAAAGTTGTTTTTTCCATAAGGGTACACCAGCTGCCTGGGCCTACAGGCATTAGTTATGCTAGGTTATTGTGCATGACATGGTATGGCATGACATGGACATGGTCCATATGCTGTAGTATAATATATATAAAGAGAAATTACATTTTGAACTGTGTGAAATAGTGGTTAAAAGTGATCTGACACAGGGAATTTTGGAAACTTTATATTTATAACCAAGCTTTGAGCTACATATTCTACGTATTTGGTCAAATCCCACAAACCAAGCTGGAACATCCAATGCTTTCAACAAATCCATGAAGTAAACCCATAAACACATCCAGGCTGGAAGATGCATGATTTTGGCCTCACATCATATCATTAGACAAAGAGAGACCAGCCAAACTGTGTGTGTGTATGTGTTTGTGAGAGAGCTGGCAAAATATCAAATTGAATATTCTATGCCACTTACCCTGCACATGTTTTCACCCAGGCTGGGTGAAACCTCAGAGGCATGCAGACAAACAGGGAGTGTCCTTGGACCAAGAGTGTGTGTGTGTGTGTGTGTGTGTGTGTGTGTGTGTGTGTGTGTGTGTGTGTGTGTGTGTGTGTGTGTGTGTGTGTGTGTGTGTGTGTGTGTTATTATCTCTTCGTTTTGGCGAAGACAGACAAAAAGATAGAAACTGAGAAATCCAACTCAGGTGGCAGCCATGGTTGTGTGTGGGCATGTAATGAGGAGAGGTGTGGGTGGATAATATGGCAGGGTCACTAACACCACCATCCATTCCATTGTTATATTGCCAACATTGACAAAGATGCCTGTTGAGTACATGGGCACATGGAATCTGTTTCTGTCTCTCTCGCTCTGTCAATAATGGTGTCAAGTGCCAACTTGTCCTCCTTGCTCACTCACAGCTCACTGCAAGTTAATGAAATACTGCCAAGACTTGTTTGTGCCATGGTGTCAGATTGCCACTAGACTTGTTGATTTAGCCATAGGGTTTTGGTGACAGAAATACTCCTGCCTGCAGCAACTGTAACCCAACCTGTAAGCAACATGAACATTTATGACTAAAGAAATGTGATATGGTAACATTTAACATGGTAGATGATCTGGAAAAAATATGTAAACAAAGTACAGTATGCTCTAATATGTTTTCATAGCAAGTGAAACTATTTCTTGGGGAGTCATAGAACAGATACATAAAACAAATACTGCTTCTGGCCAGTTTGACAGTGGTCCATTGAGGTGCAGTGACAGTAAACACTAAATAGCTGCACCCATCAACCACTTACTATACTAAGTCCGTATAGATTGTAAACTGTATGATAATTAACCAAGGGGATGATGATATATTGCACAAACCTAGATCTGCTATTTTTCACCGTTGTCAATTTGTGGTGATGCTACGCTGCCCTCTACTGGGTATATTGACAACTGTCTGAAGGGCTGCTCAAGCTTAGTTCTAACCATTATGCAACGCCTACAAGTTAAAGGAAAGTTGGCGCGGCTGTGGCTCAGGAGGTAGAGCAGGTCGTCCAATGACCCATGGGTCGGCAGTTCGAATCCCGGCTCCTCCTGTCTACGTGTCGAAGTGTCCTTGGGCAAGACACTGAACCCCAAGTTGCCTCCAATGAGTTGGTCAGTGTGAGCTGGTCACCATTGGTGTGTGAATGGGGGAAGTGGGGACGCTGGCGTCGACTGTTCGCCGCTCTACTTCCCAATGTATGAATGAATGGACCATTGTAGTGCTTTGAGCACTTGGAAAAGCGCTATAAAATGCAATCCATTAAGGACCACTTCACCACTTTTCAATGTACCTTCATATAATAGGTCCTCACTAGTGTACATAATAAAATATTTTTTTCTACTCACTCTGTCTCACAGGAGGGCTGTGGGCACTTCAGAAACTTCTTCCAATGACATCATTCTGCAAATTTATTTTTTAAACTGTTTTTGAAAAGATTTTTTTTTTATTCTCGGGAGAACCATGGCTGCCATTTTAGCATTGCGACTTTTCAGGAATAGAAGGCCTGCATTTTCTATTAGCTTGGATTACACCATTGATGTCATTGGAAGAAGTGGTATTTTATCATGTATATTAGTCAGGACCCATTATATGAAGATACGTTGAAAAGCGGTGCTTTAAACATGATTAAGTAAAATAGGTTTATTAACAGAGGTATCCATTCTACTTTTCTTGTAAAAGCAGATGTACTTTAGGCTCCATTTTTTAAACAAAAGTACATCAAGCACAGCTATAGCTTTTCTTCACAGCCAGCTAAACATTCCAGTTTTTGCAAAAGTTTTCACAAATTGAAATGGCTCGTTTGTACACCGTTTAGGATTAATTAACATTGCCTACATTTGCCTTCAATCAGCTCAACTGTAGCAGCATCCATACTACAGAGATGAGCTGTTGTGTGCAAATCCAGACATTGCTAGCATTTTAATGAAAAATCATTGTAGGGCTCATATTCTACTTTAATACTGTCCTTAATTTATCTTTAACAAAAAAGGTCCTTTAGCATTAGAATCTGATCGTCTGAGCAAATCAGATTAACATCAGATAAACATTCTTGATAATGGTAAGATCTAGCTTTCACAAGATTGGAATGTAATGATCGCCTTAAGAGACATTGCTAGCATTTTAATGAAAAAATCATTGTCGCGCTCATATACTTTAATACTGTCCTTAATTTATCTTTAACAAAAAAGGTCCTTTAGCATTAGAATCTGATCGTCTGAGCAAATCAGATTAACATCAGATAAACATTCTTGATAATGGTAAGATCTAGCTTTCACAAGATTGGAATGTAATGATCGCCTTAAGAGGCATGTCTACGACAAGTGATTTATCAAAACCCAGGATGCCCCCCCCCCCCCATCCAACAGAACAAATGTTAAAACAATGACGGAACACAGGACTTCATTCAGCCATCAATAACCAAATTTATTTTAACAAAAAGTCTCAACAAACAGTGTCCCAATGCTGTGATGTAAAGCCAATACAGGCAATAGAACTGGTCACTGGATGCCATCACTCCTCCACACCTTGGACAAGCAGCCCACACATCTCCACAGGGCACTGCAAAGAGAAGGGAACAGTGTCATAATCAGCACTGCCACCTTAACATTGAACTGTTCAAGCTAGATACAGGGAAAAGCCATTTCCCCAGAACTTTAATGGAAACAAGCCTGCAAGGACTTTTTTCAGCAATTTTAATTTGCCAAAATTGCATTTGAATATTCCTTTTAAAAACATCTGTGGGTCGGAATGAACATGGAATTATTCTAATATCGAATGCATATCATTTCAATATTGCAGCCTAATATGCTGTAAAACAGCCTCTTTGGTCCTCTATTTGCTCCTGTATTGTCCACGGTTTGCGTTCTCGAGTCTTGTGAGATCAAATTAACGATTCACAATTATTTAATAGCCTATTTTTGTATAATTGTTTAGTTTGTGACCCAGTCTTGTGGGAACTCACATTTTTATTATTTGTTCCAAATTCGAACCTAGATTTACGACATTTGAATATTCTTTACATTTTTATATTTGAATATGGAATATTTTCTGGTTAATATTTTGTACCAGAAATTTAGAATAGTAGAGTCCAATTAACAGTTTATATTTCTGCCAAATAATATTTAAAGTTATTAACCCTATGCCTACAAATTGATTAACTAAAATTTTGATGAGTAGGCTAGTGAAGTCCAAGGTTGTTTTGTCCAAAATAAAACATTAATTTGAGACGACTACCATTTTTTTGCATGATCGGCTAACGTCAGGTCTTACTCACCTATAAATGACCAAAAACGCCAGGGTTCTCGCTCATACGTGCATGTGCGCGGTCTGTATGTCCATCGCTGATCATAATCCAGCAATGGCCGCGACAATACGGCCTGATTTGAGTTATTTATGACAAGATAATTGCAGCAATCGAGAGCAACCATGGCAACACGATGATGCCAGAAGTTGCAGGAAAAATATAACGCAGAAGCCACTTACTGACACCTAGTTGTTATAAGGCCATACTAGAGTCTAGTGGAGGACCTATGTGAACGGTATTGATGCCATTTGAATGGGCATAATTGATGGAAATGTGAAAATCACTGGCCATGCTTAATATATACACGTCCTAAAATAGAAACAGAAATTGCCAGAAAATGTTTATCAAGAGTGATTTTTGGATTCTGTACACAGTATGTCCAGAAATCAATTTAAATAGTTTTGCAGCTGATGTATAAATATTTGAAGTTTTTGAGAAAACTTAGGAGAGGCCTAAATGAGTTAAGGGTTCAACACATGTTAATGCGCTATGTGACCTAGTACATAATTATCCCTGCTAAAAAGATGCTCAACCAATATGTAGAACCTTGACCAAACGTCCTCGAAAATGGCAAATTCACATCATAGAAACTGGTGGGCTAACGCCACATAGCTGCAGCATAAACCAACTAATGCCACCCAGTCAAACGTTTACACAGAAAAAATACAGAAAATGGTGCATTGTACATTAAATACGTCCTTTTATTGCATTGAGAGCTTGATGCAGGACACTCCCCTCTACAGTTCAGCTAACCTGCATGGAATCAAGCTTTCCATCAACCCAAACCATAACTCCTTCTATGATGGTGAACATACCTATCGCAGCCTCCTGGCTTCTCTCTCAGACTCCAGAAGTGTCAGAACGTCACCCTCTCTCACTGGGCCCTTCACGTTCCTGATGATGGAGCGGTTGCTGTCATCCATAAATTCTACACGGACCTGCAATAAACAAATAAAGACATCAAGTCACTTCAGTACCCAGACATGCAATAAAAGTAAACGGGACATCAAATCAACCTTTGAGGTGACCCATGGATGAAATACGTTTTAAGGCCCATTGTTGGGCTGTACTTTGTTATACAGTCGGGAGAAAGCGATGAGACAAAAACATAATTTGTTATAAATTATGCATTAGTTATATTCCACTTTCATTTTTTTTGGTAATTTCATGGTCTACTCAGTCTCATGTGAACACATCAGACAGTTAAAGTTATTACACCATTCACTATTTAGATGTTAATTTTAGTGCATCCACCTTCCTATACAAACCCATTATAACTTAACTCCATTTTAACCATGACAGATTAAAAAATGTGGTGACTGATATTTTCCCAATACGTGAGAGGGCCGTGGAATTTCATTTACAGTTTTCATTTAATTTTTAATTTTGTTTTATTCATTTCAGTGGGCATGCCCAAATGGAGGCAGCTACATTTTCATTCATGTTAAAAATGAATGAAAAAATTCAGTCACAAGAAAAAAGGGTCGTTTTTGAATAACCTGTCATGGTTAAAATGGGGGTTTAAGTTATAATGGGTTTGTATAGGAAGGTGGTGGATGCGCTAAAATGAACATCAGATATCTAAATACTGAATAGAGTAACTTATTTTCCGGACTATAAGGCGCACCTAAAAGCCTTTAATTTTCTCAAAAATAAACACTGCGCCTTATAATCCAGTGCGCCTTATATATGGATCGTTTGACTGCAGTAGCTTCTATTCTATGTTAACTGTAGTAGCTTCTATTCTCTGCGCCTTATAATTCGGTGCGCCTTATATATGAAAACAGTTCTAAAAGGTGCGCCTTATAATCAGGTGCGCCTTATAATCAGGTGCGCCATATAGTGCGGAAAATACGGTAACTTATAAAGTGTCTTGTGTGTTCACATGAGGTCGAGTAGACCAGAAAATGACCTAAAGTTTTTTTTGTGGAATATCCCTTTAAATAGATATAATTTGTAGAGTCCAACATCAGCATCTGAAATTAATGAGGGCTTTATAGAAATGCTTACTTTAAATTATCAAAGTTAAAGGATTCTGTGCAACTTGACAAGCCCCTAAACTGTTTATGTCAAGGATCCCCAAATTTACACCAATTAGCCCACAGACCCCTATTCTAAGATATGCCAGAGAACGCCATAAGATTTAGGGCATTTAATTACAAGGATGAGTTCGACATGCATGAATCTACAGTACGGACCCTCATTTAATGGCATTTCTCTGGCAGCCTAATATAGTATATTGTAAAATGTTTTTTTTTTTTATCGAACTGACAATACTAGGCCAGCCTAAAGCGGTGTACGATTACGTATCACCTGGAATATAAGACAACTCCCATTTACCAATGCTCATTTGTGTAAAAACATTGAATGTCAAATAATAGTCCCCAAATATAAGACGACTCAATTTTTCAGGATCTTTCCATTAAAGAAATACAGTCTTATATTCAATATGGTAACATTTTAGAGTAGTGGTCACATAGACATTACTTGTTAGTTTGTCAGCATCGCATCAACATTACCTGTGTACATTGTCCCTGGGACCCAGTTCTTCCGAGCACCTTAGTGACCTAAAAATGACAAAAACGTGTTGATTAGGGGTTAGTATTATTCATCATCAACATCCACTGAGTGCATATTGTGGCAGTGCGCCGCTGCCATAGTATTGAGTATTAATGTTAGCTTAGCATGTTGCTATGCGTTTAGCTGAAGCATGTATCGCCTCCATGATGGAAGGAACACGGGCCTGAGGAGCGGCTCGCAAAAATACGCAGATACGAAGCCTCAGAATGCATCCCGTTTGGTCTATTCACAACCCAACGTGACACTAACAGTTTAGGTCTCTGAAAATGCTTTTGGTTGACATTATTTTTGCATTTATTTAGTAGTTTCTTACTCTTGCGAGCTTGATCGGCTGCACGCGGCTGGCGTCCATGTTGTCAGCTTAGACCGGAAAGGAAGTCGCGTCGTGCGGATGTTCACTTTATGACACGCAGAGCCATCTAGTAGAACGTTTGCGACATTGAGGGTTCATAAACTGAGCCGTCGAGCGCGGTTCATGCAGAATGAATAGGGACAGACTGGAGTTGGAAATGCATTGTTTTCAACAAGGGCGGAGCGAATAAGAGCTATTTTAAGCATTCATGACAAAACTGTTTTGTTGCATTGTAAAGCAACAACTAAAGTTTGTGTTGTATTATTACTACAAAACGATCTATGATAAAGGGATCGTTTCATTAAAACGCTGGGTTGTTGCCTGGGTCCAACGCATTTATTCCTACTGTCTTGCAGTCCAGAACTTGTCCCTATTTGTAGTCCCCATTTTCAATAGATGTCCATGTTATAAGTGCCGCCATTGGACTGCCCCCATGTTGTGAACGGAGTTTGCGTAACTTTCTGTCTATACTCTAATGCTCTGATTACATGAAAATAATAAATATATATGGAATGTTTTATTTTTTATTGTTTAATAGTGTATATACATTCTATATGCGTACACCTGGTGTAGGTATATAATTTGAATTAATTCATATACATTTATATTTTTTATCATGAATTCCATTTCCGGTAGCGTGGCTAGTACCATTCCATAAAATAAACGGGGGTTAGGAGGATTGTACCATTACTCATGTCATTGGAATCAATAAAATTGACAGTCATTACTCTGGAACCTTGCCTTGGGTTACGCTTGAAATGTAGTGTAATTTTGCAAACTGTTAATAAATATTTAAGTCCACATACCAATCAATTATTTTTTACACAATTATGACTTTGACACACACACACACACACACACACACACACACACACACACACACACACACACACACACACACACACGTTGCATCACTGTATTTGATACAGGGTTGCACACACACACGCACACGCACACACACAGAGTAGGGCCTACTGTGTGTACACAAAATCCACAAATTCCCAAAAGTATAACTTAAATGCTGGTGGTCAATTGAGATTTCTTGCCTGTGCGACGCTAACTCTGCTGATTAAGCTCAATGAGCTCTTCTCGGGGCTTTTTCCGTATTCGATTCCAGCTTGATCTGTCTCATTACTGCATGTCAATTCAATTTACGGTATCGGTCTATTGTGAACAGTGTTGGGAATATTACTTTATCTTCTTAGCATATTACTTATTAACAGTGTTGTAGTGGGACTTTTAGAAGTGGGGGGACGCCTTTATAACTCTATGGGGGACGCCACTTAAGGCACGTGCACGCACACATGCATGTGCATTTGGGTGTACCTGTGCCACGCACACACGCACTATTAAAAAGACACAGACAAGTATAGCATAGGCTATTGAAAATGATGGTTTACAATGCTAATTGTATCAATAAAAGTAAATGACAAGTCAAAAAACACATTTTTGCCCCCAAAATATTTTAGGGGCGCGTCCCCCCTTCACTACACCCCTGCTTATTAATTATTACCTTTTTTAAAGTAATATATTATATTACAATATTACTGTCTGAGCAGGTGTAATATATAAATATTACTATTACATATTACTTATTTATTTTTTATTTTATTTATTTATTTTTACAAAATACCGGTATATCATTAAATATTTAGTATCACTATTAATCAAATATTGCGTAGGCCAGTTGGATACCTACAATAAAGCAAGCGCACTTGGCTATCTGGCCAAATCCATATGAAATCAACTTGAAAAAACGTCACCCCTGAAAACAGTATTGGTGTAGACCTACCTCATCCTACTCAGCTATGGACAGTTAACACAGGAGTTAAATTTATTCCTTGAATTCATGGAAGCCAGTAAATAATTTGATGACAAATTATAGAAAATAAGTAATTATTTAACTTACAGTTACAAGACAGATACAAGACAGATTGACAAAAAGTAATATTGAAAGTAATGCAGTAATGCAGAAAGAAACGTATATAAGTATATATAAAAGTATAAAAGTAGATATAAAATATATTAGATGTTTTTTCTTTTTTTTGTAATATATTATATAATATATTAAGTTACGTAGTGCACATGTCCAAACACTGATTGTGAAGGTAAAGGGCTCTGAATTGTTCACATGCTTCATTGCTTCAGGGTGGCAGCTGGGATTAAACCTGTGACCTGTGACCTAATCAGTCTTCTGCTAGAAACACAAGTCATCATGTCAAACCAAAAGCTCACTGAGGGAAAACATTTGAAAAGGGTTCTTCCATATTTATTAAATAAAATCACTTCCAAGCAATTTCCAGCAGATTTGATTGAACCCCTGAAGGAACATTTGTAGGTAGTTTTCTAATAGTTCTTTCTGTCTGCAATTTTTGTGCTGATTTGCCTGTATGTATGAGTGATGCAACCACTGTGTTTGAGCACAAAAATATCCAATACCCTGCAAAATATTTCAATATAGCCCTTCTATTCATTGTCATTGGTAGCTAAAGACAATTGAACATACATGTATTGTAGTATAGATGGATGAATTGTAAAATAAATACAAACAGATCAGACACTGCAAAGCAATATATTGCGTTCTAGACGGAACACCTATAGTTCTTGCCTGTAGTGGCTCCATCTAAGATTTTAATAGCCTTGTCATCAATATAAGACTGACATCTCTTTCCACTATCTCTCTTTACATTTCCTCTTCTTAGAAACCAAAGCCTTAAATCACAGCACTAATCCTCACAGACAGTATTTTTAACTTGCGTTTGGACAGAAAGAACAGCAATAGGATTATAGAATCAGTGAGGAGGCTGAATCCTCATGTTGCTGAGCTTCTTGCACGCTGAGAGGAAAACGTGGCAGCTCTTTCTGTCCTCATTTCTTTCTTTCTTTCTTTCTTTCTTTCTTTCTTTCTTTCTTTCTTTCTTTCTTTCTTTCTTTCTTTCTTTCTTTCTTTCTTTCTTTCTTTCTTTCTTTCTTTCTTTCTTTCTTTCTTTCTTTCTTTCACCCGGATGGCAAAATTCATACAAAGGTACAAAGGATTCTGTTATTCAACGACGGTGTGAGCCAGAACTTAAGGCAGATAACTTCATTGGGAGGATAATAGCAGTGCATGCCATCGGTATGGAAGGTAAAAGACATAAATTGAAGGTGTTGAAAAAGCGCCGCTCCAGCCTTTTTGCCAGCATAAAACGAGATGTAAGCTTCAATTCCAGCACTGAGGAAAAGGAAGACGAATTCCCCTTTTCGCAAGTCAGCTCTGTGAAAGCATGGACATCTATGGACAATCTGGACGAACAACAGGAGGAGGCACCCAAACCAAGAAAGGCAAATGTTGTCAACCTCAATGTGGGGGGAAAGATCTTTCACATCCCCAAGCATCTGGTTCTCCGATACCCAAAAACAAGGATCGGAATCCTTGCCCTTTGCGAAGATCCGGTCAAGCGTCTGACTCTTTGCGACGACTATAATGTTCACAACAACGAGTTCTTTTTCGATAGAGACCCCATGTTCTTCCATTACATCTTCCACTTCTACTGCAGCAATGTCATATGGGTGATGGAGAGCCTGTGCCCCATCAACTTCGATGAAGAGATGGAGTTCTGGGGACTGAAAATGAGGGACACACCAAGGTGCACTAAGATCTCCCTCTGAACATGCAATTGTATCAAGGGTTATGTGTTTCTGTGTGGCTCTGTTGTTTTTTCATGCAGGTTAATAAAAACACATTAACTGTGGTGCTTTGCTTTTCAGATGCTGTCGGATTCTATTTGAGGAAAAAGTTGATGAGATCAAAGACCAACTGAAGGTCACAAAAGAGCTGATGGAGGAGATCAAGCCTCACCAGGACGGTGCATCCTACAATACCATGTTCCTCGGTGGCTTCCGAAAGGTCGTGTGGGACCTGATAGAGAATCCATACTCCTCGCTGTCAGCAAAAGCATTTGCTGTCTTCTCCAGCCTATTTGTCCTCATCTCCATTGTGGCCATGACTCTGAATACAGTCAACGAGCTCAGGGTGTACAAACTATATGGCAAAACCTACATGGAGTGGGTGGAGATATTCTCCATCGTCTTCTTCACCATGGAGTACTTCCTGCGCCTTCTCACAACGAGCAACATCAAACACTTTGTGAAAAGTGCACTTAACTTTGTGGACCTGGTGGCCGTCATGCCCTACTTTCTTCAGATCATCTTTGAGATGTTCACGGATTCGGAGGACCTCAGTGCCCAGGAGGACCTGAAGACCATGGCCCGGGTCAGCAAGGTCAGCAAAGTGCTGAAGGTGGTCAAGCTGATGCGCATCTTCCGTATCCTAAAGCTGGCTCGCCACTCCACGGGAATGAGAGCGTTCGGCTTCACCATACGCCAGTGCTCTGAACAGGTATTTGCTTGCATTAGCACTCAGGTGCCCAACACAACCTACTGCACACAGACAGTGTGGTGGAAAAAAATACCCAATTGTTTTACTTTCAAAGGTATAGGTCCACAAATCTTTTGATAATAACTGATTTACAAGCTCACAATGCTTCACACTGCATTTTGGGCTTGTAAATGTATGCAGTAGTATAGCAGGGGTTTCCAACCTTTTTGATACCAGGGCCCACTATTTATTCAGAATTTGAGCCACAGACCACCATTTGATGACATTTTAGCCCCACAGACCCCAGAACTACAGATTTTATTTTGCTTTTGTCCACAATTCCAGGCTGTATTTGGAAAACAAAACAGTCAAACATACAGATCAAAAATGACTATTAATATAACCAAATGGACCCACAAGGGTCCATTTGGTTTCATGTTTATGCTCTCAAAGAGTTACATCTGGTTAACCAACTTTCCATGATTTAGCCTGGGGACCACCTGGAATCTATTCAGAGACCACTGGTGGTCCCCGGACCACCTGCTGAAAACCACTGCAGTATAGGGTCAAAGTGGTTAACCTATGTGTTGTAATAATAATGTATAAAGTAACTAGTAACAATGTTGTCAAATAAACAAACCGAGTGGAGTAAAGTAGTGGAGTAAAGGCACAATTATGTGCCTCTGAGATGTAGTGGAATAGGAATAGGAATAGGAGGAATAGGAGTTGTGAAATTGGAAGCAAAGTGCAAAAACCTCAAATCACTACTATTATTTTTTACTTTCCTCTTATATTTCCCAACATGCAACAATATTATGTCCAAATGCACATTGACGTGTTACTCCCTCAGGTGTGCTGCTTGTTCCTGTTCATTGCCATGGGCATCTTCAGCTTCTCAGCTCTGATGCACGCAGTGGAGCAGGACCAGCCGGGGACCCCTTTCAGCAGCATTCCAGATGCCTGGTGGTGGGCTGCGGTGAGTATCTAGACTGCCAGCTTCAACCTCCAACGTCCCATGTCTGGCACTGTGGTACGCCTATATCCAAATGCCGGAAGCGTTGCGTCAAGACCCGCCCTGCAGCACCGTTAAATGCAAATGATTTGTGCATGTTATGAGTGTTTTTTGTTGAATTACTGATGACAGTAAACAGTAAACAGTAGGCGTATATCCATAACATAATCATTCAGCACACTAGCAGACAACACACTAGTGGTAGTTCCTTCACTAATTGTATTAATATTATTATGATCCTTATTGTTCTCACAATAAGCGCATCTCCAAAGCCAGCTCATCCTTTGGTGGACTATCAAAAAGGCTGTGGCAAAACCGTGGCATAAAGTTGCATACAAAAATTGCTGTCTACAGAGCAGTGGTGTTGAGTGCTCTGCTCTATGGCTGTGAAACCTGGACAGCCTACCGCCGTCACATCCAGCTGCTAGAACGGTTCCACCAGAGGTGTCTGCGTTCAATCTGCAGTATCAAGTGGCAAGACAAAGTGTTTAATCTTGAGGTCCTGCAGAAAAGCGATCTACCCAGTGTTGAAAGTCTGGTCATCAAGGCCCAGCTCCGGTGGGCAGGCCATGTTGTCCGTATGCTGGATAACCGCATCCCAAAGATGCTGCTCTACGGACAGCTGAAGGAGGGACAGCGTGGCCTGGGAAGACCCCTTCTCCGCTTTAGAGACACCCTGAAGGCCAACCTCAGGAGCTGCAAAATTGATGCAGCAAGCTTGGAAGATGCAGCTATTGAAAGGGAAAGGTGGCGGCACCAGGTCACCCAAGGCACTGAGGCCTTCGAACTGGCAAGGGCAAAATCCATCCAAGTCAAGAGAGACCGCAGGAAACGTGGACCTCTCACCTCAACACCGGACAAAACTCCCTGCAGCATTTGTGGAAGACTGTGTGTCCCAGGGATAGGGCTGCGCTCCCACATGAGGAGCCACGCTAAAAGGAAATAACTGCTTGTCTACTCATCCGTCGGATCGACGGGAGACTCCATCATCATCATTGTTCTCACAATCTGTCCCATGCCACAAATGTATTTAACAGTGCTGCAGGCTGGGTGTTGGCACAACCCTTCAGTGTTTGAATATACAGGCATTTGGCCTTAGTGTTTTTATAAACTGATTGAGCGACAGATTGCGGTACTGTTTTTCTTTTCTTTTTTCTTTTTTTTTCAGCAGCATTCCAGATGCCCTATGCTGCCAGGTTCCTGTGCCACATTTTGTAGCCTACTTGAAAAAAAACAACAACAACAACATTTAATTACTTGATATATCACCACGATAGAAACTTTAGAAATGAAGGTTAAATAAAATAGATATATAGCTATATTTTCTACTTCAATGCTGCAGCTGTTCCCCTGCAGACAGAGGGTTAGTGTTGCTTCATCCTGCAGATGGTCCAGAAATTTGTTGTTCTCTACAAATCATGTAAACAAAACATTCGTCGGGCTCAGGAAAGGTGGTGCTAATTTGTGAGATGGAGCGGGGTTGTGTGCAGCGTTTTAGCCAATCAGAGCACAGCAGTCTCTTGTAGATTCATAATGAGCCAACATAGTGGAGGTGAGGTGGAGTTATATTCTGTTTTTAAACAAATCTGTTTACAAACACAGTGTTTCTACACACTAAAGTTGCCTCTATTACCTTTAAATGTCCACATTTGAAATGTACTCGGTTGGGGTAAAATGCAAAGGTATTGCTATCAAAGTGTACTTAAAATAGCAAAAGTAAAAAGTAGTCTTTATGCAGAATGTTCCATTTCAAGTTTCCAAGTGTATAAAAATATACCGGTACATGGAAAATAGCAGATCTACAAGCCCACAATGCATCACATAACGCATTGTAAGATTGCAGGGTTTTTTTCCCACAAAAAGCACCCCTATCTCTATCATTAAGCTAGCTGAGAGCAGTAAGCCCTGGATCAGTGAACCAACTTGTTTACACCAGAGTGACACAACACAACTCTGTTGATCATAATATCATTATATAATCCTAGTATCTATGTCCTTCGTGTGAACCTTCCAACATAAGGTATTAGATGACAATGTGTCTGGTCGTCATCAGCATGAATCCACGTTTCTTAAGGACATACAGTATACTCTCTCTGACGAGTGGCATCTGTTAAGTTGGACATGCCTATAAGCTCGTATAATGCTGTGTGTAATGAGTTGACCAGGCACAGAGATTGCAGTGAAACGCTATAGAGATGTACACTATGTTGTGGTCCATTTGCGTTTGGATCATATGGGCTTTTAATCTCAGTTGTGTGTGACATAATGCCTGGAACAACACATCCGATCAGTCTTGTCCATAAGAATGAGTCGTACCCATGGTCACTTTATGCTAAAAACAATCAGAAACATGATTCAGAGTGGAATTGTCAAAGCCTACACTGTAAACGATCACTGTAAATTTACGGTGGATTTTCAACAGTATCTTACTGTTTTTCACAAAATCTGTAAAATACTGTTAAATTGTCATCTCTTTCCGATAAATTCACATTATATGCTGTAATTTAACTAATATCAGTAGAAAGTGTTATTTACCAGTACAATACTGTTAAATTAATCATTCCTTTCCCGTAAATTAACAGTTTATACCTTTATTTTACTAGAGACTGTAATTTAACAGTATAATGCAATATTTTCTGCCAAGCCATGTGGATAGGCCACACCCACATTTCCATTTCAAATTTAGTCAGTTGGTGGACAGCAAAAGTGCCTTCTGTAGTTTAGTTAACCAGCATTAGAATATAGCAAACTAACGGACATCACAAAAGGACAAAAGAAGAACCAAAAAGAAGTCTGACAAGTTAAGAAGAAAAGAAGATTGATTTAAGGTAAGGAAGTTCCTACAGCCTATATTTTCTATGTTTAGACATGCTAGCTGCTAGCAACATTGCTCAAGCTACACAACTTGTCCCCTTTTCTGAAATATCAATAGGTGAGCAAGATGATATCATGTGCTATGTGTACATATTCTTGCTCTGACAATGTTAACATAATTATGTGAGGCACACAAGGAGCCACATTTGCACACCCAATGCTTCTTTTAAATGTGTTCATTGTGGATGTCAGACAGTTACAAACAAACAGTTTGTAACATATAATGTGTATATTGTTTCCCAGGGCTTGGAGTGGGGTTTTGACTGCATGTAGTTCACACTCTTACAGAAAGCATCTTGGAGAAAGCAAAGATGCACTGCTGATTGTGCTAATCTGAGTTGATCAATTATTGTTTAATATTGTACATACGCTACAACATTATAACTTGTGTTCTACTTTATTTGAACTTTTCAGTGGTCTGACACAAGTGCTAACCTTGACCCATTCATCCTACTGGCTCAGTCATTGACTTGTTCTGCTCAATAGGTATGTATTTTGGTGTACATGTTATGTATTTAAATGTATACATATGTGTACATTTTTTCATATTACGTTCATTTTAACATTAGAACCTTTGATCATGCTGGTGAAGATGACATACCTTAAAGGACCACTTCACTTTTCAACTTACTTTAATTTTATTGGCCCTCAGTAATGTTCATGATAAAATACCACAATCTTTTCTACTCAGTCTGTGCCTCATAGCAGGGCTGTGGGCAATTCACTAACCAGCCTAAATCCTGTATTTTCTATTAGCTTCAATTTCCCATCGATGATGCACATGGTGGATGGGTTTCTGAATGGCCCACAGCTCTCCTGTGAGACACAGATTGAGTAGAAAAGAATTGTGCTTTTTAATCATCAACATTATTGTATAGCCAATATGAAGGCAGGTTAAGTGGTGAAGTGGTCCTTTGTTGTATTTTAAGTCAACATACATTTTGCTCAACTGAAAATGAAAAGAAAACTAAGGAGAGTCTTCTGTCCTATAAGTATTTTCATCTCCTCTCATTTTTATGTCAGGGACAGGGAATGATGACAAAAGCCAGTGGATGATGGACATCCGGGTCAGGATTTGCTGGGCTCTTGGTGCGGTGTTCTACATTTTCAACCTTGAGTACCAAGACAAAGCCTTCAGAACCGTAGAGTTCATTCAAAGGTATGTATTACCTATAAACATCATAGGTAATCCAAGCTCAGATTGAGTATATTGTAGACTATATGTATACAGTATATTATGATTAGTGCTCTTCAATGACTTTAGCTGAGAGAGATCCAAGGACCCACACTAAATAAACTTTGTTTCACATTAAACCTTTTTTTTCACAGCACTGTCATCAGTGCAATGTAAACAAGAAAAAAAAAAATCACACCTGTGCTCTTGTCATACGTGTATGCACGTCTCCCAAAATGTATTTTTTTTAAATATGAAATCTCTAGCAATGTCACATTATTTTGGACAAATTGTTTTTCTTATTTTTCCATAGGGGTCTCGTTGGTACCACTCCAACGACCATCTCCAACATGAAGGGGAAGCTGGTGCAGAAGAAGCCAGTGAGCGTCAACCCACAAGTAACCACACTGCTGAAATTCATTGGTATGTCACAGTCCCAGCTACTACTCTAACAGCATGTAACGATTAATACTCTCTACGTCCTTCGCTTTAATCCTACTTTAATCCTTTAAATTATTTTGCAGATATTCTTCATTGTTTTGCTCAAAATGTGTATTGTTTGTTTTACAGGAACTGGTGATTGAGGAGCCAAGTGATGATGCAAGCCAAGTCAACGCCTCTTCCTTTATACATAGCTACCCAATTTCTCACAATCACGTTAAGTATTTGCACTTGAACTGTGTATTACTGCTTTAAATATTTTGTTGATGCTGCAAGCTAATATTTCTATGCTGTGCTCTGATGCTGTGCTGTTTTAATTAATGCCATTCTGCATTTTCCTGTGATTCAGGATTTTACATGACAGTTTGTCCATAGAAATTTATTATTTTACTTTTACATGTATTTCTTTACTAGTATTTTCATATTAGTTATGTTTCATATTAGTTTGCCTACCCCATGAGTAGTAATGGAGACTTTTGTTGAAAGCAACTTAAAAATAAATAAATAAACTGTTGAATGCCTATACCTGTGTGTTTTGTCAGAATATAAATTAGTATATTTGTAGACTTTTATTGTGAAAAAGGAATAATTGAATACTTTGTAAAATTACAGTAAACATGATAATGCAATAATGCTGTTAAATTACCATAACCACACATTTAATTTACAGTTATGTACTGTAATGAGGAAAAACTGCTTGCTGTTAAATTACCATAGACCCCCATAAAAATACAGACATATACTGTAATTGAAATAACGGTATATCTACTGTAAAATGAATTACAGTAGATGTACTGTAATACAACAGTTAATTGCAGGCAACTTTGTTGCCTGTAATTTACTGTAATATTACAGTTAAATAATTTACAGTGTATGTATTTGCACACCCGACAATGGGTGCAGGGCCATTGAGGCAATCGTGGAAGTATTGTAGGGCCTTGAGAAGACAAGTTGACATGCTTAATTCTTCCCTTTTTGCTTTGCATTCATGCAGGTGAGCATGTCCACGGTGGGCTACGGGGACGTGGTTCCCATCTCCTACTTGGGCCGCTGCGTTGCGTTCGGCTGCATCTCCTTTGGCATCATCCTCAACGGCATGCCCATCTCCATCCTGTTCAACAAGTTCTCCGACTACTACGCCAAGCTCAAGGAGCAGGAGTACAACAGCACCCACGCCTACGAGCGCAGCTTCCAGATCGAGAAGCGCCTGAGGCACAACTTTGGGCACTGCTTCGCGCCACACCCGGAGGACAGCGACGACGAGCTCCACTACAGGCCCAGCGGCAGGCAGCGCTCCAGTACAGTGGATTGAGATGATACAGTGGATTGAGATGATTTGGTCCATCATATAACCTTGCTAACCCTAAGTGGCCTTCTCATCTGGCCCCATCTGCCTTGTGGCTTATTCTGGGGCCTTTACGGGAATGCAGGGAAGCAAACGACCCAAGAGGAGGAGGAAATGGAGGCGGCGTGGAGGGACAATGGGGATAAGCGTTAAGCCTCTGCTTTGCGTGGTGTTTACACGCTAGAGACTTACGCACTCTTCTTCTGTCAAATGGACAGGAATTAATCAACCAATGTGGGGCAGCATGATATCTGTGTCCAAGAACAGTGTACCTGTCCCGGACGCGACTAATTCCCAGTCTCAGGAGGATTAGACGTTTGATCAGGATTTCATGTAGTGAAGGTATTAGAGGCATACTCGAATACATTCGCTAGGGCGTACAGAAAGCTTTCCCACTGGGCCGCGAGCATATAGGGGGCCGCTAGGGGGTACTATTTATTTATTTATTTGTTTATTTTGACAGTCCTGCATCAGGCCTGTATTGTACCTGTATCAGTGAGTGACAAATAAACCGTCTTCTATAGTGGATCCCTTTGCCCGCATCATTCTTGTTAGAGCAACATAGCGTTATGTAGGCATCTGTTTATATCATTTATGTTGTGTAAAAATGGTGGTATTGTAGGGCTTCTTTGATTGTGTGTGCGCTGATGGAGCGGTAGGTAGAATTTCTATCGGCTATGTTCTGGTCTGGGCCAAATTCGCATGAAAATTCGCCAGTTTTTTTCTGTCCCAGTCCAGCCCTGCATACTGGCGGACAGATCTCACTGTGACCAGCAGCTCTACTGGAAGTGCTGCATAATGGAAGATGTTGTTGATAGCAGATATTTTCAGATATCATTGTCATTGCCACAGACAGCAAATCTTAAAGTAATCTGTTGTAGCACAAATCTAATTTAAGTTGATACTGCTATCAACATGGGTGTATAAATATGCAAATGCAGGTGTGGGAGTAAAGTAAGTAAGTAAGTAGCCTACTTATTTCTTTTATTTAAGTATAACTTTGTGGTATTTGCAGTCAGTACTTTTACTTTTTGCAGACAAATATTGCACTTTTTCCCCACTTATGTCTGTCCGTCCATCCATCCATCCATCCATCCATCCATCCATCCATCCATCCATCCATCCATCCATCCATCCATCCATCCATCCATCCATCCATCCATCCATCCATCCGTCAGGGATGAAAATCCCTCTTGGCCAGCAACTCTACATCTGACCTCAAACCCTTACATCTCCATAAATGGAGCTGACCTGTTCTGACATTGTTCTGAAATTCCATATGTTGATCCTTCCATCCATCCTTCCACCTTTTCTTCCTCTTCGATGTTTCCCTTTTGACTGATACCTGTCCAGGGACCCAAACCAAAGTTATCCACACCTGGTAGCCAGTAGATTTCTCAACAGGCCTGAAAATACCAGGCCTAGTGTACCTGGGCCCTCATCAAACCCTGCACACTCAAGACACTGTATAATAACTACTTTTACTTGTGCATATGACAGTGCAGTATTGATTATATTACTTAGGTAAAACGTTTGAGTATAGGCTACTTTGTCCATCACGGGTGCAGTTGCAATGTGCCTGCAGGTTCAATTCTGTCCTGACCCTAACCCTCTAAAGTTAGGAGTCTTATTCTGTGGTGGATGTTTGTCTAATGGGATTACTGGATAAGGAGACCGAAGGAATGCCAATGGCTTTTAATAATAGTGTCCACATTAAGCTCAAGAAGCTTTGGGCAAGTATTTTATCCATCATTATGGTTAATCATTGTCTGCTGTCTAGTACATCATTTATTTAACTAGACCTACTTGAGAACAATACATAATACCTGTTGTCGTTTTGTCATAGCACCTGCCAGGATTTTTTTACACGCCAAAATGATCATCAGGTATAATTGTTATGTGAGGAGGAAGAATTTATTCATAATAATGTGATGCAACTTATATTACAGTTTTTTCAAACGTGGAGGCGTGGCAAAGCTGTTTGGCTGTTTTGAGTGGTCAAACGGGGAGGTCAAACAGGGCCGAGTATTAGACAGACAGACAGACACAGACACAGACACAGACACACACACACACACAGACACAGACACACACACACACACACACACACACACACACACACACACACACACACACACACACACACACACACACACACACACACACACACACACACACACACAATTGGGGAATTTAATATTAATATTGCAAGTGGACATGCCGTGAATGTGCTTAATCCGCACATGAAGTGTTAATGCTAATTCTGCAATTTCGCTTTCAACTCAACCATTCTGGGCATGTCATCACAATGCATTGCTTTTGATGGCAATGTTTGGTATAGAGGTAAACAAGTAGAATGTATATGGTTTTCTACTCAGTCATTCTATAGTAAAGGTAAATCAATTACTGCACATGCGCAACCACCATAGTGCTTATACCTGTCATCACATAGTAGTGTAGTGGAACCATTTGTTTGTTTGGTTGTTTATTAATTGATTGATCTTCTTGCACACCAAATTACACTATTAATATTTGGCCAACCAGACATTTTCTGGTGTGCATACAGTGTAGGTGTGTGTGAACAACACACGTCAGCACCAATCTCCTTGACATCTGTGTGTCCTCCATATTCTGTTCCATTTCACTTCCCATTCATCAGCATCTGTCAAGATAAGCATTAGCAAGGAACACAGCCAAGGCGATGAGTCTGTGCGCAATATTAAAGCTTTGATTAGGCCAAATATAAACAAATGACTTGGCTCTTTCTGAATTATGTGCAAAGGTGGAATGCCTGGCTTGCAACCAAGAAATCGAGATAGCATGTTGAATGGGCTTCAAATGTTAATAAAGTTGTGTGGACACATTCTTTATTTCTAAACAAATGGAATAAACCATAGAGATGCACTGTATACCAAACATGAAGCGTATTCAGCCAATTTCATGCTAAATTGCCATGGTGGTAATTTGTCTATCCCCATTCAGAATGCTGATGAAGGCACACTCAAGGACAGTTCTCGATACGCTCTGATTCTGATGAAGAGCAAATCAATGGGATTCTGGGATCAATGGGGCATATTGACATCTAAATTAGCTTGATTGTCAATAACTAATCACTGTAACTTACGCTTTAAGAAACAACAAACTTTTAATGCAAATACCTGTAACAGGAGTAGGAATAAATGGAATAAATGTACATAATGTATAATAAAAATAAAATAAAATAACTTGGCGGGGACTAGATTTTCACTCAGTAGAGCGTCAACTTGCGTGCTGCGCACAAGTAGGCCTTGGCCTACTTTTGTGGGAGCAGAGTGAACGATCCAGAAACAATTCATGTTCTCTCTGAATTCTCTTAGAAAGCAATTAATAATTGGTTTAGCAGAATCTCTTCATTCACCATTATGTCATTACCAAAACCGGGCAATCGTAATACGTCGAGGGATGGTCGGCGACCACAAACCGATCGCTTTACCTAATGGTCAGTGCTCATTTGTAAGGGTCAGTTTGGTTCGTTCGTGTGTAGGATCATATTTGAGTCCTTAAAGAATGAGAACTCCTGACAGATAAAGCCTAAAGTATATTCACCATCATTATCATCATCATCATCATCATCTTTTGACATTTTTTCTTTCTTACTGCGAATTCCATGCAGCCTTCGTCACTGGGCACAAGATAAGGACAAGTTTTCCCCTGCCCAAGGCTGAAGGCACAAGGGCCAAACGTGGCTTTCGGTATATATAAGGCCCTCTGAACCACTTCAAAAAGTCACTCTTGCTGCATTTTTATAGGTCTCCACACCATCCTCCCATTCCTTCTCGGTTCCATGATCAGACCCTAGCTTGCTGCCTTGAGTAACGACTGAAGTGACCCTATTTCCTACAACATGTCTGGTCTCAAGGGTGTGGTGATGTGCGTGTTGCTGGTGGTGTTGGTGATCGGCACCAGCAGCGGTGAGGAGAGGGTTAAACTGTGTGGCAGAGATCTGATCCGCTTGGCCGTCTCCGCCTGTGGAAACTCCCGCCGCTTCCGCAGGAGCGTCTCAGAGCTGAGTGGAAGTGGATCATCTGACTGTAAGTATATACTGATCATTACACCAGAAGGCCTTGTTTTGTTTTCGCCAGATTAACACCGTAGACAGTGTTGATTTTGTCACAGTCTTTTGAGTTTTAATTTAGCTTTAGTCACATTTTAGTCACCTGGAATGTTTTTGTGTTAGTCTAGTTTCACTAAATCAACTGTAGATTTAGTAAAGGTTAGTAAATGACAAATAAATGGTGATTTTATATAACAACTGCGCTGAAAACCCTGCAAGGCACCAACCTGCAAATCAGGAGCATTTCGGGGTTCAGTGTCTTGCTCAAGGACACTTTGACACTAACTCTCACTGGGGGAACCCAGGTTCGAACTGGCAACCTTGCAGTTATAATCCGGCCACTCTACCCCTGAGCCACCACATATGCTGTCGTAATGGATAATTTCCCATTGCACTCAGAACAACAGACTCACTCCCTATCTTCTGCCACAGTCTGAAAACACACCTCTTCAGACTCCACCTCAGACCATAGCACCTGCAATACCAACCTATGTATTTTAGAGAGCATATTAAGTAGACTTAGATATCAGTTACCTACATAGGAAGAGGATGTCAAATGTGTTATGTTTTAGTGCTTAAAATTGTAAATTCTAAAGTAAATTGTAAATTCAACTAGTCTGTATGTATATGATGTATTGCAATGTTTATTTTTTCTTTTACTTAATGTAAACCGCTCTGAATTAACAGCGTCTGCTAAATGCCTAAATTATAAATTGTAAATTCGATGGTCCTTCACATGAAAATATTTGAGAACGACTGACATAGAAACAGTTTTTTGTTTTTTGTTTTCAGAAAAGTGTCAGGATTTACAGCTATAGAATCATCTAAACGGGTTAACTCTGTTTCTGCCTGTGTTATCTTCTCTATGCAGTGGGCATCTTATTGGAGGGCTCCATCATGCAGGCCACAACGGAGGCGCTTCCCACCGGAGCTTCTCCACAGCAGCAGCCAGACGGAGAGGCTGATGACGGGGAGTTCTTCCTGGCCCCACGCTGGTACGAACCAGCCTCCGCCCGTGTGCGCCGCGCCGCCTTGAGAGTGCCTGACGTGTGCTGTGAGAAAGGATGCAGCATCCAAGAGCTGATCCAGTTCTGCTAGCGTCTTATACAATGTGATGATGATGATGATGATGGGTGTTTGGAAAAAAGCTGTTTGCTGTGTACCTGTTACTTTAAATGATTGATATCATATTTTGGTTTGACCTTGATAGGCCTATAGCTTAGGGTTAGACAGGCTACTAAAAGATGCTCTCTCATAGGCCATGTTGCTGTTTCCCTATTAAAGTTTTTCTCTGCATATTAAGAAGACATCTTCGTGACATTGTCCCTGATGCATGGGTGTGCAAAAGCCTTGCATTTTTACATTTTTATATTTGTGGAAATGCAATGTCATAATCAATTTACAATCCACACATTTAGCAGAGACTCAATCCAGAGCGAATTACATTAAGCAAAGAAAAGAAAAGAAAAATACATCCATCGACATTCCTATCAAAAATTAGTAATCTACCACATAGTACAGCAATGTGCCTGGTAAAGAGATGTCACGGTATATGAGATTTTCCAGTGGGATACGGTTACGGTATTGGAATTCAACAATGCCTCTGTATTTCAAGACATTAAGACAAAAAAAATAATAATAGAAAATAAACAGACCCTTTTAAAACCGTGATAATACCGAAGTACAGTATAACATGGCATAACCTGCCCAGTACAGTAAGCTGAGTACTGTAACGTCTGTAGTTGCTCTTGTTCCAGTCACAATGAAACAAGTAGCCTATGTACACATGCACGCACGCAAACAATGTTGAAACGGTTTTAGAAAACAGCCAGTGCACTAAGATCACTGCATGAACCTTTTGACTTTTATATATCTCTCCCCAACACAGACACACGCATGGGCACACACACAAACACACGCACGCACACACGCACACACGCACACACGCACACACGCACACACACACACACACACACACACACACACACACACACACACACACACACACACGCACACAAATGCATGGTGGAATAGAACAGCAGTAGCATACATAATACACTGTGCGCTGTTCTGTCTGATATATGGAATAAACAGGATTGAGGCTATTGGCCAAGCCATTCAACATGATAATGACAGAAGTAATCTGACTAACTCGTCCACTTCCTCGCACTGGGGGGGGGTGGGGATAATTCTCTGGGAAGATTATAAAATAATGACACTGCTTATCTTCCACTCTGTAGGCTACTATAGCTTTGGCTAAAATGACTCCCAATAGCCAATTCATTCAGACCTACATTAATTGATCAGTTAATTGGTTTTAGGGAGGGGAGTTTGGTGGGAGTATTCATACAATCACTTGTCTGTATAATTGGCTTAATTCCTGGATTCAGCAACACATCCCAGAATAAATCTAGCCTAACAAAAGCAGAGGGATGTGTTTCCACTGGTGGAGAAAGCAGTAGCCTAAAATATTTAGACTACTTAAAGGGATAGTTCAGTTTTTTTTTAAGTTAAGTTGTATGAAGCACTCTCCATTCATTTAGTTGTGTCAACTGTATTAATTGATTGTCAGAGTCCCTGCAGTGGGAGTTCTGCTCTGGTTTTGGTGAATATTAAGTAGGCCTAATTCCGGTCATTTTCTGGGGGTTACATGGGGCCACACAGTAAAAGTAAATTAATCCAAAAACAAATGTAAATTGTATTGTGGAATTATTTCTAAAATATTAGCAGCATTAGTCCCCTCCATTACATGGAACTACTTTTTGGGCAACTTTTTAGTAATATCATGGACACAAAAACATAGTTGGCATATACTGACAGCTGGTAAACAGTCTGCAGCTGTAGAAATATCTGAAACACTATAGTGTTGTATGTCTACAATATGCTATCTATGTAAATAGATAGCAAGTCAAGTCTTTGCATAGACTGTAAGGTCGTCAATTGACAAAGTGCTATGGCAAGTGACAATACATCTTGAATGCCATTGTCTTTCATGCCATTGTCTGATCACATACAGTCTTTGTATTAAATTGTACCTGAAATATATTGTGGGCCTAATGGTGCAAACTCTTTATAAAATAAAGAGTTTGCAGCATTAGAGTTTGCAGCATTAAACGCGCGCGCGCACACACAGGCACACGCACGCGCGCACACACACACACACACGCGCGCGCGCGCACGCACACACACACACACACACACACACACACACACACACACACACACACACACACACACACACACACACACACACACACACACACACACACACACACACACACACACAGTTTAGGTTTCCTGCATTGTGTCTACCAAGCCAAGAGAGGGCGCCAAGCGCCTGATTTTACAGCAAGCTGTGTCACAAACAGATGACCTTTGTACTTGTGAGAACAGGTCAGAGTTTTAGTTGTAGATTTTTCCATAATGCAATACTTCTCCTCTATGGTTCGGCTCCAAGATGCTACCACTCTATGGCTTTATTGTTGATTTTGGACAGCACATTGTTTTTATTTAGTTTAGTCATAATATTTGGAATGAAACTTCATTTACTTTAGCCATATTTTAGTCACCTGAAATGCTTTAGTGTTAGTAGTATAGTGTAGTAAATATCTTACAATTTTAGTTGAATAAAACTGCAGTTAATAACAGCCCAGTGTCAATGGCTAACACTTGGTTGCATGCTGAGAATAGCATATCTACAAGCTCAACACCGACCTTCTGGGCTTGTGAGCTTTTCACAATTTTTAGCAACCAAGAGGATAAAATGACTTTTCTTTTAGTCCTAAGTACTGAATCTCTTTCCCACTAGTCTCTCCCCAATGTTTTAGCCTGTGTTGACGAAATTATCAAAAGTTTCTCGGTTTCAGCAGTCATGGTAGTTTGTTTTTGGTTTTAGCTTCCATTTAGTTTTTGTCAACATTATTGCCACATAGTTTGTAGCATGTACAAAACATTACTTTATTGCTCAAAATGCTCAATCACCTGGAAGCGACAGTTGATCTGTTCCGCCGATACGAGCGGAAACGTGATCAGAGGATGCTCCTCCTCGCAGCAGCACCAGGATAGCCTACATAATGATTCACTTTGAACATGAGATGACAAACAGTGCTGCTTGCTATGTGATTGAATGGGCTCCTTTGGCAGACTCTTTCTTCCTGTGTCTTGTCAAAGACCAAAGCTAATAAACCTAATAATGGAGATGATGTGAGTGTCCCTCTCTGTCTCTCTCTGGCCTAGTTTTAGTGTGGAGGATACAGGAGCATGAGAGGATGACATCTTTACTAAGAGCCTGTAGAGTAGCTATGGCATACGCATGCATGCACTCATGCACCCTCTCACGCATGCACGCCCACACGCATGCATGCACACACAGACACACACGCACACACACTCACATGCATACACGACTGGCAGGAGAGTATATGGACTACTAGTGGGTGTCAATTTGCATGTAAATGAAATGGTGCTCAGGGCTCTCGTTTCCAACAGTAAAAGTGTCAAGGCTAAAGATGTGTGTGTTTGCATGCGTTTGTGTGTGTGTGTGTGTGTGTGTGTGTGTGTGTGTGTGTGTGTGTGTGTGTGTGTGTGTGTGTGTGTGTGTGTGTGTGTGTGTGTGTGTGTGTGTGTGTGTGTGTGCGTGTGCGTTTCACACTTGTGCGTGTCCGTATTCGTGGAACAAGCCAAGGCCAACCAACGGAATATTCTGTTCTGTTTAAAATACTTAATTGTAGGCTACTGTATGAGTTCATATAGTGACAGCAAATCATTTGTTTTTTACCAGTATGTCACACCAAAGTTGAGAAAGAATGCCTCAACTCATCTGTTCCATCCACATGCGTGCATTGATAAGAATATTTTTGTTTTTTCCCCCCATAAATTAATGCCCTCCACTGGTTTTCAACCAGTGATCCTTGAGGGGGGTCCAGGTGGTTCCCAGCTAAATGAAACAGTTGATAAAAAAATGATGTACCCTTTATAGATATTTTAGAGCGTAAAATGAAGATTTGTGATACTGACAACAAGTAACCATTTTTAGACGGTTTCTGCGCCCGCCCAGAGATGATATATATATGTACAGTATATCATAATGAGGAGAAATGAGAAAAAAATGACCAAACGCTGCATGTGCGGAAATGATGGGTTTCCTCTCTGCCACCCATCTATCCATCTATCGCTCCATTTATCCATCCGTCCCATCCACCATCTCCTCCTGTGAGTCTGACAGGCTGTGGCTCCTTCTCTGCATGACAACACGTAGCTGGAACCTCTGACCAGCGATGACAGCAGCCTCAGCAGCACAACACTTTGATTATGCCTTTCCCCAGGGGAATGTCTTGAAGTGGAGTATAAGGAGAAGGAGGAGGGGTAGAGCTAGGGTGACCAGATCCAAACTGCATGTTCATTTGAGGGACAGAAGTATTGCATGTGTGGGACAAGTGGGGAAACATTACAGGCAGGGACGGATCTATAGGCATGGGTATGGGGGGGCAATGCCCCCCTAAATGCCCTGACTGCCCCACCAAACATGACGGCATGCAAAACAACAAGCTATTTCAAATGCTTATATATATAAAGTGCTTATATTTAAAATGATGTGAAACACTACTACTGCTACAAATAACTACAATTGTGGCACCACTAAACCAACAGCATTTAATCATTGAAAACTCTCTGAGTCAGACATTTAGCTTTATGCATGCTGCGTGTCTGTTGCAACGTCAATAACAACTGATGATATTATTGATGCTTATATAATAAAGTGTCCTTTTTGATATACAAAATACTACATGTCACTGCCCCCCAAAAAACTGGAATACGGCTGTATATACAGTATATTACAGGAAAGAGGGACATCATCATCACTCTACAACAGCAAGCATCTTGTAATCTTTCAATGGCTGCGTTTACGTTCTTCCTTTCTGAATGAAATATTTTAAATCATTATTTTAACCATAATGTTGTCACTAATACAAACCGAAATCAACACTGATGCTACAGTATATGTGTTCATTCATATGGCATTTACAGTACTATTAGTAGTAAGTGACTGCATGGGGAACCCCCTCATATATATTATATGGCAGAATATACCATAAAGAGCAGTGAAGGGCAGAGTGAATGCTTAGCCTGCTCTTCTAGCAGTATATCCTTATAGACGGCAGCAAATGTACCGTGATCAGCAGGAAAAAAAAAGAATCCTGTGGCTTTGTCCCTCCCACGGCTAGATCTAGAGGGGGCAGGGCCCACCCAAACGAATGGTTTTCAACCAGTGGTCTAGGGACCACCAGTCCTTGAAAGAGTTCCAGGTGGTCCCCAGCTAAATGGTGGAATCGGTTAACCAGATATAACTCTTTGAGAGCATAAAAACGAAACTAAATGGATCCTTGCGGGTCCAAAATCCAGCAGGAATAGTGGACAAAAGCAAAAGAAATCTTTAGTTTTGGGGTCTGTGGGGCTAAAATGTCATCAAATGGTGGTTTGTGGCTCAATGCTGAATAAATAGTGGGCCCTGGTGTCAAAAAGTTTAATTGAAAACCACTGCTTCATATGAAAAACCTTGGAGTTGCCCACCCTGCCATTCTTCCAGCCCAACCTAGTAGGGCTGGCTAAATCCAGCCCTTCGTGGTCCCTCCCTGTGGGAGACATGCTGCCTGTGTCCACTGTCCTGTGTCCACTGTCCTGTGTCCACTGTCCTGTGTCCACTGTCCTGTGTCCACTGTCCTGTGTCCACTGTCCTGTGTCCACTGTCCTGTGTGCTCGTTTGCTTGACGGAACACTTACTGATGAATGCCGTTTTACTGTGTCTCTACTTCACAGTGAATCCCGTTATACAGTATTTCGTCCCTGCATCTCGCTGACAGTTTGTTTGGTGTTGCTGTGCTAGTGTGTCAACACGTTGATGTATTGGAGGTGCAGGAAATCCTGTGACACTCCATAAATGAACGTTAATCAGTGAACATATGTGAAGCAATGTCCAATGATGAAAAATAAGCGAAATCCTCCTTGTTATCAGGTTTTGGGTGATATTTGTGCTCACATGTAGTGCAACAATTCATATGATCTCACTCTCACTCTCACTCTCACTCTCACTCTCACTCTCTCTCTCTCTCTCTCTCTCTCTCTCTCTCTCTCTCTCTCTCTCTCTCTCTCTCTCTCTCTCTCTCTATATATATATATATATATATATATATATATATATATATATATATATATATATATATATATATATATATATACACACACACACACACACATGCCTAAATTATATATATATATTTGCGCAGAGCCTGATTCACATGAGTACTGAAGCCAGAGGCCTCTGTACCAAAGTCAATTAATAACTCGACTCCCTTAATCCCCTCAGCCCTATATGTTCATCCATATGCGAGACATTATATCCACTTCATCAAGCCTGCAGCGATGGGCTGAATGCACACACACACACACACACACACACACACACACACACACACACACACACACACACACACACACACACACACACACACACACACACACACACACACACACACACACACACACACACACACACACACAATTACTGTACACATGCACACTTGTGAACTAATGCTTTGCCATAACCTTGGGGCTCATGGTGGGAGGTGGCGAGGCTGAACTGATGAGCCACTGACTGGTAAATGGTGGGCAGTATAGAAACGCCAGTAAGAATGTAACTAAGTACATCTACTTAAGTAAACCCCAGGGGGCGGCGGTGGCTCAGGCGGCGTATGGGAATCTCAAGGATGCTCCCAATGAGAAGGCTACTGCCTTCCATGGTTTTCTTTCATTGGTGTATGATTGAGTGTCAATCAATGTATAAATGTAACGCCATGGATAATGGTGTAGAATTTCTCCCCATGTCCCCTAGGGTGTATAGCTTCACAAAAACATATAGTTATCCTGGTCAGAATAACGTGTTCCTTTCATGTGCTACGTCCGACGAGAGAAATTCCCCCCCTGTCAGGAAAAGAAGCAGCTTGGACTCCTCACGCATTGAAGGAGGCATGAGGTCAGTCCGTTAGCCTCCCTCCTGGTTGGTGGATGTGTAGTGCCCTGCAGGATTACATTAGATAATTGAGACTGCGGGTGAAAAAATGTGTTGCAAAATCGTGGGGGGGAAAGTACAATATTTGCCACTGAAATGCAGTAGAGTAGAAGTAAAAGTGCTGGAAATTTGACACACTCAAGTAAAGTACAAATACCTCAAAACTGCACTTAACCCTATAGAACACTGAACATTGGTGATTTTCACCTGGACGATTATGTTTTTGCAATTTTCATAATGTTGCTGCTAACGTTGTCTGAGTGGGTCTTTCAGTAGCTTCATGATGCTCAGTGACATCATAAAATGTCTGTTTGTTTCGCTGCACACAGTTTTTTGTCTCCGGAAAGGTTTCGGTGAATTTCACTCCTGTTTAGTGATAGGGTGATGGAGAGAAATTCCATTCCATTCCATATTTATTAAATAATAGAGTAAAATATACCTGTGTTTAGCGATGGTGTAACAAAAATGAAGTTCTATGGTAAACAGTACGGGAATACATCATGAGGAAGGATGAATCAGGCTGATAGGGCTGCATTGTGGACACTGCAGCGCAGACAGTGCAGCATTGCATTGATGGATTGATGCTTTATAATCCTGTCTTGAGCAGTTTGTCTGCTGTCAGCACTCCATGATGCAGTAACCTCATCTATGAAAGGTATGGCCTATAAATAAGGCTGCCTCTAAACAGTATATTTCACTCCAACACTCCTGTGGTTTATGTCATAATTTACACAGCTGTTCAGCCCTTTGTGTTGCACCCCAGACAGTTTAGAGGCTGTTTGATCCTGTATTTTCGATATTTCATATTCATTTGATCACACACATCCCACCACCCCACTCCTACTGTATATAACGCCCATTACACATCAAACTCAACATCAACCATGTTAGACTGGCAGATTGAAAACACAACGTCCCCCATGGTGTCGGCAACCTATTGTTATTTGTAGTGATACGCCGAATGTTTGGCTGCAGAAAATATTTGGTAGAAAATGGCTAAAAATGCATTTTCGGCCTATTCAGTTTCAGACCAAATTGATAGAACATGCAGTATATCAATGAATAGTGTGTGGCATTGTGAAATCCATAAACTCGACAGCGGTAAAAAAAAAAATATTATGATGACGTTATTTTAATATGCACGAATGAATCTTTCGTTTTATTAATACCCGTACAATTTTTAGACAATGTCTTCCCCCATGCTCTTATGGAATGTAAACATAGGAGCGCCACAGGAAGAGGGCTATGAAGAAGAGTGAACAGGCCGACATTCAGTCCCTTCACTTTTGTTTTTTAGCCGATGGGTTCAGCAGAATGGTGAACAGCTAATCTCAGGCACCACTGGACCGATGGGCAATGCAGCCTGGGAATGCACAGTTCCCATTAGGCCATATGGAAGGATCTCAGGCCTGGACTGCTTCAACGGAACAGCTAGGATCAGAAGGTCCTGGAGAGAAATTACCGTCTCGATCAATGCATGAATTAACTAATAGTCTCCTTATAGCATACATTGGAAGGACATTATGTCAACTAAGTAATGTATTGCTTTCAGCATTATTATTACTTTTTACCAGTAAATAGTAACATACATTTATATATAGTAATATACAGTATATTACATATACTTTTTTTTTTTTTTTTTTTCTTTTTCCCAAAAATAAAATATTACTATTTTTATGAGCCGTGGTGGTACTACTGTGGATTTCAGGCTTTATTCATAATGTTAGACTAGGTTGATCACCACTAGATCTACAGGTGCTGGTCAACGAATTAGAATAATTTGAACAGTGCAATCGTTAAATTCTTTGAATGCATTTCTTGTGCAGAAAACAAATCAGGTGTTCACCGCACCTGTCCTACTGGTTAGAGTAATCACAGAACTGTTACCTGTAAAAAAAATTGCTCAGCTGAGCTTTCCAAAAGGCCCATTTAGGCCATTTAACTGTGACACTGTTGTTTCATTGAATTAGAATAATGGATAAACCGTTTCATTGAATTAGAATATTTTTTATTATAATTAGAATCATCACTTTCTCAGTATTTTGTGGCTGCCCCCTTGGCTTGTATGACTGCCTGAAGTCTCCGTGCAGGGGTTGACACTAAGGTCTACGAGGTACTTGCCCATCGGGCAAGTGCAATCAGGTTCTACTTGCCCTCAGGTCATGGTCACTTGCCCCCCCAAAAATATATTGTAAATTTTGCTTTTAAGTTTACGTTTAAGTTTCCTACTTGGGTGCTTTCAACAGGTGGTCCAGGGACCACCAGTGGTCCCTGAGAGGGTTCCAGGTGGTCCCCAGCTAAGTTGGTTAACCAGATGTAACTCTTGAGAGCGTAAAAATGAAACCAAATGGACCCGCAAGGGTCCATTTGGTTTCATTTTTACGCTCTCAAGAGTTAAAAATTCATCATCTTAATTAGCCCATAGTGGTCACAGACCGAGTGGTCCCTGACCCCAGCAAAATGATAGTTTGGAACCAAATGAACCTGGGAGAGAGATAGGTAGATAGCTAGAAAGCAGGGAAAGACACAGAGGCAGAGTGCAATGACTGCCTTCAAGACAAATTTATCTTGTGTAGTGTTATAGTGCACGAAGTTGCACACTTGCCTGATCGGGCAACCAGGTAGCAGTCTTCACTTGCCCCACCATTTTTTTACTTGCCCCGGGCAAGCGGGCAAGTGTTACTGTCAAGCCCTGTCCGTGGCATCGATTTGAAGAACTAGCTATCTCTACCTATCTCTCTCCCAGGTCCACTTGGTTCCAAACTATCATTTTGCTGCGGTCAGGGACCACTGGGTCTGTGACCACTATGGGCTGATTAAGATGATGAATTTTAATTCTTGAGAGTGTAAAAATGAAACCAAATTGATCCGCAAGGGTCCATTTGGCTGAGGGCAAGTAGAACCTGATTTGCACTTGCCCGATGGGCAAGTACCGCGGAGACCTTAGTGTCAACCCCTGCACGGAGACTTCAGGCAGTCATACAAGCCAAGGGGGCAGCCACAAAATACTGAGAAAGTGATGATTCTAATTATAAGAAAAAATATTCTAATTCAATGAAACGGTTTCTCCATTATTCTAATTCAATGAAACAACAGTGTCACAGTTAAATGGCCTAAATGGGCCTTTTGGAAAGCTCAGCTGAGCAAATTTTTTACAGGTAACAAGTTCTGTGATTACTCTAACCAGTAGGACAGGTGCGGTGAACACCTGAATTGTTTTCTGCACAAGAAATGCATTCAAAGAATTTAACGATTGCACTGTTCAAATTATTCTAATTCGTTGACCAGCACCTGTATATACTCTAGAGCGTATACGGAAATGATGCGCATGCACTTAGAACGTGTGAAGTATCGCATGTCTAAGGGTGGGCCTTGCAAACTTGCAAAGAAAGACTATTGGGGAAAAGGATGCAATTACTGGGGGTGAGTAATACCTAAAGTAAAGTAACTTTTTTAAGGGAGTAATAAAGTAGTGGAACTGTATTCCTTTTTTTAGAGTAATAATTAATAGCAAGGATGTACAGTATGTTTACAATGAATCTAACATGGTTTGAATATGTTAGCCTATATGAATTTGTCTGATGAAAATTACTGAATTACCCTCTAATACATGAATTAAATCTGTTAATTCACTTGTTTTTTTCCTGATCTAACTTGCTGTATATTCACACACACACACACACACACACACACACACACACACACACACACACACACACACACACACACACACACACACACACACACACACACACACACACACACACACACACACACACACACACACCCTCCGCATCATGCATCCCCACCGCATGAGGGAGTATGAATCAGGCTTTATAAAATGGTTTCATCTCATTTTGAGTCCTTGGTCTGAGTGAGTCTTAACATGATGCAATTCCAGCGTCCAGCAGCTCGCCTTGTGTTCTCATGCCTCATGCCTGCGTCTGCGTGGTGTCATGGCGGGTGCCTTTCCAAGAGCTTTTGGGAGGTTGAGGCTGATCGGAGTGAACACGCAGACAGACTCAGCTGTTGCTCTCTCTCTCTCTCTCTCTCTCTCTCTCTCTCTCTCTCGCTGTGTGTGTGTGTGCGTGCACGTGCATGCGTGTGCAGTGGCGTTTCTAAGCAATTTGGAGCCCCAGGCAAGATTTTCCCTGGAAAAGGGGGGCCTCCAGGGGAAAATCTCCTGTGACGTCATACCTATGACAGGCACAGTAAAATGGCGCCCCCAAGGGATGAAAATATGAACTATCTTTAAACTAAAGAACATATTAACTATGTTTTAAATGTTCAATTCTAGTTATAGAGGACGAGTATAATGTATTTATCCATATGAGGCTTATATGAGGCCTAGTCTGCCTAATGGCAAAAAATGCCCCTATGCGTGTGCTTATGCTGCATGTGTCAGCTTTGGAATACAGAGCCAGACGATGAACCCTCCCCCAGAAGCCTTACAGTATAATGAAAATGTGTAAGACTAAGACAGACAGACAGACAGACAGACAAGGAGAGAGTTTGAGAGACAGAGAGAGTGAGAGAGAGACACCAGGGACCATTATTAGACAGAGGGCGAGGTATGTCGTCGTGCAGGCGGCGGGCCGAGTGTTGAAAACAAGCTGGCTTCTCAGTCTGCCTTTTTTTTTCGACACGGCACGACAACCTTTCTTGCGACGAGGACACATGTGGCTACAAGACGAGAGAGAGTGAGACGGCATGAAAAAGAGGCAGAGTGAGAGAGAGAGAGACAGGGGCGGATGTAACCTTTCCTAATTGGGGGGGGGGGGGCAAGAGAAAATGGTATGCGGGCAGCTTCATCAGTTGTTCTTGTTGTTAGTGCTGCACAACTTGTATACAAGGCTAGTTAGTAGCTAGTTAGTAGCCTAGTGTTTCAGCACTAGGCTATTTCAAATTAAAGCACTTTGATTTGAAATATCTTTGAAATTTGATCATGT
The DNA here is from genome assembly GCA_039105355.1 of Benthosema pterotum. Taxonomy (NCBI): domain Eukaryota; kingdom Metazoa; phylum Chordata; class Actinopteri; order Myctophiformes; family Myctophidae; genus Benthosema; species Benthosema pterotum. The sequence continues at coordinate 26,972,601 of CM076976.1, forward strand.
TTGGTGGGGCAGTCAGGGCCCCCCGCCCCCATACCAATGCCTAGATCCGCCCCTGGAGAGAGAGAGAGAGAGAGAGAGAGAGAGAGAGAGAGAGAGAGAGAGAGAGAGAGAGTGGGCAGGGCCCCAGACACGATTACCCTACCATTACCCCAGCTGCTCTCTCACAGCTGCTCCCAATTGCTCCGATGCTCCTCCGTCTCACTGTCACTCTTTTCCCCTCCTTCACCCCGCTCCCTCCCCCACCTGCTCCATACACTCATCTGTGACTGCATGGGGATGCTTGTGGCTCATGGATCCTTGACAAAATACTCCTGAATGGCACTGCTTATAGCTGTTGTTGTTGTCACCCACGGCTCCAAAGTGTGTGTGTGTGTGTGTGTGTGTGTGTGTGTGTGTGTGTGTGTGTGTGTGTGTGTGTGTGTGTGTGTGTGTGTGTGTGTGTGTGTGTGTGTGTGTGTGTGCGCGCGTGTGTGCGTGTGTGTGTGCCAATACCTGCCTGACAAATGTGATGTATGCCTGAAAACACACTATGACTCAGACAAGGTCATGGTCAAGGTCAGGTTTCTTTATTCAAACTTGATGTGTCGTATAGGTCTGAGGGCTGGCCTGATTCAGAGGCCTGAAACTCAAGTAACATAAAAATAGGCTTCGACTGGCTAAAACCAATACATCATTTTGATATCGGTATACGATAGCGATATTGCCAGTATTGGTATGATTAATCACGGGGCCCTCCCTGCACCAAAAAAGTAAAGACCACTGCCCTTGTTTGATAGCTACACTTTAAAAAGGACCTTGGTGCAACCAACCTTGCACCTTGCCAGTCACTCTGAATATAAACGTCTACTAAATGCCCAATTAACAAAGTTATAAATTATAAATCGGCCACACATCTAAGGGGAAAGTCAAAAAGGAGACACTGCCACAAGCACACACACAGACCTACGCACGTACTTAACTGTACACTATGCACTACGCAGACGTGGACACGCGCACACAGTGTGGTTGAGCCAACTTTCTGAAGCTGCCATCAGAGAGGTGAGTCTCGATGTGATAGCACTACTAACCACTCAGTGCTGTCCTGCTGTAACACAGACGTCCCTCTCGTACTCCCTTCCCTACAGTAGCAACACAAAAAAAAATACAATTTGAATGAAATAACAAATCTACTTCTGACTTTAGTAGTCAGTAGTAGTTGGCTCGGTAACAGGAAGGCTCAGCCCAAATAATACTCGGCCCTGAGTATAGGCTCCGTTCACTTCATTGGATAAGTGCAATGGCGGGTCGACCATCAAGTTGTGTTTCACCATGTTACTGATTTTTCTTTTAGGACCTTTTTTACTGAGAGTGTACAGATGGAACCAAATTGACCCACTAGGGTCACATTTGCATACTCTCAGGAAGAAATTGGAAATGCCCCTCTTTTGTCCCTCTTTCAGGCTGCAATTAACAGCCCTCACGAGAGCTCAGTTTTCTGACTCCTCAATGTCGCAACTTTTTGGCTGGTCAGAGTATTATTTGGGCCGAGCCTTCATGTATTCGTTGGCTTGCTCAAGACTTCACAATAGTTTCTAAAACTGCAGTTAACAGCTTGTCGATTGCTGTGATAACAAAAAGAAGGGAAACAATAAACATGATTCAGTGGCATCACTGCAGGCTAGGGGCATGGGCACCCCGGTGGCACCCTGGGCAGCTGCCCAGCATGCCCATATAGCCAAAACCACCCCTGACACTACAACATAAAAATTGGGAGTGGGTGGGTGAGAAGTTGTGTGACTCATGCACAAACTCACACCTTTATGAGGATCACCACAATCAGGTTTTGTGTGTGTGTGTGTGTGTGTGTGTGTGTGTGTGTGTGTGTGTGTGTGTGTGTGTGTGTGTGTGTGTGTGTGTGTGGGTGTGGGTGTGGGTGTGGGTGTGAGAGAGAGACAGTGTGAGCTTTGTAATGGAAACATAATACTACTACTCTGTACAGTAAAACAGAGCTTTTTAAGAAATTAAAATGGTGCCTGGCTCCATCACTAAGTGGCCCATTAAGGAAATATAGAAAGCTTAAGGGTTTAGGGTTGCCTGCTCCCCCTCCATGGTAGAAGTGCCACTTTACTTTGGACAGCTCACACCTGTAGCTGACGGCTGTAAACGGAGGCGACCAGAGGGGACCTGATGCACTTCTGTGGTCAGCCGATTTTGTTTGTTGTCACGAAACCCGGATGGTTTAAGCATGGATTCACGAAACACAATCTTTTGTTACAGTGTTGAGTTCCTCAACCAAAACTATGGCCACTAACGAAAACCTGGGAAAAAAGACAGACATTTTATGTTTGGTGATTGGTTATGATTGGGTGCTGAGTGAACGATCAACTCCATTATTTAAAGGGACACTTCACCATTGTTGCAAACAATAAACTGTATTAATGACACTTCGAAGGTTACTTTAGAACATTTTCCTGGGGGACTTTATGTCTGTAATATATAGTTTTACATATTTTGTTTTCGTTTCTCTGATGTCATCGACACTACTTCCTGGATTACACGTTGTGTCATTAAGTCAGTCTTTCCCCTATCCACAAGGAGGTCCCACAAAGCATTATGGGAATTGTAGTCCTGGAAGTCTCGATGCCATCACACACACTTGGCTCGCTGCTATATTTGTTTTGCAAAAATGTAGCTTTAAGTGCTTTAGAGAGTCAGTAAACAATGCAAGAATACACAACCGACGGAGGGTCTGTAGTCGAATAAGTTTAGGTTGTCGTTGCCCGGTGGGCACAGAAAGAAAACATAAAGCCTAAACTATAGATTATTTTATTAGTTCGGGCGCAAGTTCGTAAGTATAACATACCATATGATCTTTTTCGAATAGTGCAGTGAAATATAAAAAATACCAAATACCGTACCAATGAAAGAAATGTTTCACATTGGAATGGCATCCACGCCTGTCATGAGCCCGCAGAGCTGATTGTACCACTCTGAGGATCTTCAATAGGCCAGATCTGCTGTTAGACAATGACATTTGCATCAATAAGGAATGGGTCCTTTCAGGCCTTTCCTTAAAAGATTCAGGGATACTGTAAGCGGAACATTTTTAAAGGGATTGTGACATTAAAAAACCAACAACAACAACAACCGGTCAGCTATTTCTGACAGGTTTTACAGTTTTTTACGGTTTTACTAAATAAACAAATAAAGTAAAGTAAAGTAACTTACAGGAACATTAGGTTCTCAGAAGATCGTTGCACATAAAACACTTAGGAACCTACGAGTTGGACCACACCTGGGCATTATGTGGCCCATGGCTGAGTCTGACCGGCTTGTGAAAGGGTAGCATACAGCATGCTACAATACCAATATTCATATTTACACAAGTTTCCTTCTGTGAACCTGCACCATTGTTTTGGAGTTTTTGGAAACAACCTCACATGATAATGCTCCCACCAGAGTGTCAAACAATGTCATTTACTAATTTTATATAGAAATTATATTACAGCTACACAGATTTTGGTTCAGCGTTTTGGCCCGGCCCTCCAAAATATTTTCTGTGTCTCATTTGGCCCCTTGGGAAAAATAATTGCCCACGCCTGACCCTGAGTTAGACGACCAAAAATGCCATAGAGTCGTAGTAAATAATTGTCATACTGACATTGAAGAAAACCTGCTGACATTCATTAAAAGTCAAAATGAGAGCATTATAATGGTGTGTGTGAAACAGAAAATCTAAAATGTGCAATGCACCCACCTACATGAGGCAGTCTTTTCGGCCATGTCGGTGACCTCTGCTTCTCGGCATTGCCTCTATGGAGCAGAACAAATGTGGTAAATGTATACAAGCAGCTTTGCCCTGCGGCTATAGATAGATAGATAGATAGATAGCCTCATGGGCTCTCCCGTGTGTTTGCCACTTCCTCCGCCCACGTCTCCCCTCGAACCCCCCCTTACCCTACGCTCCCCCCACCACCTGCACCCTCGTGCCTCTGTGTGGGTGGGTGCCCTCTCTCTCTCTCCTCTCTCTCTCTCTCTGTTTTGCTCCAGCTGCCCTGCCATGCATAATTAAGCCTCAAGTGGAGGGGCTCCCTCCCTCTCATCTTTCTCTTCCTCTCTTCTCTTCTGTCTGGCTGTCAATCACCCCCCCCCCCCCCCCCCCCCCCCTCTCTCTCTCTCTCTCTCTCTCCTCTCTCTCTCTCTCTCTCTCTCTCTCTCTCTCTGTGCGTGTGTTTTCTGTATCATGTGCTTTAAAAGGTTGTCCACGGAGAGAATACGTACCTATACGCCTTGGATATAGGTTAAATGCAGAGGACACATTTCACTTATATGCAAATGTATAATAGTGACTAAATAGCACCCCGAAGGATTGGGGCCCAAATGATTATCATTGCCACCTCTGTCTCCCTAGCTGTCCCCCTACAGCAGCGCTTCCCAAACTGGGGGGCGGGGTCCATAATAAGTCTTTGCCATTGTCAATATCCAGTTCCGGCTTCCGTGCTTTGGTTATTTAAAATAAGGGGAACAGAGCAGGGGAAAATACTGGCATGTAGTACAACGTATACTTGAATTAACCATGGTGGTATAAGTGTCATGTGTTAAAACAAATTCATGAGGCTCAACAATGCAGATTATTTTGCCGAGCATGATTTCTGTATCACACTATATTCTCTCCGGTAAAATAAATTCTAGTAAGATCTATACAACTGCGCAATCATAGAACACTGGTTTACATAGTGACTGATCAAGTTTGAGTCTATGATGCTGAGTTGCCAGTGTATACGTGCAAAGCCAATTCCTTTTAATGGCATTAACAGGAATCAATCAATCAATTTGGTTCTGTCTCTCGGTGTTAATGTAAGCCTCAGTGGCTTACAGCGGCTCACACCGGTCACGACGCAATTCAATAGTCTACGCCAAGGTCTAAGTAAAGGGGCGCCATCCGTCGCTCTTTTTCTCGCTCGGAACAGCAGGCGGTGCCTGATTTGCGCAGGTTGAGTGACAGCCAGTGTGGGCTGGGTGGGGTGAGGGTAAATATCACAGAATGTCACGTCCGGCACGGATGCAATGTGGACGCGTCTCCCCGCGATTCAAGTGAGGTGATTATTTTGGCACCTTTAGAGATGATAGGGATGGGGGATGGAGTAATATGTAGTATAGTGTAAGGTTAGCTCAGGTAGGCCTAATGCATTTTCCACAAGCAACATGGCCCTGTCACCAGCCTTAATGCTTTACAACCGGATCTGCTTTCTTAACCGTACACGGTGCACGGCTGACATTAGGCTTGGATGTCACTGACTCAGAAATAAGGTGGAATGGCCCAGGAAAACAAACCAACAAATAAAAATCTGAAATAACACCAGTGGGGGACTGTGACACATCGACCTGACACATAGACCTAAGGAGAGCGACTCACCACTCATATATAACTTATATTATATGTCTGCCATCAGATAAAAAGAGAGAAAGCAAAAGGGATTTATTGACAGTAAATGAGTGAACAATGAATGAATGTTGTCCCTGTTTGCATGGGACAGTCCCTCATTTCTGTGACCTTTCAAGTGTCCCACATATTGAGACACTGTCCCACATTGTGACTGGCAGGCATCATTCTGCCGTCTTAATAGTAGTATATACTGTATATAGGCTATATCAGCTAATTAAAGCAGGGGTGGGGAACTTGAAGAGGGCAGTTTAAAACTCATTCCAGTGGACCACGTTGCATGTATACTGTCATATCAAAACTAGCTGATCAAGATGATGAGGTGATGAAGAGAGGTATTAGGCAGAGAGGCATTAGGCAAGTAAGCATCATGTTATATGTTTGAAATTTGGGTTGATTTGCATGCCATCATGTTTGGTGGGGCAGTCAGTGTCCCCCCCCATGCCCATGCCTAGATCCGCCCCTGGGTGAGTGCGGTGGGGGTGCGATACAAAAGCCTGTAGGTAAAAGGCTTGTGTGCACCGCAGCGAGGCAGCTAGGCGAAACATGGAGGTTTCTGGGTGGTATCGGGCCGTGGAAGGCAGGGAGTGGCGTGAAGGGCAGGGTCAATGTATTTATCCGCCTCCTGAACATCTGCTGTTCCAACTCCAATTAAACGAAGGTAAATTCCGGCTTCGACTCTTGCTGTTAAATGCAGCCAAAAAAGGAAAATCTTGCATGTTTTCACAGTTAATTCACAAAACGTTTACTTGTTCTGGAATCTGCCTGCGTAAATATCCTTGCATCTAAAGCATGTTGGTGTTTATTAAAAATCCTAACAAGGGTCTTAGATGTCATGAGTAATATATGGCACAGCGAGACGCACTTCCTGCATGTGTTAAGACATTTCTATAGCAGCTACAACTCAAGCCAAGACCGGGTAATAATCCAAAGCCATCTGTTTGGACAGATCCTTCGATATGCTACAGTAAGAGAGTGGTGCCAATCTTTAGCGTTTGCAAATAAGCCCTGCCAAACGGTAGGTGTATGGCAGACATATAGTCTAGCTCAGTGGTTCCCAAAGTGGGGTCCTTGCGGTAGTTCCAAGGGGTCCCCAGACTCCTGATTTTGAACCAAATGGACCCTTATGGTTCTGCAACTCTGAAAGTGTACAAAATAATGGAACCATTTATAGTTAGATTAGCATTAATCTTACAATACTAGACCTGTACATGTCGTGTCGGCCACCGGCATGACACTTTTTTTTTTTTTTTTTTTTTCATTTTGTCTCACTTGCACTTTTTTTTTTCATTTTGTCTCACTTTTTGTTTTTGTCTCACGAGAGCTCACACTTTACGACTGAAACATGGAAACTAGAGCCCGACCGATGCCATATTTTTGTGGCCGATGCCGATACTGATTTTTGGAAAAAACTGCACCGATGTTACCGATGTTTGGGACCGATGTATAATAATTAATTAAAATAATTAAAAATACATTTGAAAAACTTCTAAACGTCAAATTTATTCTCTCTTTCAAGTAAACAATAGAATACGACATTGACATCATTTACTTTTGTGAAATAATTCCATTTGCTGTGTTTCTATTTCTGTTCCAGGCAAATATCGGCCGATATATCGGCCGATGTTACCGATATATGGGCAGATTTTACCGATATAATGGCCGATGTATCGACCGATATATCGGTACGTATATCACCGATACCGATGCCGATATATCGGTATCGATATCGGCCGATATATCGGTACGACAGATATATCGGTCGGGCTCTAATGGAAACCCCGTTACTATGCAGTAAAGTGTCATGCTACACATACTGTTGACATTATGAAGAGAGAATACAAAAAAAACACATTTTGGATCGATGGAAATAATGAGCAACAAAATAACCACTTTTAGTCGAAAGCCTGGCACGGAATTCTCCTTAAAACGTTAAACCTAACCTCATTCCTAAACCTTATAACCTCAGTAAAACGATGCCTAAAGCTAAGCTATACAAAATAGTGTATAAGAAACGACAGCCTGAGTGGTCGGCGTGAGTTCTGAAAAATGGAGGGCTGACACCATAAAACGTACAGTATATACTGTAGTCCCCAGTTTCCTGTTACTCTACACTTTCCTTGCTCATAAAGCAAGTAAGTTGACATAATGGGAACACGAACTTCCTTCTTAAATTCGTTTGGTGCTGCATGGGCAACCCAGAGACAGAGAGCTTTTAAGCTCTTACATGTCAAATGTATAGTTTCTGTGTTCCTGCAATGCATGTGACACACACATAGGCACAGACACACGCACTCTGTCACTCAACGCACACACTCAACACTCTGATGCACATCTCTCTCTCTCTCTCTCTCTCTCTCTCTCTCTCTATGTTCTCACAGAGGTGTAAAAAATAAAGCCCTGAAATCCTTCCTTGTCCCTACAGACAGAGCTTTGGAATACAATCCATGGCAGTTCATGATGAAGAGGCAATTGCTGTCAAATCCAACAAGAGCTTTATGGAGATAGATGGATGAGCAGCTCTCTCCATCACAATCGCCATTTTCTCATACAGTAACCTATGTATAATATGCTAATAACGCTAATAATAGTACTACCTTTCATGACAAAATTGCAGCGCAAAGCGCTTTGCAGTGCAGAAAAGAGAAGAGGCGTTTCTTTCTTTTTTGTTTCCTCACGATTTTGCAACCCATTTTTGAATGTAAAACCTGGACGCTATGCTTCCGCTTCCAACCTGGGGGGAGAGCAACAGACTGACCTCATGCTTCCTGCTATGAATGATGAGTCCAGCCTGCTTCTGTTCACCTTACAGGGGAGAGTTTTCCCAGCCAGACGTACAGAATAGAATGTGGAAAGAACACATTATCCCGACCAGTTCCAGCTTGTAGATTTTCAGTGTGTTTAGTGAGAAAACATCCATTACCGCAAGGCCCACCAAAAATACATGTTAGTATAGACTAAACCAACGACTAAATACAAGAATGACACTCGAAAAATGGGCTGCCAAAAGGAACATCGTCTGCCACACTCTTACTAGAGCAGTGGTTTTCAACCAGTGGTCTGGGGACCACCAGTGGTTCTTGAGAGGGTTCCAGGTGGTCCCCAGCTAAATAATGGAAAGTTGCTGAACCAGATATAACTCTTTGAGAGCGTAAAAATGAAACCAAATGGACCCTTGCGGGTCCATTTGGTTCTGAATTAGCCCAAGTCTACACATTTTGTCTACTCATTTTGATCTGTATGCTTGCCTGTTGTGTTTGCGAAATCCAGCCTGGTATTGTGGACAAAAGCAACACAAATCTATAGTTTTGGGGTCTGTGATGCTAAGATGACTTCTGAATAAATACTGGGCCCTGGTATCAAAAGGTTGAAAACCACTGTACTGCAGCTGCGTGCAGCATCACCGTGTGTGCATCTCAGTGTCCGTCCGGATCGTGACAGAGAGGGAATAAGGACAATGGATTCTGTCCTCACGGCACACCCTCATCCCCGCGTTCAATAACACACAAACGCACACACACACACACACACACACACACACACACACACACACACACACACACACACACACACACACACACACACACACACACACTCAGAGAGAGAGAGACAGACACACAGAGAGAGATTTTGTACACTCTCTGAGTTAAATGAATACTCTGGATTTTACACAGCATGCCTGGGCACATGCACGCACGCACACATGCACGCACGCAAATGGGATCTCACTCCTTTCGTCCTTCTCCATCTATAACCCCCCCCCCCCCCCCCCCCCCCCCCCCCCCCCCCCCCCCCCTCCTCCTTTCCCCTTGCGTTTCAGTTTTGCATCCATCACTGTCAGCAGGAATAGATTGTGAAACAAATTTCTATCAAATACATTAGGGTTAAAGAAAGGAGCCAGTTTTTTTTTTTTTTTTTTTTTTTTTTGGGGTGGGGGGGTGGGGGGGGGGCATGTTTTATATGCGCTGTTCGATTTTTAACGTGGTGGCGCCCCGGCTCGTCCATCACATCATGTTCCGCAAGGGGCACCGTTGTGTGTGTGTGTGTGTGTGTGTGGGGGGGGGCGCTGTGGCACTACCATCCATCAGGGGCGGGGGTGGGGGGCTCCCCGCTTGCCCCACCTCACCCTCCCCAGTGCCCGATACGCAGGAATGGGCACACATAAGATACAGTTGGACCCAACCCCTTTTTCTCTTTATATATACACACCCTTGTACAGGTGATGCAGGTGAACACTCGCAGCCATCGATCATTCATTTGATCTCTGCATGTGACTATATGTGTGTGTGTGTGTGTGTGTGTGTGTGTGTGGGGGGGGGGGGGGGTGTATGCCAGAAAGACTGTATGCAAATGTGGGGAAACGGCTTGTGTTCTTTATCACTCTCTGACCTCTGTGGAAGGTTTCTCTCTCTCTCTCTCTCTCTCTCTCTCTCTCTCTCTCTCTCATCTGGAAGGTGTACGGAGGCTTGACAGTGGAAGGTTGGGAGATAATTGTTCTCCTGCACTGTCACCAGGGTGGAGAAGGGTCGGGAGGGAGAGAGAGAGAGAGAAAGCAAACGGTTTCGTGCACGGTTGGCTAGGCCTGGACGCCACTCACCCGTGCAATGATACTTGGGTCAAAGCCATTAAGAAAACATGAGGTCACACCTTCTATATATGGGGATAAATGCAGACCAAAAACCGCACCAACCAACAAGGGAGAAGAAGGCATATATCTTTCTCAAAGACAGACAATGATATGCATATCAAATACATATAGGGCAGGGGGGGTTGGGTCATAATGCAATATTCAGGATGCATGAGGGATGGATGGATGGATGTGGTGAGAAGGGCTGTGATTTCAAGGAACATGATGTGGTCACAGTGCTGGAACACCATGCAGCCCACAAAGACTACAAGGAGTATAAGATCTACACCAGGGGTTTTCAACCTTTTTCATACCAGGGCCCACTATTCATTCTGCGTTTTAGCCACGGACCACCATTTGATGTTGAGTTTAGTCTCTCAGGCCCCAAGACTAAGGATTTTCAAGTTTGTGTCCACAATTTAGGAGCGAACTGCAAAAATCCTTCTACATTTTGTAATTGTGTAGATTCGTGAAGATTGCGTAATTCAGATGTTTAATTATGATTTAACTCTTGAGAGCGTAAAATGATACCAAATGGACCCTTCAAATGGACACTTACAGGTCCACTTGGTATCATTTTACGCTCTCAATAGTTGAATCATATTTAAACATCTGAATTACGCAATCTTCACGAATCTCTCAAGAGTTACAGATCTATAAGGGTCCATTTGTATACCAACTGGTTGGTCCCCGGACCACTGGTTGAAAACCACTGCTCTACACCGCTGGTTGCCAAACGTTTTCATGCCAGGAGCCCCCAAATTGTCAATGATCCCCATTAGAAGAGATCCTCAGTGCTTTGACATGCGTTATAGACATGCATTAGTCTACAGACCCCCAATTAATGGCAATGTCTCTACTGTATCTCTGAGGCCCTTTTCGTAAAATAAAATGTTAATATAACTATGAGAGTGCATTGGAACCAACTGGTTCCATTTGTAGGCTACACTCTCTGAGCTATACAGACCCATAACAGTCTGTATACAGTAGCTCAAGGACCCCTATATAGGTATCCCTAGGCCCCACTTTGGGAAAGCACTGCTCTATAGACCACTTTAATATCCCCACAGCAGCAGCCCTTGTGCGACACGAGTATACACTCAAGTGCTCCTGGACAAGACAGTGTGTTAAGACTAAAGACGGACACAAGATGCCGGACGTGCACACATATACAGCCTCGCGCGTGCAGCGTGACAACCCAGCTACTCTGGGCTATAATACAGCACCATGGAATAATCCTTTTTTCTGCCAATGTCAGGGGGATTATATGATTTTTCGAAAGGGACACTCCCACTGCCCTTCATACTCAATAGTGAAAGTCACCAACGTATCATTAACATGGAACAGTGGAAGGTAGCGGGCGTGTGTGTGTGTGTGTGTGTGTGTGTGTGTGTGTGTGTGTGTGTGTGTGTGTGTGTGTGTGTGTGTGTGTGTGTGTGTGTGTGTGTGTGTGTGTGTGTGTGTGTGTGTGTGTGTGTGTGTGTCAGGGCCGATCTAGAGGGCGGTGGGGACAGCCAGCCAAACGTGCATCCTGCCCACCCAATGTAATATCAGTGGTTTTCAGCCAGTGGTCTGGGGACCAGCAGTTGAGAGAGTTACAGGTGGTCCCCAGCTAAGGGATGCAAAGTTGGTTAACGAGATGTAACTCATTGACAGCATAGAAATTAAACCTTGTGGGTCCATTTGGTTTCATTTTTACACTCTCAACAGTTAAAATTCATCATCTGAATTAGCCCAAGTCTATACAACCTAAAAATCTAGAAGATTAATCGTCATTTTGATCTATATGTTTGACCATTTTGTTTCCCAAATCCAGCCTGGAATTGTGGGCAGAGGAAATCTTTAGTTTTGGGGTCCTGTGGTGCTAAAATGTCCTCAAATGGTGGTCCGTGGTTCAAATGCCGAATGAATAGTGGGCCTTGTTGTCAAAAAGGTTGAAAACCACTGCTATTAGCCACCCTGCCATTCTTCCAGCCCACCCTCGAAGGGCTGGCTAAATCCGGCCCTGGTGTATGGTGGTGATGGGGTGGGCGGGTGGGGGGGGTCTTAATTAGGCCATACTACCCCAGTGATACCTCTCCGTCACCACCGTTTCTATTCTCCCCTCCCTTCTCTCCATCCAATCCACTTAATGTTCTGTGAAATCACGTTCCACTCCCCGGAGTGTAGCGGGAGAAATCAGAACAATAAAATGACACATTTTAAATGGGTGGCACATGGGCCGTGCATGGGGGAATATATAGACTACAGCATGGTGCTGGAGATCTGGAGGATGTGGGCTGATGGAGAGTGAACGCTTTTGTTTCACCTGGCCCCTCAGGGGTGGATGTAACATTTCCCAAAATGGTATGGAGGCGGCTTCATCGCCTTTGTCGGTGCTTCGCGTCACGGGCGATGAAGTCGCACCCATACCACATTACACTACTTTTATTAAGCAAGTAAAACATCAATAATATAATCTCCCCTTAACAAGCACAGAATGTCACACGGTCGACTGCCTTACTACTTGCAAGAGTGCAATTTTGCTTAAATGGAAGGATGCTGCCGTGCCCATCCACCAACAGTGGCTCCATGGCATTATGTCATAGATTTTCAATCGCTGATTCTGTGAGGAAATTTCATAAGACCTGGGACCCATTCATGACATTCTATCACAACACACAAATCGCGTAGTGCGTTGAACCTGTACCTGAACCAGCACTGAAACACAACGAACTTCTAAAACTCTACTGTTGCTGATCTGCTTGTTTAGTTATTCTCTCTCTGTAATAGTTCAAGCCATCCGTGGGATTGTGGGTGGGGGGAGGGTGGTTGGGATTATTTTGGGGGTTTTGTTTCATTTCTATTTTTCTTTTTTCCTTTTGTTATGTTCAATTAATTGTCACAATATTGTTACTTTTTATTACTCACTTTATTTGTGGCTCCAAACATTTATAAATGCTGACATTTATGAAAACCAATAAAAAGATTTGAAAAGAAGAAAACATCAATAATAACATCAGTTGTTGAATTTGCAACAGACACGCAGCATGCATAAAGCTAAAGGTCTGAGTTTTCGAGTTTTGAATGATGAAATGCTGTTGGTTTAGTGGTGCCACAGCTGTAGTTAGTTAGTAGCAGTAGTAGTGTTTAAAATCATTTTAAATATAAGCACTTGAAATATCTTGGGTTGTTTTGCATGCCATCGTGTTTGGTGGGGCACACTCTGTATTTAGGGGGGCATTGCCCACCCATGCCCATTCCCCATGCCTAGATCCGCCCCTGTGGCCCCTTGTGATGTGTCCAATCACACACACATCCCCCCCCCCCCCCCCCCCCCCCCCACCCCCCACACACACACACACACACGTTTGTATGCATGCATGCACATACAGTCAGGATCACTCGATGCAGGCTGACCACCCACAATCCTAAAATAATACCTTGTAATGAGAAAACTTTAGAGACTTTGTAAAACTTTTGGGATGTAAAAGGGTCTGGAAAAATGTCAAATTCATGGTAGATCTCCTTTAATGTCCACAAGGGGAAGTTGGCTTGGGCTCATTATGCGTTTGGGAGTATAGCAATTAGAGATGACCGATATTGTCTTTTTTACCGATATCCGATATCCCGATATTATCCAACTTCTAATTCCCGATACCGATATCAACCAATACCGATATATGCGGCCTCCAGTGGTGGAAAAATAACAGAAACTATTACTATACAAATATTTAATATAAATAAACTTAAACTAATTTAGTATGAATACGAATTCATGTTATAGCTAGAAATACTCCATACAAGTTAAATTCAACATGTAGCCTACTTGAGTAAAGTATAAAAGTAATGGTATAAACATGACCGTAGCGCTGAGTCTACTGTACATCTCTGTAAATAGTCATAATTTCCAGTTTGTAAATACCGATACCGATATTTTCCCATATGAAATTTGAAAGCTTTTATCGGCCGATAATATCGGAGGGCCGATAATATCTGGTATCTCTAATTGTAATATACTTTTTACTACATTAGCTGTGTTGCTTTTGGGCAGAGAACCAGAGACTGCACATGGTGGAGGCAAGCAAGCGAGCAGGGTAACAGAAAGTCAAGACAGAACAGAACGACATTTGGTTATATATGCAGTGGGGAGATATGCTCTATATACGAGAATGTAGGCTGTCAGCTAAGGAGAAAAGCTGGTATGGAAACAAAGAGAGAAAGAAAGATACACTGCTATACAGTCACAGCATAAACAATTGGCCCGACACAGACAGGCAGACCGACAGACAAGACAATACACTTGCAGGCAGACAAGGATCTGTACTAGACAGGTTCACGCACATGATGCACACATACAGTATACAGTATATGCAAGCACACAAACAGATGGAGTGGACAAACAGACCATTATGAAGCAGGGGGACAGATTGCAGACTCACACCTTGAGGACACTTGGGTATAGGGAGACTGGCGTGCACACATACGCTAACGCGCACACGCACGCGCGCGCACACACACACAACACACACACACACACACACACACACACACACACACACACACACACACACACACACACTGTAGCTAATCCTCAACTGATTAGTCTGCTAGGGCTCTTCCGGAGGAGAACCCTGCTCTGTTTAGTCCCATGGAGTGAGAGAGAGAGAGAGAGAGAGAGAGAGAGAGAGATGATGATGAAACCTTCTAGGAGCTAAGATAGAATCTCTTTTCCCCCCTTTTTTTCATTAGGCTATAAGACAGCGTTATCAATCCAGAACATCTGAATTTACCCCCATCCTCTGGCCCTTTCTCTCCCATCACTTCATGATACGATCAGCCTCCTCCTGCTCTCCCTGCACATGCACACACTCGCTCCTCATATTCGTCCGCTCATTGAACTCATTGCTCTGTTTAATTTTTGCCTTATTTCTCCATGTCCCTATTGCATAGGCCTACAAGTGATACTAATAACAAGAAAGAAGTGAGGGGCGCTTTTATCATACCTACAACATCAATTACAACTTGTTTAAGCAAGCGGGTGATAATGTTTTTTTTTTTCGGCCTCAAAACAAACAACATGTTTGTGCTAGGAAAGATATTGTGTTTAAATATAGTACATAGGACAAATATAGCTAGAAGTAGCTATAATGCAATACGCAATAACGCAATAATACCTGCATGGTGAGCTCTTATACAGCAGTCATGCTCCATTGGCATGAAAATTAAATTTGTTCTGTGGCATGACCAAAAGAAGGCAAACACTATACGTCAGAACTACCAAAACTGCTAAAAGGAGGGATTGTTTTTTATGAAGGACAAACTATATTGCACATAATATTGGTGTTATGCAGGGGGGATTACTAACCTATAAATGGTCTATGTTTGTACATTATGTAATTTGGTTAAAACGAACTCATCTACATACAGTCTATACTATACCCTGCAGTAGCTACAATAGACCACCATTGACTATTGACATAAAATAAATATTTTATTTGCAGAATGATGCACCTGATTTATCTTCCCATGGCCATTCATCAACAAGTAATCACACTCAGTATACACACTAGGAAAGATCAATGTGCTCTCAGACTGTGTCACACCACAGACTCCAGGGAACAATAGTGCGGGCTGATTGTGTTTTAGAAAACGTATTAGATAAGTAGATTCGGCTTCTTCCCTACATTTTCGCTGCATACCTGTCCTCCGTTCATGATGTCTCATGGCCTATACCGGCAGCTGTCAAAACGAGATTATTCATGCATTGGTCAACCAAAGCTGCCATCACTCTTGCCTCCATAATGCCATGTGGCCCATGTCTTCTCTAGTCTCTATAGGACTATAGTCTTCAGGCTGGGAAATGCTTTGTAATGTCTCATTCACAACCCCCGCTGCCTTGCCCTCCTCCCCACACCCAATACAAATTGACCTCTACAGTAACCTTAATACCTTAATACTAAAGAAAAGACATCATAAATACTATACAAACAATCATTAAGGAGTGTTTATGCATATACCATGTAGCATATATATATATATATATATATATATATATATATATATATATATATATATATATATATATATATATATATATATATATATATATATATATATATATATATATATATATATATATATATATATATATTTATATAGCATTGCAAATGGATCACCGTTTGATCAGATCCCCCCCCAAAAAAAATAAAATAAAAAATGCTGTATTCATATGGTAAGGAAGCAGGTGGCAAACCTCGGTCAAAATATGATTGTGTAGACTTCTTAGGCAGCCATGAGTTTTAACTAAAACTATGATGAGAAAACAACTCCAGTTTTCGCATCACTGCATTGGCTTCCAGACCTTCAAGTTGTTTTTAGAATTAATGTTAAAATTATTTTACTTTAGCTCTCAATGGTCTTCCACCATCCTATGACTGCCTGCCAATAGGTCCTCGGGTCTTCCACTGCTGGCCTGCTTGTTATGCCCCAAAAAATGGCAACCAAAACAAACACAGTGATTCAGCCTTTTGCATCTATGGGCCGACGGTGTGGAACAAACTCCCACTGTACTTTTTTTTTTTTTTTACTATATTTGCTTTTAATTGATCTTTTCGCTGTGTTGTATTTCCTCACTGTATTGCAGAGTGAACCCAAATACAGAGCCAAAAGCGGTGAAGCAGCCTTTTGCTTCTATGGACCGACGGCGTGGAACAAACTCCCATTATACATTCGACAGGCAGCCTCTGTAGACATTTTTAAAGCACAGCTCAAGACTTCTATGCACTTGCTTTTAACTGATTCTCTGTGATTTTATATTTTATGATTTTATATTTTATGCCTTACTTCAGGTCCTCACTGTACTGCTTCTTTGATGTATTTTAATGATCTCTTTAATTCATTCCCACTATTTTTGTCTTCTTCTCTATTGCAATGTAAATCACTTTGAGCTGCATTTTATGTCATGACAGGTGCTATACAAATAAAATAAAAATAAAAAGCAGAATAAGCTAAAAAATATTTGGAAGTGGAGGTTACAAGCAGTAAAGTAAATGCAAAACATCAGAAGCTAAGCAAACTTAGCCTGACTTCAGTCTGAATTGTCATTCCGTTTCACTTCATCATTCACACAAAGAAAAAATAAGGTAGTATTTTTAAGGTGCTGATTCAGGGCTGAGCCAGGCTAAAGCAAACTTACAGGAAGTCCAAGAGCGTTAAGCCATCCAGCGCACAGATACAGAATCCCCAAAACAAGAATCCAACAAGAGACCAAGATCACAGGAACAACATGACAATTTGTTTAAAGAATGAGTCCCTTCTAATATGGATGGGGTGGATAGGGTGATTAATTAGAGTTCACAGGTGTGCACCCTGCACCTGTGATTAGTTCACAGGTGCAGGGTGGGTGTGATACCATTAGGCTACAGCAGGGGAGCCCAACCAGTAGATCGGGATCTACCGGTAGATCTCGGCCTGATCTCAAGTAGATCTCGGAAGATGTGGGGGGGGGGAAAGAAAAAAAAGGCGGTGGATAAGAAAATGCAATGGCAGTGTTTGTCCATGTCTATTCTACTTATGTTGTACTGTTGTAGGCCTATTTATGACAAGTCTGTTGTACTTTATGCTTATATGGACATAAAGTAAAGTGGTAAAACAAAGTAGTGTTGTGTTGTTGTGAAGTTACTGCAGGCTGGCAACGATGCGTGTGGTTTGAAATGTTGATATTGGACTGGTAGATCTCGGAGGGTTGGCTGCTGAAAAGTAGATCTTGGGTCGAAAAAGGTTGGGCACCCCTGTTCTATAGAAACATTTCAGCACCACAGACAGCTCCCTGTGCTTTTCTATAGAAACATTTCAGCACCACAGACAGCTCCCTGTTCTGTTCTATGTTATATAGAAACACTTCAGCACCACAGACAGCTCCCTGTGCTGTTCTATGTTCTATAGAAACATTTCAGCACCACAGACAGCTCCCTGTGCTGTTCTATGTTATATAGAAACACTTCAGCACCACAGACAGCTCCCTGTGCTGTTCTGTGTTATATAGAAACACTGCAGCACCACAGACAGCTCCCTGTGCTGTTCCATGTTATATAGCAGGGGAGCCCAACCAGTAGATCGGGATCTACCAGTAGATCTTGGCCTGATCATGAGTGGATCTTGGGAGATGTGGGGAGGAAAGAAAAAAAATGATGTGGAAATGAAAAAAGAGCGATATTTTTGTGTGTATGTGTGTGTGTCTGCGTGTCTGTCTACGAAGCGGCTCATTTGGAGGATTGTTGTCTGCTGTCTGTGAATTATGCCAACAGTATTGTTCAACGTGTAATGGACTGTTCTGCAACTTATAATGGACTATTCTGGACTGTTCTTATTATGATTGCATTTGCAATGGCAGTGTTTGCCCAAGTCTGTTGAAGGCCTATTTATGACAAGTCCGTTGTACTTTATGCTTATATGGACATAAAGTAAAGTGGTAAAACAACGTAGTGTTGTGTTGTTGTGAAGTTACTGCAGGCCGGCAACGATGCGTGTGGTTGAAATGTTGATATTGGACTGGTAGATCCCGGAGGGGTTGGCTGCTGAAAAGTAGATCTTGGGTCAAAAAAGGTTGGGCACCCCTGGGCTACAGAGTGAGTGGAAAGTGTGACACGGACTAAGCGGAGGAATGGGGATGTATTGCTATTGTATTGTAGAGCTGTTGTTTAACTAAAGTGAAATGCTTTACACTAGCATGACTGCATGGGCAGTCATTTTGGCATTTTTAATACGATTTTAAAGTTTATTATTTTTGCGCCTTCCATGACCATCATCATTCATTCCATCGTCTCTGAATCTTTTGACATATGAAACACACACACACACACACACACACACACACACAAAAAAAAAAAAAAAAAAAATATATATATATATATATATATATATATATATATATATATATATATATATATATATATATATTATATATATATATATATATATATATATATATATGATTATAAGCACGTGCTAATTCAGGCCCCTTTTTCTTCACTCATGGTGATGCTAGTGATTTATATAGGGCACTCTGGTGTCAGGGAGACAGGGAGCACACCTGTCAGTCAGCATGATGCAGGGGTTTACAGTCTGTGCATCATGTGTTCATGGCCAGAGCACAGCTTTGTTCTCTTTTAGCAGTCAAGTAGGCCTATGTTAATATTTTGAATGTATTTTGGAATGTTGGCCTATATTTATTTCATTTGATTATTAGGCCTATGCTGTAGCCTATTTGTTTATGCCTGCATAAACATTTGTTATAGCCTATACATTTCAAGGTTTCAACGAGTCCAGCAGGACAACTGTTTAATTTCGGGGAGAGCTGAGGGAGTGACACTTTATTTCAGATGAATTTTGAGTGTGAAATTCCTTTTTCATTTTAGGTTAGGGACCATTTGTTAGGCAGCTGATTCCGTCATTTAGCTATAGGGGACCACTTGGAGAACCCTCTCAGAACCCTCGGCAATGCCGGATGGACTGGTTAAGAAACACTTGCTTGAGATTTGATCCGCCAATTACACACTTTTACTTTTGATTGCATGGCAGGATATAGTTCATCGCAATCATAGCTGCTCGTTTCCCGTGTTTAATGGTGTATATATAGACGGTGACGGGGTCTTCCCCGCCGTTATGACCTGCGGGTGACGGGGAAACCTGCTGCGAATGTGCACCGCTCGGAAACCCTCGACGCCAACACGCCAGCTTGAGCTAAAAATAGCCCCGCCGTGATGAATAATAACAACTGGTTGCCTCAGCCCCATGCTTTTGCATTCGCCGTTCATCATTTTCATCCCAGCCTGGGCGTATTATAGCCTCATTTTACGGGTCTAAATTGTTTGTTTGCGCTGTGTACACCTCAAGGGGCGTCGTATATTTTAGTCACCATGCAGTTAATTTCGTTTATAGCTTTTCTTTCCCCCTCGTGACTCTCCCTGTCTCTCTGTCTGTCTGTCTGTCTGTCTGTCTGTCTGTCTGTCTGTCTGTCTGGACACCATTTGCATTGTCTGGTGGTGTTTCCTCAATTCAGAATTATGCCTATATAGCCTACGATTATAAAATGTGATAGCCTATTTGTTCAGCAAAGAACGTTTGACGACAGCTATATGGCCATGCATGTGAAACCACGCCTTGCATGGATGGGAAAATGTTCAAACGCTCTGAATGCAAATATAAGCCTGGTCCAGAGGTTTTCAAACAGTGGTCCATGAGAGGATTCCAGGTTGTCCCCAGCTAAATGATGGACAGTTGGTAACCAAATGTACCCTTAGAGATCTGTGACTCTTGAGAATGTAAAATGAAACGAAATTTGGTTTCATTATACACTCTCAAGAGTTAAATTTAATTTAAAATTACTTCATTTTCAAAAATCTACACAATTAGAACATGTAGAGGAATTGTTATTTTTTACCAACGTTTTGCCAGTTATCTCTCCTGAATTGTGTACACAAACTTGAAAATCCTTAGTTTTGGGTCCGAGAGACTACACTCAAATTGGTAAGTGGCTAAAATGCAGAATAAATTAGTGGGACCTGGTATGAAACGGTTGAAAGCCACTATAGTCTATAGATTCCATTTCTTTCTTTTGCAAAAACAGTATAGACTAGCTAGGCCAATATTTGCATAGACTATAGTCTATTATCGTCACTAAGCTGCTTGTTATAGGCTTATTTTATAATAATACTTTCATATAATAATTTATTATAAATTATAAAAAATGTGTCTTTAGATTTTTTTTCCTGTGCTAGCTCATGTGTTGCTGCATGACAAGCAAATTGAGGAAACACTAAATATAATTACAGAACGTCCTCTAACTAAATTGGGCTGCTGCTAGCCTGGTAGTAATCTGATATTGTGAAAAACAGTCAAAATACCGTGCGTGGACTGGATGGTCACGATTCGCAGGCTCGATCCCTCCACCGTGGGGATGGATGGATGGATATAGACGAATGGATGCTGAGTGGAGTCATGGTGGTGATGGTGGGTTTTCTGCTGCTGCATTTCAGGGTCCGGGAGTGGGAACCCCCCCCCCCCCCCTCCACTCTCCCGCCTTTCACCCACCCACCCACGCACTGCTCTCTTCACCGCGCCATGTGTTTCTAAAAATAGATCCAGGAATCCCCGCATCAATTTAGAAGAAGGCGTGTGAGCGTGTGTGCTGTGCAGTGCACGGCGTGTGTGTGTGTGTGTGTGTGTGTGTGTGTGTGTGTGTGTGTGTGTGTGTGTGTGTGTGTGTGTGTGTGTGTGTGTGTGTGTGTGTGTGTGTGTGTGTGTAACGAGCGCGCGTGTGCAACGGTGCGCGAGAGTATGTGTCTGTGCGCGCGTAACGGCGCGCCTGAACGTGTGTGTGTGTGTGTGTGTGTGTGTGTGTGTGTGTGTGTGTGTGTGTGTGTGTGTGTGTGTGTGTGTGTGTGTGTGTGTGACGCGTGCGTGCGTTCGCATGCGTGCGCTGTGTCCAGCGGCGCGGTGGCAGGGGCGGATGTAACATTTCCCAATTGGGGGGCAGGAGAAAATGGTATAGGGGCGGCTTCAGAAGCCGCACCCATACCACGAAGCCCCACCCATACCATTTCAGTTACAGGACTAGCATAAGCATCAATAACAACATCAGTTGTTGAAGTTGAAACAGACACACAGCATGTATAAAGCTAAAGGTCTGACAGAGTGTTTTCTGTTTTCAATGAAATCCTGTTTAGTAGTGCCACAATTGTAATTAGTTCGTAGCAGTAGTAGTGTTTCAAATCATTTTAAATATAAGCACTTTGATTTGAAATATCTTGGATTGTTTTGCATGCCATCATGTTTGGTGGGGCATGCAGGGCATTTAGGGGGGCATTGCGCCCCCATGCCCATGCATAGATCCGCCCCTGCGCGGTGGGGTTTGGGTTCGGGGGGCTAACGTCAGCAGTGCACATACAAGGTCATACCAGCCCTCACTCAGTGTCGCTCATGATCTGTTCACTGGCCTGTCGGGGGTGTTGTTTTAGTGTATAATATACAGTACACTCCCTCGCCTTTGTCTGTGTTGACTATATATTCATTTTATCGCCTCGATATTGATATAAGTCAAAATTGCATTATAGCTATATATACTAATATATTTACCCCAGTAAATCACGTGACCCCCCCCCCCCCCACACACACACACACACACACACACACACACACCTATAATAATTAACTTCATGTCACCGAGTGGAAATGAGCCTTCATCATGATGACAGGCAGGCTCGACGAACGACTCACATTCATAACCAGCACGAGGGAGAACGCCGTACTTGCGTGTGTGTGTGTGTGGGGGGGGGGGGGGGGGGGGGGGCTGCTACACTAGTGTGTATATCATGACTGGAAAACGCGCTTTCACCAATAGCAAATATACATGGGTAGGATTTGGAATGAAGGAGGGAGGAGAGAAAACTGTATAACGACGAGAGAGAGTCAGAGAGAAGAGAGAAAGCAGCCAATGAGTATAAACCAATTCGTGCAACACGTCACTAGATGAGAATGTGCTTTGGTTTGCTTGAGCGGGTGGATTCCCTCTTCTTTCTCCATACAGCAGGCGACGGCAGGCAGGAGGAGGCACTGGGAGAGCCCCTAGTCAGGGTAAGACACATATTGATTTTGTGGCTGTCGTTTATAATCGTCGTTGATGTGTCTTCCACAAAGAGAGAGCAGGCTGCACAACGCCCCAATATTGAATAGAAGGTGTATTTCCCCTTTCTTCATTTCTATCCAGTTTATTGCAGGGCAAAGGGGTGTGAAAAGATTGCATGATAAAATTGCATTTGCAAGGTCTAATATCTGTAGCTAATAACCTTTTTTTCTTCTTTTTTTTGCTTGCCTCATTTGCATTCTTCACACCTAAGTGGGCTTATTGGCACATTCTTCTTTTCCCCTCCAAGACTTAATTTTGTCTTTCTTGCCTAACAAAATATACTCTTTCAGCCCAAAAAGGTAGACTTTTCTATTCTATTTTCTATTACCTTACTATATAACATGTGTTCATTTATCTAAACCTCAAATATAATCAAATCTGAACCCTTTGGTATGAGTCAATTTGGTTAGATGGGTACAACTGTAGATTGCACTCCTGGAGTTGAATTAACGCTGACATTTGTATTGTGAAGGACAGTCTGAGTCAGATCATTCTGATTGCACAGTTCTCATTCCCTGTTCTCTTCTATAAATGCCACAATGGACATAAATGTCTAGTAAGGCAACTATACACGACAGAAGATGGTTGGTGTGGTATGGTGTGCGATGAGTGTTGGTTAGTTGGGTTGTGTGTGTGTGTGTGTGGGGGGGGGGGGGGGGGGGGGGGGTTGAAGAGATGGGGCCTGCAGTGTCTTTGAACCTGTGAATATGTGATGAGCCATCTCTTAAGTTGTCACCACTTGATTTGACGTCCGGTTAGATAATAGTTCTTATGTATAGTTGCACATGGCATGGGTCTCAACTGCCCACGCATATAGGGACACACATCACATAGGCAGATGTACACAGATAGAGACACAGACATACAGTACATATACACTGCATGGCACAGGGAGATCTGACACACACGTGCAGACACTCACTCACACACGTACCCACCCACCCACACCCACCTCACCAGTTCATTTTGTTTCACTACAGGTATATCCCTATTTTCTTTGGGTCTGCCTGTACGTGAATATCTCGGTGATGATGCAAAAGCAGCATGCAGCGAACACAAAGAGAACATGTTGTTTTCCTTTTAGTACTAGAGGGTGTCTCGCAGCCTGTTGTGCCATCTTTAACATTTAGGGCATATAAAGGTCACTCAAAAATGCCACAAAAAAGCACCATATCTGCAGCATTAAAGGTTATATGGATTTATTATTTTATTTTGTATTATAATTGTTTCAGGTTTCAAGCTACATCTCAGCTCACAAAATGTCTTTAATTCTACAGGGAAGGATTACCAGTCAATTACCACTTTTTTATCTTGTCTTTGTCAGTATGCAGAATGCAGATATGGTAAACTTTCCTGTGACCACCACGCTCTGACGTATGGTGCGTTACTCTTTCAAATCAACATTGCAATAAAGGTGATGGGTAGCACATAACAAGACTTCATTTTTATTCTTTGCAGACAAATTAGAATGATTCGGCTATCCAGCCTCCATCAGTCTGCAGAGTTTGTGAATGTCAGTCTCTTTTAAGGGAGTGGTGATAACAACAATAGTGGTAACCATTTCATTCAGGGAAATAAAATGGGGGATTCGATAATATTATAGTGATGGAATACATTCCGGACGGATGAGAAGCAAGGTCATTTCCACAGGATGCGATCACAGCAGCATGGTACAGTATGGGGGTGGTAAAATGGTGGCGTATATAGAGACGTGTGATCAGAGTTCCTGAGGTGACTAATTGTGTTCTTATCCATCCTAACTCAAGGAGGTCTCATCATGTCACTTCACTTGAAATTGTGGCGTGTGACACACACTGACTCCCCCCGCGAGGATTAATCCCACCACACACACCCCTCCCAACCCACAACTCGTTCTCTGCCATGGCATCTCTGGGGTGTTACCTGCATGCATTGCCGTGCATTACATCTGCCGCTTGTGTGGGCCACTTCATCACTGCCGTGCACCTTTTGGCTCTGGCTTGTGGCTGGTAATAGAAAACACTTCATCACATGTTGTCCAAACCCTGTCTTTTGGCCTTTCCCACTAATATACGCAGCAAAATCCCAGTGTCAGCTTAACTCAGACTGACCGTCCCTTTTTTTTGGTCTGCTCCTATTTACATTTTAAGGTGATGTCGGCTTGGTATTTAACAATGACTCACCGTGTATACCGGGGCCTGTTCTGAATGATGGGGAAGCCGCTTGGTTATTTGAGCAGCCGGTGTGCGAATCTAACTGATGATCTTAGCTGTCAGAGATAAATTCCTCTGCTGGGCGCAAGGCCCCGCTGTGGCTGTTGCTACTGGCAGCCCCTATCTCCCAGACGTGCTCTCTCAAGCCTGCCCTCTGTATCATCTTACAGGGGATGCACTATAGGTGTGACAATCCCACGGCCTGGGTTGAGTCACGAGCGGGTTCCTTATCTTCGGGGATTGCCGGCGAGGTTGTTCATCATCACGCGCGGACTGGAGCACATATCTGCTATATCTTATATGCTTCTCTGTTCTGCTGGACCTGCAGCTGTATAGGCCTATAGGATTATTTGCGTGTTCTAACATTGCGTCAAGTCAAGGCCTTTACTATCACTTGGGCATCCCTGACCTTCTCTAGTCTGTAGCCTACCCTAGAGGCTTCAGTCTATACTTAGTCATATAATGCTACATTTGATGGCCGTGGTAAACCACCCATCGTCACAGGATGTTGTGGAGCTGACACATCCAAAATGGCTGCCTCTTGACTCTGTGGCAATAAGCAAAGAAGACAGCAGATAGGTGTGTGTGTGTGTGTGTGTGTGTGTGTGTGTGTGTGTGTGTGTGTGTGGTGTGTGTGTGTGTGTGTGTGTGTATCCTTCCGTGTCTGTCTGTCTGTCCGTCCGTCCGTCCGTCCGTCCGTCGTCCGTCCGTCCGTCCGTCCGTCCGTCCGTCCGTCCGTCCGTCCGTCCGTCCGTCGTCCGTCCGTGTGTGTGTGTGTGTGTGTGTGTGTGTGTGTGTGTGTGTGTGTGTGTATCCGTGTCCGTGTGTGTGTGTGTGTGTGTGTATCCGTGTCCGTGTGTGTGTGTATCCGTGTCCGTGTGTGTGTCCATGTCCGTCCATTTTTTTCTAAAATTTGGTGGCTGACCATCTTAATTCACTGCACACATGCATTGTGACAATGCAAGCTTGATATTTGATATTCGACATATGACAAAGTATGTAGGGGTTAAGTGGTTTCATGAAGGATGGGCTATCACTTTAGCTCCTTGATTCAGTTAGATTTAAGTGTTTTAGGCTTGTGGGATATGAGATATATATAAAATGTAGGACCACAAAATACAATGGCTGCAGCTGGAGACTTTGATGATTTGTTGAGTGTTTTCTCCCATCAATTTTTGAGTATGTTTTTTGAGTATGGTATAAACACTGAATAGGAAGGTCAGGTCATTGCTCTGGGGAAGGGGCATGGTTTTGCTTTAAAGGTAGGGGAAGTGATTTGAAATTCATGGTGTAGTACCAGCCTGGTGCACTAGGGGCCCCCAAAAGTATAGCTACACTATGTGAACCTGCTGCTCTCTCCTGATTGGAGGAGAATTGTGGTGACCTGGGGAACTTTTATTAGCTCCTCTGCTAACGTGGGGGAGGGGGAAACTCCATATGTGGTTTCCACACCTTATAATAGAGCATTTTAACAGAAAAAGAATATTTTTTGGGTGATATCTGACAAAAGAATATTTTTTGGGTGATATCTGACAAAAGTGAAATCACTTCCCCTACCTTTAAGACATGTTGGGTATACTTTCATTCGGGGGCAAGCTAAGCTAAGCGATCAGCTGGTCGTTCCTCTATAGGTGCTCCAATTGGCCGGTTTGGTGATGACATAATGGTGATGTAAGTAAAAGACCTTTATAGCTATTGTCACGAGTATTAGGTCGCTCCGCTCATGCACAAGTAGGCCATGACCTACTTGTTCACTTATCATAAAAGGGGATACTGTGGCATGTTTCCCTTTTCTATTAAATTTGCTCTGTTAGATAGCTCCCCTTTTCTCGCCTGCACACGTATACCTGAACTTCATCAATGTATCTCTGTCTCTCTATCTAGCCTATTTCGCGCGCGCGCGCGCGCACACACACACACACACACACACACACACACACACACACACACACACACACACACACACACACACACACACACACACACACACACACACACACACACACACCACACACACACACACACACACACCTTCTCCTTGCTTCACCCCTACTCGGTTTTCTCTTTCTCTGTAATTACAGGCTCTTATCTACTTCCTATATTACGGGCAGGAGGCAGTATGGCTTTTGCTCCATGTTAACTTCCCTCCTCTGCCATTTTAGTGTCACGGAGTTTCCGCTGTGCTCTTTTCGGGATCCTATATAGGCCTACAACGTGCGAGTCACAAGTTTGGGAACCCAACAGTGCTTTTTTAACCTGGCAGATGCATTATAGGTTCTGGACAGTTCACCTTACATTGACTGTTGAGTAGGGAAATCGCATTCCAATGGTTTTCAACCAGCCCTTGAGAGCTTATCTCCATGGCTATGATGTCTGTGACCAAATTGACCCGTATTAGATATTTAACATTTAACTATTTAACTGCAAGACTTAGATTGTTATTACACATTTGCATCGTCATCATTTCGCACAATTTGAGAATATAAATAATTGTTACTTAGATTTTTTTTCTTTTTACATTTGACCACATCAATACAACATGGAAATGAACAAAATATTCTGAGGGCTAAATGTCATCAGTTTCAAAAATGCCAAATATGAAAAAGAATGAGTAATAACCCCAGTCAGATCTTCTAAGCCTGATTGTGCGACGAAAACGGCGAATTGTTTTTAATTTTTAGCGAGTTGTGCGGTCATATAAGGTCACCAAAGATACCTTGGGGCGTTTGTTTTCACGCGTGTTGCGCCGTACAGGCTCATTATGCATGACGGCAGCGACTGGACGTCTGTATGCCAGTATATCAGAGTAAAGTTTGACTTAATTATTCATGTGGAAGGCAGTAAAATTGCTTCCCCCAAAACCAGCAAATGAAACCTCATCTGGCCAAGGAACTCCCGCACTTTCCGCGCGCGCGCGCACACACACACGCACGCACACACACACACACACACACACACGCACACGCACACGCACACACACACACACACCACACACACACACACACACACACACACACACACACACACACACACACACACACACACACACACACAGGGTCACCGCGACCAATTACTTAATGAAAATGATCAGGTTTCTAACTGGCCGCTGCATGGCCTGAGGACCCGAAGCTCCGAAACGCTGCAGTCTATACCACGGAGGGGCCATAAAACAAGAGTGTGTCCGGGGTGTCTTCCAACAGTTATAGGCAAAACTGTGCCTCCGTTGCAATCTAGGGTCCATCAAAACTCCAGAATGGCTGAGCCATGGCTTTGCGAAAAGTATTATTACTTATTAAGAGCAACTAATGTATATGATGTCAACGTTGGCT
Organism: Benthosema pterotum; assembly: GCA_039105355.1. Taxonomy (NCBI): domain Eukaryota; kingdom Metazoa; phylum Chordata; class Actinopteri; order Myctophiformes; family Myctophidae; genus Benthosema; species Benthosema pterotum. The sequence continues at coordinate 27,000,838 of CM076976.1, forward strand.
CCCTTGCACTTCCTCCATTACCTCTTTTTATGGTGTTTTGATCTTGTTCAGATATATTAGGTTCTGACGTTGTGCTTCTTCTGGTTTTGTGTGGTTGTGGTTAAAACTGCACAAAAATAACATATATTTATAAACCTGACAAATTCTATATCTCCTGCACCTCTTGTTCGCCAGACCCCCCCCCCCCCCCCCCCTCCAAGTCCTTTCGCATATAACAGGGGTTTTCAACCTTTTTCATCCCAGGGCCCACCTTTATTCAGCATTTGAGCCACGGACCACCATTTAAGGACATTTTAGCCCCACAGACCCCCCAAACTAAAGACTTCCTTTGCTTCGGTCCATGACCATTAATCTTGTTGTGTATAGGACTGATTCACATGATGCATATCGAGCGTAAAATGCTGGGTCCATTTGGTTTCATTTTTACGCTCTCAAGAGTTAGATCTGGTTAAATCACTTAGCTGGGGACCACCTGGAACGCTCTCAAGGACCACTGGTGGTCCCCGGACCACTGGTTGAAAACCTTTGGGATATAAGGTTACATGACACCATATAAAGGCCACCATGCATAGGCCGACCCCACCATGGGGACAGGAGATCTCGGGCCGCCGCGAACTCGGACGAGCAAAACTGCGGAGATCTCGGCTAGGTGGTGTGGAGAAGTCGGCTAGTGGTGTGGAGAAGTCGGCTAGGTGGTGTGGAGAAGTCGGCTAGGTGGTGTGGAGAAGTCGGCCAGGGGGTGTGGAGAAGTCGGCCCATTAGACATGCATAGGCACCTTTATCACTGCATATCATAGACATGCATAGGCACCATTATCACTGCATATCAACCATTATCAAGACATATGCATGTTCAATAATACTGGTTTACTCTCAACTAGAGTTGAATAATTAAATGTTTTATCTTTACCAGAGTTGAATAAATACATATTTCACTCTTTACCAGAGTACTTTAAAGTTATTGAAGTAATTCATGTAAATCTATGCTTCAGATTGCAGTAATGTGGCTAAAAGGATACATTCTATGCTTTAGGATACAAAATGTTTGTTTTGACTATAGCAATGGCTAACAGGTTGACACATGCCTGAACTCCCAGAGTTGAATAAATACATATTTCACTCTTTACCAGAGTTAAAGTAATTAGACAATAACACATATTTAAAACAGTTTGAAACATTGTGGATGTGTTCTTCCAAACTGCAGCAGGACTAGGGTTGAGGAAAGGAAACGGAACTTTAGACAAGAATAATGTAATAATCACTTTTATACACTTTGAGCTCCCAAGTATAATGTTACATTATACTTAAACATCTGAATTACGTAATTTTCATTTCCCAATTGTGGGAAACAAAAATTGGAGAGTTAAAATTTCAGGGTTACATATTTCAGAGTTGATTTCAACTCCCAAAGTGTATTTCAACACCTTTAGAGTTAAATTGGCTTCAGTGTTGGAGTTATTTCATAGAGTTGATCATGTCAGAGTTGTCTGGAGTTAATTTTACTTTAAAGTTATTGAAGCCATTAGCAAGCAATTTCACCTCGGGTCCAAGTGTGAACATACCCTCAGCAATTATCAGTCAATCACATCGCTTTTGCTGGACCAGGGAAACAAAGCAGTAAATTCACTAGATCAACATGACAATTAATCTTCTACATTCTGTTGTAGCCTTAAAAAGTGCACAATAATAAGGATAATGATATACAAGGGCCTAAAACAGCTGACACTAGCTCACTAAGTAACTAACTATTCCACAGACATGGGCCGACCTCTCCACTCCCCGGCCCGACCTCTCCACAGCCGCGGCCCGACCTCTCCACTCCCCGGGCCCGACCTCTCCACAGCCGCGGCCCGACCTCTCCACAGCCGCGGCCCGACATCTCCACACGATTCGGGCCGACTTCGCGGCGGGCCGACTTCTCGTGCGACCGCCACCATGCATAGGACGGACTCATTCAGCACCATGGCCAGCGCTCGAAGACCTGCGTTGTAGCGCGCGTGCGTGCGTGGCGCGCGCGCGCCGTGTATGCATGGGTGCGTGACATCCGTGAGTGTGTGTGTGTGTGTGTGTGTGTGGTGTGTGTGTGTGTGTGTGTGTGTGTGTGTGTGTGTGTGTGTGTGTGTGTGTGTGTGTGTGTGTGTGTGTATAACCTTTGCTGCACCTAAAATATGTGTCACTGCATGCATCCCTCCCCTGTGTGTGAACATAAATTGTTAAACTAGTATGGAAGAAACTGTGCGTGCGCGCGCGTGTGTTGTGGAGGTTTCACAGAGCTCATTTGCACTTTAACAGCATGCAAGAGCAGCGTGTGGCGTGCAGCCAATGCTCTATATGTCGCACATGCGATGCGCGAAGCACCCATGTTGATTTCCTTTTCTCTCTCTCTCTCTCTCTCTCTCTCTCTCTCTCTCTCTCTCTCTCTCTCTCTCTCTCTCTCTCTCTCTCTCTCCGACCTGGTAATACAAAACCATGCGACGCTTCATACATTATTAAATGCTGGCCAGTGAGTCGCAATGGGTCGTTATGACATGAGGTGACATGAGCAGCTTTATGTTCAATATTTCTCATAGGGGGCAACAGGTGGGCACTGACTGCACACATATGGCTTTGTAAAACGGCTACAAAGTCTTTATAATAATAGGCCTACGTCATTTCATTCGCCATTCTACACAGCCACATTGTTAATGCTTATAGCCGAACATTAAAATGGACAGAGAACGAATTATTTACAGCCGAGCGTAAACTACAGTGACAGCAGGCTTACATGTACTGTAAGCGCGTTTGACAGGGCTATATAGATCTATTCGAGGGACATATTGTGGGGTCGATACATGGACATATAGGCAGTAAAAGTGATTTCTGATTATGCATGGACGGTGGTGGTGGTTATGGCAACAGTGACAAAGTCCTCCCATATGCAGCACGGCATGCCTCGCATGCAGCGGCCGGATTTAGATGATATAGCTCATGTGAACATGATTTAAATACCGTGCTATCCTCTCGCTAATCTCGTTAATGTAATGCCCCCTAATGCATCCACGAGGACTTTGTTTTCAGTTTTAAGAGCGTTCGATCCGGTGCAACCTGTGTGCGCACGTATGATGAATGGTGGACCCGATATTCGATCGAAAGGCGGCGTTTTGGCCGGCGCTCGGTGACGTTTTAAGGCAGGTCCTTCTTTGAGACCAGAGCCTAACCAATGGTACAAGTCGGCTCCTCTCAGCTGGGACTGAGCGCAATGAGCGGGCGTCGGAGCGCTGCACGGCAAAGGAGCGAGACGCGCCTATTAAGGGGATGCGGCATCGATGCGCGGGAGCTGTCCATCAGCACCCGATCCCCGTCGAAAAGCAAGAGACCACCGACGACAACCGAGACCAACCCGATGTCCCCGGCAAAGGCGTCCCCGTTTTCAGTCTACCGCCTCCGCCCTCTTCTTCTTCTTCTTCCCACCACCACCACCGCCACCACCACAGAGACCGCTCTTCTCTGAGCACCACCTCCACCACCGCCGCCTGTTACCGCCAGAGCCTCCAGGAGCTGCCGTGTCTGAGCCAGCCCTCTCGGAGAGCCGTTCGCAGCGGTGGCGACACTACGCTGCCTCTGGTGAGCTACGACATCGCCCCGCATCAGCGACCTTCACACCGGGGTGGAGAACCCACCACCGCCGCCACCGGGCAGCCACAGACACACCTGCAGCAGCAGAATCCCTGGGCCGCCGCCGCGGCGGCCACCGCCACCACCGGCTCCTCCTCGCAGCAGAAGAGCAAGGAGCCTGTTTTTCCGAGCTGCCACTGCAGCTTTTCGGAGCAAGAGGCGAGCTCTCTCTCTCATCAGCAGCAGCATCACCAGCCCCTCGATCCTCTCCCACCACTGCAGCCCTCCTCCCCTTCTTATCCGCCACCTTTGCCGCCGCCACCGACCTCGTCCGCCTCCTCCTCCTCCCGTCGAGCGCTTTCCCGGGAATCCAAACGGGAAGACCGTTTCCAGAGGAGTGCCAATAATAATCACCATCAACAGGCGAGCATCGTGGAACGCTGCAGGGGAGGAGGAGGAGCGGGAGGGCAGCAGCAGCAGCAGAGCAGAGACCAGCGGCAGTTGTTGCAGCAACAGCAGCAGCAGCAGCAACAGACTCATTTAAGACCCCAACAACACAGGGACCCCTCCCCTGATCAAGGAACCCGAGCGAACTCGCAGAAAGGGCGCCCCGCTATAAATGTATGTGAGTCAATCGAGGCTAACAGGAGAGCGTTCGAGTCGCATCAGACTCAGGAGCCGCAGCAGCAGCAGCAGATCATCCCGCAATTACGAGCGCAGCAGCAGCTACTGGTGGGGAGCAGCTTGCCGATCAACTACTGCGCCAGCGGCTCAGGAGAGCTATGTAGGACTAACCACCACCACCAAGCTCCACTGCTGCACCACCAACAGCAGCTGCAGCAGCTGCAGCAGCAGCGGCAACCTGCACCGCAGCAGCAGCAGCAGCAGCAGCAACAAGGCGCACCACCGCCGGGGCCATGTCCCCTGCAGCGCCCGCAGCACTGTGAACAACAAGACCGCAATAAGTCTGGGAGGAGGATCACAACAACCACCACCACCACCGCCGCCGCCACCGCCGGACAAGGCACGGACCACTACCAGTACCAGCAGCAGCCACATAACAACCACCACCGAGATCGGTCGGTAACCCAGCAGCCTGCTGCATATTATAACGCCGGGAACAACTCGCCTGTGACTACTGGCAGCAGCAGCAACAGCAGCAACAGCAGCAGAAACAGCCCAAACTACGGCTCGAGCTATCACCTGTGGCCGGAGAGCCCGCATAAAGGAGAAGAGCGGATACGCATTGATTACCATAAGGTAGACACGGCTTTATTTGCTTTAGAGCGTACTACATCGAAGCTGTTCTGTATACAGTATACAGTTGGCTTCGAATAATGACGATAATTAAAAAAAGAGACAGCAAATTGTCCTTAACATTTCCATTCAACGCCTGACCACGCCTGTCATATGATTTTTGATAGAACACAGTGCAGGCGCGTGCGGGTTGTGTAAGTGTACAGGCTATACTCGTGTGCGAGTTGGGGATTCAATCGATATATATAAATTATATACAGTATATATAGGATGGATGGGCAGACGTGCCTTTTTCGCACGTTGATTCACAGGTGGCTGACGTTGTGCATTCACAGGTTCTATAATAACCGCATGCACGGTGGCAGTGGCACGCACCTATAGCTCCACGAATGTGCGTCTCTTTCTCAAATATCTAATCAACGGTCTATTATTTGTGATAGTCTGCGCATCTTTTGATAAAACACTTGCACATGTGCGAAGCGCGCACGCACGCGCGCGCGCGCGCGCGCGCGCACACACACACACACACACACACACACACACACACACACACACACACACACACACACACACACACTTTGATTTATTGATTGATAAGTGTAAAGCTTTCAAGAATTACAGTACATTCCATCCATTATACAAAGACTGCTAACTGTGAGTGGGATGACACCACAAAGCATTTCTACAGTAGCCTACTTGTTAACAACAGGGCCCACACACCTGTTCCGTTTGTTGAAATGCATATAGGCCTCGTTTCTATTATGAAATGTTAAACGCTGGTCCCCAGATGTAAATGTATAGAACACGGTATAAGTCGTTGTTGTTGTTGTTCTTTTTCTTGCTGCATGATAGCAGCTCTCTCTCTCTCTCTCTCTCTCTCTCTCTCTCTCTCTCTCTCTCTCTCTCTCTCTCTCTCTCTCTCTCTCTCTCTCTCTCTCTCTCTCCGCCAAACAATCTGCGTGTTTTGGCACAGAGCCAGCGTTATGACAAAACGCTTCTGTGTATCATCATTATCTCTCAGTATCTCGCGCCAGTTCCCTTTTGGGTGCTTTGTACCGCAATGTAATGAGTATAAATACGTGTACAGACTATGGGCTGTCAGTCACGGTCATATTATGTCAGTAGCAGCCTACTAAGTTGTGGCGGTAATAATAAGCCTTCAGCTTGCTGTTTTGCAAAGTGCTGTTAAAGTTGTCTGGTGCTCTAGTCTATAGAATGGTAGAATATAACAGGCTTGCCATATAAGATCTGTACACACTACACAGTCAGTTCAGTCAGTTTAATGGCCTTCATGCACTGTATATGCCATTAAACCTGTACAAGCGGTTTAATAGTTTTGACTTGGTGCATTAGAAAAGAAGACAGAAAGAATAAGACATCTAATGAGCGATTTAAGAAAGCTTACATCATAGTGGTCTTCTTATATCTTCATATAGAGCCATATATGGAGCGTGACATGATGTCACAAGGCATGATGAGCTGACAACGATATAAATTATATATATGGCGTGAGCGACGGAGCGACGGACGGGTTTGGCAGGTTATCATAGTAATCCGATAATGTTGATCACACCAGTGCTGAGCAGTCGTGACATGAAACCTGCGGTTGATCACTACAACTGAACCCAACTCGATACGGCCACTGGCTTTGATTGGATTGTCCCATTTCGGTATTGGAGACGCATGCATTCCACACATGAATTAACTGCAGTACATAGTAAACTATACACACATTATTCTACATTTCCATGTTGGCTGATGATGAAAAAAAAAAACGCATCAGCATAAATCAGAAATCTTAGACCTTCACGCAGCCTTAAGTATCAAAACCTTTTCCACTCTTGGGAGACCCTATAGTGCCAGGTATTCTGATACTGCTGGACATGCTTATCTATTCAGGGTTTATGGGTTGGATCCGGGTTACAAATATCTTATTGCCCTGAATGAGCTCAAACCAATCCACCCAGGACAACCGGCCCACCTGCCGCCAACTCCGCCTTCAATCCGGCCATTTGAAATCCCTTAAACAAAACACTCTTATCAGTGTGAGCCTGATAGAGTGTATACAATTACAGGATCCCACAACACACACACCCGAAACCCAATAGCCCAAGCCCTGCCGAATCGACAGCAGGGTAGTATACGATATTGTGTCCTAGCCTCAATAACACTGCTGTGCTTTGAAAGGTGGCTTGTTGCTTCCTTTGTGATACCCATGTGTAAAGTGCTCTAATTGCAGGTAGGGACAGATAACCCTCGCGGTGACACTGACGTACAGCAAAATAAAAACGGTCCACCATTAACATTTTTCATGCAGTTCAACTCAAGGGGGGCCTTTGTTGGCGTGACAAAATATACTGGTATACGTTGACATGGACAAAGCAAAAACTAGTGCTCGATGCAAATAATACACACAATGATTAGTTTTTAGGGTGGTTGTGTTCCATTTAGTATCCTTCTCCTGTCACAGCAGCTCATGAATCTCACTGCTGCGTTTGCACATTTGTTGAACTTGCACATATCCATGGGAGCTTTTTTTGCCATTAGTCACATTTTCAATTTTTTTGTGGGCGATCTGTGGGAATGCTGTGCATGCGCAGAGTGTCCCCCAGTGACCCTCAATTTTGTGAGGTGAACACTATTATTCATTATTCAAATGAAGAGTGCGTGTCCACTCCACAACAGATGCGTGATATCTTACATCCCTCTGGTGTAGTGTGTAAGATGCACGTTATTAATTGCTTTTCATTTGTACTATTCCATCACAATGTTTCAAATTGTTTTTTGGGGTATCTATAGATTTGCTTTAGCCCCTTCCACAAGTATAAGGCAGCATCTTTAATCTATAGTGCCGTCCCTTTCATGTGTATAGCGCTTTATTGACTTGGGAGATAGAGCGTCCTCCTTTGGAATTGGAAGGTTCCCACTTCGATCCCCTGGCTCTTCCTGCCTGCGTGTCGAAGTGTCCTTGAGCAAAAATACTGAAACCTTAAATGCTCCCAATGAGCAAGTTAGTGCCTTGCAGGGTATCCTCTGGGTGAAGGTATAATGCATGTTGTAAATCACTTTGGAGAAAGGTGATTTTTATTCAACTTAACCCGTCAAATATTTGGGATGCACTGTGCTGTCTGACATTGCTATTTGTGCCAACGCTCCATGACAAGACGCCTGTTGGACGTCTTGTCATGCAGGGCCAAAGTTGTTTTCCCACAAACACTTCAATGTTTGATTTTCTTCATTATTCTATTCAGCACAAATAAAAGCATTATTCTGTACACTGAATATTGTGTCTGATGTGTGGAACAGGCTCAATTTTTAGATTTAGTCAGCCTAGTTCGTCTTTTGGATGAAATGCTGATTTGTTTGAGTCAGTATTAGTGCAGCGAAAACTCAAATCCTTTAGTCCTTTTTCACTCACAAAAGCAACATCAGTGTTGTTTTTGGCTGGCATATTTTAGATTTAGTCAGTATATTAATTTTAGTCACATTTTAGTAATTTCTATGCATGATAGTTTTAGTCTAGTCAACATATTATTGAAAAGGCTATTGTTAGTTTGTCAACATTAGTCTTAGTCCTGAGGTGCTGACAAAGTCATTTTAGTTATAGTCAGGTTTGAAGAAAACACTCGTGTGGGATCATTCGCATTGTTTTTTGGTCACGCTCCAGACATGTAAAAAAAAGACATGGTTGGAGCATGGCTATCTTTCTGTGCGCCACCGAGCGACAGGTGATGTCCCACCTTTAGAGAAGATGAGGACCGTGCCTGTCATAGCAGGATGGATGGCACTACAAGGCGGTAGCAGAAGCTATTACAGTAAAGCCTTTTGTACGCTGCCTGCCAAAGCATGCTCCAACACACTCATAATCACCCTATATGGTATGGGAAAGGTCAACACGCGATATATCACGACAGCACCACTACCCACCAAGTTTCTGTCTCATCATCAGGATCGTAGAGATTTAGTAAGATGAATTCACGGGCCGTGCAGGTCTTCTTGTTTGCAGACATGCAGCAGGGGCAAATGTAACATTTCCCAATTGGGGGGGCAGGAGAAAATGGTATGGGTGCGGCATCATCGCCCGTGGCGTGAAGCGTCACGGGCAATGAAGCCGCACCCATACAGGACTTTTATTAGGCAAGTATAAGCATCAATAATAATCAGTTGTTGTTGAAGTTTCAACAGGCACGCAGCATGCATAAAGCTAAAGGTCTGAGTTTTCGGTTTTCATGATGAAATGCTGTTGGTTTAGTGGTGCCATAACTGTAGATAGTTTGTAGCGTTTCAAATCATTTTAAATATAAGCACATGGGGCAGTCTGGGCATTTAGGGGTCATTGCCCTCCATACCCATCCTAGACCCACCCCTGACATGCAAAAGAAAATTGATTGTCCATTGGAAGTGTTATGAATAAGTGAACTGCTCACTCTCTTGAAAAAAAAAAAAAAAAAAAGATTAAAAGAAGAAAACCTTGAATCATTCAATGGTGTGTTTGTGTTGGCTCCGAAACAACGCTGAGGTAATTGTAGCTTGCAAGAGCTCAGAACTATTGACGTCCGTGGAACGGAACAGCGCTGGCTGGTGTTACGATTAGCGAGTGCGCCGCCATCGCCAGCAGGAACATTACGTTGATTTAAACCTTCTCTCTATCGGTCATCTCCACACGGTTCGCTAGCGGGGGCCTTTCCCCCCTTTTGTTTTGTTTTTTTCCCCTATACTCTCATTAGACATCCACGTTTCCACTGCCTTAGCTTTTCCGTTCCGTCCACGAGGTCAGCCAACACCTAAAAAGTAAACACGCCACTGAACAAACAACGGACATGTCCACCTAATGGGGCAGAACCGAGCCCTGCATCCTGTATATACCAAGGGAAGGCGTGGTGGCAGATCTCATGATAAGGTTGCTAATTGTGTTGAGGGAGTATGTATACAGCCGTAGTAACTACTGTAAGCAGCAGTTTATTTTCTGCCGTGACCAAAGAGGAGAAGAAGAAGAGCATGAACGGGAAAGGTCTTTTAATTATTTATCGCTGTTTTGCCTATATTTTTTTTTGTCCAGTGCATTTAAAGTGCCACGCTCTACTCCTGCACTGAAATAGATTTGAGTTACCATGTTTGTTGCTATGGAGAGCAAAAGCACTGTGCTGTATGGCAGCACGGCGAGGCCTCCATCTCTCTATCCCTGTTCATCTGGGTGTCTCTCTCTCTCTCCCTCTCTCTCTCTCGCTGTCATTCTCTCTCTTTGTTGATCTTGTTGTTCTGTCTCTCTCCTCTCCCACAGTTGCACTGACCTCGCTATGAGAATGCGGCGTAAAAGACATTCACTTAGTATTCCCTGTGTCTTATGCATGCTCTCACATGCACGCATACACAACACACACTGTACGGGCACGCGCATGACACGCGCACGCCACATGCAAGCCACACGCACCCACATGCAACGACAAATACACGGTATTGGATTGGTAATGCATGCAATTGTTTACGTAGTACTTCACTTGATGGAGTTCACATCTCTCTTTTTCCTTTACCCCCCCCCCCCCCCAGCCCCCGCTGCGTTTCATCTGAGTGAGCCCGTACAAGGCGAGGTGTATTGAGTTACTTGCAGTCCAGTTAAATACAAAGGGAGTGCTGCATGGGGGTTTCCTCGCCTCCCTCCGACTTGCCCGAGAGTCCCGCCGCCTGTTCCAACGGCGAGCGATGTGTCATGGCAGATGTTTTTGCTCCGGCGGCGGCCAAAAGCTATTTGTAAAGCCTTGAATGTTCGACCCCCTTGATGACGATTCCTTTTTTTAATGCGTGTTGTTGTTGTTGTTTTCTCCCACCTCCACGGCACGTATGCCAAGTTCCCACCGTGACACTTTGCTTAATAAATGACTGAGGTTCATTTATATGGTAATTCCTGTAAGATGCCAGCCAAGTGATGTCAGGCATATAATGTATTGCAGCGATACATAATGCTTTACGGCTAATTACATTATTGATCTGGGGCTGTTTCTGCGAAATATAGGGCTCTATATAGACAAAAGAGTACGGAGGAGAACAAGTACCGTATGTTATCGTCATTGTACTTCGGGTATAGACAAGAACGATGGGTTTGTCATATTCTTGTGACGCAATGTAGGAGCTCATACAGGTATCCTGGCATTACTATAGCTTTGTTCATCTTTGTTGTGGGGCCGGAGCACTTTCATTTGAAATATCTTTGAAATTTGGGTTGATTGCATGCCATCAGGGGCAGTCAGGGCATTTAAGGGGGGCATTGCCCCCCCACCCATGCCCATGCCTAGATCCGGCCCTGCCAGCTTTGCTGACACATCAGCTACCACAGAAATTCACATGCTCGGTGGCGAGGGGGTGCCAATGTGTGAGGGGCTGCCAATGTGTGAGGTGGAAAGTCCTGTGATGCGAGGTTACTGCCAATGTTGGCTATCTTTTGTTTGTTTTCCTTTTTTTTTTCTTTTTTTTCGTTTTCCTTGTCTTTTTTCTTTCAGTAACTAGACTGGGCAAGATCTCAATGGACTGGGTGGGCCTGAATGGCCTGAATGACCCAATGGACACTATTATAGTACGCTTCTGGTTGTGGGAATGGAGTACACCGGCCAATAACCATGAAGGAAAGATGTGTTTCTCAATAAAGACATGCATTGCTCACACAGCCTCCCATAGCAAATGTTTGTAAGAACACCTCTGTTGCCAAGGTTAGTGTGTGTGTGTGTGTGTGTGTGCGTGTGCGTGTGCGTGTGCGTGTGCGTGCGTGCGTGTGTGTGTGTATATAAAGGGTGTTTTACACGGAAAGCGTCAGACTCCCCCGTTATCGTAAAGTGTGCTCACGCAGCCTGTTTGACGCGATTTGCAGAGCAGTGTTCTATTTTGGAGAGGTTTGACGCTTGGGGACAGACTGGAGAGAGAGAGCGAGAGAGAAAGAGGAGATGTGAATGGAACGACGGAGGACTCCCAGCGTGCAGAAACGAGAAGTAGCCGAACACAGAGACACTCCCAGGGTGAATACACACGCTTTCAGCGTGGCAGGGCCTTAAAAAGCTCCAGTTTTACATCAAGGAAGCAAGCACGACTCAGTGTTGCCATGTCGGCTTATTATAAGCGACTTTCGGTAAGCTTCTTTTTCTGCAAAGCTGCTTTTAAATATTGGTGGTTGCGGGCTGTTTATTTATTTGTTGTACCCCCTCCCTCCCCACTAGTAGACTAGTCGCTTCTTTTGGTCTTGTTTTCATAGACCTGGCTTGTTTCAATACCTGAACCTGGCAGCACTCGTCCCAATCCCTAAACTGAGCAATCTTACCACGGTGCACGGTCTGGAAAGTTACTTTACAATAAATCCCTTAAAAGGGAGACACAGGCACCACAGGCACCACAGGCACTCACGACTCACGTGAACTCTTTAATTCTCTTTCAAGCACACTGTTCACATAATAAAGACAGGATGTAGAACACATTCAACACAATGGTTCAGTCGACCTGAAAGCAAAGCGAGTTGAGGATTTCTTGGTCTGACTTTGACACACTATAAAGATTTCTGTGTCGAAGTGTCCCTGAGCATGACACTAAACTGTTCCCCGGGCACATGCAGTAATAATTACTGAGCACTGCTGGGCAAGACAAATTCCACATGTAAATGTATGTAATAGACAAAACATGGGGACTAGTAATAATAATAATAATAAATGATAATAATAAAAAATACAGTATACTGTATATTTGTACAGGCAAAGACAGGCACATACATCTATAATAGATCTATGTGCTAATTGCATGTGTGTTTGTGTGTGTAGTGCCGGTGAGATTTTGACTATCGATAGCTATAATTAATTGCTTTTATGGTTGCCAACCGATATTACTGATGGCAATAGTTCAGAGTTGGCCTACTGTATCTCCGCTGCAAGCTTAGGGAAGTCATTTTTAACGTTAATATCTTAGATTTGATATTGTGAGCTTATAGATCTGTTTAAGCGGCTTACTTTAGGCCTGACAATCGTACTGATTAAGTAATCGGGCTGACTAATCATCCTGGAATTGGCCAATACCGAATGTGTTTGCAGATTAATCTCCCATCACTAATGTGTATTTGTGCTTCACTCTCCCGTGCCATATAGCCTGATGTATACTTTGTCATTCAGTGTACGACGTATCGCTTGCTGACATAATGTGAGATTGAAAGTGAAAAACGTAATGCATTTTTGAAAATCAATTTTCTTTGGTGAGCGACAAGTATAAATGAGTCTTAATGCTTGTTCCCCTACTTGTACAACAGCGTTGTTGTGAGTCCTGGGGGGAAAGCTATACAATGTCATGCCAAACAGGTGCTCAACAAATTGATGTCAATCAAGCTGCTGTTGTTGTTTTTTCCCCCTCCTATTTTCCCTCTCCCTTACCTCATATCACCTTCTTTTTTATGGCATTACAATAAACTGAGAAACCAACGAGAATGAGGCAATTTTCTATTGGAGTCGATGGAAAAAAGTATAACTGCAAGAAATGTCAAGGATATACATTCACAAAATGTGTGATGAATGCAAAGCTTTTCAGTGTGGCTGAATATGACTGGGAACATGGTGACAGGCTGTCAGTCTGCGCTGGTGAAAAGGTGCTTCATACAGAAACTCTCTCTCTCTCTCTCTCTCTCTCTCTCTCTCTCTCTCTCTCTCTCTCTCTCTCTCTCTCTGTGTCTTTGTGCGATGGGTGAGGAATTTAGTGGCAAGGATTCTCCAGATTGGATTTAGCGACCCCATGGCCGCTATTCAAATTATAGTAATATGATGACATTGTACGCGAGCAACCTAATTTATTTTATGTTTTATTTTCATGTCTTTACTTACTTCCTATTATTCCTTGTTAATATAAACACATATTTGCAGACAAATGCACTGTGTGTATAGTGTATATACTGTATGCGTATATAGAGTGCTATGTCTACCTAGAATGCTGTATGTAATTGCATAAGTTGGGCACACGCCTAAAAGATCGTCAGACTATGGCAAGTGCTGCTGTATGGAGACTGAGGAGATGCTTTTTCAATATACGGCAGAAGACTGGGAGTGATGGCTTTGGAGACAGAAGGGAGAATAGTCTGCAACACATTGTCCCAACGGTTTTAATGAAGTACTTCCAGCTTGCCCGCATTGGTTGATCTGAGCACATGGGAGGCCTGGGAAAGATCAAGAGAGACCCTGTGATGGTGGTAGTACAGTGTGTGAAGCACAAGTATTACTTGTATAGAGAGAAGTTATAGTTTGTCCTGCAGAGCTATAGGGACATGGACTGATGGTTCTGAGAGTGGACTGTGTATGTGTGAGTTGACTCCTCGCGTGGTTGATGTCATTGAAAACATCACAGATGACTTATGTCATCAGATTCAGATACTCAGCCTTATGTGAACACCCAAGACAGTTTAGAAGTTACTTGTTTCAGCCACGGATGCAGTATTAGCCTAGAATTGGCGGCCATTGTTGTAGTTTGGGAAGAGACATCCAATTTCCCTGTTTGGGTCCCAAGCAGGAACCCCTTATATCAAATATTATATTATAATTTCAAATATTCTTACTTTTTAGTTAGTTGGTTAATTTTCCTCCCAACACATTTCAGTGTTGTCTTGGCTCTGCTGCTGTGTCTTTACTATGGCACAGCTGCCACTGAGGATCCTCCATCGGGAGGCCATAGAGCTCCTCCCTCTCAACACTCCCCACTGGCAGGCAGACTGTCCCTGCTGGGGCTGTTGTTTCCTAAATGACTGTCCTATACGGGAGCATACTAAAGTCACCAAGCATAGAGAGTACCAGATCGGCAAGATCTGCTGCTATATTACCTTTTCATTTGAATGTTGAAAAGTACACAATGAATGAATGAATGAATCAATCAATCATTCCCTTTATTGCAAACTCAAGTGTATTCATATGTTGCACGGACAACTTCCTTCGCAAATTACATGAGGAATTGAGTATAGCCTGGGCAGCATTCCCTATCGGGTGTCACATTGTAGGCAGTGTTTTAGCCAATCACAGCGCAGCAGCAGTCTCCATCAGTTTCGTAATGAGCCAATAGATTGGATGTGATTCAAATCTGTTTACAAACAGATTTTGTACAACACTAAATTTGCATGAACCTATTCTCGAGGTGCATGCAGGCACCACTAAGGTGCCACCTCAAGGGTGCTTTGACTCTGTGTGTGTGTGCGTGTGCGTGTGTGTGTGTGTGTGTGTGTGTGTGTGTGTGTGTGTGTGTGTGTGTGTGTGTGTGTGTTTGTAATGGGCCCTGCACAGCCGCGACACAGCCTCCATTAGTGTTCTTCGTCCACATGTTAACCCTTTATTAAACAGCGGTCTACAGTACGTACGTGTACGCAACGTCTTCACCACCAGCACCACACCAAACACCACCACCACCACCCATTCTTGCTTTCGTTTGGTCCCAGCCATTTTATTTCTTTTTAACCCATTCACCAATAAATCCCCTCCCTCCTCATTTTTCCCCCCTTCCTTTCCTGGAGGGTCCATTTTCTATCGCCGTCCTCCTCCTCCTCGTCTCAATCCCCAGTCACTTCTTTTCTGTGACAGGCTGCATGGGGGGAGGGGTTGGTTGGTTGGTTGGTGGGGAGAGAGGAAAAGAAAAACCTTTTTAAATAGAATCAATTTACACTAAAGGGCCCTGGGGCTGTAAAAAAAAAAAAAAAAAAAAAAAAAAACGTAAGAAACTGCAGCACTTAATTTCACGACAGGGGGGAGGGGCGGGGAACACACACATCACATCAAGCAAACTGTAGCTTGAGGCGATGTTTGATGCACAATTCCCACAACTTTTATCATCACAGAGACATAATAGACTATAGAGCACAAGACGCGGCTATTCCACGGAAGACCCTGCCGGTATACACAGTGCAGGGGCGGATCTAGGCCTGGGCATGGGGGGGCAATGCCCCCATAAATGCCCTGACTGCCCCACCACCCGATCCTCACGGCATGCAAAACAACCCAAGATATTCCAAATTAAAGTGCTTATATTTAAAATGATTTGAAACACTACTACTGCTACCAACTAACTACACTTGTGGCACCACTAAATCAACAGCATTTCATCATTGAAAGCTTTAGCTTTATGCATGCTTTATGTCTGTTGCAACTTCAATAACAACTGATGTTTTTTACTGATGCTTTACTTGCCCAATAAAAGTCCTGTAACTGAAAATGTATGGGCGATGAAGCCCGTTTTCACCTGCCCCCCCCCCCCCCCCCCCCCAATTGGGAAATGTTACATCCGCCCCTGACACAGTGCATCATTATCGCAGCGCTGTGCACGCTGTGCACGGTGCACTAGGCTTACCAGTTTGTGTATTATCTATCGCTGCAGCTGATTACTCAGTAATGCCTAATTTAGGCTCCGTCGCTGGAAGACACGCACACAGACCTAAAATAGATGATCAATAAGGTCACACAATGCGCCGTGAGTATACAGACTGGCTATTTTTGGTGTCTGTGCGACCTCATCGTGCCACAAAGTGTGAAGCAGGCTTAATTGTGTGTGTGTGTGTGTGTGTGCGGGTGTGCGTGTGTGCGTGTGTGCGTGTGTGTGTGTGTGTGTGTGTGTGTGTGTGTGTGTGTGTGTGTGTGTGTGTGTGTGAATTGGCCCTAGGGATGTCTCGACACCGTTTTGGTATATCGGAAAAAGTATCGGATCGGCCCTTTTCTTGTCATATCGGTATCTGCAAAAGTATCAGTATTGGCCTATTTTGTCATTATTGGGTCTGGGTCATATTGGTATTGGCAAATATGCCAGTTTAACTACAGATCAGACACAGGGGTGAGGGGTTGACACTATGGCAGTTAACTAAAATTTGGAATTTGCTTTGGAGTCGCCCAATTGCACATTTGAGTGTGAATTTTGCTATTTCCGGTTGTTGGAATTCATTTTTTTGTTCTTATTTGTATTATAGTATATTATTTTCTGGTATTGGTATTTGGTATCGGCTCACACAGAAATTGTGGTATCGGGATTGGATCGGAAATGAAAAATATGGCATTGGGACATCACTAATTGGCCCAAAGTTCCTATAATGGCAGTGGGTCACATGCACGTGCGCATGCACACAGAACAACCAACAGTGATACAGGTAGCTCACAGATAGAAGATGATATAAAGGAATTTAAAATAGATTCATAATAGTCAAGTCAAGTCTATTTATATACCACATTTCACACAACAAGCGAGGACTCAATGTGCTTCAAATAAATACAAAACATACAGTACAGTATTAAAGAATACAAAAAAGTCAGTAAATATACAAAGAAGAAATAGCTCTATGGTTTACTGGTGTTGTAAAAAACTTATAAATAACTTATAAATCTTCTCAAGGAATGCCTTGAATTAAAAGGTGTAGGCTATAATACAGAGAAAACCGGTGTCAATACACTGCACTGAGTTTTCATGTTTTAGTTTCAGTTAATTCAATGAATGAGTATACTGTATGTTTTCCACATACTGTATTGTCAAACTGAAGGCCCGGGGGCCAAATCAGGCCTGTGAATGAATTATCTTCGGCCAGTTCTAATACTATTAGAACTGGCCCTCTGGTATATATAATAAGAAATCAATGCAACTCATTGTTTTACTCCCTCAACTCAATTGATTTAGCTTCTCATTTTACTATGTGAGGATCACAGAATCTGAAACTGATCTTTAATAATTTATTTTCGGTTTTTCTTGCCATTAAGGGACATTGATTCTTTTTCGATTTTGGCCCGCTGTGTTTTTGAGTTTGACATCCCTGTATTAATTTAGACCCAAAAAAGTAGAGTTATTAGAGTAATCACACAATACATCTGTTCTGTGGTAGCGAAACTAAAAGGATTGCTTTAGTGTGTACCAATAGATGGAGGAGGAGGCTTGAGTTGTTATGGTATGAGTTGTGTGGTAGTGCGCCCACTGCCCGTGTGCACGAGGTGCTGCTGTACATTATCAGAAGTGTCGGTGGTTATAAGGGCTAGCAGGTGAATACAAATGTGCCAGCTTCCAACCGGCTACTGATTCATTTAGCATGAGGGGGTTTCGGGAGCCAGATAAGGAAATTCAATTAGCTTGAGCCTGTGGAAGGCCGAGCCACACCAGTCAGTACATGTAAAGGACCTGGCTGACATATGGTAAGCCGAAAAAAGGGGCCTTTATAAAGCGTGTATATAAATATATATACTGTATAGGAAACGTGATCTTCTCATTTCATCTGCTGTATAGGTTTCAGTACATTTTCCCATTAGACTGTCGGAAGCATATACTGTACTATCTGGCTCTGAAGAAATCAGACTTCTTTTTTTTGTCCCTGGAGGAGAGGTACGTGCCCGCCGTGGTCCTCCTGGAATAACTTGAGAGAGAGAGAGAGAGAGACAGTTTGGAAGCTGAAAGTAATTTATTTTGCGCTTTCTTTTTACGCAGAAAGGCGTTAAGGTCAGATTTATTGCCGGTAAATAAAACGTTATGCTCTGTGAGCATCCTGTGACCTGACAGTGACATGCTACAAAAGATGTGACAGGGGCTACCCAGACTCCGCCCAGGCTATTTCTAGACGTTTTTTGTTTTCTCCTGCTTTTTCCCTGCCACTCTGTCTCTCTCTCTGTCTCTCTCTCTGTCTCTCTCTCTCTCTGTCTGTCTGTCTCTCTCTCTCTCTCTCTCTCTCTCTCTCTCTCTCTCTCTCTCTCTCTCTCTCTCTCTCTCTCTCTCTCTCTCTCTCTCTCTCTCTCTCTCTCTCTCTCTCTCTCTCTCTCTCTCTCTCTCTCTCTCTCTCTCTCTCTCTCTCTCTCTCTCTCTCTCTCTCTCTCTCTCTCTCTCTCTTCCCCCCCCCCCCTCTAGTGTTGCCAAATGCCAAAATCCAAAGTGCACTAGACTAGTGGCACACCAAAATGCACTAGAATGCGCTAGAGCAGTGGTTTTCAGCCATTTTCATACCAGGGCCCACTATTTATTCTGCAATTTAGCCACGGAGAACCACCATTTGATGTTGAGTTTAGTCTCTCTGACTAATTTAGGATAAATGACTCAAAATATCAATTTTCTAAAGGCGTAGATTCTTGAAAATTAGGTAATTCAGATGTTTAATATAATTTAACTCAAGATCTCAAGATTTACAGAACTATAAGGGTTCCTTTGGTTACCAATGGTCGTTTCTAGGAAGGAAGGAGGACTCTATCATAGGAAGAAAAATGGTGAAAAACAAGGGTTTTATCTCTGATTCGCCACAACTCTCCAAAAACACTGCATTTTCCTCCAGGAGTTTTTCACTAACGGGGGTCTGGGGAAAAAAGCTAAATATAGCGACAAATGCACCAAGTTGGCAACACTGTGCCTCTCTCTCCCTCCCCTTAGTGCCTCCTGTTGCCTGGTGTCCTCCTATCATAAATCTGAAGTAGGACGTATCCGGGCAGCTCTCCAGTCAATCTTTACTGAGTTTGTTGTGCTATCGATCTGTCCTATGGTATACGTTGTCCCGGTCGCTCTTTCTCAGCTATTGATGTTTCTGCCCTGGGGAAAAGAAAGGAACCGCCTTGGAACTGAATTTACTGTGGGGCTCGTTTTCAAATGACTTATGCAATCTGCCCGCCATGAAAATTGAAGTTGGCAGGTCGCCGCGCGTATATACATTGACGGCGTCGTTTAGAACTCGACAATAGGGAACATGGCACTCTACGTACGCGCAGTGATGTTTGTGTGATTGTGGCATAGCTTGGTTTATGGGGCTCTTTAGAGTGATAATCTCAGAGAAGAATTTATAGGCCGGTAGCGGCCCCCGTTTTCCCATTTGGGATGTCAAATGGCCGCCAAGGGAACAGTCACCTAATGAAGATGGTTTAGTCTTTAGGGTCTGGCAGAATTGGCTTAGGCTATATTTGAAAGCTGTTTGTGTGTCATGTGTGTGAGGTACATGTGTGTGTGCATGCATGCGTGCGTGCGTGCATGCATGCGTGTGTATGTGTGTGTGTCTGCGCATGCTGCACTTGTGTATATGGGCCCTGTATTCTCACTTCACACAGAAGCCGATTAGCTAAAATTATAATCGAGTCCTGTGTTCAGACAAATCTGAATTTGTGTCTTGCTGTTTGTTGTTATTTGTGTATTCAGACATGGTTGTCATGCCTTGGCTGTTTGTGGCTACAGTATGTTAGCACATGGGCTCGAGTTGTTAGCATGCTCGAGTTGTTAGTCACACAAACAAAAATTTAAGTCACGGCTTCAGTGTCCGAGTGGCTGAGATCTTTGCGTTAATATTTTTGGCATTTCAAACCACCCCTCTACAACTGTGACTTAAACCGTTTATCAGGACAATTTGATTTAAATCTGGGTATGTGCCATGGATCTGATTTGGGCTGCCAATGTGAATGTAGCCTTATAGAGGGCACATTATAGAGCAGATTTATATATTCATTTATTCATCTGCAGTGTCACACCTCAGGGCTATACTGTAGGACAGGGGTTTTCAACCTTTTTGATGCCAGGGCCCACTATTTATTCAGAATTTGAGCCATGGACCACCATTTGATGACATTTCAGCCCCACAGACCACTCTCTGATTTATTTTGCTTTTGTTCACAATTCCAGATTTTGGAAACAAAACAGGCAAAACATAGATGACCATTTTTCTACATTCTCTAATTGTGTAGACTTGGGCTGATTATGATATCTGAACTCTTGAGGGCGTAAAATGAAACCAAATGGAGCCGCAAGGGTCCATTTGATTTCATTTTTACGCTCTCAAAGAGTTACATCTGGTTAACGAACTATCCATCATTTAGCCTGGGGACCACTTGGAATCCTCTCAGGGACCACTGGTGGTCCCTGGACCACCTGTTGAAACCCCCTGCTGTAGGAGAAGGCCATATAACAGGACATTGACACTATAGTAGGGTGTTCCTTGCACATGGTCATCACCATGTTGCCACGTACATACAAAATAGGTGGACAATAATAATACCAGAAACACAAATAGATAGCTCCTGACTGTCCATAACAAGTCTGTAACTCTGACAGTGTTCAAATGGATCCACACCTCAAGCAAGAAGCATTAAAAAGTTATTCAGAATGTCCTGCGTCTTTCTGAATTTTTAGTTGCCATCCATTGCCATCAGGAGTTACGTGTCTACATTTATATGTCAACAACAACATAGTGACGAGTCATGTTTTAAAACAAAGCCAAAATATTACACTGTAATTGTACGCTGACCCCCATATGAAATACTGTATGTTGTTGCTGGAACTCCCCCATTAGCAATTGTGTTCAATATGTAATCTAACAAAAATAGCCCTGAAAGCTCTTCTGGGCTTGTATATCCGCTATTTCTCAACGGTTAAGATTTAAAATAGCGTTTAAGTGGTTACATTTTAACCCTGGATTAAAATGACTATATAACGCAACACAGAAATGTTCCCGTCACGCTGAATCGGTTAAAGAATATGCCGTCTATTATTACCCAGACTAATTATAGTCCATTATTACATGATGTCGAATAGAATTTCGTAGAATTAACCCATTACACACGCAGTGCGTTATACCATCTCCCTGAATAGGGAAGGCACTGAGAGGTGGTTTATATACTGTAGCATGATCCAATTTGGCTTTATTCATGTCAGAGCACATCAATGACTTGAGAATTGGATTCGTTAATTGTTTCACAAAGAATAGCCCATCATCTGCAGTGTGACGCCGGTCGAGAATCAAATCGAGATTATATCTCCCTTTCCTCTAATTTGCTGGAAATTGAAGTGAAATATTTTCCTAATGAGCCGGCGTGTGTCCCGTGGGGAGCGCAGCACCCAACCCCCTCACCCCCACTCAGTTCTAACCCTGATCATAGTCTCCCTGGGGTCGACCATGCACCAGGGGCGGATCTAGGCATGGGCATGGCGGGGCAATGCCTCCCTAAATGCCCAGACTTACCCACCAAACATGATGGCATGCAAAACAACCCAAGATATTTCAAATTAAAGTGCCTATAGTTACAATGATTTGAAACTGCTACTAAATAACAACAGAAAGAGTCAGACCTTTAGCACACAAAACACACAAACAAGCACGCACACACATGCACACGCACGCACGCGCGCACACGCACGCACGCACGCACGCATGCACATACACACACACACACACACACACACACACACACACACACACACACACACACACACACACACACACACACACACACACACACACACACACACACACACGAGAATAATGTTAATATAAGATCCATAGTATATGTTTTGGGGGTAAAGTGAAACTATAATACCAGTTTATAAGAATTATATATGACATACAAAACAGATATAAGATCCATAGTATTTTTTCGACTTGGTGCCGCTTTCAAGAATTCGCATATAAAGTTTTTTCCATATAGGATATAGGATTCTCCTCCTCTCAGTTGAATTTAGGCCATGTTTTTTCTGTAATAATGTTTTCGTTAATCTACAAAAAGAGGGGAAGAAATAAAACAGCTGCAGGGGCTCTAGTTTGCACATATTACTTCCATGGTCCACGGTGGTAATTGAGTAATAGCGCCACCATCTTATGTGCAGTGACGTAACTCGTCTCTGGATCCTATGTATCTGGCGCTCCCGCCCCACCCCCAAATCATGTCACGAGGTATTATTGTCAGGTGAACCTGACCAATAAAAACCCTCGGGGACTAAGCAACCTTTCTCTCTAATCGCCAAAACCCATGGTCCAAAAGGTTGCCTGATGACCTCGGCATATGGCACAAGCCGACTCTCTGAGCCATGGAATTCTCTATGTCAACTAGACCAGGGGTTTTCAACAGGTGGTCCGGGGACCACCAGTGGTCCTTGAGAGGGTTCCAGGTGGTCCCCAGCTAAGTTGATTAACCAGGTGTAACTCTTGAGAACGTAAAAATGAAACCAAATGGACCCTTGCGGGTCCATTTGGTTTCATTTTTACACTCTCAAGAGTTAAAATATTCATCTGAATTGGCCAACTTGGAATGTATGTTTTGCTTGTTTTGTTTCCCAAGTCCAGCCTGGAATTGTGGACAAAAGCAAAATAAATCTTTAGATTTGGGGCCTGTGGGAGCTAAAATATCCTCAAATGATGGTCCGTGGCTCAAATCCTGAATAAATGGTGGTCCCTGGGATGAAAAAGGTTGAAAACCCCTGAACTAGACGACAACTTCTGACTGGCTATATCATCTCTGTGCACAGTAGTGTAACTAGTCAGCACCGGGCCCCGACGCAGGATCGTCTCGAAGCCCCCCCCCCCCCACACACACACGCACGCTCTATTCGATTATGTTACAAGAACAGCTTTGTAGCCAATGAGACAAAAGGGACTCTAAGATTAATCAGATTCCAACTGTGGCATACAATATATACTATATAGCTAAGAAAAAATACCTTAAACAATAGACTAAAGGGGTTTACAGACGGCCAGTAACAAATCGCGCCTTCTAGTTCATTTTCAACGGGACCGGAGTTTTGTGCTCAGAAAACGACGTGCCATAAAGAGTGCATGTGACACCGGGCGTTATTGCGCTGCGCCCAGTGTTGTTTATGGCACGCGTGCTCGTTTCGTGCACACGTGCACGATGTTTTTCAAAGCTCAATCCAGTGAGCTTTTTTTCTCGCTGCGTGATTCTCTCTGGGCGATTCACCGTCTGTAACGCCCCTAATACAGCAATCCGTCTATAGAAAATATCAACAAATACTGTACTTGTAGAAGTGTATTTTTGATCAAATTGGCCACAAGAAATTGGCAGAATAGTGTGCAGCAGCGGCAGCACACACAATAATTATGCTCAAGTCCTTCATATAAAATGCAAAACAAAAATGTCCAGAGTTGTCCAAATGCAAAACAAAAATGTCCAGAATACCACCCACCCACTATGACCACAGCCCTATTCCATCACATCAGCACTGGACAGTCACAGCCATCTCTCCTTTTTTGATCTGGCAACGGCACACCATGAACGAACATTAGCAATTGCGTGGCCTAATGTAAATAAAGAGGGTTTGCCAATGCTTACCTCGGCGAACCTTCCTGGCGCACTATTACTACAAAACGTCTATTTAGAAGAGCCGCCATTGGACAGTGAACAGAGTTGGCGTAACTGTCTAGGCTATATTCATAATACTCTTAAGCTTAAGCTTTGAGCATGATAGGAGACCATTATTATATTATAATTTTTATGTATTATATATTATAGGAGATATTATTATTGACAAAATACAGCAAGGTTTCTCTCTCTCTCCTTTTTTGTTTTTCCCCCGACCTGAGTGGGCCCTCCAGCTTCGTGGGCTCCAGCGCACTTGTTGTCTGCGTCACGCTAGTTATGCCCCTGTCTGTGCAACGCCATGCCACGGCCTAAGGCAACGACACAGCCTTGCAACGAGCAGGAAATACACACGTTGTGAGACTGTAGAGTTGGTATCATGCTTCCAGTGAATCTCCATTGTACCGGTGGACCCCTGTGCTGCAGAGTCTCCCTTATACCAGAGGAGTCTAGTGGACCCCAGAACACAACGGAGACAGCCCTTCTTTTCATCCCCGGAAAAAACACACACATACACACATATACACGACAGGCATCAAACGTGTGTGACGCCTTGTAGATCGCCTATAAGCTACATATAAACTGTGTGATGCATCGCTTCAAACTGCCATATGTCATTCACTTCAATCACACTGCTCTCTCTGTCAATTCTCTCTCTCATTCCAAAAGTAGTTGATATAGTGATAGGGGGACTGTGGGACATATAGGCCTACTAATAACACAATAATCATACAGGAGAAGATATTTCAAATTAAAATGCTTATATTTAAAATAATTTGAAACACTACTAATGCTACTGCTACTAACTAACTACAGTTGTGAGTGACACCACTAATCCAACACCATCTCATCATTGAAAACAGAAAACTCTCTGAGTCAGAGCTTTAGCTTTATGCATTCGGCGTGTCTGTTGCAACTTCAACAACAACTGATGTTATCACTGATGCTTACTTGAATAATATAAGTCCTGAAAATGGTATGGGTGCGGCTTCATCAAGTCGCACCCATACCATGTTCTCCTGCGCCCCAATTGGGAAATGTTTCATCCGCCCCTGGAGGGGATGATATTGTGATGTCACTATATTATTATTTTTTGTTTGCTTGTTTTTTTTTTATTGCCATGTTTGACCATCAGCCTTCAGCCGTCTGACATCACATAACGACCACAACCAGGGATACTAATGAAGTACTGTCACCTCATAGGAAAAAAAGAATCCAAAAATCATGGCACTCCATCTTTTAGAAAGGAGAAGGCATCAAACAAACCATCGATCGCAGTGTCCACACGGGATGCATGCGACTTCATCATCAATCAATTGTTCTGAACAATGTGGCACATTCCAGTATTAATATTATACCCAGAGCCAAGGTGTGTCCAGTAAGTGTCTGTTGTTTTTGTCTGTTATTTAAGTTTGTCCTGTAGGTCAGTGGTTTTCAACCTTTTTGTACCAGGGCCCACCATTTATTCAGTATTTGAGCCACGGAGGACCACCATTTGAGGACATTTTAGCCCTGCAGAACCCAAAACAAAAAGATTTCTTTTGCTTTTGTCCACAATACCAGCCAGGCTGGATTTGAGAAACAAAACAGGCAAACATACAGATCCAAATGACCATTAACCTTTTAGTTGTGTAGACTTGGGCTAATTAAGATGATGAATATTTTAACTCTTGAGAGCGTAAAAATGAAACCAAATGGACCCGCAACTGTCTGTAACAGTCTCTGTATACAGGTTTAAATAAAAGTACCAGATACCGTGTCTCTCTTTAGTGTTCTATTCAGCATCAATACACAGTGCTACTAATAGTACTTATATCACTTTGACTATACTTTGCCTGATGGAGTGCCTAAGAACGGGGGATGTCATTTGTTACCTAACTTTGTTAAATATGTGAGACCAAAAAGCCCCTCTGAGACCGTAGCAGTGATTAAAGGCTATAAGTTAAGTTAAGTTACGTTGGTGCTTTATTATCCACTGGGGAAATGCTGTCCTCTGCATTTGACCCATGCTAATTGCTTAGGAGCAGCGAGCCACCACAGTGCAGCGCCTGCGGGGACCTGCAACACCAGTTGTATTACCAGGCATACCATGGTCAAGGACACTGGCAGGAGTAGAGTATAGGTACTCTGTACCTTGACCTAGTATGCAAGCATGGCTGTTTGTGGTGCGGGGGGGAAACCAGTGTACCTGGAATGGTAACAAGAAGGCACGGCTCTGATATAGACAGAGTTACGCTGGCGAAAACGCTGTTCACTTCATGGGATCAGTCCAATGTCGACTCTACCGTCAAGTTGTTTTTCACCGTGTTAATGATTTTTCTTTTAGGACCTTTTTGAGTGTACAAATGGAACCAAATGGACCCGCCAGGGTCCATTTGGTTCAGATTTGTACACTTTGTACACAAAAAATAAATAAATAGAAACTTCCCTCTTTCTTTCAGGCAGCCCTCATGAGATCTCAGTTTTCTGACCCCTTAATGTCGCAACTTTTCGGCTGGTCCCAGTATTATTTGGGTCTTTGAGCCTTCATATATTTCCTGGAAGAGACCCACGTTACGTAAACTCGCATGGGCTGGTATGAATGTGAAAGAGATCGGGGCTGCCGTCCGGCGCATCTTGTACGTTTTGTCTTTTGTCGTTGGAGTGTCGTTTTAAAACAAAGTCACTGTTACACAGGTATTGGGGTGGTTGGAACTGAAATCATGGTTTGCACTGTAATTATAATTGCAGCATGATTACAGTAAGATCCTCGTGTGTCACCAGTTTTGAAGGAAAAACAAAACAAAGCAACAACAACAACAAAAAAATAGTAAAACAGAGTCGCATTTCATGCATAATGTGGTTAGAGACATAATTGATTTTCCTTCAAGGGTATTTAATCTGGGGTTATTTCACTTTACAAATAACTGTATAAACCTTTAAAGTCTTGCTACAGTTGTAAATGTCCCCATTCTTTATCTTCACCTGTCAATAGCATCTCATTTACTTGAACTGTGCTTTGAGTAAGGGTCCTAGTCTCTTGTCGTCGCTGCAGATAATGGGTGCAATTCCCAATCGCTGGGGTGTAGCCAGGTGTGGTGTAAGTCCTCTCATTGGCTGCATGGCAGCAAATCAGGTTTGGGGCCGTGCTCATTGGCTGCATGGCAGCGAATCAGGTCTGGGGCCTTGAGGTAGGCCCGAAAGCCTATACCACCAGGCCTGGGCCTGGGCCTACCAAATAATTATCCATAATAATTAAAACCAGTCATCAAGAGCTTCAACTCATGACAAACAAAGCCGGGGAGTACAGTAACATTTTAATTGGGGAGGTCAGGTGATTTCTGGACTTTTTTGACTTGACAGGTTTTAATTATTCTGGGTAATTATTTGGTAAGCTCAAGCCCAGGCCTGGTGTTATAGGCTTTCGGCCTACCCCAAGGCCCCAGATCTGATTTGCTGCCATGCAGCCAATGAGAAGACTTACACCATACCCGCTACACCACAGCGATTGAGAATTGCACCCATTGTGGGTAGTTCACCTCTGTAAGAATGTATCTGAAGCTTGCATAGTTTATGGTGAGAAGTATTATTGTTTGAAGCAAGACTTGCAGTTGGTCTTTTTTACTTTATTATAGTATTTTTAGTGATATTGTTGCATTGTAGCTTGTTGGTGAGGTATTTTGCAGAATGTTCAAAATAAACCTACTCGTTATGGGGTATTTAAACCCTTTCACCACAGATGTGTTTTCAGTGATTGCCATAGCTATACTGTTAACAGTGTTACATACTTTCTGGAACCTCTCAAATTATCTTTCTCTATTATTATCCATCAGTAATAGTACTATGGAATCCGTCATTAGCAAAGAACGCATTGGAAGCATGCACTTTACGATTCTTACATTATATTATTGATATCGCACTGAAAAAAAAAAAAACAGCAGTGGATTCAAACAAATCCAGTTCAAAAATAACACTTTCATAATAAACAAAGTGATTAAACGGGCACACAGTGACAGGCCTAAAAATAATCATGAATAAAATGAAGAAAAATATCTAAAGGTGCTGCCAGGAGCGAACGGAAGACAGCAGGTGTTTCGGATCAAAGTTGTCTTTCATTTTCCGGAGCTGTGCAGAAACATAAAGCGTTGCGTTGTGTGTGTGTGTGTGTACACCGTATAGGTATAAAAGGACAAAGTACATATTGCCACATCGACAATTCTGTCCAAGAAAAGTCCTGAACATCGTGCTGCTTTAGCAGAATGGCCCCCTGTCACCCTGTTAGGGCTGAATGTGAAGCTTTTAAAGGCTGGCAGCTGATCAGCCCAATTACACACAAGTGCACCACATTCCTGTTAAATGACGCCTACTGCCCCAAAATGCCAATCTATCTGTCCTTACAGTCTACCGCAAACATCGAACGGCACTACAATACCGTCCGACTTTTAGAGGAGCCATCCGCCCTCTTTCGAAGGGTCAGAATGTGGTCCATTAACCTCTGGTCCATGGTCCTAAAACCTGAACGGAAGAGTACCAAATTGGAACATACTGTACAGAGTGGACATTTTATCCCCTTCCTTTTTAGATAAGGGAAATTGCAAGTTGCCCTTGATTGAACCCTGTGTTGTGACAACAACAAAGCTGTACCGTGCCAAGCCCATCCGGACCAGAAGTTTGCCGACTAAAATCAGGGGACAACTACTACTACTACTAACTACTGCTACTAACTAACTACAGTCGTGGCACCAATAAACCAACAGCATGTCATCATTGAAAACTGTCTGAGTCAGACCTTTAGCTTTATGCATGCTGCGTGTCTGTTGCAACTTCAACAACAACTGATGTTGTTATTGATGCTTTACTTGCCTAAGAAAAGTCCTGGAACCGAAAATGGTATGGCGATGAAGCCGTCCCAATACCATTTTTTCCTGCCCCCCCCCCCCCCCCCCCCCCAATTGGGAAATCTTACATCCGCCCCTGTTCATTCTTCAATTGGTCAGGCCTTCCCCCAATGCCAACACATTGGTACCACTGTCCTCGCCATTCACAACCACAAAGACAACATCATTAGCAAGGATTGGAGGATGAGCCCGCCCACACACAGGTGTAATTGGGTAACTGGGTAGTTAAGTTGTAATAGGTTGTAGCGGTTGCACACAGGTGTAATTGGTTGGTTGTAATTGGTTGTAATTGAGGGGAGGAGGACACTTGAAGCTCAGTGTCAAGAACACCAAGATTATCACTAGGAATAATGGATTGTATTCTGCAAAACCCTGGAACACTAAGGGTCGTTTGCACCATGAGAGATTAGATAAAGCTTAGTTTAATGCTAATCACAGATTTGTTGATCAGAGATTAATTCAACTGGATTCAAACAGCCCCTGTATTCCTTTGAGCTGCGCTTTTGTTTTCTCTTTCATTTTCATGAATCCATCTGATACATGCTGCCATGTTTACATTTAAACCACCTCTAGTGCAGGTTTAGAATTAAGCCCTTATTGGTACTTAAATCAAAGTTGTGGTGCAACAGGTTTGACATCAATCCAGGTTTACAGTGAAAAATAAATCCACAATTAAAAAACAAAATCCAAGATTAAAAGGATGGTTTAAAACTAAACCGGATTAGTGAAATCTAGGTTTAAAGTTTGGTGCAATTGAAATTATAGATGATCCTTGATTTGAACCAGATTAGGGTTTAATCCTTTTTGGTGCAAATGACCCTAAGCATCTTTTTGTTACAGAATCCTAAATTCGAGAATATTTTGATTTTATAATGTAAACAATGAAGTGGCTCTATTGTGGCTACCAAGTTTTAATTGCTGTCTATAAGGAATAGATTTAGATGTATTTATTAATATTATTAAATTATATTTAAAAAAGTCTGCAAATGTTAAGACTTTAAACATTAAAGGAGAATTCCACACCGAAACACATTGGCCATCCGTCCACCTTAACCGCTGTGACATCATACATATTGCCTTTGATTTTTGTCATAGATGTTCCTTGTTCTACAGCTACGCCCCACGTCCCCCAACTCAACAGTTTGCATTGCCGCAGGTTGTCTTAAATCTAATGTGAGTATATTATTAGCTCCATTTTTTTTCACAAATCATATTTTAATAGTATACTGATACTCATGCATACATTGTGCGTCACTCTGGGACAGCCTTTACATGGAATCCCAGAGGTAATCTATTCCTCCTCCTGTCCTCCCCTCCCTTCTGCCACTCTCCTCTCCAATCACTCACAAGTCATGTCATGTAGTGTGCGCTGAATGAAACAATAAGTCCGATTATCCTGTAGTGTGTGGTGTGACGTGTAAAAAATAGCTCTAAAAATGCATTAGAATAAAGGCAACCTGTGGCAATGAAAACTGTGGAAGGGGACGAGGACCTCATTGGCAAATGTGGAACAAAAATCAAGAACAATATATGATGTCGCAGGGATCAAGGTAAATGGATGCCCAGTGTGTTTTGGTGTGGACTTCTCCTTTAAAGTCTGCAAACATTTTTTTTTCTGTTTGTTTAATATCGACATAGTCAAAACTATGCTCACTTCAGAGGGTGAGCGTCCAACAGAATGAGGCCGGCCCGCTCCTCACTAACACACACACTGCATGGGAGCTCCCTGACACTGCTGCTAGCTGTGGGAGACAACACATGGACATCAATCACATTTACATCCCACAACAATTTATGTTGGTGCAGGGTAAGTAGATGATCAGGATGACTGGGAACCCAGTCAGAGGGTAATTGATTGATAGATTGATTGATTTATTGGCCAATACAAATGCAAACAGCACAGGTACAGTCAAGTATTTGGTCCAAAAGGATCAGGGGCGTTTTGGCCGATTAGGCAGATTGGCAGTCCCCCCTTACCAAATGGAGGTCCATTTGGTAGGGGGGGGGGGGGGCTCCAAATTGCTTAGAAACGCCACTGAAAAGGATAGCGCCAAAGAAAGGACTTGCAGTCTTGTTTACATTCGGGTCCTATGCGTTCACTCGCAGTCAAGACATGAACATGCCCGCAGACTAGACCATGAAAACGCAACATGCCCAACACCACAGCAGGCTTTAATAAGTTCTTTGAAATAATGTAGTGACTTTGGTAAGTTAATCAGGCATGGTGAAGGCCTTGTCACCGTTAATTCTGCAGGGACAGTCAAAAAGGCCCCTGCCCATAGCGAGGCTCTGACTCATATGGGATTAAAAAAGTTCCACATGCACAATATAGGTTGGAGCAAGACCAAGCTGGGATTTGAAATTGATTAGAATCTTAAAATAAATCTGGTAATGTGGGACGGGTAGAGTGGGAATTGTGTGTTTATGGCTAGAGATGATGAACAATACAGACAATACAGATGTTCCGTTTGGCTGATAACATTACAGATTATATGTCATTATAGTTCTACTAGGATGTAGAAAGTCTGTTGAATATTTATTACACACCAGTCAGCGAGCTGAACAACGTCCTTAGTCACTGTGTGTGTTTGACAGCGAAATCAATTTGCGACTGTGACGTGCAGTATGTCGTGACGGTGGTAAAACAGCCACCACCATTGTCGAGACCGGTGAATCTTCATTCATTATTTATCCATTATGAAACTAAGCCAAACCGATCCAAACCAAAACGGTTGCGACCGATCCCTACTAAACCTAACCCTAAACGTAACCTCAGTAAAACCTATGCCTAAACCTAACCTTAACCCGTGACTGTTATGCCAACAGTCGTGACCGTTAGGAAACGGTCACGGCAGTTATGCAAAACGCTCGCGTACGTAACATATGTGTTGGTAAAATGGGTGTCTGAGATGGGTGTATGGGTGTATGGGTGTCTGAGGTGTCTGAGCGAGACAACGTACGGAAGTTGCAAAAATAACATTTGTCGCAACCGTTTTGGCCAACGGTCGCGGCCGTCGGCCACCCGTTGAGCCGCATGTCGTGACGTACGTCGCGGTCGCCAATTGATTTGGCTTGTCATGTATGATGATGCACGTGCACGTCTCTCCCGTCCAGATGCCCGCCGGCCTGTCACAGAAATGTGACAGTGCCATGTGTATAGCGAGGGACAAACCGCAGGCTACAGCCTGGAGCCCTCCATCATTCTCTATGGGGACTGACACGGGCACGGCCCCAGGGGGGGTCCTCTCCTTCTGTCCCTATCACTCTCTATGGCTCTCTCTCTCTCCCTCTCTCTGTCTGTCTGTCTCATCTCCTTCTGTCTCTCCCCGCCTCGTTCCCTCAATTTCTCGACTCTACCTTTTTTTGCCCTCTCTATCTCCATCCTTTTCAATCTGTCTGAGCTGTTCGCAGTGTATACTATACACACATACCGCGCACAGTCACACTTTCTCTTTCAGACACACAGGCACGCACACATGCACGCACACAGGCACGCACGCACGCACGCACACACACACACACACACACACACACACACACACACACACACACACACACACACACACACACACACACACACACACACACACACACACACACACACACACACACACACACACACACACACACACACACCCCGTCTCATCCCCAGACCATTTTTCCCTGTGCCTATTCGCTAGCTGCAGACTGTCTGTCTCTGCGTCAATATCAAACCTAATCCAATGCTGAGGCTGAGGCAAGACTTCTTCAGCTGCGCGCACGCGCGCACACACACACACACACACACACACACACACACACACACACACACACACACACACACACACACACACACACACAAAGGTACATAAATACACAATGTCACAGACAGCAGACATCCTGTACACGCTCGTATATATAAACAGATATGCAGACACACAGACACACACACACACCACACACACATAAACACTACACAGGCTGGCAGGTGCTCTTTCTCTCTCATCTGTTGCTTTCTCTTATTTTCACACACACATAAGCTGATGCTTATATATACTTAACTACATCCAATGCACGGGTCCAATTTCACGATGTCTAACAGACCACACAACAGCCCCGTGCAGACATAAAGGAGGCTTTTCTGTTCTCAAACTCATGGGAGAGAGGCTTGGATAACTGAGAGAGAGACAGATAGAGAGAGTGAGAGAGAAAGAGAGAGAGAGAGAGAGAGAGAGAGAGAGAGAGAGAGAGAGAGAGAGAGAGAGAGAGAGAGAGAGAGAGAGAGAGAGAGAGAGAGAGAGAGACAAGCAGAGAGAAAAGAGAGGGTGTCTGAGCGAGACAGAGAGAGAGAGAAGAGAGAGAGAGAGAGAGAGAGAGAGAGAGAGAGAGAGAGAGAGAGAGAGAGAGAGAGAGAGAGAGAGAATGCATGACAAAGGGGCAAAAGCGATTGGGATTGAAGGGAAGAGAGAGAAAGATGAGATGAGGAAATACCAACTTAAAATAGTTTATGCTCAGTCGATGTCAACGTGTGCCCGAAAATATCGGCTCTGCAAAGAGCAGCGCATGTGCCACGTTGTGAGCTTGTCAACTGGTCACATGTACAGGACCAGGTCACCATGCTGCGGCTTCAGCAGTGGCGTTTCTAAGCAATTTGGAGCCCCAGCTGGCAAGATGTTCCCTGGAGCCCCCCTCACCATTTGGTAAGGGGGGCTCCAGGGAACATCTTGCCAGCTGGGGCTCCAAATTGCTTAGAAATCTTAGGAAATCTACTGTGTCATACCTATGACAGGCACAGCAAAATGGCACCCCCAGGGGATAAAAAATAACCTAAAGAACATTATATGCGTTTTAAATGTTCAATTCTAGTTGTAGAGGACAAGTATAATCATGGCTATGCAGGGTTATTAGCCTGGGATCCTTTTAAAGCATCTCTGGTGGTCGCCCCCTCCCCTCATGGCGCCACAGGCAACTGCCTAGTCTGCCTAACGGCAAAAAAACGCCCCTGGGCTTCAGACAGATGGAG
This sequence comes from Benthosema pterotum, assembly GCA_039105355.1. Classification (NCBI taxonomy): domain Eukaryota; kingdom Metazoa; phylum Chordata; class Actinopteri; order Myctophiformes; family Myctophidae; genus Benthosema; species Benthosema pterotum. The sequence goes on from CM076976.1 coordinate 27,034,626, forward strand.
TGCACATCGCAGGAGGAAGGAGGAGAGGGAGGGAGGTACAGGGAGCCGCTGTTGCAGTGCTTCATTTAAACTGTTCTGCGCTGTGGCTTCTCAATTTGATTACGAGGGCTCCATTTCATATGGAGGGGAGGCTGCATGCATGATGCTGTCTGTGTGTGTGTGTGGCACGCAGAACGAAGGGGCTGAAGGCAGAGCGTAGACAGGCAGGTTACAGCCAGGCAGGCAGGGCATGCAGGCCTCCCCGCGTCGCGTCTCCTCTGTGGATTCGCACAAGGGCACCCGCCGCTGCCTGCCTGCCACGCCCTGCCGCCGGCCGCACCACGACGGGAGCGCTAAGCCGGGAATAAACGGGCGAGGAGGATGACTAGAGCCATTCACCCTGCTGCTGCTGCTGCTGCTAGAGACAAACAGAGAGCAGGGGCGGATCTAGGCATGGACATGGGGGGGGGTGCCCCTCTAAATGCCCTGACTGCCCCACCAAACACGATGGCATGCAAAACAACACAAGATATTTCAAATTAAAGTGCTTATATTTAAAATGAGTTGAAACACTACTACTGCTACTACAGTTGTGGCACCACTAAACCAACAGCATTTCATCATTGAACACAGAAAACTCTCTGAGTCAGACCTTTAGCTTCATGCATGCTGCGTGTCTGTTGCAACTTCAACGCCAGTTGATGTTATTATTGATGCTTTACTTGCCTAATAAAAGTCTTTTAACCGAAAATGGTATAGGGGCGACTTCATCGCCCGTGGCGTGAAGCGACACGGGTGATGAAGTCGCCCCCATACCACCCCCCCCCCCCATTGGGAAATGTTACATCCGCCCCTGACAGAGAGCTTTGTGTAGCCATGCATGATGCCGAGGCCGGAGGAAGACCTGTCTGCACGCCGAATGACCACGGGGACAACCCCGGCACAAGAAGCCAAACCAAACAAAATGACATAATAGGGGATAAATGTGTCGAGGCCTGTTTTCATTGTGAAAATGCATCGCCTTTGTCAGTTCTCTGTGAATATCATGTTCCATAATACAACACACACAGCCAAACATGTGGGAACACACACACACAGCTAGAGCATATAGTTGATTTTGAACGAAGGCAGACGCGGGATGTGTTTTTGCTTTGGCCACTGATTGTGTTTTGTCGATGTTGTTGCGGTTTCACCACAGTTGCCAGATTGTGGCAGTATCACGTTTATCACGATTAGGTTGTGTTTACATGCACGCTATACGTGGCTCAACTGCGATAGTCCCGGGTTGATACCGCCCCTGTAGCGGGTACATAGGGAGTGCATATTGCTCCGCTCACATTTAGTTCACAGTACAACGTCTCTGCCCGAGAGTCTCCAGATGGGAGGAGGAGCCAGAAGGAGGAACTCATTGCTATCTGCTGCCACCAGCTGGCTGAGTCAGGTTAAGACAGCCCTGTTGTAGGCAGGGTGACGCCTTCTTATTGACTCTAAACTCAGGAGTTTAGAAGCGCTCGTTTTCAGTCATGCTGCCTCCTGCATTATGTGCAAATTCAAAACAGGTGGCGTGCAATCGGCTGTTGAGCGATATCCAAAGAACACTTCCAAACTTCTCTCATTACATGGTTTAATACTTTGAAAAATAACTAATAATTGACAGAAATGGTACATGACAAGGCTGCTTTTATTTATCTGTAGTTCGTTCGAACAAGGATGTCATTGTCGAGCGGAGCGGTACGTTGTTGTGACATATCTAACTGCTCATGTGACCAGAATGCTGGCTCGTGATTGGAGCACTCATTCAAGCCATGTAATAATAATATATAAAATCTAAAATAATCACTTGCAAGGACAGAAGGTAGCTCATGATGATGTGACTTGCCGCGCCGAACATCAAATGGTAAATCATGCATTTATATAGCACTTTTAGCCGAGGCGAATTGTGCATTACACACACATTTTCACACACACAGCTGGTGGACAAAGCCATGGGTGCACATACTCCTCACTTATGATAAAGGGGGATTCCATTTCAACATTTTCTATACCTTAGAGTTGTTGAGTAGAATAACCCCCCCCCCCCCCCCTCCATTCTGTGTTTCCTAGAAATGGACGTCTTTATGTACCCGTTTTTCAGTTGAAAATGGGTGGACTTCGCCATTAAGGAGTTGATACTCCTTAATGGCGTGTGTTTATGATATAAACACAACACAAGATAAAATAAGTAATTTTCTTTTCTTTTTTATATTATTTTATATTATTCTCTGGTATTGGTATTCGGTATCATCAACAACACAGACATTGAGGTATTGAAATCGGATTTGGAATGAGAACATTGTATCTGTAGCTTCATTATGTTGTTTATTGGCAACATAATGAAGCTACAGATACAGAGGAAATGAAGATACCATGAGATGAGGGCTCAGCACTCCACCACATTTCCTCTAGGTGAGCACACCATATCTTTGTCTCTCTCTCCCTCACACACACACACACACACACACACACACACACACACACACACACACACACACACACACACACACACACACACACACACACACACACACACACACACACAAAATACACAATCAGACATGATTTATGCCACCTACACATGTTCCATCGTAGAGAATCGGTGTAGCGCATGAGTCCGACTCCCCACTAAAAGCAGGGTTGTTTCTAGTAACTACATTGTGGCTCGCAGAGCACATTTACATGATAATTGTCCAGGACCCAAATTAGTGGAAATAGCAGATCTATAAGCAATGAATCTCACCTGGGAAGCAAGTTGTCAGTCTAATTTATGATTTATGATAATTTATGATTTTCTTCTTTTGTTTTGTCATGATATTACATGACAAAAATCAGTGGATTTTATGAATTCCTAAACATAACCTAACAGTTTGGGGAATATTTTTTTTTAATGTTTTGAAATAACCCAAATGTAGGTAACAACATCACATTGTTATTGTCCCCTTGGGTCCCAATGGGTATGAAAAAAACCCTTTAGTTTCTTTACTGCCACACAACAATTCAGAGAACAGGGCTGGATCTAGAGGGGGCAGGGGGCAGGGGCAATGGACCCTTGCAGGTCCATTTGGTTTCATTTTACACTCTCAACAGTTGTATAAACTTGCTTCCGCACACTATAGATGAGGGTGTCTTCACAGGTGCGTAGGCCAGGAAACAATGGCAAAAGATAAAGTAGTACGCCCGCACACTGTTACTGCTCGGTACAAGAAAACGTTTATTTAAGAAGCGACGTTTCGGTCCCTCCGGACCTTCATCAGGCATAACAACTCATTTTGAGAGTACATCTTATATACACAAACAATACAGATCAACAACCAATCACAGTTGAGTCCAGGCTAATTAGACAGAGGTCCAGCTTGTGGAGATCGTCAATTTGATGACATCATTTAAAAACACAGTAGCCCCCTAGACATCTTCTACACCATTTTAAAGAAAAGAAAACAAGTACAAAACTGGTGTAAAGTTTTGGTTGTAGCAAATATAGTTAGAAGTCAAAAACACAGTAAGAGACAAGTGTCACTAGGTATGGTGACATATACATATACACACACACACAAACAACACAAATACATCCATCAGGCAAGAAGTTCCAAAAGACAGAAAATCTATAGGAAAGCCCTTACCTAAAAAAAGAAATGGGCCAACCTAAAAAATAAAAAAGAAATCCTATAGATTTTCTGTCTTTTGGAACTTCTTGCCTGATGGATGTATTGTTGTGTGTGTGTATATATATGTATATAATACCAATCCTTTCTCTAGGTCTATAGATCAGAGCTAGGACCTAGTGACACTTGTCTCTTACTGTGTTTTTGACTTCTAACTATATTTGCTACAACCAAAACTTTACACCATTTTTGTACTTGTTTTCTTTTCTTTGAAATGGTGTAGAAGATGTCTAGGGGGCTACTGTGTTTTTAAATGATGTCATCAAATTGACAATCTCCACAAGCTGGACCTCTGTCTAATTAGCCTGGACTCAACTGTGATTGGTTGTTGATCTGTATTGTTTGTGTATATAAGATGTACTCTCAAAATGAGTTGTTATGCCTGATGAAGGTCCGGAGGGACCGAAACGTCGCTTCTTAAATAAACGTTTTCTTGTACCGAGCAGTAACAGTGTGCGGGCGTACTACTTTACCTTTTGCCACTCTCAACAGTTAAAATATTCATCATCTGAATTAGCCCAAGTCTACACAACTAGAGAATGTAGAAGATTAACGATCAAAGCAAAAGAAGTTTTTAGTTTTGGGTCTGTGGGGCTAAAATGTCCTCAAACCGTGCTCCGGGGCTCAAATTGTGAATAAATAGTGGGCCCTGATGTCAAAAAGATTGAAAACCACTGCTTCATATGAACAACTTTGGGGTTGCCCACCCTTCCATTCTTCCAGCTCACCCTAGTAGGGCTGGCTATAAATCCGGCCCTGTTAGAGAACCCCTGAGTAAGGTGGTTCTGGGCCGCAGAACCCAACGATGGCCAGAAAACTTAGGACAAGATTGTAACGGCACCTCCTCCTCCTCCTGCCATCAATCCTGTTCATTATGTTATTGGAACAAGCTGTCATGGGCGTTCTCCATTTACCTTCTTCCGGGCTCCTATGTGGTCCTCGGCGACAGTCACAACAACGCGGCCATTTGGCTCTGATCGATCATCATGTAATTACTCAGGGCGGCGCAGGAATAAGGACCGGCGCTACGCCGCGCCTCCCCGTCTCATTTTTCAGGGCCTTGGTGTTCCGCGATGTATATGGAAACACGTCCGCGGATGCAGATTAGAGCTAAACGATGATAGATGGCTGTTGGCTTTCATAGAGCTGACTGTAATTTAAAAGTGCCTGCTCTAACATGATGAGGCTGACAGAACCGCCGTGATTTGCCAAAGTACGCTTCGCCTCGCCGTGCCAGGAAAACTTCGCCCGGCATATAAGTGCTCTGAGCAATAATGATCAGTAGTGGCAAAAAGTACTCAGTTTTCTTTTTTTAACGCTTTAAGCAAAAGTATCATCCATGCAATATAAAAAATACTCTGTTTTAAGTAAAAAAAATCCAGATTTCAAAATGTACTTGAGGAAAAGCAGGGGCGGATCTAGGCATACATGATGGCATGCAAAACAACCCAAGATATTTCAGTGCTTATATTTAAAAGTATTTGAAACACTACTATACTGCTACTAACTAACTACAATCATCTCACCATTAAACCAACAGCATTTCATAATTGAAAACAGAAAACTCTCTGAGTCAGTCTGTTGCAACTTCAACAACTACTTATGTTATTATCGATGCTTAATTGCCTAATAAAAGTCCTGTAACCAAAAATGGTATGGCTTCGCGCCACGGGCGATGAAGCCGCACCCATACCATTTTCTCCTGACCCCCCAATTGGAAAACGTTACATCCGCCCCTGGTATGCTAAAGTATTCAAACTTTGATTGATTCCAATACACTTCTTTATCAAAGTGTACTTAAGATTCCTATAGTTCCCATTGTGCAGAATGTCCCAACCTAAGTTTTTCAGTGTATAAAAATCTTTTGAAAATAGCAGATCTACAAGCTCACAATGTGGAGCACCATCCGTGACACATTTGTGGGCCATATCCCTATATGGTGCTTAGATTCGGAAACCCACCACCCCCTATGTGGTAGTGTAGAGAGTTAATGTGAAGGAAATAGAACTATGTGGAGATGACTATCTCAGAATCTTCATTCGAACATAGCGTCCTATAAAGTTTACCATACGGTCTTCAGTGTGGTAATAAGGTCCTTAATGGCGCTGATTAGGAGTGTATTTAATACAGTAAAAGGGGGATTAGCATCATTGTGGACGGCACTAATCCCTAACCTTTGGTCTTGTTCTTCTCATGGAAGGCCATGCTATAGTATATACAGGGCGAGGCGATAGCGTCACAGGACCAGACTTGGTACATTTCCATTAAGGGGCTCATCCTACTTTATTCCCACCAGCACATTTAAAGGCATTAGAGATGCTTTGTCAAGCCTAATAAAAAAGAGCTAGCAGTGCTATCAAACACCCCCGCCTTGTTTCTGGAGGAGGGGGGGGGCACTGTTCCGTGTGAAGTTTTCGCAGGCCATTATGATAATGTAGCCCGTGGGTCTCAGTGGGGCAGTACACTACGCAGACAGGCGGGCAGACAGGCGGGCAGACAGGCGGGATGGATGCCCCGGGAGTGACTGTTCTTCCACTGCGTTCAGAACAATACAGAGGGATTTGTACATTCTCTCTTTTTCTGCATGAAGGCCAACACCAAACCCACCCGACCAATATCACATCATCATGATCATCATCACCCACATCCAGTTAGCTATAGAACTTTTTCAATTTGTGGAGTCACATTTTCCGTACTGTTCGGTATTTTGAGTAGACAGTGAATAAAAACTGTAGTGTCAATGTTTTTGGCTGGGGATGCACAAAAATGCTTTTAGCCTGGTTAGATACGTGCACATGTATACTGTGTGTGTGTGTGTGTGTGTGTGTGTGTGTGTGTGTGTGTGTGTGTGTGTGTGTGTGTGTGTGTGTGTGTGTGTGTGTGTGTGTGTGTGTGTGTGTGTGTAAAAAGCTGTTGTATGGATGTGACAAAATCATTGCATACGTGTTTACACACACACCAACAGTGGGTGCACACCCTACCCTACTTCATGGAAGTAGGGTAGGGCCTGGATGCACACCATGCTTTTGGAAAGGATTATTTTATGCAGTCAACATTGTTTTAATAACAGGCATCATCGTATATGAGGGTCTGACCACAATAGGGACCTCTCATAAACTTTAACTAAATGTTAACATTTCTATTCTAAATTGTTATTATGATACGGTACTTTAACAAAAGGCAGAATAGTCCTTTTCCATTTTTAAACAAATAGAACAATTACACTGTTTTGTCTCTCTAGCATGCTTGATTTAAGAAGTTCCCACTATGTTGTCTCGGTTCCACACCGTATATCTGCAGTGAAGAGTGTTCCTCTGACAGAAAGCGGGTCACGGCGCGCATGAATCATTCATGTCTAAATTTGTGCAGCGCAAAGATTCAATTTTCGGCACTCTCGTATATGTCGGCTATTAGTTATATGGTTTTTATTTATACATAGGCCCATTCATTATTGATGTGTTTTGGCCAGTTTGGTCTTGATGGCACCCTCTTGGAGATAAGATGATATGCACGCAACGCAATAGTGCTTGCTGTTGTACAATACACAAGGCATGCGAGGAAAGGGTTTTCAGTTGTTTTTCTTTAAACGTATGCATTTGCTCATGCTTTTCAGCACCACTGCTTTGATCAGGACATCCTGTAAAGCAGGGGTGCCCACACTTTTTTTGACTTGAGAGCTACTTTGAAAATGACCGGCTCAACAAGATCTACACATCAAAAATGGGATTGTTCCATGACTGAAAATCATTCCATGGCTCCCTAGAAAGTTTGAGCTTTGATATAGTTGATGATGGTGTTTCTTACTGTTACAGTGTTTAAGAATAATGCACTTATAATGAAAAATAGAGGGGGAGAATTGGAAGGTTTTCCTGTATATGCTATTAATGGCGTTGACAGTTCGTGAACTAAGAGCTTTCACGTTTTTGTCCACAATTGGGAAAGAGAACTGGCAAAACGTTTGTCAAAATAACAATTATTTGTGTGGACTCTTGAAAATTAGGTAATTCAGATGTTTAAATATAATTTAACTCTTGAGAGTGTAAAATGAAACCAAATGGACACGTAAGGGTCCATTTGGTTTCATTTTAACGCTCTCAAGAGTTACAGATCTATAAGGGTCCAAGTGCTGGGGGGCTGTCATGTGATCTACATGCATGGCCTCTGTGATCTACTGGTAGATCACGATCTACCTTTTGGGCATCCCTGCTGTAAAGTTTAATAAAGCAGCTCTCAGTACAGTACAGGGTGTGTATGTAAAGAAAAGTGTATATCAACCTCTTTAGACCAAGGCAGACGGTCACAGCTGTCTGATTTTGACATATTCTGCATATGACGAAATATATATTAATTGAGCAATGTCCCCCAAGGGTAGATACTCGATCGCTCCTTTTTTTCAGACTCAAACAGCAGAATTTTAGTTTCTCAACCAATCAGAACGCTACATCTCTCTGGGGTATGGGTTGTTAACTTCGTCTCATACATGCAATGCAGAATTGCTTGTAAACAAAGTGACAGAGTGGCATGGAGCAATGCCAGGGGATTATTTCTAACCTATTCACAACCCTCTGGTATACAACTCCATATTTTAGCGTGATGATTATGTTTAAGCCGAGTGATACACTGTCTGGATGTCATCTTGAATGAGATTAAAGACAGTTTTTAATCTCATTCACCAGCTGTGTTTGGAGGGCATTTCAGCAATGGGAGAGCTTAATTTCTATTGACTTTTATTGATGTGTATCTCGAACAAAATTCGATTTCATGGACTTTTTATATAAAAATACACAAAAGGGATTCCCCCCTTTTTTGCACCCATTGTTAGGCATATGATGTTCTAAAAAAGTGAAAATGTATTTTTCACTTCATTGGGATTTTAAAGGTATTAAGCCCCAACTTGTACTAAAGTACAACTTTAGTGTGTACAAAATCTGTGTTTGTAACAAGATTTGATTTGAACAACAAAGTTCTGGACGGTGTGCAGGACAAAACAAGTGTCTGTCTGCAGGAACAGCCGCAGCATCAAAGTAGAAGCGATGTGCAGTATAATACATAATTTGAATATCCATCATCTGAAGTCTACACAACTAGAGAATATACTGTAGAATATTAATGGTCATTTTGATCTGTATGTGTGACTGTTTTGTTTCTTGAAAATTCAGCCTGGTATTGTGGACAAAAGCAAAATAAATCTTTAGTCTTGGGGTCTGTGCGGCTAAAATGTCCTCAAATGGTGGTCCCTGGCTGAAATTCTGAATAAATAACGGGGCCTGGTATCAAAAAGGTTGAAAAGTCATGTCTGTGGTCCTAAATGGAGTCTCTTGTCTTCCAGGCCAACACGGAGCAGAGGAAGCTGAGCCATGCGGGATCCAAGCCCTCCCTCTACGAGAGCAGCAGCGGGCGACTCCCTCAGATAGCCATGAACACCTGCAAGTACAATGGCGGCGTGGTGAGACCCCTGGTGGGCTGCAGCCTGGCGTCCTCGTCGCGCCGCAACGTCGCCTCCCTCGAGCTCGACTCGGAGACGCAGCCGCTGCAGACGCTGCACAGCTCGGGCCTGGAGGTGGTGGTGTCCAAGGGGCACAACGGCGGCGGGAACGGCGGCGGGGGGAGCAATGGCGACGGCGGCTGCGGCGACCCGAGCAAGGCGTCCAACGAGAGCCTGGTGGGGGGGCGGGAGGGTGGGGGCGGGGGCAACGGCGGCGGCGGAGCGCCGGGCAAGAAGAACAAGGACATCGGCTACAAGCTGGGCCACCGGAGGGCGCTGTTCGAGAAGCGCAAGAGGCTGAGCGACTACGCGCTCATCTTCGGGATGTTCGGGATCGTCGTCATGGTGACGGAGACGGAACTGTCATGGGGGGTTTATACAAAGGTGGGATTGTCGACGTCACGTCTTTGTCGGTTTGCTGCTTCCCAAACGTTTTCATGTCAAGGACCGCTAAATTGACACCAATTAGGCCGTGGACCTCCTCCCCATTTGATTTGATATGTCAGGGACCCCCATAAGACAGGATTTTTACAGCTGTAGCAGTGATTCTAAATCCACTTAATTTCAAGGACGCCCAGTTTGACAGGCATTAGTGTTTCTGAGATCCAAATTTATATTGTAAAAATCAATGTCCATTGGGTTTCATTTGTAAACTCTCAGTGTGTAATATCTCCATTTGATTCCAAGCTATAAGGGGACCCCGTAGACCTTCCTCAAGGACCTTTAGGCGTCCCCGGACCCCTGTTTGGGAACCATTGTTCTCAAACTCTTTCGACCAGCAGTCATCGCCATGTTGGCTTGTGGTGTACGTTATTTGTCCAAGTTGCAGAAATCTTTTGAAAATGGGTGGAATGCCCTTTTAAAATAGTGTGTAGATGTAGTGGAACAGTCTGCAGTCGCCTCACTGCTATAGAGGGTCCTGCATTCGATTCCCGCTGGGGATGCTGTGGGTGCGTTCTGTCTCTCTCTGGAATTTGCATGTTCTGCCCGTGTCCCCAAAGGGTAGCTATACCCTCATGCAGTAAAACATGCAAAAACATGCAGTAATCCCATCACTTACACTTGTGTGTTTTGTATGTGCATTTTTATTGCCGATGTTTACTATCAACTACAGGAAATTCATTTTCACTTTGCATCGATGATGAATTCTCTGCTGCTTTCTGAATAGCCGTTTAAAAAAAGGAAGACTCACGATCCTGCACTGCGCAGTGCAGGATCGTGTTATACAATGTTCTGTTTTGTAACAACTCCACATAGTTGTGCGCCTGCGGGGCATTTTGTGAAAAAGAGAGAGAGAGTTTGTTCTGGTATATTCAAGTAGCACGCTTTCTTTTTCTCACGATGAGCCTAAGGTTGGCGTATGACCAAAGGGTTTGGTTCTGTGTCAGACCCCTTTGAAGACAACAGCTAAAAGCACCAGCGAGAGAGAGACAGAGAGAGAGAGAGAGAGAGAGAGAGAGAGAGAGAGAGAGAGAGAGAGAGAGAGAGAGAGAGAGAGAGAGAGAAAGACAGAGACAGAGACAGAGACAGAGAGAGAGACAGAGAGAGTGTAAGATGATTAAAAATTATGAGGGAAGAATGTGAGATGCTTCAAGCTTTTCCCGAAAGAACAATCTGACATGGTCAAGTGAGCAGCCGGATCAGTGTGGCAATCCGTCTCAGTGGTGTATGTAGTTTGGTTTCAGGGACTCTGTGACCCAGTCTCTGCTCCTTGACCTGTCATTGTGCCCCCTCCTTCCCCCACCCCATCCCCACCCCCTTGTGTCAGCCAATCAATCCCATTAGGTCAGGGCATTTGTAAGAGAGAACATCATTCACAGGCTGTCAACAGGCAGTCAGAGCGGTTTACTAAGCTATTTACCCCAGAGCTGACATTGCAGGTACGCAGCGGTTGGCCGCACGAGATGTAACAGGTCAATCCGTGTTTGTGGCTGAATTACTCTTGACCCGTCCTGTGGGTCATCTACAGTCTATACCACGGGTTTTCAACAGGTGGTCCGGGGACCACCAGTGGTCCTTGAGAGGGTTCCAGGTGGTCCCCAGGCTAAATTATGGAAAGTTGGTTAACCAGATGTAAAAATGAAACCAAATGGGCCCTTGCGGGTCCATTTGGTTTCATTTTTACACTCTCAAGAGTTAAAATATTCATCATCTGAATTAGCACCACTTACAGTAATTAAGAAGTTTACACTGTTTTGTTGGCAAAATACAGCCTGGAATTGTGGACAAAGTCAAACGAATTCTTTAGTTTTAGGTCTCTGGGGTAAAAATGTAATCAAATGGTGGTCCGTGGCTCAAATGCAGAATAAATGGTGGTTCCTGGTGTCAAAAAGGTTGAAAACCACTGATCTACAGTCTATACAGCATATAAAATGGAGCACTATGATGACTTGCTATTCAGTGGCTTGCTCTGTTTAACACTTGTGGGGGAGAGGGGCAAGTGCATTTACCAGCAGGGGTATTGCCGGGGCAGTCGTGTCGGCAGTGTTTACTGTTTTGTTGGCAAGCCAAACCCTTACCTTAACCACTAGAATCCAACCAAACATGGACAGAGGGGGAGAGGAAGTTTGTAGAAAAACAATGTAATCTAAGACTTAATACAACATTTCCACAGGGTTTAAAGTTTAAACCAATATGAAACATAAGTAAGGTTAGTTATCCCAGACATAGATAGACAAAAAATCGTTTGGGTCATTAGCTTGTTTTGTTTCTTTGTGTTTGAGTTTATATAGGGGGCACCTGGGGGGGCTCTTCTGTAGGCGACTTTTCTTCAGCAAAGATGACCAATACAAACATTCTCTGTATTGTACTCATACATAATGTTGTAAGATATAAAACAATGAAGTCCTTATACCACAAACCTAACCGCAAGCGCAACGTGGAACCGGCAATGCCGATGGCAATGCCGAGGGCAGTACCACACCCAGGAAATGCACTGACTCCTTTCTGACATTTGGAGTATATTTTGGATTGTCCGAAGATATGAGTGAGATATGAGTGTGTATGATTGATTGATTAATTGAATCCTTTAACATGCTTTGGCATGGGGTTTATTTGAAAAGGATCCCATTTAGCTAGTCTTCCTGGGGGTCCACACAAAACCAGGTGTCCTTAGTCTACAGGGTTTGATGTGGTCAGAACAGGAAGGACAGGTGGTAAGGCTCAACATACCGGGAAGTCAGAACAGGTCAGCTCCATTTATAGAGATCTAAGGGTGTGAGAGTTGCTGGCCGGCTATATGCAGATCTACAGTGATTAGGTGTTAATCCAGTCTTCTCTACAGTTATCCAGGGTTAGATGAGGTCAGTGTAGTGATCTTTATAACTGGAGATGGCCATATGATCATGCTAGTACCGGTAGGCGTGTGTAAGCACGGGGGTTTCTTAGTAAATGTAGGTTTTCATGACACATAACACAACCTAAATAACACACACACAGAATGTTTCTCTTTGTGGTTCTAAAATACACATCATAAATGGTGCCTTTAGATAATACGTTTATGCAAGGCTCATTACATAGTGCATTACATTCACCCATTCACACATGCACGCACGTGCGTGCGGGCACACACACACACACACACACGGCAGCACAGCAGGAGCAATTTGGGGTTCAGTGTCTTGCCCACTTCGACACGTCAGGAGTAGCCGGGATTCAAACCACCGACCCGCAGATCATTGGACGAGACCTGCTCTGCCACCTGAGCCACGGCTGCACGATTTACAGGATTTTAAAGGATTTTATAGGACATTAAATAGGTTTCGTCCACGAGGAGCTGTTAACAGAGGCAGCCTGCAGTCCATGCATCAAACTAACCCCCAGTGCTGAAATAGAAATATGACCTCCCATCCATAAGTGGCTCAACAACACTCTCTCACATGGAGACAGCTGCCGGCCAAACGGCAAACAGTCTGTTTTTCACAGCTCGTAGACGGGCGAGGAAAACGTCACGTGGCGCTCTAGACGCACCACCTGCCGCCGCACCGCTGCGTTCTCTGAGCCCTGCCAGGCGGGAGGCAGGCCGCGCGTTATGAGAGTGTGCGTGCGTGCAGGCTAGCGCCGGGACTGGAAAAAAATCCTTGAACCCCTGGCAGGTGGATTAATTGGTTTACTCAATGTAATTTCACCGGGGACTTCTCAAACCAATCTCAGACATTAGAAGCGTCTTGAGAGAGAGAGAGGGAGGGAGAAAGAGAGAGAGAGAGGGAGAGGGTCTTGCACAGGACCTGAGGGGCAAAGCAATCTAGTTGATTGCTAAAAATACATTGGCTAATTTGGACTATCTCTTTTTGCAGTGTATCAGTCTACACGTCAGACTGTCTGTGTGTCCGTCCGTCCGTACATCGCCCCGTTTTGACGCGCATTAACAGAACGACTATCATCATCGCCATGTCGCGCGCGGTGGACATTTATGCCAAATATTCCATTTTTTGCCACGGATGTACAAAATGAGTGGACAGTGGTCATAACGGTCTCTTTAACTCTGAGAGTGACCAAATCCGTTTGGTGACCGTTCAGTTAAAATTGAACACTGTCAGAATTAAGGAGGTCTAATAAAACATTTGAGTACCACAAGTACTATCTATCTATAGTGGACTCCTCATGTGCCGTAATAAATAATTACCATGCTTATTCTGCCGTATATAGGCCAATGCACAACTCAAAAGGCTGGTGACAGGTGCGTTGAACATACCTGTATTGTAAGAAGACTCTGATTATAAGACAAACCCATTTTCAAGTTTCATTCATGAAAAATAACACTAATAACACTAGTCTAGCCCATGACATATAATACAACCATGTTTTTTTTTTTTTTTTTTTAAGATTTTGGGGGTAAAAAAAACATGTTTTATATTCAGGCCAATAAAGTATTAACTCAAAAGTGATCCTTGAAAAACAAAGAGTGTGATATAGTGTTGGGGCCTCTGGTTAGGATGCCTCTCGAGCATCTCCCTATAGGGCAGACCAAGGACCAGATGGAGGGTTTACATTGACTCTCTGTCTTTTCCCCCGCCTTCCGATCCCCCAGGAGGAAGTCGCTAATGTTGACAGGGAAATCTGGAGCGCTATGGTGGAGCCGTTGCCCCCGCAACCCGACTATAGTTAAAGATGGATGGATGGGATCTATGTTTGTTTTTCAAGAATACCCTTTTATTATACTTATTCTGAAGAAAGACTTCGGTAAGTGGCTGTTATGATCAAAATGAAAATAGTATAGGCCTAATGGTGTGTAGAACATAAAAACATAACAGATAATCAAACATTTGCCATGGATGCCACAGAGACACATTTTGTCCATGTGTGTTCGGACATGTTGCTGACCTCTTGTACACTTTCTCTCCTACGTGATATTCAGTGGACAAAGTTTAGTGCCAGCACAGCCATGATTCATCCTTCGGTTGTTTTTGTGTCGTCTGTTGTCGGTGGTCACGATTTTTCAACAGCGTCGCTTCCTATCATGAACCTACCGTTGTTGGTTTTTTTTTTTCTTTTTCTTTCTTTTTTTTACTCCACAGCCGTTAAATGGATTTATCAAATGGCATTTTACCAACAGAGGGGTGGCCGATGGGGGGTAGGGGGTGCCTCAAGTAGTACAAGTCCTCATTTCCAAGATCTATGGCCCCCAATATACACACACACACAGACAACAGTGCATCCGCTTGCATCCAGGATGGGGAGGGGGGTTGCTATTCATCACAAGCACGGCACACTGTAGTCACCTCCTGCTAATGCTAGCCTTGGCTTCTGTGCCTACCATTAGGTGGAAATCCCCCCTCTTAGTGATGGGGCTGATTAATTGGTAGTTTAGACGCTCGTGGAACGAGAAGAGCACATAGATAATCTCCAGCTGCACCTACAACCCCCCCCCCCCCCCCCCCCCCCCAGACCCTCCACGCAGCTGTATATTGTTAAGCAACAAACAGCAGCGTTCTCATTGCTGTTGTCTGTTTGTTAAAACCCCATTATCTGCTCTTAGAAACTTGAAGCTAATAATAGTGTCGTAATATTGTGTGTGTGTGTGTGTGTGTGTGTGTGTGTGTGTGTGTGTGTGTGTGTGTGTGTGTGTGTGTGTGTGTGTGTGTGTGTGTGTGTGTGTGTGTGTGTGTGTGTGTGTGTGTGTGTGTGTGTGTGTGTGTGTGTGTGTGTGTGTGTGCACTAGTTGTGGTTCTTAATGTACAGTCCAGTCGTTGAGATCTTTTATTACGTGTAGATGTAAATTCAACTACTAGAACAGTGGTTTTCAACCAGTGGTCCTTGAGAGGATTCCAGGTAAATGATGGACAGTTGATAACCAAAGGGACCCTTATAGATTTGTATCTCCTGAGAGCGTGAAATGAAACAGAGTTCAATTAAAATTGGAGCCCCAGGCAAGATTTTCCCTAGAGCCCCGTAAGGCAGCAGTATTTTTCTGTGGTCAGGTGGGGTCATGATTGACAGGCAAATCTGCAATCTGATGGCTAAAATATGTTGGGGATTTTTCTGTTAAAATCTGCCAATAGACTTTTAAAGGATTCTGACAAACAGTGTGTCTGGTGGTCGCCTCTCCCCTCATGGCGCCCCAGGCAACTGCCTAGTCTACCTAAGGCCAAAATGCCCTTGCTGGGCAGTAACTAATTACTTTTATTACTTTTACCAGTAATTACTAAAGAGAGCTATTACTCGGCCTAAAGGGTAATATACTGTACCTATTTACTTTGTAAAAAAGAAGAAGAAGGGAAAAAGAGCTTACATTACATTTAAAAGGTAGTGAGAGATTGCTGCTTTATTTTACAGGCTTTTTGGCTGATTGGTTTCTCTTCTTAATATTATTATTCAAAACAATAGGGTGCTTAACCACCTCGGATTTGCCTCAGTGTTTAAACAATGACCAGCTAGACAGATATCAGCCCTTTACTTATGTCCTGCAATTACTCAGTTTGGCTATTTGGAGAGTTCTTCCAGTTCCATTGAATTGCATCCAGTTCTAAAAGGAGCTGGCTAAACAGATTGTGCTCATATAAAGTAATATGTAACCATACAGGACTGAGGAAAACCTCCTCTGTAAAAGGAAGGACTTGTACACTCCAATGATTCTCAGGATAACATTGCATCATGTGTTGCTTCATTGTTTTATTGCACTGGCCCTGATCCAGCTCAGACCCTTAGTATAGACAGAGTTACGCCAGCCTGGGATTTAGCCAGCCCTACTAGGGTGGGCTGGAAGAATGGCAGGGTGGGCAACTACTACCCTGCCATGCCAAAAACAAAGTTTTTACAACGTATATGAAAAAGTGCTTTTCAACCTTTTTGACACTCAGGCCGCATTTTAGCCGCACAGACCCCAAAACTAAAGGTTTCTTTTGCTTTTTGTCCACAATACCAGTCTGGATTTGGGGAAAAACAGTGAAACATACAGATCAAAATGACCATTAATCTTCTACATCCTAGACTTGGGCTAATGCCGATGAGCAATATTTTAACTCTTGAGGGTGTAAAAATTAAACCAAATGGACCGGCAAGGGTCCATTTGGTTTAATTTTTCCAATGATGGCTCTTCTATGGACTTCTTCATCTTTATTTTTGTTTGTTTGTTCATATGCAGTGTCATGTTCAGGACCTTATTATCATGAATATGAGTCTCCTAAAAAATGGGGGTCATCTTATATTCTCGGGTTATACTATTTGACATAAAGATTGCAAATCCCTTTATTTTAGATAGTTTAGTACAGCATAAAGACCAACAGCCTACAGCATAAACTGCATGAACAGCACTCGAGCGCTCAGTTGTCTGACCCTTCAATGTCGCAACATTTCCGGCGGTCCGAGTTGGATCTTCCCGGGCATGGTATACAGAATACCTTCTGGTATTCTGTATCCCAACTAGTACTCTTGATTCCAAGTAATGTAATATTATTATTAATATTATTTATTACTTAAGAGGAGTAATAAGTAGTAAACAATATTGCTCATCACTGGTGACAAAGACTTTCAATGTTGGTAAATGTATGAAAAATAATAATGTCATTATGCCTTTAAACGCGAAGGGATGGGTGGCAATGAATAATCATCCCTCCAATTCCCTCACCGGTGACACCGAATGACGAGCGAACCGAAGTGACGCTGTTGCTGTGAGCTTGTGGGTTTTCTTGTGCGAGACACTGGCACGTAGAAATCAGGCGTGATGCTCTAGGCTCTCGCCTAAATCCTCCTTTCTCTCTCTCTCTCTCTCTCTCTCTGTCTCTCTACCCCTCTCCCCTCCGGCTACCTCATATCACCTGGTTGCTTAGCTGCAGACTACAATGGAGAAATCACTGGATTTAGTGGTGATGGGATGTGTGTCTGCTGCTGCATTGTGCGGTCGGAAACGAGTCATCGCTGCAATGCCGCTACGCACACCGACTCAATTAATCATGCTGTATAATGTGGTGCCCGTCCTCCCATCCCCCCTGCTTCCCCAACCAGGGGTCCTTGAAGGGGTTTCAGGAGGTCGCCCGGCTGCAAAATGAGTTAATATGCCATCAAAGCCCTACATACATCGGCTATTTTGGAAATGGACGATTGACAAGTTCACTTCACTTCAAACATTTGGAATATACTGTATGGGATTTTCAACAGGTGGTCCGTGGACCACCTGTGGTCCCTGAGAGGGTTCCATCTGGTCCCCAGGCTAAATGATGGAAAGTTGGTTAACCAGATGTAAGTCATTGAGAGCATAAAAATGAAACCAAATAGACCCTAGCGGCTCCATTTGGTTTCACGTTTACCCTCTCAAAAAATTAAATATTCATCATGTGAGTCAGCCCAAGTCTACACAACTAGAGAATGTAGAAGATTAATGATCATTTTGATCTGTAGTTTTCGGGTCTGTGGGGCTAAAATGTAATAAAATGGTGGTCCAGGGCTCAAATTGTGAATAAAGAGTGGGCCCTGGTATGAAAACCAATGCTGTATATACACCGGTATATAACACAAATCTTCCCTTGCTGCTGCCACTAAATATTATCAGATGGGGAGTTATCTGTGGCCAAGTAGGTCATTTGAGGTCCTTCACATGAAAAGTTTACACTGGCATATAGACAACTTTTTTTGTAATTTAAATAAATAAATGTACCGTAAGTTTTTTTTCCCCCCGTTTCAATGGAATTTGATGGTGTTGATCATTTCAACTTGTCTGTATTTTTAAACTGCCCTTCTTCTTTGTCTTTGTCTCTCAACATATAGGAATCTTCGTACTCATTTGCACTGAAATGCCTTATCAGCCTTTCCACTGTTATATTGCTTGGTCTTATAATAATGTACCATGCCCGGGAAATCCAGGTGAGTCTGTTGCGCGCGCATGCGCGCGCGCGCGCACACACACACACACACACACACACACACACACACACACACACACACACACACACACACACACACACACACACACACACACACACACACACACACACACACACACACACACACACACACACACACACACACACACACACACACACTAGCATGCAGCAGATTGCCATCTAATTAGATGATGCCCTTCAGCAGTGGAATGTATCTGCGTACATTATTTACTCAAGTAGTGTTCTTATAAGTACAAGTTGTTCAAGTACAAGTACAAGTTGGAGGTCATTTTACTTTGCTTTTTCGACACTGTATACTTATACCCCAATCAGAGGCAAATATTGAACCGTATTTGAATGCCAGGTCCAACATTAACCCTCTACAAGTTAGATTTAGTAACCCTACCTAGACCCTCAGTCTTAACCAACCATGCGAATACCGCTAACCTCATATCAGGTTGGTAATGTGCTCCTACAAGGAGCACATTACCATTTGGAAACTGAATGGACCCTTATAGACCTGTAACTCTTGAGAGCGTAAAATTAAACCATTTGGTTTCATTTTACGCTCTCAAGAGTTAAATTGTACTAGGACCTTACCCATTTGAATATATGAACACCAAGATATGAACAGTGGCAATGTGTGTGGCTGTTTGGCTCCTATGGTCGAAATTGAATTGCTTGCAATGTTAAGCGGATAGCAACATTTAATGCACCAATAAATGCATTATTCATAAAGGATGTGTTAATTTGAAAAAAAAAAAAAAAAAAAACGGCTTGGTCACTCTCTTCATAATATTATGGTGAATGGCCAAGTGAAAATTCACAGTGATTGGTGGAGCCAGCGAGTAGTTATGCCGGTTTTAGACATTCATTCATTCAGACAGACATTTCAGTTATAGTATGGATTTAAACATCTGCATTACTAAATTTTCAAGAATGTACACATTTAGAAAATGTAGAAGAATTGTTATTTTGCCAGTTTATCTCTCCTAAATTGTGTACCAAATCTTGTAAGTCCTTAGTTTTGGGTCAGAAAGACTATGTGCTAAATGACTAAATTGTAAAACAACAACAACTGCTCTCTCCTTACTCCCTACCATCACTAACCCCACTGCCTCCACCCAACGCAGCTCTTTATGGTGGACAACGGCGCAGACGACTGGCGCATCGCCATGACGTACGAGCGCATCTTCTTCATTGTGCTGGAGCTGCTGGTGTGCGCCATCCACCCCATCCCGGGCCAGTACGTGTTCACGTGGACGGCGCGCCTGGCCTTCACCTACACGCCGTCGGTGGCCGACGCCGACGTGGACATCATCCTGTCCATCCCCATGTTCCTGCGCCTCTACCTGATCGGCCGCGTCATGCTGCTGCACAGCAAGCTGTTCACCGACGCCTCGTCGCGCAGCATCGGCGCGCTCAACAAGATCAACTTCAACACGCGCTTCGTCATGAAGACGCTCATGACCATCTGCCCCGGCACCGTGCTGCTGGTGTTCAGCATCTCCTCGTGGATCATCGCCGCGTGGACCGTGCGCGTCTGCGAGAGGTGAGCGCGCCGGGGCTGCGGGCAGGGGGGGGGTAGCGTTGGCTGAGTGGCCGGCATTTGGGGTTGTGTGGAGGGTGTGAGATGCAGGGATTAGATCAGGGGGTTTTCAACCTGTAGGTCGGGACCTTGCAGGAGGATGGATCCTCCCCAAATATTTCGGAGAGGGAGGGAGGGTCCCCATGCAGGTGACAGTGAAGTGAGCATTAAAGTGGATTTTCAACATTTTACTATATGTCATTAATAAAGTGAAAACAACAGATTTACAAGCTCACAATGCCTAGCATTGCGGTGCGTTGTGAGTCTGCTGTTTTCAAAATATTTGAATAACTAAATACCTCAACGACATGTCTCAACTGAACTGAGGTGATTATTGTGGGGGGTCTCCACCTGAAAAAGTTGAGAACCCCTGGTTTAGAGGAAGGCGATGTATAGATGTTTAGAGGGGAGGGGGCTTGAATGGGCTATAATGCACACAGAATAACTCTTCCCACGTCCGTCCGGGTTGCTTCCCGATGATACTAAGTAAGGCTCCTTGTTCCGTTTAGTGTGCACTGTGCAGTGGGTCTCAAACGTTTATTCATTTCAAGGACGCTCATAACTCTGGGAACGGAAAAAAACAAACAAACAAATGGAATGTTAATGGTATGAACTCGACATGTAAATGCAATCCGTTGCTGTTTGCAGACGGCTCCACTCTCCTGGTCTCGGACGAAGATTAGTTGCAGGTTGAGTGAGTTGCTCAGCACATACTGTATAGGGTTAGTACATATCTGTCTTTGACTTGTTGGCTCTCTGACAACAAATTGCCACTGCAACCTGAAACTCAAGGGCGTTTTTGCCATTAGACAGACTAGGCAGTTGCCTGGGGCGCAATGGGGGGTGGGGGTGGGGAATGGGGTAGGGTAGGGGGGCCTTTAAAAGGATCCCAGGCTAATAATCCTCATATGGATAAATACTGTACATTATACTTGTCCTCTATAACTAGAATTGAACATTTAAAACACATGTTTAAAAATAGTCCATAATTTTATCCCTTGGGGGCGCCATTTTATTGTGCCATAGGTATGACATCACCGGAGATTTTCCCTGGAGCCCCCAGGAAAAATCTTGCCTGGGGCTCCAAATTGCTTAGAAACGCCACAGCTGAAACGGAATCTATTCTGTTTGGTGCAAGTATAAACAGAGAGGGTGAATGTCAGAGTGTAGGGAGTGGGTGAGAACGTAGTAGTCGTGTATCTTGGATAACATACTGAGCAGCGAACCAAACGGCAATGACAGTGACCTCAAAGGTCAATCAGAGGACTTTTGGATTTTTGAGTCCATGTCAAGAGCAGTGCTATGAGGACCTCAGCCGCCGCCCTCATTCATTCAGTGTCACTTCTTTGACTGTGCTTGTACTTCATGGTCCCTTCTCTAAGCCATTGAAAACAAAGCTCCAGACCTCCCCAAGACAAATTTGTAAAATTTAAACTACCAAAATAAACTACTAAAACTCTGCCTACTTTAGTAGCCTGGTATGGCGGAGAGAGTGCATGAGAGAGTATCTCAGCTGATCTGTTCCTATAAGTATCTGCTGGGCAGGGGTGCAGAGAGCATTTCATAATTTGGGGGTGGGGGGGGGACTTATTTCTTCTGCTCAATTGTGGGAGGGATCACCCCCCCCACCACCACCACCTCATAAAACGTATTATCCTGCCCCCCATTGCACGCCTGCTGCTGGGCTATACCTGCGTAGAGTGAGGGATCGCTCAACTATAGGGGAAGTTTATATGATCCAGTTCCCTCCAGTTTCAGGACGCTCAAGGGGAAAAATGTGTTTTATTACAGAGCCACTGCTCTGTGGAATGCACTACTACCCACTAGCAGTCCTGAGATCCCTAAACCATCTTGCAAGATTTAGGAAAGACATTAAATCAAGGCTCCATCTTCACACTAACTGGCCATATTAGTTAGCTTCCAACACCGGATACTCCACTCCAACTCCAAATTTTCTGGATTCTTCTGTTAGGGTACCTCTTGCCCTTAAAGGGGAACTCCACCCATTTTCAACATTTTAATATGTCATTAATATACCTTAGAGATGTTGTGTGGACATGGTAAAAAAAAAAAAAAAAAAAAGAAGAAGTCCCCCCAATTCTGCATTTCCTAAAAATGGAGGTCTGAAAAAAATCATCAACATGGTGAAATACATCTGATGATATCATCAAGATGTATTTCACCATGTTAATGATTTTTCTTTCAGACCCTTCAGACCTTTGAAAATGGGTGGAATTCCCCTTTAATATATACTGTAGCACCCAGCATTATATATAACAGGGGTTTCCAACCTTTTTCATACCATGGCCCACTATTTATTCAGAATTTCAGCCACGGACCACCATTTGACGACATTTTAGCCCCACAGACTCCAAAATTAAAGATTTATTTTTTTGCTTTTGTCCACAATACCAGGCTGGATTTTGGATAAAACAAAACAGTCAAACATACAGATCAAAACGACCATTAATCTTCTACATTCTCTAGTTGTGTTCGAACTTGGAACCTTGACTCTCCCCCTGAGCTACTGCCACTGTTCTGTTTGTACAGTATGTCTAAGGTGGACCACAAGAGATACAAGCACAGTCGTTTTTGTATAGTCCATTTGGCGATTTCCAAAATGGTGCAACTTTTTGTAATTGTGTCTATCCATTCCTTTTGCGCTGTCTTTCAGAGTGACACACATTTGGACGCCACTCAAGGACACTCTGAGACCCACTGGTGTGTTTCTAGTGAGCCAAAGTGCACAATAGCAGCACACAAGTAGCACACTGACTCTGTTTAGAATTAATCGGTAACACCTGTGAAGGACGTTGGGAAGTATAGGGCCAGAGTTCACTGTGTGCATACATAACCCATGTGGGGGAGAGAACGAAAAGTGGGAGAGATGAAATGAAAGAAAGAAAGTGGCGTGCGGTTGCAGAACTATAACACACGCTTATTTGTCCTCCATGACGTGCCCTCCTTGTGTTCCTGTTTTTGTCATCCCTGTGGTCCACTAATACGGGGAGTTGGGAGCCCGAGTCACACACAAAGTAAACATACAGTACAGTACAGTTTATAGTATACTGACACACATGCGGTCCACGCGGTCTACACACACACAAATATATGTACATGTTAGCATGATAAATGCACAGACACAGGCTGTCTCTCTCTCTCTCTCTTTCTCACTATCTCTCACTGCGGGCACACTTGCAGCGCATGATCCATGAACTAAAAAAAAATGTTCAAGCTCTGATATTCTTGTTGGCTGTAGTAGCGGACGAGAATGAAGCTCAAACCATTGAAAATGCCGCAACGGCCAGCTTCCTTGAAAAGCTTGCCGTCGTGGAGAATTCCAGCTGATCCGAGCTTCACGTAACGTTGAATACCAGACAAAAAAAGTCACATGGCACAGAGAGTGAACTTTTTTGTTTGTTTGTTATTTTTGTTCATGCCTTGCAAGTGTGCCCATAGCCTCTCTCTTTTTATCTCTCTCTCTCACACACACACACACACACACACACACACACACACACACACACACACACACACACACACACACACACACACACACACACACACACACACACACACACACACACACACACACACACACACACACACACACACACACACACACACACACACGCACCACGCCCTAACACAGGAGTGGTCAATCTAATATTTCATAATAATGGGGAAAAAATGGCCAGCCTGTTTCATTAGCTCAGCAGTCGCTCCAGACTCTTCATTTCTACGCTATTTTAGCAGTCCTGGTCCATTATTCATGAGCGTCTAATTGTTTGTTTGCTGAATGGTTTGTTTTGGTAATGCAGAGCGGCCCCAAGGATCCCCTAACCCGTTTTCTACCCCAAAAGCGCGCATCAGGCTGCATCTCGAGGGGGCAGCGGCAATTCTCGTGGAAAATGAAAGGAGGCAGGAAGAAGAAGAGAGAAAAAAAGAAAAAGAAAAAAGAAACGAAGAAGAGTTTCTTTCTTTTTTTTTCACGCTCGTTTTGCATTTACATAGGGTAATGAGACATTAATGCCAGCTTTGATGTTTTAAAGTGGTTTTCTTTACTCAAAGTGGAAGAGGGAACAAGAGTGGGGCTGTGGGTGGAGTGTGGAAGGAACTCACGGAGATAGACGCTGTTGCACTGTATCAATTACATATCAATTCACACCAGGCTCCGCAGTCAGTCAGCCAGGGCCGGATTTAGCCAGGCCTACTAGGGTGGGCTGGAAGAATGGCAGGGTGGGCAACTCCAACGTTTTTCAACCTATTTGGACACCAATGCCCGCTATTTATTCGGCATTTGAGCCACGGACCACCATTTGATGACATTTTAACCCCACAGACACCAAAATTAAAGATTTCGTTTGCTTTTGTCCACAATACCTGCAGGCAGGATTTGGGAAACAAAACAGTCAAACATCATACAGACCAAGTTGACCAATAATCTTCTACTTTCTAAAGTTGAGTAAACTTGGTCTAATTCAGATGAATTTTAACTCTTGAATGAGTAAAATGGTTAACCAACTTTCCACCATTTCTCCACCATTTAGCTGGGGACGACCTGGAACTCTCTCAAGGATCACTGTTGGTCCCCGGACCACTGGTAGAAAACCGCTGATATTACCTTTCATTGGGTGGGCAGGATGCACGGTTGCCTGCCCCCCTCTAGATCCGGCCCTGCAGTCAGTCAGTCAGTCAGTCATAGTCAGCCAGCCAGTCCGTCCGTCAGTCCGTCCCTCCGTCCGTCTGTGTCCAACTAGAGTTAATTTTGCCTGCTCTTCCCTCTCCTGCTCCTCCCACTCCTTCACTAACCACCTATCGCACGCCAAGCCCTGGATCCTACTGACCCACCCCCTCCCACCACCACCACCGCCCCAACCCACACACAGATTCTCTAGGACTAGCCCACTGACCTCCAAGCACAAGGCCAGGACACAATTGTTGTGGGTTCTTACGTCCCACGACTCTCTATTCTACTCTATTCTTTTCCTACAAAATTCAAAATGTAAAATAAATAAGTTATGAATCAAACATTCCAGGAAGTATATATATATATATATATACATACATATATACATACATACATACATACATACATACATACATACATACACACACACACACACACACACACACACACCCTTGTACAACCATGTACCGGTACATATATTTCAGTACTTCTTAAATATTTGTTATTTAGCTGTAACCCCGAAGTTTTGGGGGAAAAAAAATCATTGAATTTACTTTTTAATTTAGTTTTGCTTTTTTTGAGGGAATGTCTATGAAATGTATTTATTTATTTATTTATTGAAATAGTAGCAATTAACTATGTTGTAAATGTAGGAAACAAAAAAGGCCATGGACCCATAACAATGTGTCTGTGCCGAATGATTTGGGATAACCACGCTGGAATGGTCGGCACACACCACATATCCCCCCCCACTCCCCACCCCCTAGAGCGTAAACCAACCGTTCCCCACCCCTAAATCGGTCCCCCCAGGAACCGGTGTGCTGGGAACCACTATAGCCTCCAAGGGGCAGAGATATACCGCAGCTGACCCGTGTGACAGCACCTCTACTCGCACAGCTGTATAGAACACCGAGGCGTGACCCCGTCGGCTCGCGTGACCGGTGGCAACCATAATGCTGCTGGCACGTGTCCAACACTGCACTCTGTGTGTGTGTGTGTGTGTGTGTGTGTGTGTGTGTGTGTGTGTGTGTGTGTGTGTGTGTGTGTGTGTGTGTGTCGGGACGTTACGGGATAAGAATCAATCATCGAGTTGTGTCTGTCTCGTTGAGGACACCTGTGTCTGATCCTGCTGACAAGAGCTCTCTGGTGTTTCAGATTAGGACTGGAACCTCTCTCTCTCTCTCTCTCTCTCTCTCTCTCTCTCTCTCTCTCTCTCTCTCTCTCTCTCTCTCTCTCTCTCTCTCTCTCTCTCTCTCTCTCTCTCTCTCTCTCTCTCTCTCTCTCTCTCTCTCTCTCTCTCTCTCTCTCTCTCTCTCTCTCTCTCTCTCTCTCTCTCTCTCTCTCTCTCTCTCTCTCTCTCTCTCTCTCTCTCTCTCTCTCTCTCTCTCTCTCTCTCTCTCTCTCTCTCTCTCTCTCTCTCTCTCTGATAGATATAATCTTAGATATGCAGTACAATCCTCAGTGATAATGTATCCATTGGTATAACTCTGGTTACATTCATGTCTAGTCTATGACAGGGGCGGATCTAGGCATGGGTATGGGGGGGCAGTGCCCCCCTAAATACCCTATCTGTCCCACCAAACACGATGGCATGCAAAAAAAACAAAACAAGGTATTTCAAATTAAAGTGCCTATATTTAAAAACATTACTACTGCTACAAACTAACTACAGCTGTGGCACCACTAAACCAACAGCATTTCATCATTGAAAACAGAAAACTCTCTGAGTCAGACCTTTAGCTTTATGCATGCTGCGTGACTGTTGCAACTTCAACAACAATTGATGTTATTTTTGATGTTTTACTTGATAAATATAAGTCCTGTAACTTAAAATGGTATGGGGGTGACTTCATGAAGTTGCCCCCATAGGCTACCATTTCTCCTGACCCCCCAATTGTGAAATGTTACATCCGCCCCTGGTCTACGAGGGTTCTACTGTGTATCATAACCATCACAGTATATTCCGGGGAAAAAAAGGAAGAGTAAAAAAGGAACGGAAGGAAAAGAAAATAAGACATTAGAGAATTAGCCAGAATTAGTGATGGCCTAATTATCTGGGTGTGTTGTCTAAAAGCCGGAGGGGGTTCAGATCGTGGAAGAAGTGCATTCAACCCAGTACTTTATGACAGGTTTTAGTCTATTTATGGAGAGACGACTGGACTAGGATAGTGACATGCCAAACCCACAGACTCCCTAATGGGGTCAAGGTAGATCGATGTGTGGTTTTGCTCACGACACAAAACACCACATACCCACACACCCACATACCCCCCCCCCCCCCCACACACACACACACACACACACACACACACACAACTGTGCCAAACACTGCTAATTGACTTTATTCACATGACACCCATTTGGGTGCTGCATGGGCTTAAGTTTCCACAAAACGTCCACTGCAGGGGAAAGAATACAGTCAAGCAGCAGTGCATGTTGTTATATCATATAGATTTTCAGTGGCAAAAGAAAAAAAACTCTAATGTATGTACATATATGTGTGTGTTTGGGTGAGTGTTTTTTTTGTATGTCCCATGTGTACTATGTGTGTGGGGCAGGGGGGCGTGCATGCAAGTGAGTGAGTGCACGTGCGTGCCTCAAGTGTACGGGGCGTACATACGTGCGTGCGTGCGTGTGTGTGTGTGTATAATGTTTTGTTGTACTTTCTATTTCCCCACTATGCTGCTCCATAGGGATACCATGTGAGTCCTCGTTCGCTAGCCATGGATTTAAAAAAACAACAACAAACAAACAAAAAAAACAACAACCTCTCATTCTGCAACGAGCTGGCGCCACTGCTGCCCATTAAAGTGGGTTTGGGATTGAGGGAGGGGTGGGTGCTATATAGTGGGAGAACGGGGCACTATATAGTCGTCGCCCCTTAAAAAACGAACACGAAACAATTCATATACTTTCCAAACTTCAGTCTGCCTAAGGAGGACTATATAGGTACATCCCCCATTTAGTGAAAACCCCCCGAAACCATGAGAGGTCATTGCCTGCACCATCAATCCCAGCGTTATGTTGTAGCAGCACTTTGAAGCAAGCGTCTCTTTCTTGGCCGTTTTGTGGCGCGCAGGGACGGATTTAGACAGCCTTACTATATGGTGGGCTGGAAGAATATGGCAGGGTGGGCAAGTTTTTCACATGGAGCAGTGGTTTTCAATCTTTTGGACACCAGGGCCCGCTGTTTATTCGGCTATTTATTTGAGCCACAGACCACCATTTGAGGACATTTTAGCCCCACAGACCCCAAACCTAAAGATTTCTTCTCCTCACAATTCCAGGCTGGATTTGGGAAACAGAAACAAACATACAGATCAAAATGACCATTAATCTTCTACATACTCTAGTTGTGTAGACCTGAGGCTAATTCAGATTAATATTTTAACTCTTGAGAGTGTAAAAATGAAAAACCAAATGGACCTGCAAGTGTCCATTTGGAGTTACTTCTGTTACTTCTGGTTAACCAACTTTTTCTACCATTTAGCTGGGAACCACCTGGAACTCTCTCAAGGACCACTGGTCGTCCCCGGACCATTGGCTGAAAACCACTGATATTGCCTTTCATTGGGTGGGCAGGATGCATGTTTGGGCAGGCTCTGCCCACCCCTGCCCCCCTCTAGATCCGGCCCTGGTGGCACGTGTATAGTGGAAGGGGCAGTAGGATGGAGAGGAGAGGAGAGGAGAGGAGAGGAGAGGAGAGGAGAGGAGAGGAGAGGAGAGGAGAGGAGAGGAGAGGAGAGGAGAGGAGAGGAGAGGAGAGGAGAGGAGAGGAGAGGAGAGGAGAGGAGAGGAGAGGAGAGGAGAGGAGAGGAGGAGGAGGCAGGCGCGGTGCTAAAATGGAGCAGCTCCTTTGAGTCACCTTCACGACTGTGCCAGAGGGCAATTTCTCCTTTCCTTTTTTCCCTCCTCCTCCTCCTCTCTCTTCTTCTTTTCTTCGCCTCTTTTGTCCCGTTTTTCTCATGCAATTATTATAGATCGGTGGCCACGCCGAGTCTCCTTAGCGTCCGATATAACCGGGAAAAAGATTTGTCAATCTCTGTTCTTCTCTGTGTTCACACACATTACCATCCCATTACGTGTCCCCCCCACCCCACCCCCCTTCACACAATTGATTGAACAACGTCGGAATGGTTTCCCGCAGACTTTTGTTGTTTCGAGTTGATTCATTTTTGCTCCACAAGTGAGGACAGCATTTCTTCTTCTGTGATTCATATTCATACCAACACCAACTGTCACTAAAGGGGGGGTGTCAAGTCATCCCGACCCCACGCAGAATTGTCAACATACTGTAATTACAATGTATCATATTGGCTGTTGACTCGGGTGTGTTTATTTATTTATTTTACTATCCAGCACTGCGTGATTTGTATTGCAAAGTACATGTGATGAGTAAGCATTCCACATTGCTACAGCTAGCAGGGTGAACAAGTGAGTATAGCTGTTGCTTTCCGTTTCTAGCACAGTCCTGGCAACTAAATGAACTTCTCAGAAAGTGTTTATGGGTTATTTTTGAGCAGAAGGCTAAGCATCCGGCTTTAGTTTTCATCCATGAACTGTTTTGTCCCTCACCCCTGCTTGTAAACATAGAAACAGCATGGGAGTTTTCATGTTTACTTTGTGGTCTCATATACAGTCACATTGCTCCGACAGAAGGTGGGGGGGAAAAAAGAGGCGCTTGTTTCCCAAAGTGCTGTGCGTGAGGTCTGTTAAAGTGCATCCTCTCTCCGTCAACGGCAACTAGTCCCGGCACTGATCACGCAAGCCGATCCAAAGGGCAGTTAACAGTGTGAGATTGGACAAGCACGGAGTCTGTCTGGAAAGCGCCTAGATGGGGGGAAATGAAAGACACACGACACGACCTGCTGGGGCGGACAGGGAGGGACGGAGAGAAGGGTGAGGGAGAGTTGGCAGGTGTATGTTGATGGTTACAGTAGATTGTTTCGACACTGGCCAGTGGTATCTCCTTCCCCTCTCAAATTCCCTCGCTCAGATACATCCCAATCTGAACCTCAA
Source organism: Benthosema pterotum (assembly GCA_039105355.1). Lineage (NCBI taxonomy): Eukaryota > Metazoa > Chordata > Actinopteri > Myctophiformes > Myctophidae > Benthosema > Benthosema pterotum. The sequence goes on from CM076976.1 coordinate 27,064,402, forward strand.
CTGAGCCCCTTAACTATAAAGCTCCCTACCTCCGTCCCTCCCTCCCTTTCCTTCTTATAACCCCCGACTGATCGTCCCTCTGCAGATCTCGTACTACTGTACCCATCTAACTTGGCATGCTTTGCAGTTTCTCCTCATGTTCTCCTCTCCTCCACTTCTTAAACCCACCCCTTCCTCGCCGTATTCCCATGAGGAGCAGGCCTAATCCCAGCCGGAGCTCAGTTTACACACCTTGCCATGCATGCCTTGCCTGCCTCCCCCCCGTCTTCAATCCTCTCTCTCTCTTTCTCTCTCTCTCTCTCTCTCTCTCTCTCTCTCTCTCTCTCTCTCTCTCTGCGTCTTTCTCTGCCTTGCGCAATCTGTTACTCTGAAACGAAACACCTTGTTTTCAAGGAGATGCGAGACATGCCGTTTCTCACCTCGTCCCCTATCCCTCCAGCCGAGGGGGACCTTTGAGGCCAGTAGAACATAAGAGACACGCTTTTGGAAAGTTTAGGAGACTTTCCCTACCGGCCGACAACAACATCAGATCATTTGGCTTGAGTTACTGGTCAAGCACGTAGATGTTCAGTGGGTGACATCCACAGTGTTATGTGTCAATAATAGCCACCAGATACAACAACCCTAGCCCCACGGGCAGTTTGTCTGCACACACACGCACGCACACCACTGCAACATGAACTTTAAGCACACCAAAGACATGTGCGTCGTTTTGCATGAAATATTCAAGTGGATTTTACGTCTGCAATTTCCAAGCAAAGGCCGAACCCGAGACACACCGAACTGGCAGCGTTCAGTAGAGTCTCGTCGCACAAGCACATGCACTCTCTTGAATGGATCGTGTGTATGGGGAGCACATGCACTCCCCATACACACAGGAATCACAAGGCTATACCAGTGATGCTTGCCTGAAAGTCTCCCGCTGGAGCCTCATGTGATTTTCCCTTTTAAATTAACCTGCTGCCCTCTAGAATTATCATTATATTGTTGTTAGATTATATTATACACTATTTGCCTTTGAATAATGATTTCAAGTAAGTGAATTGAGTGTATTCATGCACATACACCAGAGGTAAATATACAGGTCATTCTGACATCAACCACATAACACAGAAATATGGTTGTGATTTTATTTTTTTTATGCATATTGTGAGATTGACAAGGTTTGGTGTTTGCTCAAAGACAAGTGCAAAAAGTTATAATTGTGATCGTGAGATTGACAAGGTTTGGTGTTTGCTCAATGACAGGTGGAAGAAGTTTACCGTAAAAATAAAAAAAGGAAAATTTAATTGTTTTCCTTTGCTTTTTTATTCTTTTGGCTGTACCAAATACACCCAACCACCATCTCATCTTTCATTCATTTAAAATTTTTGTGTTGGGCCATTGTAGATTACACTATTAACATTAGAAAGTGTTCTCAAACCTCAAATAGAGAACATTGGTACGTGGGACTTTACAGGCTGAACATTGGGAATGATTTGTTTTTCCTTTGAAACACTAAAGAATCTAAAGAACATCTAAAGAATAAAAAACAGCCGTTTAGAACTAAAACAAATAACAGAGATTAACATCATTGCACAACTTTTAGTTTGTAATGTAATGCCAAGCTCAACAGCTTGTAGATCGGCTATTTGATTTTTTTTTTAGACATTTGAACATTTTAAATAGGTCATTTCGCATAATATTTTTACCTCTGTTGCACATTTTGATGCTATTGCTTCAAGCTCTTAATATATCTCAGTATTATCCCGGAAAAAATGGCGATGTCATCTGGAACAGTGGTCCAAATCTCATACACTTAAATTACATTTACCGTATATTTACATACTGTATCAGCACACCTGTCAGTGGCGTGCACAGACATTTACAGGGGCAGGGACACTCGATTGGGGAAAAAGAAAATACTTTGGGGCTAAGACCACTATATTTTAGGTTTGGGTTGTCTAGTTACTTTGCCATAATGTACTTCCAAATGTGGACAGGACCTTTAAAAAAAATCCAATGATTAAAATTGATAATTCAAAATACAAACAAAATTGTTTCAGACAATATGGAGCAAAATCTAGGTTTTATTTTGTCAAAATAAAAATGTTAACTTTGTTAACCCGTTGATTTTACTATTTGATGATCTGGATCGGATCCACAGATCTAGTCCAGATTAAAACAAACAAACAAACGGACAGATCTTCAGTACTTGAAGAAACATGTCATGGTGTTTCGAGACACTCTCATAACGGTGTATCTACAAAGGATTATCTCATGCTGGCTTCAGGAATTGCACTGCCGCTGCTTGCTTTGCATTTTGCCTGTGCTTGTGAAAAACACTATTAGGTTTGCAGTTTTTATAAATTAGGTCATCATGGAATTTAATCCCATCAAGTTGTGTTTACTGCAGCTAACACCCTCGCTCCCCCCAAGGAGCTTCCTGACATATTTGTCCCCAAATATACATCTTCTTAGCAAAATTATTTTAAATCAACGAGACTCACCCTAGTCGGGAAATCTTTTAATTATTATTATTTTATGTTTTTTTTTGTCGATGTGAAATAGAGTGAAGTGGAGCTGGGACAGCGGAAGTGCTGTTTCTGATGGTGATATACTGTATATAGTTATAGCTGTTCAAAGTGTAATGTATGGCCTGCTCATGAAGTCAGAAAGGGATGAAGAAGAAAACCGACGTGAAAGCAGTTTAGATTCCATGAGTTTATGTCAGTGTATCGAACAGTGACAGCACATCTACAAAATGGATCTAGAAATTATGGGCCCCTGGGCCACCACCAGCCAAAGCCCCCCCCGCACTGGAGCATTTTTCTTCCCAACGCAGTGCAGTGTCTGTCTGTACAGATGCATATCAAGTATGACATATAGGAATGCGATACTCACCTGCATTTCAGAGTGATGATTTAGAGTCAAGCCCTAGCTGTTTACTCTCACAATGGGTATGCAAGTGGTTAAATATTGTTAGTTGTAAGCGTGAACACTCCGCAATCAAGTGCGCGTACGTGTGTGTGTGTGTGTGTGTGTGTGTGTGTGTGTGTGTGTGTGTGTGTGTGTGTGTGTGTGTGTGTGTGTGTGTGTGTGGATGGATGGATGGATGGATGGATGGACCGCTAGATCTGATCAACCCAGTGTGAGCTCCAGTGTCCTGTATGTCCCCAGGACACACCATCTGTCTCCAGTGTGAGCTCATCCATTCCCCTCACAGCCAGAGCCAGATCAAAAGTGCCAGCGGAGATGGCCAGAGTTAACAGACCAGCTAGGGATGGGTTTAAGAGCACTTTTCAACTTATCTCCAAAATGCAGTACATTTTGTCCACTCTTCCTCACTAATGTTCATGACAAAATATATACCACCTTTGATGTTCTACACACTGTCTCATAGGAGGGCTGTCGGAAACCCATCCACCAGTGACATCATCATTTTGTTTTTTATTATCGGGGAGAGAACGATATCTTCCATTGTCGCATTGCAACTTTTCAGGAACAGAAAGCCTGCAGCTTCTAACAGCCTGCATTCCCCGAGTTTCTGAACTGCCCACAGCCAGTGTTGCCAACTGCCGTAGTCCAAAATGCACTGGTGGCATCAGGGCCCACTATTTATTCTATTCTGAGTTTAGTCTCTTGGACTAATTTAGGAGAAATAACTGGCAAAACATTGGTCAAAATAGCAATAGCATTCTTCTACTTTTTCTAAATGTGTAGATTCTTGAAAAGAACAGGACCCATAAGGGTCCATTTGGTTTAATTTTATGAGGAGTTACAGATCTATAAGGGTCCATTTGGATAACAATGGTCCTTTGTAGGAAGGAAGGACGACTCTATCATAGGAGGAAAAATGGTGAAAAACAAGGGTTTTATCTATGGCGCCTGTCAACCAATTTCACCCCAACTCACCAGCAAAAAAGCACTAGATTTTCCACCAGGAGTTTTTCACTAGTTTCTTTTTTGGGGGGCGAGCTGAAAAAAAAAAAAAAAGCTAAATATAGTGACAAATGTGCCAAGTTGGCAACACTGCCCACAGCCCTTCCATGATGAGACACAGGTCAAGTTGTGGCATTTTATCAGCAACATTAGTGAGGACAAATTACAAATCACAAAGGTAGAGTGAAAAGTGACAAAGTGGTCCTTATCCATGAACCTGCTCCTGGTACTGTATGTGGATAATGCACACACTGTAGTGTACAGTATAGTAGCAGGGCTGCAAAGCAAATTCAATTTTGGCTGGTGGTTGGTGACTTGTTGAGATTAACATTATGTTTTTCTTACACATCCTGAGCTTTTGCTGTGTTATAGAGTATATGCAGTATTCTGATGCCAAATCATCTGTCCCTCTTTATTTCCATCTGTACACAGATACAAAATCCTCATTGTTTATTTAAACCTAAGATTGTAAAATGCACTCAGTAAGAAAGTAAGTAACTTAGTTAATTGACTCAGATGGGTCTATACTGAATGCTTACATTTTAAATGAGCTCTGAGGACTATAGTCTGTGCGTCTGCAGTATAACCACCGAATGTTCCCATGGAGATCATCCCTGTCTTCCCTTCTCTTTATCTATTTGGCATAATGTTCCTTAGCATCTGCTTTGTGTTGGGAGATCATTTTGTTAGACTTTGTGCAAGTTTAGTTAGTATCTACTCCATCCTATACGCTATAAATGCTATACGGTTGACCCTAAAACCGAACACATGAATCGCTTGGCAGTGTTGCCCATATACGTATCATCAATGGATCATAGTTTGTCGTCTGAACGCTTGGGAGATATTATTGGAGATGTCTTTTACAAGCCTTCACTGTGGAGTAACCGTCCATCAGAACAGGGAGATGTAATAAAATGAAATAAAATAAAATGTGGGGCGGGAGATTAAGATGTACACATTAAGACAATGTCCTTCTTGTCCAGGACTAGGTTTAAAGTGGTGCCAGCTCTTCTCCATGCTATTCCAACACGTACACACAGTATATTGAGAGCTTCAAACTATTACCAATGACCTTTCAATCAGTGTCCCCGACCTCTGTCTCTGTCCTATAATGCTTCAGACAAATTTCCATGGATTTTTTGGGGAAAATGTTTTATGCTAAGATATCACAACCATACTGTACTTTCAAAAAGAGGAACAATTCTAACACCAGAGGAGTGCATTTATTATAATGTGGGCAATCTTTGACGCCAAAACATACAGAACATCTAGAAATAGTCTGTTCTGCCATAGTCTCTCTGCAAAGGCATGACTCACGTCTCTGCCTACTTTGATGACAAGCTGAATGAAATTAACATAATATTAGTCAGTTGTCATTACAATATTTAGCCAGCTGATCAAGTTTAGCCCTTCCGGCAGCTATCAAAGGGCAGCTGTTGGAGTGTAAAGATGCAGGTAAAAAGAGACAGGGGTGTCAAATTCACTGATGCTCTTCCGTCATTCTGTTACTCATCTGTTACTGTTACTCAGATCCTACCCTCGACTCCCCATTTACAAATGAAAGGATGTCCCACAAGACCTACGCTTCCTATATCTTGCTTGGCAATACTGCAATATTTTGTCAGAGGTGGTTTGGCTTTCAAAACGGACCTCAGTCCCCCCCCCCCCCATCGCTCTGCTGCTCTCAATATACTGGCTTTTTTTTAGCATGCAGGATGCAGACATCTTATTTCTTCCTGCATGGTATTATATCGACTGCTTCTCTGCATGTCTTTCAAGAGGCTTGAATACCACAGAGCGCACACATGCTGTTTCTTTTTTTTTTTTTTTTTTTTATCATTTTGAGGGGTGGAAAAGTGCTATGAGGTGACTGACTCCCCCTGACTTTGAGCATGAGTAGAGAGTTGATATAGTGTGGGTGTTTTTGAAGTGCTGAAGGCATGGTTAGTTCTTTTTTGGAGATCTGATGTCAATGAACTGTCTTGGAGGAGGAGGATGACTACGTCCTTTTTATGAAAAGGTGGAAATAAAAAGAAAAACCTTGCCCCAGGTGCTTGAAAGTGCATGTGTGCTGCACTAATTAGAGGCGATTGTTCAGACCATTTTGAATTCCATGCTGGGGCCCACCACTGTGCAGACTCCAGTCATTAGCAATTAATGATGAGACTCACCCAAGAAGCCTCTTCCGGGGAGAGCCCCGGACAGACCAGCCCAGAAATGTGTCTGTGTTTTCCCTTTCAAAGCTAATACTGTCCTTCTCGCTGGTACAGTGTGTGTGTGTGTGGGGGGGGGGTACTGTCTGGGCGGCTCATGTTGCTACTCATTACATTTCAAACTCCAAAATGAACTCCAACGTACTCTCCTCCTAGACAGGTCATTTGGAACGATCAGACGATCGAGTGAAGTTGAATAGGGGGTGAGGGGCTGGGGGGCATGGCAATTGTGCCTATACATGTCTGTGCCGGACCCTTTCACGCTGAAAAGGGATGGAAATGTCATCATCAGTATTGATTTCTTTTGCAGTGTTGTTTTTTTTATTATTTGTTTTTATCTATCTCTGATATGCACTGATGTGCTTTGGACTGACCATCAAGCATGGATGTTAGCTGCTTTCAGCAAACAACATGTTTGAAGTGATGATGTGCATAACCAAAACTATTTGACCGGTAATGCAAACCTTGGAACTGATTTATTTACTATTTAATGCCACAATATGCTTTTTTTATCTATTAATATAAAATGTCTTGGGTGGTCACACAGAGTAAATCTGCAATTTTGTCAAGTCACTGTCATTCTGATCATCATTTATTTATTATTATTTTTTCATTCTCTCGCGGCGCTAATGAATAGTAAATGTAAGACATATGACGTAATACTGGCCATACACACCAATTCTTCCAAAAGTGGTTGATTTCTACTCATGAAGATCAACAGAAATTTCAACTATTTCTGTTAAAGAGATTTTTTTTAATATGAAATTGAGTTACTTTGAGATTTAAAAAAGAACCCGTTGTCTTCAACCAACTAAAGCCGTTTTATTAATACGGACCTGCCATTTTTTATTTCTCCACCCATCCATTATGTACATACATACTGTACATGTCACCAAAAGATCAGTGACTTTGTATATAAGGGAAGTGTTAAGCCGGAATGCGTGATTCAGTATACCCTCCGAAATTCCATCCAAGACTTCACAAAAGCATCCCCTTTTGCAATCCCATGAGTATATATATATATACTGTATATACACACAGTATATATACCGTTTCACACCTTTTTTACTGTACCATTTTTCAGTCCCCCAGAATGGATTGGGTTGCTTATATCTTTAGTTTTTTTGCGTGCTATATTGAAGGCATGGCAACACACAGGTCACAACACCGAGCCCCACATGACCCCCTCCTTCCTGCATCACACATGCACATTCCATCTCCCCTATAACTACCCACACAGTCAAAATCCACGAGTGCTTGTTCAACACTGAAAGTGTATATAATAGTCCCAGGTATGTTTTTTTTATTGCTTTGTACACTTTCCAGGGTTAAACCAACACTCAGGACTTTTACTGTGTGATCCAACGCTAAAACCCCAACACTCCCTCACTTCCTCCACAGCCCCAAGCCCCTCCTCCTCCTCCTCCCCCCCTGCCCTCACACTGTTTGGTTCAGCACACAGCTCTCCGCTACCCATTCTAGCAAAAGCATGCTCAGGTTCCCCGTGACAGTGTCTGGTTTCATTGATTGGGTATCTCCCTCTTTTCTTCTTCTTTTATCTTTCATTACCCCCCCTCACAGGTATCACGATAAACAGGAAGTGACCAGTAACTTCCTGGGAGCCATGTGGCTCATCTCCATTACCTTCCTCTCCATTGGCTATGGGGATATGGTACCTCACACGTACTGTGGGAAAGGCGTGTGTCTACTTACAGGGATTATGGTAAGGTTCAAGTCCACCTCTCTCTCTCTCTCTCTCTCTCTTTCTCTCGCTCTCTCTGTCTCTGTCTCATCGGAGACGCACGCACGCACGCACGCTTCTTCTTACATTCACACTAATGAACAGTGGTGCGAAGTTAACTAAAGTACAATTACGTTAAGTAGCTGTGCCTAAGTACAATTTTGAGGTACAGGTATTTGTACTAATTTCCCAATGTTTTTACTTCTATACCTCTTCACTGCACCTACAAATGTTGTACTTTTACTCCACAAGAATTATTTGAAAACTTAAGGTTACTTAACGGTACTTTGATTATTAATACAAAACATACATTAAATGCTTCAACCCTATAGGGGCTTTTGGAAATTAGCTGAAAATATCCATTTCAAAATAGCTGATCTACAAGCTCACATCGTGTGCTTGTAGTTCAGCTATTTTGAAATGGCTTTTAGACAGTTTTAGACACATTTTTACAACTTGTGAAACCAGACAGTGCACAATGAGTACTCAATACTTTAAGTACATCTTTATCACAATGCTTTTGGCAGTTTTAAGTTTAACTTCTATATTGCAGTACTGCAGGAGAAAATGGTATGGGAGCGGTTTCATTGCCCGTGGCGCGAAGCAAAGCCGCCCCCATACCATTTTCAGTAACAGGAGGTTTAGACAATCAGTTGTTGTTGACGTTGCAACAGACACGCAGCATGCATAAAGCTAAAGGTCTAGCTGAGAGAGTTTTCTGTCAAATCATTTTAAATATAAGCACTTACATTTGAAATAAATTTGGGTTGTTTGCATGCCATCATGTTTGGTGAGGCACTCAGGGCATTTAGTCCATGCCTAGATCCGGCCCTGCACTTCCATTAGCAACTAATGAGACTGACCACTTTTTTGCTGCCTGGAGTGTTGTATTTTATAAGAGTTTTGTCAGACAGAACACATTGACCTCTTATACAACTATTCTGCTAAGCAGCATATGCTTAGATTATTTCTGTTTAAATTTAGGATACATTTGCGCAAAGCGCAACTGCTATAAACTGCTCCAAAACAATAAAAAGTGTTGATCGCTTTAGAGATCAACTTAACAAACGGTCCTTTTAAAATGGTAAATGGTGCAGGCGTTATAGATATTGCATTTAAGATCTGCAAGCTCAACACTTCACGCTGCAACATGTTATGAACTTCAGCGACATTATTTTCAGCAAGTGTAAAATAAATGAGGCCCGTGAATGTACGTTTTAATCAACTGCGAATTTAGTCAGTTAAAGGGGGATACCACCTATTTTTAACATTTTCCTTAGTGTAAGAATGTGAACCAAATGGACCCACTAGGGTCCATTTGGTTTCATTTGTACACTCTCAGGAAAAAAGCTCCTTAAAGAAAAATTCTTAACATGGTGAAACACAATTTGATGATGTCATCAGCTTGTGTTTCACCATGTTAATGATTTTTTCAGACCTCCATCCAGGTATATTAATGACATAATAGAATGTTGCAACTGGGTGGAGTTCCCCTCCAAACTAGACTAACACTGAAATATTCCAGATGACTAAGATGTAGCTAAAATGAAATGGAAGACTATTTAAAAAGGTTATGATTGAAAATAAAATCTTGACGCTGTGTTTCTGGTGACAGGGTGCTGGCTGCACTGCGCTGGTGGTGGCGGTTGTAGCCAGGAAGCTGGAGCTGACCAAGGCAGAGAAGCATGTCCACAACTTCATGATGGACACACAGCTCTGCAAACGAGTGAGTCCAGAGTGTTTTAAGATGATTCGGAACCAAATGAATCGGCAGTTTACATAATGAGTTGCTTTCAGTCTCCAATAGGCTCTGCACTTGCAAGCAGTCAGCACATACTGTAACTTAAAGGGACATTTCACCATTTTTGCAAAATAAAGGAAAAAAGGACACAATTCTTCAGTGCACTGCACCTCTTTGTGGATGAGGGAGGCCTGTCTTACGGTGACATGTAGTTCAGGGAGTAGTGTTCACTGCTATAGTCTAAAATGTATAAATCCACTTATTACACACATAGAGACACCCAGGAAAGTCTTCTAAATCTTCTAAATGACATTGACATCGGCTATATTTTCTTGCAAAAACTGCGAACTGTGTCACTTTAAGAATAACTTAACACATGGCCGAGCAGCGAGCAGGGAGTGACTACAGTCTATAGTAAAAGAATCAGAGCTTGCAGGATGGATGCTGTGGTGTTAAACAACAGCACTGATCAGAGCAGCAGCTGTTGCAGTCTGAACGGTAAGGCAGCAGCAGTAGCAGCATGCAGTAAGTGGCAGAGTCATGCTGCGTTGACGGATGCCCGGCACTTGTTGGGCTGGCCTCAACTTTTGTCACCACTTCAATGACACGGTGAAGCATTAAACAATCAGATGTTTGAGGAACACTCTCAGCAGCAATGTACAGTAGCTGGCCAAGGTCCACATAGCTTTTTGTCTACACTAGCGTCAACACAGTATGAGATCTGTAAGGGCTACTAGACAGGGGCATTTTTGCCATGCTTTAAAAGGAGCCTCATGGATAAATGCGTCTCCTATAAATAGAATCAAACACTTATATAATATGTTCTTTAGTTTAAAAATAGTTCATATTTTTATCCCTTGGGAGATTTTACTGTGCCTGTGATAGGTATGACGTCACAGGAGATCCCCTTACCAAATGGATCCTTACGGGTCCATTTGGTAAGCAGGTCTCCAGGGAAAAGCTTACCTAGGTCCTCCAAATTGATTAGAAACGCCACTGCTACTATACACCGGTGACAACGTTGGCACGAATTAAGGAGGGTGATTATCACCGGCACACTAGCCTGGCCTAAATGTTTATGGACGGCAGACAAGCTGTATTTGATCTGATTGACCATGATTTGACGTCATCCCCCGCCCCTCCACTCCTGTGCTACGTGACATCATTTGGAGCGATGCTCACCCTGAAAGCTTGACTCCCACGTCAAGGCCACCGTGGCTAACAAATTAGTCCAGCCTTTCCGTTACTTGTCGTGAAACGCAGACGGAAATGAAAGCCTGGCTGTTGAGGCTACTGGCACACTGACATACAGCTGTGTGGGAGAGAGAACCTTTAGTTTAAAAAAACTATTAAAAGAAAAATGTAGAACAAACCGAGGCCTTCGATTCATCCTACACATACTGTGCATTAAAACTCTGAAAAACTTGCACGTTGCGACCAAGTACTACAAGGCCTACTCGCGCCTGAGTGGAGCGGGCTAATACTCATGACATTAGCTATAAAGAAAAAAAAAATCTGAACTCTGACTGGGGATATGGGAGATAAGTGTTTAGCAATCATTATAAGGATGTGAAAGAAATATTTCAAAATTGAAAAGGTTATGTTTGTGGACAACAAAAATATGTTTGAATTTTTAACGTCGCACGTGTGCTTCTTGGTCGTCGTATTATAGGCAAGCATTTTGGACATGTGTTGTTAATGTTGAAATTAAGTAAAATGTTACTTTTCCGTAATAATTCGGCATTTAAATTAAAATGTAGCAAAAATAACCAATCTACAAAAAACTCCCAGAGTGTACAAATGTGAACCAAATGGACCCTAGCGGGTCCATTTGGTTCCATTTGTACACTCTCAGAAAAAAGGAAACTCATTAACATGGTGAAATACATCTTGATGATGTCATCAAGATGTATTTCACCATGCTAATTATTTTTTTCCGGCCCAAAAATATTCTAGATGTGAGAAGTGGGGGGACGCCGTCCCCCCTCCACTACACCCCTGGCCCTATCTCCATCCAGCAGCGTTTCACACTGTGTTTCCCGTCCCTCCTCGATTGGCAGGTAAAGAACACAGCTGCCAATGTACTCAGGGAAACATGGCTCATCTACAAACACACCAAGTTGGTGAAAAAGATAGATCATGCCAAGGTGCGGAAACACCAGCGCAAGTTTCTACAAGCCATTCACCAGTAAGTACTGCAATCGCACTGAACCAGGTGAAATGCACCCTTATAGTGAAAAGGTTTACTGACAGACATATGCTGAAATTCACCAACTGACCATCAAGGGCATGTACAGTATATACGCCCCTTGGCATGTGAACAAACTAGACTGTGAAAGTTCATAGATGTTTAGTTCATCCCCTGTCTTTAATGTTGCTTGTGGTACAAATCATATACCTGTAGACGGTGTTTTCCCAGTTGTATTGCAATGACACTAACAGTAAATGTATGTTAACTGTACTTGTGAATATTCCGCAGCATCATAAATAGTGTTTGTTAAAATGTCCTTCCCTAGTGTTCCTGTGATTGTGACACATGCAAACACACATACAGTGCATAGACAGTCATGCACACGTGCACGCACACACAAACACACACAACCAAGCACATGCAAGCACACAGGGATAGGGATAGGGCAAGAAACGAGTATATTGGAATCAATTCTGAAGTGATTAGGAATCCTATAATGTACAGATTATTATTATTATTATTGTGGGACCCGATGTGACGACGTGGCGAGAGTCATGCCATTGAAATCAAATCACTGGGACAAATATAATGTCATCATAATAAAACTTTTGACTGTTGACTTGTAACAACAAGGAGCGTGATGCAGCCGCATAATTATCACTTCAATGTTGCATCAGTTGAAGCCAACATGCTCTATGTTTGACTGTCTGCAGAAATTAAATGAAAGAGATCATGATTTGACTGTCAATGATGGAAAAGGATTGCTGTAGTGGGATTGATAAAGAACTAGAATCGATATCAATACATCCTTACGCGTGTGCACGTGCGATGTGCCTATATTCACTCATTGTTTTGTTTTTTACAATATACCACAGCGTCACACAAATGCACCAAAAGTAGAACACAGACAAGAAATGTGCACTCACACAAACATGAAAAACACACCCACACACACCCACACACACACATGCTGTCCTTGCTTGGTCTTAAACTACAGTGTACTGTCAAAGTCTCTCCTATATATACCCTGCCCCCTCCCTCTGCCTCCACCCAGCCTCCTATATATATTATATATACCCCATGCTTTACAGTGAGTAGTGAGTTAATGGTTTGACTCGTGTTGTTGTGAATGTCGTGGGGTTAAAACTCTTGTACCTTGTGTTCTGTCTTTGTTTTGCTCTATCACCGCAGAGCTCAGAAGTAAGTTGAGTCTTCTATGTATCCCTATATATACTCCTCCTCCTCCTGTATCCTCCATAACTTCTCCTCATCCTCTCTCTAAAATCTACCTCCTCCTCCTCTTCCACTCTCTCTCCATGTCAACGTTTGACATGCATGGAAAAGAAATGCTGGATGCTGAGTGTTTTTTTTTCTTATGTTTTTTTTTATTGTAGTTTTGTTTGTTTATTTCTGTTTCCATTTTGAACCCATGACCCGTGAATGGTATGATACTACATGCGCGCACGCACATGCACGCACACACATAACCAAGTGCACACACACACGCACGCACGCACACACGCACACACACACAAGCATCTAACGACTTTTGTTGCCACTGGCATTTTGATGTTTGGTAGGGGGTTGGGGTGTTTGGTAGGGGGTTGGGGTGTTTGGTAGGGGGTTGGGGCTTGTGGGTTGGCCAGCCTGGCCAGTGGCTCATATTCCATCAATGGCAGTGGTTCTCAAAGTGGGGCCAAGGACCCTCAGAGGGTCTTTCAGGTTTAGTGCACTGGTTCCCAAACAGTGCAGTGTTCCCTCCCATTTGTGGGTCGAGGACACGTATTTATGGGTCCTGTTTTCTTTTCAGTAATTTCACAAAGAGATGAAAATAATCCAAGTAGTGAAAATAGGTGATCGACAAGCTCGAGCGATGCGCTGTGAGCCTGCAGATCAGCTATTTTCAGTAGTTTTCACCTTGAAATCAGAACGTTTGACAACCACTGATCTATGCTGTTTCCCATGATTAATATAGCTGTTCCGGAGGCTATATTATATGAAACCCATCTTCAGACAGAACCCCATCCTATCCTCTGTACCTGATGTTGTTGTGATGATGATGATGTCTCTATGCTCACGCACGGCACAGAGCACACGTTGTACTGTACTGTATTGAAATGCTTGATTTATTTACGTGTTTTTTTGTTTCATTTTTTTTTTCTTATGATCTTTTGACACTATCTCAGAGAAGAAGACAATTATGGCGGCTTTAGAACAAGATCACCCTAACATCTTACACAGCGTGCGATCTGCACACCCTAATGTGTATAGCCTAGAACTGAAAGTCTAGAACTTGGGATCACATGATCAGATGTACTCTTTGCAAAGCACATCTTTGGTATGCAGGGGTGGACCTAGGCCCCCCGAAATGCCCTGACTGCCCCACCGAACACAATCGCATGCAAAACAACCCAAGAAATTTCAAATTAAAGTGCTTATATTTACAATGATTTGAAACACCACGACTGCTACTAACTAACTATAGCTGTGGCACCGCTAAACCAACAGCATTTCATCATTGAAAACAGAAAACTCTCTGAGTCAGACCTTTAGCTTTATGCATGCTGCGTGTCTGTTGCAACTTCAACACCAGCTGATGTTATTATTGATGCTTTACTTGCCTACTTCATTTCAGTTGCCTACTGTAACTGAAATGAAGTCGCCCCCATACCATTTTCTACTGCCCCCCCCCCCCCCAATTGGGAAATGTTACATCCGCCCCTGTTGTGATGTACTACTCACATGAACCCCAGGTTACACAGAGGATTTATTTACATAGAACAAGCCTAAGGTATATTAATGCCATACTGTAGATGTAGAAGAACTGCTTAAACATTTCAACCCTTTATCCTATAAACAGATCTGAGTTGTCTCTCTACTTGGTCTGCTCTTGCTTCCTTCTGGACAAAATCTCTCCGCTATAGATAGCTGAGAGCCTCATGGGGGAATGGCCCCCTCCCCCTCTCCATACTGGAGGGGAGGGGGTTGAACTGGTTAAAGCCTCCTATCCCTCAATGGTACCTAAGGCGTTAGCAAAGCCACGCCAAACAGGATGGTGATGGTGATATACAGCTCTCTAGGGAGGCCCTGCCTAAAGCAAACTGCTCTGACTCTGCCATGATCCGTTGATTTACACATTAATGAATGCCCTTGAGTGCCATTGTGCCTCATAATTAAGGGAGATTCTTTCCCAGGCCACTATTATTCCGATACCTATGTGTGATGACACAGCACATGCATGAACGATGCGGTTCTTGGCATACATGCAAGTACAGTAGACATGGCTTTTAACATAAACGTTTGCATGCACAATCTACGTGCATAGTGATACACGGGCAATTTAACATTTATTGACAACTATAGTAGAATATATTTTCAAATGAATTAGGTAATATTCACGTCCTAAATCCATGCTCACCAACATGCACCATTATACATGTGCACATACACACATACACCCACAGTTTGACACCATTCACCACAAGTGCATGCTTACTGAAAGGCTAGATCTCTCTCTGTGTGTGTGTGTGTGTGTGTGTGTGTGTGTGTGTGTGTGTGTGTGTGTGTGTGTGTGTGTGTGTGTGTGTGTGTGTGTGTGTGTGTGTGTGTGTGTGTGTGTGTGTGTGAGAGAGTGAGAGTGAGAGAGAGAGCGCGCGCGTGCGTGCACGCTTGTGCGTGTGCAAACAGAGAGAGAGAGACACATGAAAGCACTGAGGACGGGCATGTTTCTCAACCAAAAATAAAATATTTTTTCTCTCCATATTGGGTGTGAAGGTATTGGTTGTATATTTTGGCACCTGTCACAGATTTTGTTATTCTTTTACAGAAGCGTATTGCGTTCTTTCTAGATATTTCTCACGTGATTGCGAGATCTTTTTCTCAAACTCAGCAAAAATCCTTTGCCCTTCCTCCTTCCTCCCCCGCATTATAGCATATTTTATAACAATTACAAATCACGCAAGGAAAAATCTTTCACAGAGTGCCTTTGAGCATGTCTGACTGTAGTACAAAGAAAAAGATCACGTGAGAACCTGGAAAATATCTTGTTACTTACAAGCAAAAGACCATAACGCCGCATATAGAAATGCATCCCTCCAAGAATCAACGTAATACACTTCAGTATATTTGCATGTTTTGGTTGGTATTGCATTGACCAAGACTGGGAATGCTTGATATATACTGTATGTATATAAACATATGTATATATTTATTATATGCATGCAGGCTGCCCTTTTATCTCTGTCTTTTCTTCTACAACCACAACGAGAAAGAGCCGATTAAAACACATGTGTTGTCTTCTGTCTGCCCCACCCTCCGTCAACCTCCGAAACACCCTCTCCTCCTCGTCCTCCTTGGTCCATTTCCTCCCTTTCTCTCTCTCCTTTACTCCTGGGACTCCTCCCTCCCTCCTGCCTCCTTCACATCGCTCCACCCACCCCAGACTGCGCAGTGTGAAGATGGAACAGAGAAAACTCAACGATCAGGCCAACACCTTGGTGGACCTGGCTAAGGTGAGTCTGCTATACCATCACATCTTGCTACACATAAACAGTGTTGCTGTTGCCAACTGCCAAAATCCAAAATGCACTAGTGGCACTAATGACCATTAATCTTCTACATCCTTGTGCTAATTCAGATGATGAATATTTTAACTCTTGAGAGTGTAAAAATGAAACCAAATGGACCCGCAAGGGTCCATTTCTTTTCATTTTATGCTCATAAATTAAAGCAATAAGCCACAAGAGGGAGCAGGTTACCGGTGGGTTTTATCCCATGGTAGGTGTAGGCCTACCCTTCTCCGGATCAAATCCACCGGTAACCTGTTACCTTGAGTGGCTTATTGCTTTTCTAAAACTGTTAAAAAAAATGGGCATCACGCACATCTCAAAAAATGCTGACCAGGTGCTGGAGAATATATGTACATACTTGAAGGAGAGAAGACGTCCGCACACTGTTCTTAAAGGTAGGGTAAGTGATTTGAAATTCATGGTGTAGTACCAGCCTATTGCACTAGGGGCGTCCAACAGTAGCTACACTATGTGAACCTGCTGCTCGATCCTGATTGGAGGAGAATTCGCCACCACCTGGGGAACTTTTATTAGCTCCTCTGCTAACGTGGGGGAGGGGGAAACTCCATATATGGTTTCCACACCTTATAATAGAGCATTTTAACAGAAAAAAAATTGTGGTTGATATCTGACAAAAGTGAAATCACTTCCCCTACCTTTAAGCTTAAGTTGCAGGATTCAATGTTTCAACCTCTTCGGGTCTTCATCAGGAATGATGAAGACGTGGGTCGAAAGGTTGAAACCTGCAACTGAATAAAACTTTGGAGCTTAAGAACAGTGTGTGGACATCTTCTCTCCTTTTTCTAAAACTGTTACAATTGCGGCAACATGAAAAGTACCAATTAAAATAATCAACAGTAGCACAATGACATCTGTAAATTACCCAGCTACAAGAAAGTAGTTCCCAGCTGCAAGAAAGTAGTTCCCAGCTGCAAGAAAGTAGTTCCTGGCTAACCTGCTGTAGAAACAACACAACAAAAACATTTCCTGGTGGTGGAGTGATACTAGCAAATGTGACACGTCCGCAGTGGATTCTCGGTGCGTTTTACATCTGTCACATGACGGTGACCAGCCAATCAGAGTTAAGTATTGGGACTAGGCAGTTTCAGAAGGTGCATTTATATACTGTTGCGCCTAGTACCCAGGGCACTTTACATAGAACGTACCATAGGGCTGGACTGGTCATTTTCGCACAAATTTGGCCCAGACCAGCCAACATCAACCACCAGCTTGCAGATAGCAGAAACTCTACCCTCAGATATGTCAGCAGCACACAAACAAACAAGCCTCTAATGTTACGTTTTTACACAACGACATAAATGATACAACCCGACAGACACCTACTGTACCCCACGATTTGTTGCTGTCACAAGAATGATGCTGGCAAAAGGATCCAAGATAAAAGAGGGTTGGTTTGTCATGATACAGGTACAATACAGCCCTGTCCAGGCTCAGTACCACTAGCCCCTTAATTATTACTCTCTGTAAACATGTATGTATATCATGTGTGGAAAAGGTGCCCGAGATGCGTGTCAGATACACCCAATTATGGCCGATAGCCATGCCCAGCTTGTGGACACCGATGACGGAAAGCATGCGTCAGGGGTTCAGAGATTTGATCAAGGTACATAATACTGTACATAATACTTAGGTACTGTACTTAAGTATTATGTATAGTACAATTGTGAGGTATTTGAGCTTTATTTGAGTATTTCCAATTTCCAATACATTGAAAATGTACTACACTACATTTCAGAGCCAACGTTTGTACTTTACCACTACATTTATTTGAAACCTTTAGTTATTTCTATACCAAAAAAAACATTTGCGGTACCACTTCAGGCGACATGTTGGCCTTCTGAAAAATTGCCGATCTACAGGTTCCCAGTGTTTCATGATGTATTGCGAGCCTAAAAGATGTTTATAATAAATTTGAAAACTGGTGCCAGTACTTTTGTACATTTACTCAAGTACATTTTTAATTTCCAACGTTTGCGTTTGTATTTCTATGCTGCAGCATTGGTAGCTTAGCACTTTTTCCATCACTGTCTAGCTGTCAAGCTTGTGCGTCATTCATTTGAGCTGATTGATGTGGCCACGGAGGACCCCCTACGGGCTGCTGTTGAAGGTTGTTTTCCCGTCCATGCTAGAAAGTGCAGAAAGGTGTACAAACATGGCAGGTTATATTCGTAAGCACCTCCGCCGTATCGTTAATGAAACGAGTCCGAGCCGGAAGACATGCATGCACTGGGGTTTAATCTTAGCAGGAAGAGATCAAAGGATGAATCGACACACTGCATCGACACACTGAAGAAGTACCTCTGAATATAAATGAATCGATGCGCACATGTATGCCCACGGGTGAACCCTGTGCATCACTTCACTGGCCTGCACTGCTGGAACCAGCTGACGGGGACGGGGGGGGGACGGGGGGGGGACCGGGGGGTCAGCTTCAGCTATGGTTTCAAAGGGGAGCGGAAGGCTCCTGATCATTTGATGTAGATGGCATTTGCACTCCAGCTGGCTATTTTAAAATGTTAAAGGCTATGCCTTCTTTAATGTGTGTTTACTTGCCCTTCCTCTGCTGGCAAGTCTGTGTGTGTGTGTGCGTGTGTGTGTGTGTGTGTGTGTGTGTGTGTGTTGCGTGTGCATGTGCATGAGTGTGTGTGTGTGTGTGTGTGTGTGTGTGTGTGTGCGTGCGTGCGTGCGTGTACACACACACCATTAGTCTTAACATCAAACTGCAACAGATGTTATTATAGCAGTGTACTACTGTAACACCTGTGGTATGTGGCATTTGAAGGTAAGGTTCCATCCTATTGCAACGCCGGGGTTCGAACCTTGTGAAGGGGAATCCCCTTCACAAGGGAACATTAGGTTCTATTCTCTAGGAAAATCTTTTGTGTGACAAAATGGCCGCCAAGCTAATAAAATAAAACACAACAAGGATCTGCTCACTGATCAGAAAATGTACACAGGGTTGTACAACTACCCTATTGGCTTGAATATAAGACTACATTTTTTTCCCAATGGAAATATCCCATTAATGGAGTCGTCTTATATTCAGGGGCTATACTATTTGACATTCAATGTTCTTTTTTCTGTAAATGGGTCTTGAAAAATGAGGGTCGTCTTATAAACGAGTCGTCTTATATTCGGGACAATACGGGATATATTCATGCACCTTATGGTATACCACAGCACCTAAAAGGCCCTAAAAACAATCAAGGCTCCAGACTTCCCAAAACAAACTAGTCAGGCTAATACTACTTGGCCTTACTCTCAGAACCCACCTCACCCGTGCTTAGGGTGGAAGTCAAGACTACAGCAACTTAATTGCAAAGGTTGCACATGTACCCTACCCATGTGCGGTACTACGGTCAAAAATGCTTCATTGAAGTCCGTGATCACAACACCAGAGGGAGTTCCATAAGCCATGTTCAACCCAGATTCCGCTCAAAACAAGGGTTTAAATTAATTTGTACCCACATTGTGGTGTGTTTCAAATCATTTTAATTATAAGCACTTTAATTTGAAATAGCTTGGGTTGTTTTTTGCTTGTCATCGTGTTTGGTGGGGCAGTCAGGGCATTTAGTGGGGCATTGCCCCCCCATGCCTACATCCGCCCCTGGGCCCTGAGTCATTCTTACAACATGTGCCCACGTCTAAGATGGGCACATCTTAGATTTCCCCAGACGCAGCGGTGGGCAGAGATCTCGGAGCATCTGGCTATAGGTTGCAGGCCACTCCCATCAATGAGGCATGCCCTCCCTGTGTGGAGTGCGTCTATGGGGCTAGTTGTAGTCGGAGCTAATGACATGGCTGTTGGATGTTAACGACCAATTAGGGTTTGAGTAAATGATCCTCCTTGTCGTTTAGATCCCAGCGCCTAATTTAATTAATCAGTGTTCTTCCTGACGTGCCATCATTCATGCTTTTCGTTTAATACATGATGTTATCGTATAGCCTTTTTCAACTGTAACAGGACCAAAAAAAGAAAGAAAGACGGTCTTGCATGTCTAATTGCAGTATGGTATGTGTCAGACTATGAAGATAATAATGAACAGTAGTACAGTAACAAGTAAGCCCCCATAACAGAGTCTCACGGAAAAGAGGGTTTGGGGTGAGCTAACACTTGCAGAATCTCTTTGAAGCGGTGTCTGAGTCTATGCGTTTGATCATACTCTACTTAACTTGAGAACTGAACTGTACTCTCAATCATAATCCACAAGCTACTATTCAAGCCAATTGTGACAATTCCTGGTCTAAGCATGGAAGGCAGAGCTACGAGTCATGAGTAATTTAGTGCAGATCACTGGTTCACTGAACACATGGGTAAGGACCCATTTGTGGGTATTCATATTTCAAAACATTCCTAAAAAAAGGCATGTGTTTGTGGTGCGCCCGCCGGCCTGGTAGTCCAGGTGCATGCCGCCTGTATAGTCTCTGGCCTGGCAGTGCGTTGCGCGTTCGAGTCCTGCTCAAGACGACCTTTGCTGCGTGTCTCTCCCCTTTTCCTTCTTTCCTGTCTATCTTCACTTGAAGCTATCAATAAAGGCAAAAAGCCCAAAACAAATCTTTAAAAAAAGCATTTGTTTCTTAAAGAAGTTAAAACAAATGCAATGCCACCCCAGTCATTTCGAGAAGAAATCAAAGAAAATGCCACAAATTGAAAACCAAGAGGTGTTGTGAACGGCTAATTCAGATGATGAATATTTTAACTCTTGAGTGTATACATGAAACCAAATCGACCCGCAAGGGTCCCGGGTCCATTTGGTTTCATGTTTACGCTCTCAAAGAGTTACACCTGGTTAACTCAGAGTGCCAGCACTTTTTCTTTTTTTGCTTTTTTTTAGGTAGCTAGTGCCAGCAATTTTCATGTAAAAGCCATATTTCCTATTTTGGTCCATGTTTCTGGTCGGACAAGTTAGATTGGATCTTACTTCCGGTCCGTCTCTTATTTGGGTCCCTCAGATGGCAGAGGAGGAGATTGCTGCTCACTGCCGCTAGCATCGGGATCGTATCAAACAATAGCGCTACTAATCATAGAGCGATGTAGATTAACAGCGTTCTTAAAGCGCCGTTCTCGAGCTGCTCGTGGACCACCCGTGGAGTCCCCTCCGCCAGTCACGCGGACGGCTCGTATCACGACGAGATGTAGATTTCATTCTTTAATCCAACTATTAGTCCCAGCGCATCGTCTGATGATGATCCCGTTGCTCGCTTTCATTTGGAACAGAATTGAGCGACAACTCTCTTTTTTTTGTCCCATTCACTCCCATTCAATCCAATGCATTCAAACGGCTCTCCTGTGTTTTCGCTCTGAATGGGGTTGTCGCACTGGTGAATCAACTAGCGCTACACGGCTCTTCCTGACTTGTGACCCGGATGTATATGGGCAGATCGCCAGATGATCGATTAGGCAAGACAACAGACACAGCATAACAGAAACAGCACATCCTGTTTAGGAGATCTGAGCTTCAAAATAAGGGCTTTTTTACCGATCGAACTGGTTTGAGCCACGGCAATGGAGAGGAAACAAAGAAGGTCCCCCTAGCGGTCAATGAGTTAACAGCGGTCATAACTATTGTTTGATAATGGTAAGACAGATGTAGATCTACTGCAACGGCACTCTTTGAGTTAACCAACTTTCCATCATGTAGCCTGGACCACCTGGAACCCTCTCAGGGACCACTGGTGGTCCCCGGACCACCTGTTGAAAACCCCTGGGCTATACCCTTTCAGCCGCTGCCTCCCTAACACTCTCTCCTCCTCCTCCTCTCCCCTCCATCCTCCATCCATCCATCCTGGCACGCAGACCCAGAACGTGATGTACGACCTGGTGTCGGAGCTGCAGGAGCGCAGCGAGGAGCTGGACAAGCGCATCGGCACGCTGGAGGACAAGCTGGACTCGGTGACGGGCTCGCTGCAGGCGCTGCCCTGCCTCATCTCGCAAGCCATAACGCAGCAGCAGCAGGACTTCCTGGACGGCTTTGTGCACAGATTCCGCTCCGGGGGCGGCGGCGGAGCCGGTCTAGCTGGGGTGGGCGGGGGCGGCGGCGGCGGATCGGAGCCACGCTCCTCGGAGCGCTCGTGGACGTCCTCCACGGCCGCCCGCCACCGCCGGCGGTCGCCCTCCACGGCACCGCACACCTCCTCCGACAGCGGATGATGACGGTGGTGGCGGGTCACTTCCTTCGGGAACCTCGGGGTTGTCTGAGTGACTCCAGAAGAAGAGAAGCGATACGGGGTCCGGTCATATTGCACTGGACGGACCCCGTATGACGCTCTTCGAGAGGAACTTAATGCAACACACACCACGGCCTGGCAAACACACACCTTCCTTTCCCCCTTCTCCTCTTACTCCGCCTCCCCCACACCCCAACACACTGCATGGGGCAAGACCTATATGCTGTGGTGCAAGTGGTTTTCAACCCATTTTTATATCATGGCCTGTTATTTATTATTATTTGGCATTCGAGCGATGTTTTGACTTCCTGACGTTTAGCCAATCAGACTTAATTAATTTTCATGCTGTATCACAACAAGAGCTAATAAGCAAGTAAGTTACATAATAATTAAGCTACATTCCCAAACTATGTAGGCTAAATGAACTGTTGCACATGTTTAACACTAATCCAACGACTTAACAAATAATTTAAAGATTTAACAAGGGTCCATTTCATTTAATGACAACGTAATTTAGCTGAGGACCGCCTGGAGCCCTCTCTGTAGGACCACAGGTGGTTCCTGGACCACTGGTTGAAAACCACCGCTGTAGAGTGTGTCGGCATAGCGAACAGGATTTGGTGGCAGACGTGTAACACTCAACGGAACAACGTTGAGGCTTTACGAATTCTGTTATACATCGAACGAAACACTATTGTGATTTTCAAAAAAATATCGGATTTTTCTTCCCATCCTGGACTTCTGCCGATACACACTCTGCCTTGGAGGTGTGACCTTTTCTCTTGGCAGATGAGCATGGTTTGCTTGGTGCCGATTGAGGCTAGAGCCCAACCCGAATCATCTGCCATCTGAAATCACTCCTCCTCCTCCAAGTGACTCTGTTTTCGAGTCACTACTACACTATAGTGGAGGAAATTAATTCACTTTTTTGAAGGAATCGTTCACTTTGTGATACAAGCACCAAATTTGGTATGAACAATGCCTAGGACCTACTTTCTCAGGAAAGCCCGTTAGCCACGCAAAATTCCAAGATGGCGGCCCTCAAAATCCAAGATGTCCGCCCAAAAACATGGTTTTTCCTTTATAACTCAAAATGCTTTGATTTTACACCCCATAAATGTATTGAACATTAATACAAAGTTGGCCATTACGGACGGTTTGGCACCAAGAACGTGTCTGTATCACTTACGGCTCTTGAGATACAGCATATAGGTACTTTCACAGATTGAGGAGAGCAAGACATTTGTAACATTGATTCTGAAGTGATTTGAAGTGAATCAAATGGTGATACAGGCATGAAAATTGGTACACACACTCGTCAAACCCCACTATTTCTAAAAGTACTGCGTGCCCTGCAAAATTCCAAGATGGCAGCCCCCAAAATCCAAGATGTCCGTCCAAAAATGTGGCTTTTCCTTCATAACTCGAAATACAAAGCTTTTAAGCCCCATAAATGTATTGAGCGTTAATATAAAGTTAGGCATTACGGACATTTTGATACCAAGTACATGTCTCTATGTGCTACGGTTCTTGAGTTACAACATATACGTAGTGATGAGGCACCATAAGTGTAACATTTTGGCATGTTTCACTCTTTAACTCAAAGATCCCTTTATCACCATATCTTCTATTTTCAGGAAATGGACCTACATGTATCTGCTATCATAAACCACTTCAAGTTTTTCAATTGATGAAACAGGTCGGGAGTTATTAAGCCGATCGCGAAGGGCTGTTTCAGTGCTAAATTTGCTGCGTACATTCTGCGAATATAAGCCACCCAGAAATGTCTGTCTGTGCATCTGTCCTTCACAATAAGTGTATATGTGAAGTGGATGCACCAAGTGCACCATGTGTCATACTATAATTGTATAATGTGCTAAAATGCGTAATAGTGTAATATATGCAATAGCGGTATACTGTAATAGGGTAATGTATGTAATAAGTGTCACAGTGTAACGTGTAATAGTGTAATAGGTTAATATGTGTAATAGTGTCATAGTGTAATATGTGTAATAGTGTAATAGGGTAATATGTGTAATAGTGTCATAGTGTAACATGTGTAATAGTGTAATAGGGTAATATGTGTAATAGTGTCATAGTGTAACATGTGTAATAGGGTAATATGTTCAATAGTGTCATAGTGTAACATGTGTAATAGGGTAATAAGTGTAATAGTGTAATATTTTTGCATTAGGGTAATAGTGTAATAGGAAATATGTGTAATAGTGTCAAAGTGTAATATGTGTAATCGGGTGTCATGTGTAATAGTGGCATAGTGTAACATGTGTAATAGCATAATAGGGTAATGTATGTAATAGAGTCATAGTGTAACATGTGTAATAGTGTAATAGGTTTATATGTGTAATAGTGGCATAGTGTAACATGTGTAATAGGTTGATATGTGTAATAGTGGCATAGTGTAACATGTGTAATAGCATAATAGGGTAATATGTGTAATAGTGTAACATATGCAATAGTGGTATAGTGTAATTGCCCTATTACACATGATACACATATTATACTATTACACTATACCGCTATTGCATATGTTACACTATTACCCTAATGTACAAAAATTACGCTATTACACTATTAGTCCTATTACACCATTGCATATATTACACTTTTACCCTAATGCACATATATTAGATATATTACCCTATTACACCATTCACCCTATTAGACAATTACACTATTGCATATATTACACTATTACCCTAATGCACATATATTGCATTATTACATATATTACCCTATTGCACTATTACACAATTGCATACATATTAGTATACATATTACCCTATTACACTATGACACTATTACACATATTTCCTATTACACTCTTATCCTAATGCACAAATATCACACTATTACACTTATTACCCTATTACACATGTTACACTATGACACTATTACACATATTACCTTATTACCCTATTACACATGTTACACTATGATACTATTACACATATTACCCTATTACACTATATTACCCTATTACAGTATTACACATTACACTACGACACTATTACACATATTACCCTATTACAGTATACCGCTATATACTGCATATGTTACACTATTAGCTCTATTACACTATTGCATATATTACACACTATTACGCCTTTTAGCACATTATACCATTACACTATGACACATGCTACACTTTGTGCGTCCGCTTCACATATACACTTATTGTGAAGGACAGATGCACAGACAGACATTTCTGGATGGCTTATATTCGCAAAATGTACGCAGCAATTTTAGCACTGAAACAGCCCTTCACAATTGGCTTAATAACTCCCGACCCGTTTCATCAATTGAAAAACTTGAAGTGGTTTATGATAGCAGATACATGTAGGTCCATTTCCTGAAAATAGAAGTAATGGTGATAAAGGGATCTTTGAGTTAAAGAGTGAAACATGCCAAAATGTTACACTTATGGTGCCACATCACTATGTATATGTTGTAACTCAAGAACTGTAGTACATACAGACATGTACTTGGTATCAAAATGTCCGTAATGCCTAACTTTATATTAACGCTCAATACATTTATGGGGCTTAAAAGCTTTGTATTTCGAGTTATGAAGGAAAAACCACATTTTTGGACGGACATCTTGGATTTTGGGGGCTGCCATCTTGGAATTTTGCAGGGCACGCAGTACTTCTAGAAATAGTGGGGTTTGAAGAGTGTGTGTACCAATTTTCATGCCTGTATCACCATTTGATTCACTTCAAATCACTTCAGAATCAATGTTACAAATGTCTTGCTCTCCTCAATCTGTGAAAGTACTTATATGCTGTATCTCAAGAGCCGTAAATGATACAGACACGTTCTTGGTGCCAAACCGTCCGTAATGGCCAACTTTGTATTAACGTTCAATACATTTATGGGGTGTAAAATCAAAGCATTTTGAGTTATAAAGGAAAAACCATGTTTTTGGGCGGACATCTTGGATTTTGAGGGCCGCCATCTTGGAATTTTGCGTGGCTAACGGGCTTTCCTGAGAAAGTAGGTCCTAGGCATTGTTCATACCAAATTTGGTGCTTGTATCACAAAGTGAACGATTGTACCACTAATTTCCTCGGCTACTACGTGTCATGCTGACTTATCCATGCCCCTCTTGCTCACGCCCTTCCCCTTCCCTGCCACGCCAAACCTCCCACCTCCCACCTCCCACCCCCGATCCAACACTCCCACCCCAGTGGATTGCCAGACATCGAACCCAAAACCCAGTTATTCTGTGACTGCGTCACTCACAGCACAGAACTGAATCAGAGCTACTCCAAAAGAACAACAACAACAACGGGAAGGAACCAAGACTCAAAGCAAGGAGAATCACCCCCCTACACACGTGCGTGCGTGTACACACACACACACACACACACACACACACACACACACACACACACACACACACACACACACACACACACACACACACACACACACACACACACACACACACACACACACACACACACACACAACGTGCAATCCCCGCCCCTTCCAAAAACAAAGTAAAAAAAAAAGAGATAAAAAAGTGACTTTAAAAAACAAAGAGATACAGTAGAGATATGGTTTATGTTTTAGCCATTGTATGGCTGTTCAAGTTAGCTTTTTTTGTAAAAGCCCTTGTATAGTTACAACAAAATGACTGAGTTCAGGGTCGCTGGGGTGAGAGCTGGCTATCACACCGGAGAGTCCTTAAAACCAAGAGGGGGTGGGGGGGGGGTTACTTGCTGGCCCACTGCAGCCATGGAGGACAGAGGAGTCCATCCAATCCGTCCATCTGTCCATTCGATCGACCATCAATGTTCGTTTGGCAAGGGGGAGCAAGTTAAAAGAAAAAATAAATAAAAAAGAGGAAAAAAGAACAACAAAAAAACTTTGGACTTCCCTTTCAAAAGACTATAGTGTCATGGTTGGTTTCTTCCCCATACTGGCCAAGGTGACAGTTTCAAGAGAGCCACGTACCCGCTAGCTCCAAGATCAGCGCACAGTGTCTGAACCACACTGAAGTGCATGGGGATGGGAGAGTGTCACAACTATAAAGACGACGAAAAGGGGATGCACATGGCATTACTACTGAGTAGGAAAAATTTACACAAATGCCAACTTTAAGGTTTCAGTTTCCTTGTTCTTACCAAGGGAAAGTTGAGAGCGACTATCTTTTTTAGTTACATATTGACATGTGATTTTTCAGTGCCTGAATGTATAAATAGTAGAGGGTTATTTAATTACTAATTTCAGAGCAAGTTTTTTACGATGTTAACAGTCTGAATACAAGCATTGCATTCCTTTTTCAGATACATTCCTCTCCAAAAACTCAAAGAAAATGTCTTAATGTATTGCATAACATTGCCTCCATTATCACAGTAACTCAATGTTTTTGATTTTTCCCCCTTTTTCTATTTATACTAACACCTTATAAATGAGAAAAGATCAGAGAGAGAGAGAGAGAGAGAGAGAGAGAGAGAGAGAGAGAGAGAGAGAGAGAGAGAGAGAGAGAGAGAGAGAGAGAGATTGATTATTGGGTATCTTTGTTAGAAAGAGATAGTTCACTTTAAGCTCAATGCTGCACACTCATACACAAAAATTAATATTATGTAGTCTATCCTTTTTCCCCACACAATCAGAGCTTCCACTGGTCTTCAGATAATGGCATGGCTTGAGGTCTACTGGGATATTTGTCCACATGGGCACAAGATAATAGCCGAACTGAGAAACCTATCCTATCCCTTTGCATGGTTCTGTGCAAAAACAATGATGGAGCAAAAAAATCCTTTGGATGGTATCTTTTTTTTTTTTTTTTTTGATTGTTCGTTTTATTTCATTTTTACAATGCTTACTTTTATTGGTTTGTTTTCATTTTTATTTGTTAGTAGAATTTCTAGCATTGCAGAACCTAAAGACATGCAGTATATACTGTATAATACAGCACATTCCCTGTTTCAAAATATTTCAAACGAATAATATTTCATAACGAATCCTGAAAGAATACAAATAAAAGTGCTGCTGAGGTGGTTACACTATAGAGCACTGCATTTGGTCCCTCGGTGAGCCAAACATTATAGTACATTACACATTGTACATTAGAGAACATTGGACTTGTACTGTAGGTTAGAATGAAGAATTGTAAAACTGGTAAAGACCCATAAAACATGCTCAGCGTAGAGTCGTGGTGATTCAGTGTGAACATTTCTTTTGTTTGAGGAGAAAAATATACAATCTTTAGGATTCCCAATTTTTTTATCTCAATCTTTTCACAAAGAGCACGTGCAACTTTGTGTTGCTGCAAGCGGGACGTAGCTGGATTAGCGTGTTAGCATGCTGTATAAAAGTTTGTATGGTAGATAGTCTGTCTGCATTTGAGTAAACCAAGGCCCCATTTGCCCAAATGATAAATCTACGGTATGTTTTCTAAAACCCAGTGGACACATGGATGTTAATTTATATGAGCTGCTTTTGGTTAACCACTTAAACCCACTTGGCTGATCATGGCCCACTCGTCCAGGGCTCTTTTTCGCTGTAGTATTTTCCTTCACAAAATCTCTATAACAGCTCCCAGAAAAGGGGACAGAGAGTAGGGGTTCATGTGGTTAAGCTACAAGTCCAAGCCTGTGAGAGGGCAGGTGCCAGCTATAGCAACCACGGGTTCTGTGTTGGCCAAAGAGACCACTTAAGCTAATAACACATTCAAGACGCTGTGGAACGGGACACAATCAAGTATGAATCTTAGGTGTTTTTACTTGAGTTAATGAAGCGTGAGTCTTGAATAAGCTCTCACCCACTCGCATCGGATCGCCCTCCAGTTCTAAGAGCTACGCTCCAATGGGCCTCTTCAATATGAAGGGACCATATCACTCCATTACTGACCGTCTGTGCATGGTCTCAGATTCAATGAGTGCCCGTCAGTGAGTCAGGACAATTCAGACGCGAGTGGTGGGACTCAACGCTTGATTATGACCTCTCCACCCTTCCCCCGATCGTACGCACTACATCCAAGGTCTCCCACCTCTTCATTACTATGGCGATGTAGTGTCTTGTTTGTCATCTGTCATCATTAACTAAGAGCATTAAGAAGCCATCCTCATCATCTCCATGGAAGATTCTCAAAGGGCCCTGCGCCAAAGGCGTTTCAGTGGTTCCAGAGAGAATGAGAAGGAAAAGAAAGACAGACAGAAAAGGAAAAGAAAAAGCCAGGGAGCCCCCAGGGCCATGCCCCGTGTTGCACTTAGTGTGTAATATTCTGTTACACCAGGAAACATCACAGATGTGCAAGTGTCTTCCCCAGAGAGAGAGAGAAGGGAGAGAACTGTCATTAACCTATTTAGACGTGAGGCAGATTAAAAAGAGAGAGAAAAGTCTTCTAAATCCAGTATAAAAGTTTTCTGAAAAAAATCTGTTTCTACGTCAGCGGCGCTCTGCCTTTTTCATGTCAAGAGCCCAAACGTTAACTGAATTTGGCTGCAGATCCACATCTTCCAGGGACTCCCCTAGAAGCAAAGATATATGCATTTAGCTTTTAGTGTTGCACTATGAGCTTGTAGATCTGCTATTTTTCTAACAGCTTAAAATAAAGGTTGAATTAAGTGGGTAAAAGCCTAGGAGACGCAGATGCATCCTAAATGGGTTGATGTAAGACTTCATCTTTTGTCTACAAAGCAAGAGAGAAGGGGGAAAGAGAAAGTGTGAGTAAGATGGAGAGAGAAAGTGGGCTGAATATGAGGGGAAAAAAAGACATGAGACAGAATTGATCCATTTTGAGCCCACAGGGTTTGGGGAAACATGGAGAGTGGGCATGAATAGATGTCACAGAACAAAGTGGGACAACTGCTGCTATCATCATGCCATTGTCATGCAGTAGTGCAACAATAATAGGCCGTATATAAGAGACATGGAGGTCTCTTAACCACTCTGTAACCCAGACGTCTGTTTTCGGTGAAAGCAGAGCCATGGAGTACGACAGAATTACGAGAACTTCCTGGGTCGGTCCAGTGGCGGTTCTGACTTCTATGGGAGAATATTGGGGACACCGGACACACACACACAGAATGCAGTCTACAGGCTTGCGCAGGAATACATGAACCATGTAACTGTATTCTGGCCAGGCTGTATTACTCAAAGTCGCAACTCTGTCTATATCATAAAAAATACTGCAAGCAAAAATACCAAATCTACTGTACAAGCATACCATGCGTACCAATGAGACGCATTGTGAGCTTGTGCCAATTTTGGAAATGGAAAGTTCCTTTAAACAATAAATAAAAGTGGGCTTAACTGGTTAAACCTATTAGAATGTTTTCAATTACCATATTATTTTTTCCCCTCTGATGGTTCAGGATGCTATTATTTTATTCACTAATTCACTCTTTTGTCTTTTCCTTCTTTTTATCCAATCAACAATGAAGAACTAAACTGCCCAAATGCCATTCCAATGAATTTGATGGTGATCTGATTTGCTCCATTAAAAAAAAAAAAAAAAATGAAAAGAATTACAGTCACAAATCGATGGTAGTGAAACGAGGGACATTCATGGCAACATTCTGATGATGGTATAGTCAAGTGATTAGAAGTCCATTCCACAAATGTTTTTATTACCCGGAAGAGTAGGCTTTCCTCGTAGAGAAAGGCATCAGAATGTACATCTAAACAAAAAACAGTGGGCGGGGGAGAAGAGAAAAAAGAAACCAAAATGTGGAGAGAAAAAAAAAGTAAACCGTCATTGTTCTGTGTACACTGCCACATAAATACATAATGTACGTAGTAGCACTGGAATAAATCAACTTTTAATGGATGGCAAAATGGGTTTTACATGGTATGTTTCTCTGTATGCTGTACACTGTTCCTTCATTTTGCAGGTGAATTTTGTCCTAGCAAGGAGAGACATCAAGGTCAAATCATTAAAGACTATCTTCAGCTATGTACGGGCACAACTCTCATTTTCTTCCGCTTTTGGTCAATAGTACAATTCTCCACATAAATAAATGTAGTGTTTTCATTCCAAGTATTTTGCTCATGCTCTGAGAGAATTAGTAGAAGGCGATCAGGGACATAGCGGGCCGTTCGCTGCCCTAGTCAGAGCATAGTGTCTGCACACACTCATAACACTTACAATACATACAAGTATATACAAGGCTACAATACTCACCATCAGTGATTACTACAAAATAGCAGCCATAATAACTAAGCCAAATTGATGCAAAATCGAGGGTTTCATGATGAATGAATAAGCCATCGTTAACATTGATCAGTTCTTTTTTTTTGGCTAGAGCCTCTTCGCGGCTTCCATATAGACGTTACTACATCTCCATTAACGTCCACGGAAAGGTCTACTGGTGGCCCTTCTACACAAGAATTCTACTGGGCATGGGGACAGCCAATGGGACAAGTACTGGACCGGACGTAGGCACGTTTCCGGTGCAGTACTAGTACGACCGGCAACAATACAACAGTCTGAACTCTTTTTGGAAAAAAAAAAAAAAAAAAAAAAAAGTGTTGCAATACTTTTAAAAACAAATATAGATCAAGTTGCACCATGCTTAAAATAGCTCCCACTCCCTGTTACTCCTACAGATGGTCATGCCAATTGGTAAACATCATCTATTAAAAAGATCTATGATTAAAACTGGTTCACAGGATATTTAAACACCACCATGGTGCATTGGCAAGAATGCATACAGAGGAGTTTCCATTAAAGACCTTTATTGTTCCATTGTACACATTAGCATTTTGGTATGAGCAAGATGGTGAGGCTTAATGTTGTGTTTGTTGTTGTTTATTTTAATATAAAAAGACAGAAACATAATTACAATTAAACATGACCTCACATTTGACATCATAATTAATACAAACATTTGCACTCAAGATGTGGGTGGGTAGCTACAACTAATCAGCAAGGACTACCTAGCAAACTTATTTAACAACAAACATTTCAATAAACTATAAACTCTGCCTTTCCATGAAAAGACATCACACACAAATAAAGTATCAAAGAAAACAGCTGTTGAACTGAACTCACATCATTGACCATCACAAAGCTCAAAGAGGAGTTGTTGCTGCTGACAAACATAACTGAAGGGACAAGCACTCAGGCAGTAGCAGAGCGCTGATTGAGGTACGAGTGAGAACAGGTGTGATTAGGGATTGAAGGGGAGTGAGAACAGGAAGTGTTTGTATCCAATCCATGAGTAGGACATGCAGGGGGAAAGGCAGCTTGAAATTTCTTTGAATTGTGCAAGCACATCCTCACTAGGCCGATGAAAATGCCACTTGAAAATGTTTGAATATGCGCACAGTCTCTGTGTGAAACTTGCACCAGAGGCCAAATAATAACCTCTATGTGCTGCTCTTTTGATAGCTCCACCAGGAGGGCAACTTTTGTCAAACCACATTTTTACAGCTCCTTGAGGTTTTGTATGGTATCTGTATTCCATCCTAACATTCCATCCTAATGGGACACATTGGCTTCCAAGGTTTGCAGGGCTGATCCACCTCAAATTGTGAACGCAGCGCACACACGCACGCACGCACGCACGCGCACACACGCACGTACTGTACGCGCGCGCACACACACACACACACACACACACACACACACACACACACACACACACACACACACACACACACACACACACACACACACACACACACACACACACACAGTAGGCTGAGAAAGAAATGCCACCCTTTTCACATTAGCCTGTTATTGCAACCAGCAGGTTGAGTTGTACTAAACATTTTTGGAACTAAATGCCCCAAATCAGGGGCGGATGTAATATTTCTCAATTGGGGGACAGGAGAAAATGGTATGGGGGTTCATCGCCGCACCCATACGATCTTCGGTTACAGGACTTTTATTAGGCAAGTAAGCATCAATAACAACATCAGTTGTTGTTGAAGTTGAAACAGACACGCAGCATACATAAAGCTAAATGTCTGACTGACTCAGAGTTTTCAATGATGAAATGCTGTTGGTTTAGTGGTGCCACAACTGTATTTAGTTAGTAGCAGTAGTAGTGTTTCAAATCATTTTAAATATAAGCACTTTAATTTGAAATATCTTGGGTTGTTTTGCATGCCATCGTGTTTGGTGGGGCAGATTGGGCATTTAGGGGGCAGTGCCCCCCATGACCATGCCTAGATCCGCCCCTGCCCCAAATCATGAATGCAGCTCTGAATGCCATGAAAAGTCTAAGAACAAATGCCACCATTTTCCCTGTGGCCTCTTGTAGCTCCACCAGGAGGCAACCATAACCTTCATGACTTGGCAGAGACCTGCGCTCTGAGGAGTGCTTTTTGAAGGTCGCTGTCCTCTGTCCAGTTATAAGGGTTTGTGTAAACAAGCTCAAATCCAGTCTTTTTGGCCCGATCATTCACATATGCCAGGGGGTTTCAACCTTTTTGATGCCAAGGCCCACCATTTACTCAGCATTTGAGCCACGGACCACCATTTGAGGACATTTTAGCCCCACATACCTTGCTTTTGTCCATCTTCTAGTTGTGTAGACTTGGGCTAATTCAGATGATGAATATTTTAACTCTTGAGAGTGTAAAAATGAAACCAAATGGACCCGCAAGGGTCCATTTGGTTTCATTTTTACGTTCTCAAGAGTTACATCTGGTTAACCAACTTAGCTGGGGACCACCTGGAACCCTCTCAGGGACCACTGGTGGTCCCCGGACCACCTGTTGAAAACCCCTGACATATGCCGTTTGCAAGTCACCAGATCCAATCTATGCATCCAGACTGGTTTTAACATCTCAATCCAAAGCCGCACTGCGTCGACATACAGCATCTGCCTTGGTTACCACGGTAACCAACAACAATCTGACATTGCAGATAGCCTTTCTCTACCATTCTGTTAGGAATGGCGCTCACAAACGGCCTTGTTACTGTCCATTTTGAAGTCTGACATAATTTCACATCCTACCCGGTTTGCATTTAACCGCCTCGCCCCACTCCCAATCGTCTGCCGCAATCTGAGACCTCTTCAGACTCCATCCAAGCCCACAGCACTTACAGTAGATCTTGTCCCTTCCTTGACCTCCTACAGCACATATGTCAAACTCAAGGCCCGGGGGCCAAATCAGGCCCGTGAATTAATTATCTTTGGCCCGCTCGATGATATTGAATTAGTATTAGAACTGGCCCTCTGGTATATTGCACACATCATGATAAGAAATGAATGCAACTAATTGTTTTACTTCCTCAACTCAGTCTCATATACTTTCTCAATGAACTCAGCACTTGGTGAGGATCATAGAAGAAAAAGATTTTCCCCGAAAAATAGCAGGTGTTCACGTCTCAGAGTGGCGCGCTATGACGCGTGCTATGAGACGCGCGCCACTCTCTAAATATAAGCACTTTAATTTGAAATATCTTGGGTTGTTTTGAAATATCTTGGGTTGTTTTGCATGCCATCGTGTTTGGTGGGGCAGATTGGGCATTGAGACGCGAGGCGTGAACACCTGCTATCTCTCTATATAATTCTAGCAAGCGTGTCTGTCTGTACACTTCCTGT
Organism: Benthosema pterotum; assembly: GCA_039105355.1. Taxonomy (NCBI): domain Eukaryota; kingdom Metazoa; phylum Chordata; class Actinopteri; order Myctophiformes; family Myctophidae; genus Benthosema; species Benthosema pterotum. The sequence continues at coordinate 27,099,499 of CM076976.1, forward strand.
GCAACTGTACTGTGTCATTTGTCTCCATTTGCGTAACACCACGGCGCACGGACAGCCTCACTGAACCTCGAGTCACACAGCCCTGTCATCCAGCATCAATACGCACCGCTCATAAGCACCAAACATTATACCCATCATTTTAATTTTAATATATTCGTGTCAAAAAAGAATCTTCGCGCACATGACGTGTCACCGGATACAGATTAAAAAAAAACATCACGTGTCACGGAGACACATTTATTGTGGTCACAGTTTGCCGTATAACCTCCCCTTACGGGTACAGCCATTGGCGCTGGGTACAGTGCTCTCTGCTCTCGCTGTTTCGCTTCCAGGCGACTGCCGACTGATCCACACAGGCAACATTCTCTCGGCAGTCGGCACGGAGCGGTGTTGCCGCTGTTCCGCCTGCTAGGCGACTGTCAACACAGGCAGTATATACTCTCGGCATGGCGTGGTGACACACACGCTACTACGGTCCGGGTCGCCTACAACTTCTTTCTACTACCACTACACTGCAATGTCTGGATATTAACGCACGGCAGCCCACGGCATCCAGTCCTCTCTAAAGTTATCATTCAAACGCCACATTTATGCGTGTGCGTCTGTGTACGTGCGACGGTCCGGGTAGTCTACAACTTATATCTACTACCACTGCAACGTCTGGATATTAATGTGCGGCAGCCCACGGCACCAAGTCCTCTCCAAAATCATTATTCAAACGCCGGCATCCAGTCCTCTCCAAAGTTATCATTCAAACGCTACATTTACGCGTGTGTGTCTGTGTACGTGCGACGGTCCGGGTAGTCTACACCCTTTGGGTTTCTTACAATTACATTCACAACGACTAAAGTCTAACATTAACAGTAACCACATAAGATTCATTTTGTGACCCAAGTTCCACCCAACTTTCCTACATCAACAATTCCCTCCCAATCAATGTCATCTGCACATAATTTCCAGATCATATAATTCACAACGGGTATAGGACTAGTTTTTCATTAAAACTTAAAACAGTTTTTAATGTAGGCAGTTTCATCTTTACAATTATCTTGCCATTAAGAGACATTAATTTTTGATGGAAAATTACTTTTTTGCTGTTTGAGAGGGACACCATCGTAAACCGGTGTTGAAACACAGACCGGTCAAAATAATAAAGGGAGTCCGCACACAGCTGTATGCTCCACAGTGTTTATTTAAAAAACACAAAGATTCACAACGTTTTCGGCGAAACACAGACCGGTATCTCCGGCCCTCGACTTGTACCAATTTTTCTATTTTGGCACACTCTGTATTTGGGTTTGACACTCCTGTCCTACAGGCACGTGGAAAGTCTCAACAGCAATACACGTTCAAGTGCATAAATGAGTGATGCTCAGGATGGTTAATTAACAAGCTCAGTCAGCTTGTGGCAGCCAGCCAATATCACCTGGTTACCCTGGCCTATATAGTAGTTATAGTAGTCGTATGCTGGGCGACGCTGTATAGAGTTCAGTGGAAGTTAGTGGAAGCATTTTGCACTGCATGTGATGCTGCTGATGAATGAGTTAGTGGATTAATACAACGTATTGTGCAACGTAGGTGCGCGTGTAGGAGCGCACAGGGCCACTCTGATAAGAAAACCCACCGCCGATGAACCCTAATTACGCCCCTGTACAATCCTCATACAAGTATACACTGTAAGAGAATAAAAAGAATTACAGTTTATATGACGTACAAAACATAATAAAAATGTAAAGTGGCTTGTATGAAAGGTGTCACTTTCAGGAGTTCGCATATGACATAATTGACATTTATAGAATTTTTTTCCATATGGGTACTTGTATTCAGGACACTCTTTGACTTGACTTTGAAATTCATTCATTGATTTCGTTCCAATACTACTGTGTATCCATGGACAAAGTCACTTGTACCCGTAGGGCCTACGGGTACAAACGACTTTGTCCATGGATAGTTGGAGAATGGCTGCCGTAGGCTACATACTGTATATGTTCATATGCATCTGTGTTGTGGCCTACCATATGTTATGTTATTCCCAGCTGGGTTTTGACTGCATTGTCAGCACAGGACATGCAGGACAAGACCAGATGAGGTACCTTCAGGGCAAGGCCACTGGTGAGATTCACTACGCACTTGAGAGGGTACAGTAGGTGTATGTGAGTGCATGCATATGAGAGAGAGAGAGAGAGAGAGAGAGAGAGAGAGAGAGAGAGAGAGAGAGAGAGAGAGAGAGAGAGAGAAAGAGGGAGAGAAAGAGGGAGAGAGAGAAAGAGGGAGAGACGTTTAATGTGTAGCAGCAATTATAACAAAGTTATGGATGAGAAAAGACAACATTTACAAACTGGTGTTTTTTCCCACTTGAGGGTAGAAATGAATCACTGAGCTGTTGTGGTGAATTACATGTAGAGATCTCTTTTAAATCATCATACAAGTCCAAGTGTCCCTGGCTGTTGAGCGCACTTGTATTGTACCAGCTCATATGCTCATACAGTATATACAGTAGAGTTGATATGTGTATGTGTGCATGTGTGGTGTGCGTGTGCATGCATTAGGCTGCACAACAGTGACACTTCGTTGCAGGGGCCGATCTAGGCATGGGCATGGCCCTAAATGCCCTGGTTGCCTCACCAAAGTGATTATAACTAAAATGATTTGAAACACTAATGCCACTAACTGACAACAACTAACCACTAAAGCAACACTATTCCATCATTCAAAACGGAAAACCCAAAGCTATTTTGTACTCTGACGGATGGACAGAGGGACCCAGACACCCAGCCAGCCAGCGACACACAAAGCTCCTTTATGAAGTGGTTGCACCACTTTAAAAGGCCCTAGCCTCAGCTAACCCTAGCTTTTAGACTTATGACCTTTTAACCGTGAAAAGTCAAGTGAGAAGCTTAATGCACTTTCCAGTGAAGTGGCTTCCCCCTTTTCATATCAAGGCTCATTATTTTTTGGCATTTTCAGCCACAGACCACCATTAAATGAGACGCAGCCTCACAGACCTGAAACTAAAGTATGTTATGATTGGATAAGATCTTGACAACAATTCCACTGTATTGATGTGGTACCACAGGAGACATAACAGGCAAGTGTTCTCTAAATAATAACAATTCTTGTACATTCTCTGTACAAGTATACAACTGTGTATACTAAATAATAAATAATTGATGTTTAACAATACATTTATTCCTAGTGTAAAACGCACTAAAACTCACAGGTTCTAATAGTGGTACATTTGTTTGCCAGAGAAAGATGGTGATTATGGAAAAATCATTTTATCTCTTCTCGGCCCAGGAATGTGTGGGAGAGCAACAGGCAAGCAGGTTTCTGGGAAGTTTCAAGGTCAAACCTTTTGTCTCTTCTTGGGTCATCGACATGCAGGGGCATTTTTGCCATTAGGGAGACTAGGCAGTCCTGGGGCACCTTAAGGGTGGGGGGGATCACCGGGGCGGCCACCAGACATGCTTTAAAAGAATCCCAGGCCTCATGTGGATACATACATTATACTTGTCCTCTACAACTAGAAGTGAATATTTAAATCAAATATAATATGTTCTTTTTATGTTTAAAAATAGTTCAGAATTGTATCCCTTTGGAGGGGCGGGGGGGCATTTTACTGTGCCTGTCATAGGTATGACGTCACAGGAGATTTTCCCCGGAGCCCCCCCTTACCAAATGGACCCGTTAAGGGCCCATTTGGTAAAGGGGGGCTCCGGGGAAAATCTTGCCTGGGGATCCAAATTGCTTAGAAACGCCACTGCCGACAGGGCAGAAAAGTGCATTGCCTTTTATTTGCATCTCATCCAGGACATATATAAAGTAACTGAAAAAAGCTTCGCTTCAGTTTAATAACTACTGCAAGAAATCTTTTCTTTCCATCTCAAAGACTGAACTCAACCAAGATCAAAGGTACAGCAATTGTTATTGTTTTGTCTTCTTATTCTTTGTTGTTTTGTATACTGCCTCAAGATCATTGGTTATTAAGAATTGTATTGACACTCGCTTGGTTGATACCTGTTAACGAATGTAAATTTTAAATTATCTTCTTCCTAACTGTGTAATTAACTCTGCGCTGTTTGTAGAAACAAATCATTAAGGAACAGTCAGAGAGCCCCGTTCAATTAATTCTGTGTATGTATGGCTGTTTGGGGAATACAACCAGCAAGAAAATAGAAGATCCAAACGTTAACACTTCTATACAACACAAAAGGAAGAAAGAGCCATGCATTAAGTATTGAGGACATCCCTTTGACTTTGAAAAAGACGAGGGGAAGGACTGAGATTGCATGGTGTGGAGGATCACCCCCAGAGCTTGGAAAGGTCCTTTGGGGACAGTTCAGCGTGAAGGGGAAGTCACTTATTGAATTACATGCCTATACTTTGCTCTCTGGCCGGTTGGGTTACTTGCTAGCAGCTGCATTATGCTAAACACCCTCCCTATTATCACTTTCTGCTAACGTGGTTAAGCATACACTGTGGGAAATCAGCACGGATGGGAGTATTGATCCAAGGGTCCGTTTTTTTGAGAGTTGGAGAGGAGATAGGGGCTTCTGTTCCAAGAATGATAATATTTGTCCCTCAATTCAGCGCTCTCTCTCTCTCTCTCTCTCTCTCTCTCTGAGCTCTCTCTCTCTCTCTCTCTGTCTCTCTCTCTCTCTCTCTCTCTCTCTGAGATGTCCGATTTTAGCTACACGAACTGATATAAATGAGCTTGTCTGTAGCAGACTGCCATAGCTTCCCCATTTCATTTTGCAATGAAGGTGAAAAGAACCCATTTTAGAGCAGCTGAGCCATGAACCTGTGTGTGTGTGTGTGTGTGTGTGTGTGTGTGTGTGTGTGTGTGTGTGTGTGTGTGTGTGTGTGTGCGCGCGCGCATGCGTGTTTCCGAAGCATTTGTCCTCCACTTGACAGAATCGCTCTAGCCAAGGCCATTGATTTAGATCTATGATCATATCTTTCTCGCCTTTTCAGAAAAGTCGCACATGAAATCTTTCAAATTTTTAGATTGGTTTTCTCTAGTCTTCTACCTACACTACAGTAATATTGAACGCTGACAACATCACTCTGTGACGCGTCTAAATTGGAATTGTGTCATCTTATATATCAACTCCTACACCAGGCAAGTTACTATAGCGCCATTGATCTATAGGGGAATGTCTCAGCATTCCCACAACCCATACAGAGAACCATGAGGAACCACGCAAAGAATTCACATCAACACTCAACCAGGGGCAGATCTAGGCATGGGCATGGGTGGGGGGCGATGCCTAGACTGCCCCACCAAACATGATGGCATGCAAAACAACACAAAATTACAGAGATATTTCAAATTAAGGTGCTTATAATTAAAATTATTCGAAACACTACTACTGCTACTAACTACAGTTCTGGCACCACTAAACCACCAGCATTTCATCATTGAAAACAAAACTCTCCGAGTCAGGCTTTATGCATGATGCGTGTCTGTTGCAACTTCAACAACTGATGTTATTCTTTCCATGCAGGTCTTGGATATTATATTCATACTCTATGAAAACTCAAATGATGCAAAATATGATGTATTAGTGCCCCCCACTCGCTACTATCACCAGATAGAGATAGAGTCCAGATAGAGAAGGACGATGGCCTCTTATAAAGTCTTTATTGTGGGGCAAGTGTCCATTTTGAAGTTTACAGCTCGGCAATAGCTTGTGTGGCCAATAGGGTTATTTGACCTTCTCCAATTTGGTCTCAGGGAACGTGTCATTAACATCTTCAATTGTCTTCTGATCGAAGGGGATCATATTCTGAATTCAGCAAGCTGTGCCTCATACACAGCAATGCGGGCCTTTGACTCTTCAATGTAGGCTAAAGCACTGTGTTTGTGTCCACAGGCTCTGGAGCATACCTGGCCATTATGCGGCCTGGGGGCCAAATGCGGCCCTTTGGCTGACTCTGACCGGCCCGTGAAAAGGTTTTAAACCAGTGGTCCGGGAACCACCAGTGGTCCTTGAGAGAGTTCCAGTTAAATATGGAACGTTGGTTAACCAGATGTAACTTTTTGAGAGTGTAAACATAAAACCAAAGGGACCCTTGCGGGTCCATTTGGTTTCATGTTTACACTCTCAAGAGTTAAAATATTCATCATGTGAATTAGCCCAAGTCAACACAACCAGAGAATGTAGATTAATGGTCATTTTCATCTGTATGTTTGACTGGTTTGTTTCCCAAATGCAGCCTGGTGTCGTGGACAAAAGCAAAATAAATCTTTAGTTTTGGGGTCTGTGAAGCTAAAGTGTCATCAAATGGTGGTCCGTGGCTCAAATTCTGAATAAATAGGTGTGTCAAAATGGTTGGTCTTACGCTTACTTTTATTGTGAAATTAAATTAATATTACGCAGACTTTAGTTCAGTCTGCTCCACAATATTTTTGTATGTCATTTGGCCCCTTGGGAAAAATAATTGCCCACCCCTGCTCTGGAGGATCTTCAGTGTGTTGAACTGCTTTTCAAACTCAGCCACCATTACAGGTTGGGCCACAGCACTTTTGTGATAAGCCCAGTCAATCTTTACAGGGGTCTCTTGAAGTGCAGCTACTGTAGCTTGCCACTGATGGCATCACTGCGAGTCTTTAAGGCATTGAACATGCCCCTCAGGTTGGGGCGGCACATTACATGCTCGGCAAACGCCGCCTAGTCTATGGCCTTTGTTGCAAAACGGCAAGCTGCCATGGTGATCTCTCAGCAGCTTTGCTATTCCCTGGACAGGGGCATGCACAGGCCGGATTCAAACACTAGCACAGCAATCATCAAACAGTAGTAGGCTCCGTTTACTTCACACATGGGGTGCGAAACACCCCGTGTTGTGAGGTGATTGTGAGGTCATGTGTCTAAAGCAGTGGTTTTCAACCAGTGGTCCGGGGGCCATCAGTGGTCCTTGAGAGAGTTCCAGGTGGTCCCCAGATGAATCATGGAAAGTTGGTTAACCAGATGTAACTCTTTGATAGTGTAAACATGAATTCAAATGGATCCTTGAAAAGGAATCATTTGGTTTCATGTTTACACTCTCAAGTGTTCAAATATTGATCATCTGAATTAGCCCAAGTCTACACAACTAGAGAATCTAGAAGATTAATGGGTATTATGATCAGCATGTTTGACTGTTTTGTTTACCAAATCCAGCCTGGTATTGTGGACAAAACCAAAATAAATCTTTAGTTTTGGGCTAAAATGTCCTGAAAAGGTGGTCCATGGCTCAAATGCTGAATAAATAGTGGTCCCTGGGATCAAAAAGTTTGACAACTCCTGGTCTAAAGAGTCACGTCTTTGACCTCTGCAGTAAACCACAACGTGACCTCTGTCATGCTCCTGTTGACCCAAGACCAGCAGAAGTAATGGATCAGACACCTGGGCAAGAAGATCCTAAATACTCCTCCCTACTACACATACGCTTGATACTATTATTTATTTTTATAGGAATAGACCTTTAGGTAAGCCCCTCCCCAAACTGCTATGGTCCAATAACAGCTAAGCATAACATGTTTTGCTATATGATAAAACATAACACATTTGTCCACTGCATAGGCATAGGGCATGCCTTGTTGATGGATTTGTTTTTATGTTGAAGAGATTTTGAAGGTCTGGTTACAAAAATGAACCAGTATTTATTGTGTAAAGTCCATGATATTTACAAAGTGTCCTAGGTTGGACAAGAGGGTGTGGGGCTTACCTAAAGTTATATTGCATGTTTAATTGCATTGTCAGCCCAACCTAGGACTATTATGCTATAACCTGGAGGGACTCCTGTTCTGTACGTCTGTTAGGCCAGCCAATGCTTTGCTCATGAGTTACTCAGTGTTGGTGACTCAGACGTTCAGATTGATGATGTATACTGTGTACAGTACGTGCCCCCTCAGTGATGCATGCAGGCATCTCCAACGTTCAACAAATATTTTCAACTGAAAAAGAATGCGGTTTTGAATGGTAGGTGTATGCATTGTTCGACTGAGGTTTGGAGTACTCTCCAAAATGGGAAAGTCAAAAGTGAGTCATTTGGAATATGGAATAATGAAAGATTAATTAGCAGACAATCTGATAAGGTGGTGATGTTTGTGTTGCAATGAAGGACAAGGACACATGCTTTTTTTCCACACTGGGCGAGACATACTGTATGCCGAGTCTATCAGCGGAAATTGTGGTAGTTGTGTGGATCTACCGCCTAACACTAGGATGCCTGAGAGGTCATTCTGACTGTTTTATTGCCCATGAAACTTTCAGAAGAAAAAATAATCTAAATATGAAATTAAGCAAGTGCTAATTCTGGTTAATTTTTTCCAGGTGTACTAGTGCTAAGGAAATTATGTTGATGCTAGAAACCAGTTTTTCCGCCAATGAGTGCCGCGATTGGTCAGGAAAATAGCGTATCCAGTGGAACTACATCCGATGGAGTTACGGATGGACACGTCTGCTGACACAGACTTTCTGCCTTAGCTCGTGCACAAGCTTTCTGTTTCGCAGCGCAGATGTTGTAAGCTTGGAGACAGAGGCCAGTGTTTTCTATTGAGCAGATTCATGGTGTTTGTTGAGGTCAAGTGATGGACATTTTGACATTTAATGTAATGCCCCCTAGCTGGTCAATCTGGTTTATATTTCGGTAAAATATTATTACGACTTATTTGTACCAACAATAGTTGATGCCATTAATTCCAAAGAATAACTCACAAAGGTAACTTGTCTTGACACAGTGATGCCGGTCAACCAGCACCCACTGTTATGTAATGAACAAATAGGTTTGTGATACAGTCTTACACAACACAATGGAACAAAGACTCCTGCATAGTAGCACTCAGGACAACGGTTTGACTTTGAAAAATGCATCCGGGATTTCATTACAATAATACTGTGCACTCCATCATCTCCATGTATCCATGAACCAAGTCGTTAAATTGTACCGTACATATATGTTCATATGCATCTGTGTTGTGGCCTACCATATGTCATGTTATTCCCAGCTGGATTTTTGACTGCACTGTCAGCACAGGACAAACAGGACAAGACCAGATGAGGTACCTTCAGGGCAAGGCCACTGGTGAAAACTCACTGCTCACTTGAGGGTAGGTGTGCACGTGTGTGGGCGTCATGCGTGTATGTGTGTGCACGTGTGCGTAAGTGCAATTTTTTTGCACATGCATGCATCTGTGCGTGTCTTTGTGTGCATGCGGTCAATGTATTTGAGTGTTCATGACAGCTGTATGTGTGTGTGCGCGCATGTGTGTGAACGTGCGTGTGTATTATTGTACTGTGCTGCGCTTATGTGAGCGAGTGTGTGGGGGTGGAGGGGTCACTGCATATGTCCTTGCCTTGAGCTTTCTCTCCATGAAAATCAGTAGAGCTGATGAGAGATTGCTGGCATAGAATGATGTCATTTTATACAGCATGGATGATGCTTAAAGACAGAGAGCTTCACAAAGAACTAAACAGATGAGGCATCTGTGTTGCTTGGGGTGAAATCACAAAAAGAAAAAGAAAAAACATCCTTTGTGTCATATTATGCAAGTAGTAACCCATGAATATATCGAATATTGATATTATACTGCCTGAAAGTATTAATTATGCTGGCATGACAGCCCTCTTGGCATTGCAATGTATTTGTATTGTAACAGTATTATAACAAACAGTATAGGCATACAGCAAAACTAGGTATGTCTTTGTTTATGTATAGTTTATGAGCGAGGGAATGGACGCACTGATTACTTGTAAATTGTAATATACCTTGTATACGTAGTATACCTTGTTGTTGCTATAGCATCTTTTAGCAGATTTGGGGAATATATGTATTTGTAATACGAAAACTCTGTCATACAGTCAAGGTAAAGTACGAAGCATGTAGGAGATCACACCGGATTGAACAAACTTCCAGAAGGCATTCTTCCAAGGACATACAAAAAGGTCTTTCGGTGCTATGCATGACAATATGAAGACACTGGAGTATATTATGGTGAATTGAAAACAGCTAAAAAAAAAAATAATAATAAAAATAATAATTCCAGGTGATAACTTGAGACCACTCATACTGGTCTCAAGTTCATGCTGTACAAATATTACAGTATGACCGGGCGGAGACACTACAGGTGAAATTAAACACAGCATAGAAAACTAGAACTTGTCTTGGTCACCAGGGCCACAAGGAATTAGGCCTTGGGCCATGAGAATAGATGTGTCTGACTCTGTCTGCTCCACTCTGTTCTAGTTTTACGCCCATGGCCTTCTTTACATGAAGAAACAGGGTCAGGTCAGGCGATGATCAACATGGCTGCTGGCTGGGTAGTGTACAGTGCGCACACAGTGGCAGACAAGTATGACCATATGAGACAAGGCATGAATGGGAATGTGAAGCAAAGATTGGGATGGAAAGAGACAGAGAAAGAAAGCAGGGTGGGGGGCACTGAAATAGACAGACAGACAAGCACGGAGCAAAGTCTAAAGGGGAAGCACCAGTGTTTGCTGCCCTCTAGTGACGGATATTCAAATATTTGTAATGCTACAATAATGTCTGTGTGTGTGTGTGTGTGTGTGTGTGTGTGTGTGTGTGTGTGTGTGTGTGTGTGTGTGTGTGTGTGTGTGTGTGTGTGTGTGTGTGTGTGTGTGTGTGTGTGTGTGTGTGTGTGTGTGTGACCCATCATCACCTTTATGAATATTCAAATAGACCATCTGCAACTGCAACATGACTACGGTGTTGAGAGATGAAGTTGAATTATTCATAGGTAGGCCTAGTGTAAAGATAAAGGTGTTTTGTAATTTGTAGATTTAGCACTGATAAGACATGGCTCTTTTTAAAGGGGAATTCCACCCATTTTCAACATTTTCTTGTGAGTGTACAAATGTGAACCATTTGTGTTCCATTTGTATGCTCTCAGAAAAAGAGGTCCTAAAAGAAAAATCGTTAACATGGCGAAACACAACTTGAAGTTGTGTTCCACCATGTTAATGATTTTTTTTCAGACCTCCATTTCTAGGAAACACAAAATGGGGGGCATTTTTATTATTATTTATCCACACAACATCTCTAAGGTATATGGAATAGTAAAATGTTGAAAATTGGTGGAATTCCCCTTTAAGTTTACCATGATTTCCACTATTTTCACTTCCACTACATTACTCTAACAAAGCCAAGCCTATAATCACCTTATCTAGGTTTTCAGTGTAAAGTAAGCCAGACAATATGACATACAACCTTTACAGCTAACGCCTTCAGTGCATTACTGGAATAACAAGTAACACAAACAACAAGTAGCCAAAGGTAGAAACTTTTATATATCAATACCTTGTTGAAAACACAAACACCTCGTTTTAGGGCTGCTTTGTTTGTTGAACACCAGGCATCTATGGCCTTTCACTCCCACAGATTAGCAGAATAGTGCCTGCCTCCCTGCTGCACCAACACACGGGCCAGTGCAGGTTTAATGTTTAAGCTCCCACAGCCAGCCTCTGCTCTCTCACACACATGCACGCACACAGACCCACACACACGGAACTGAGAATTTGATAACGTGAGTGAGTCACCTGAGAGCCTGCTTCTGTGGGCCTGGTGGAGCGTAGTGGGAGTGTAGCCATTTTATGATATGGCAGTTCCTCTGGTCTTACAAGCAGCTCCTCAGTTCCACAGCAAAACAACAACTGTCTGATGGTCAGAGACTGAAGAATTGGATCCTGCATCAAAGAGGTGAGAAGAAAGATTGTTAGTTTTTGAATATAGAGTAGACAGTAGGCATTTATATAATTATCAACAACAATTACATATCGCCAGTGGTTCAACTGGCGTTGTTGTAGGACTGTAGTTAAGCGTGTGGGCTACGCTTCGAAACTGCTCAGGCTGCGGTGAGTCAAAGTCCATGGCTTAAACTCCACTGCAATTTGCCTGGCTTGCTGAAACTTAGGATCTCTCTTAGCCTTTCGTTCAGAGTTGAGTGAGCAAGGAGCTAGGCAAGCTGTGTGCTCTCCCACAGAGGGCTTAAACTATTTCTGACATTGACTGCACAATGTGATGAATGGGTTTTTCCTAGTATCTCAAAGGAGAGGCCATTGTGTACCATTACAGCAGGCTTTATGCAAGAGTGTAGGAGGAAAGCAGTCTCTCGCAAATTGACTACAGTAGCTACAGTATGAACTAATTTACTGGTATTAAACATTTCAACAACACAACTGAACAGCAACGCGTATAAAGTTTATGAGCATGAGTCTGATGACATGTTATAGAGGGCATAGTATGTACCAATATACCAGAATGTACATTGCAATGATACATTTGAATGTGTACGCAAAGTAAAGTAAGGTTTATGACCTCTAGGCAGTCATTTATACTTAGTTTTAGTCAATACCTAGTTGGACATCAAAGTGGAAACTATATCCAATTCCCAAGCTTTCGATGTGTGAAAGGGCATTGCGCAGAGAGCTTGTACTCTACTGCACATTTTTCAAGCACAACTAAGTATTAATCAGACATTAAACTGACCATGAGTCTCTTTTCCATTGTACAGTTACTTCTCCATCAATCGTCCGTTCTTTGGTTAACCAACTGAGGAATTCAGCACATTGGGACCAAGTGCCCAAAGCGTGGTTTGGGAAGACCATCCTTCCTGTGGGCATGGTCCAGCCCTTCTCCAAAGGAGGGTCCATAAGGGACGCTCCAGTACCTGTATGGGTGGATCATCCACCTGCACCAGACAGCATGTATGATGATTCTGCCAGCTCCGTGGGCCGTACATCCAGCATCCCACCACAGGTGCCAAAACACAGCGGTGCCAATACTGGGAGCATGAAGGACAGACTGAAATCTCTCCTCCCTCAGTCATGGGGGAGTGTTGTACAGAGATGGGTCAAGCAAGAGGTCACTGAAGCAGTCAGGAGAGATGACACTGACCTGGTCAAGAGAGATGACAATGACCTGTTCGAGAGAGATGACTCCGATCATGACTTTGAGAGCACACCTCAAAGAGATGAGTTCAAGATCCTTCCCAATGGCACCAGGGTGAGTCCGCCTGTCAGCCCCCTACCGGAACGCAGGAACTCGGTGGGCTACTCCAGCCATGGCTCTCAAAGACCTTTATTGAGGGACAGCCCGATGGATGACCTGTTCCCTCCGTGTCCAGGAGAGGAATCGCTCCTGTCCAGTATCCATCCGGCGGAGTACTATGCCGAGAAGGTGGAGGTCTATAGAATGAAGTACTCGTATCTTAAATCGTGGCCTGGGCTGCTCAGAGTCCTCGCCGGAGTAGAACTTCTCTTCGGAGGCATGGTAGTTGCCTGCGTCATTGCCTACATCCAGAGAGACAGTGAGTGGTCCAACTCCTACGGACAATATAATGGGGCGTACAACAACGGTTTGGGCTTGTCCGGGTACTCCTACCGAGGCCCCATGACCCCGTTCGTCCTGGCCGTGGCCGGGCTCTCCTGGGTCATTACTATGATTCTTCTGGTGATGGGGATGACCATGTACTATCGCACCATTCTCCTGGACTCTCTCTGGTGGCCGCTCACGGAGGCGTTCACCAACGTCGCCCTGTTCCTGCTGTACATGTCGGCAGGGATCGTGTACCTCAACGATCTGAACCGCGGAGGACTGTGCTACATGACGGTGGGCGTGAATCCCATCATGGCCAATCTGTGTCGGGTGGACGGGGGCCAGATGGCGGGGACAGCATTCATCTTCATCAACATGCTGATGTACCTGGTGAGCTTCCTGGTGTGTCTGAAGATGTGGAGGCACGAAGCGGCACGTCGGGAGATGGAACATATTAGGAATACGGTAACAGTTTGTCTCATTCCTTGACATTCCTATCTGCACCTGTTGTAACCTATGCCTTGCTATATCTTCCAACCCGGGTGCTAACTCTCAGTAGCAACATAATTATTGTTTTTGAGGGGTGCCAACTATGGACGAGCATATAGGTCTACTGAGATGAGCTCATGCAGGCAACAAAAGAGAAGGAACATCCGCAACACTAGTTTCTAGAGCTCCAACAGTTGCAACAAATTGTTACATTCTGACCGACTGGGTCTTCATCAGGCAGATATTTTCATCCAGCACCTGGTCTGAATATAAGCAATGAGAGTGAACAGAACACAGTCTTCTCTGTGAACTCACGCAGACAACCAACATTACCAAACAATAACCCCCCCATAAAGAGTAAACACAAAAAGGACAAGTAAGGGTAAATCAGTTGACTACAATAACGCACATGCTTCTTCATGTACCTATTTATAATAATGATGGCCTTTGTAGTAAGTCTGTGCCTCCTACTATACATCACATTGTGTGAGAAGGCTGAGTGAGTCATGATGCAACTTGTAGAGTTAATGCAGGTGCGGGATCACTGCTCTGTCTGTCATCTTTAGTTTAAGAATAGAAAAATGACACATCAAAACAGTACATTCAGGTACTAGAGCTGTTGAAACTTAGTGAGTCAACAATAGATTCAACAAATGGTATAGTGCCTTGATCCAAGGTGGATTACATAAATTGTGCCGTAAATTCACCCATTCACACACCAATGACATGAGAGGAAACCAAGCAATGCACCAAATGCACATCAGAAGCAATTAGGGGTTCTGTGTCTTGGTCAGAGACACTTCAACACTAACTCTAGGGTTTAAACTGCAATTTGCAATTCTGATCCAGCCACTCTACCCCTGAGCCACCACCTACATCTCGAAACGACTTTGAAGAATGTCAAATGTAGTGTGATGTGTGTGTTGTGTCTGTCGTTGCATGTGACTTGCAAGGCCAATGCATATTTACACACAGACACTAGTTGTAACACTAAAATACATGCTACTCAGTTCACTACTTTAAACTGATGTTCAAAGTAGTTTGCACTATGTTTGTATTTACGGTATAGAAATTATTAGGCTACTGATAGCAACAAGAAGTAATTTGTTACATCCGCTGAAGGCATTTTAGGTTAATTTGTCAAAAGAGGACAAATGTGATTTAGTTAGTTTCCCCACATGCTTTCATATTTATTTCACATTTATTATAACATTTCACATATAATTGCTGTGTGGAAGCTTGTTTTTGTAATACTGTCGGATAACTGATCTGACCATATTTTCCTGCCCTTTCTCTTTGACCAAAGGGAGAGCCTTATTCCTCTGTCCAGTTGGCCCAGACTAAATCCAAGCGGATTGCATTTGAAGATGAAATGGATGCGTGTCGAAGAGAGAGCAACAAACACGTTAAACTGCACTCATCTATGACAAGGTTCCACGAGGACCCTGTTAGCCTAAACCAAGCTGTTCCTCCCAGCTACGGACCCAAAATACACGTCATTGCAGATTATATCTCGTGAGTGTCAAGCTTTTTGAGTGGTGATAACCACTCCTATACAGTATGTGGCTCTGTCTGTCTGTGTGGATGAGCACAGAAGTGCTAAGCCAATACCACTGGATGTCACTGTTTCGCAGCGTCTTTCTCGCGCGCACACAAGTACAATATAGTACAGTACAGTACCACTCACTTCAGACGTGTCACTCTGATTTTAAGGGGATGAGTAGTTGTTTCAGTGAACTTGTTGCATTGTGCCGGAAAAATAATGTTCTTCATTGAATTGGAATGTTGCTAATTATGACAGCTAATAACTAAATAGTAATGAAAAAATTGCAAATGTCAAGGTTTGCTTATCCTATTGCCTATCCACACATTGTACACTGCAGGTTAGTAGATATATAGCAAATCTACTGAATATCTAAGTCAAGGGAAATATGTACCATCAAGTCTTGAGCGACTCCGAGAGACTCTCTCGGTTATCCTTTGTTTTGTAATATGAAAAAGTAACATTGTCCGATGTCAACCCTAATCTTCTCACAGGAAATACCCAGAGATCTGCTCTGCGGAGGAAAGGGAGATGTACAAAGCCGTGTTTAATGACCAGTATGAGGAATACAAGGAACTCCACAGGGAAGTCAGTGCCGTCCTCATGAAGTTCAGACAGTTAGACGCCATGATGGCCAAGCTTCCAAGAGACTGTGCAACCACACAGGTGAGAGACAAAGTGTGCAATAGTACGTGCTTCAGATATTGTGGTGCAATTCTCAATCGCTGAGGTGTAGCAGGTATGGTGTAAGTCTCCTCATTGGCTGCATGGCAGCAAATCAGCTCTGGGGCCTCTGTAGTAGGCCGAAAGCCTATACCACCAGGCCTGGGCCTGGGCTTACCAAATAATTACGCAGAATAATTAAAATCTGCAATTCAAAAGGTTCAGAAATCACCTGACCCCCCAATTAAAAATGTCACTATACTCCCCGGCTTTGTTCATCATGAGTTGAAGCTCTTGATGACTGGTTTTAATTATTATGAATAATTATTTGGTAGGCCCAGGCCCAGGCCTGGTGGTATAGGCTTTTGGCCTAGCCCAAGGCCGCAGACCTGATTTGCTGCCATGCAGCCAATGAGCACGGACCCACACCTGATTTGCTGCCATGCAGCCAATGAGAGGACTTACACCATACCTGGCTACACCAAGGCGATTGAGAATTGCACCCATTGTCTTTCAAGTGGCATTAGGGTGCAGTTATGTTAATAAGTAAATTGACTAATTCCTTGTGTTATTTTGCATCAACTCCAGCTCCTTTCCGGAAGAGAATCCTGTTAATTTTTCTCATAGACAAGTATTTATATAAAAACGTATATTGCGGACAAAGCCAACTCAGTTGTGACACATCATGACAACAAACACAATTGTTTTTGCATAAGAAATTACGGTATTAGAAAGATGAAAAACAGCAGGTTACAACACTTTTTTGTTGTTGTTCTTCTTTGTAATTATTTCTTTGCTGCAAAGTATTGTGTTTATTGTCATGATTTGTCATGACCTTTAATTTTGTTTGTGCGGTGCTTAAAAAGGTTTTTAAATAAATACTTTTTGAAGTCTATGCAGGAAACGAAGGGGAATTCTGTACCAGAACAGGCTACGGGGCAGGGCTGGGGCGCTCTATTGTCATGGGATCATTGACATTCCTCATTCAGTTCAGGCCCAATTGTGAAGGCGACTAATTTAGATTTAACCTGTTAAACCATTTTATATGCAAATATGTCTCCGGTCCCTACATTATGATATTATGGCAGAGTTGCTTGACATGCATGTTGTATTGTAGCTCACCTTTTTACTCTATTCCGTTCACTATGTGTTTTGCCTATAGGAGCAGAGGAGAATTCAGGAAGTTGTGAAGAAGTTTGAGCAAAAAAAGAATGTAAGTGATGGATTCAGATACATAACAAGCGGCTTGGGATTTACCTCGTGTTCCCAATCTGCTCACTGTGAAACAGCCTGCAAACATAATTTAGAAATCATTCCAACATTTAACAGAGAGATGTATTAGAGGTGTTACTGTTGTCCAAACACCCAGGTAATTATTTGTTTTTCGTGTTTTTTATGAGGTTCTCCACCCATGCGGATAATATTCCTGCCACGATGAAATGTGGCAGCCTCTGGGAGTTCCCATAAAACATCTGTGTTAATTACATGAAATAATCAGACTATAGCCCAGAATACTAAATGGAAAGGAGAGAGCGAGAGAGAGAGAGAGAGCAAACAACCCACTTTTAATTTCTTGACTAATGCTATGACAAAAAATGTTCAACTACCCTTTTTCTATGATGAAAACTTCTGTACATAATAACTAAAAGTAAGAATATATATAACAACAATTCCGTCAAAGAAAAACCAATCGACTAAAGCTAGACTAAGATTAAAAAACCTTAAGGTTAAAAACCTTAACCTTAAGATTAAACTTTTTAGACTTATGACCGATTCTAAAAATGTCTCCTAAAAAGGTATTCTGGAAACATTTAATTAATTAAATAAAATATGTTAGCACAAAGGTGTGTGTAACACACAGGGGCAGCCGTTTAAAATTAAAATCAAAATGTGGTGTTAAAACTAAAACTGTTCTCAATAGACTGTTTGTTTGATCCCTCAGGACCCTTCTTTCCTGGAGAAGAAAGAACGCTGTGACTATCTGAAAGCCAAACTAAGCCACATTAAAAAGAGGATCCACACTTTTGACCAGAACACTGTGGCAAAGGGTCGATCATGACTGAGGAAATCGGACATGGACGTTTTGCTCTTAGAAACATACGTCACATGATATAGCCTACACTCTGTCAATCCTACAACCCCATTCACCTGTTCCATCTGTCTTTGTGTATTAGCACCAATGGTGCTAGGTTGGTTGGTACTGCAAGTGCTATGGCTGATATGGACTGCAAGTGCTACGGGCTGAGATGGAGCTTGAAGAGGTGTGTTTCCAATGGCAGAAGGTACACAGCTAAACTCCAGTTCCTAGCATGCCCCAAAAGTCAAGTCCCAAACGTGGTGGGTGCTCTTAGTAGTGACCATTGCTGCACAGGACTAGGTTTGAAGGCCACATAGTTCGTTGTCTAGTCTAGTGAATATAAACTTGCTCAGGGGTGTGGTATGGATTGTTTGGAAATATCAAAGAGAATAGAACTTTAAGCATTACAAAACCTATGAAAGCAGAAGATTTTTTTTTAATTCACATGTGATTTATTTTCTTTTGTAAACTACCAATAAATACATTTTGTATTTTTTTTAAACATTGTGTGTAGTGTGGTTTAGTTTGTACAGAGTGATGGTTGTATAATTACTGAAAAGGCCAATTAAAGTTACAGGTATGGTGGGTGCGATATGTAGTTTGAGAGTACCATAATGACAGTAATCCTTAATAATATTCTATCATATTCTTTGGAGAGAAATGGGGCTATAGCACTATATATATATGCAGTGTGTGCGCGCGCGTGTCCGTCCAGCTGGTGCTCGTTCAAGGTCAAGGCAGTTACGCATAATGTATTCTAAGTTAGCATGTACCTGTAAAAACATATATTGTCCTGCTCATTGCTGTGCACAAATTATGTATACTATACATAAATCTTTGTGTTTAAGCACAAAATTAATTTTGAGAAGAGGCAAATTTCCACACTTCACTCACACTATGCAGCCCCCCCCCCCCCCCCCCCCCCACACACACACACACTCAATCACTCTACATTTGTGTGACCCCAGGCCGAATATAATGGAATAACCCTGGCTTATATGCAAGCCACTTTAAACCTAGGCCACAGGGCTATATGGGTAGACCTTCCCTATAACAGAACACGGCGTGCTCATCTCCCTTGTGAAGTTCATTAATCATTACGTAGTCTTGCGTGGCGGGAGCAGGTCCCCAAGTGAGGTCTGCTGTTAGATCAGAGTCGTATAACAACAACAAACCAACACGTTATTCAGTCTCCATCGAGAGGTAGAGTTTTAGAATGAACTATCGAAAATGTAGAAGAAACTAAAATAAAATATGGTGCCAAAACTCTATAGATGGAATTACTCAACGATTGCAGCAGAGCAGGGTGAAAGTTGAAAGCTTGGAATCTTCATCGGACATAGGTAAGATATCCATCTCCAATTATAGACAGGCTACTACCGGCATAGACAGTGTAAATTTTTGACCTGTTATCACAATTAGATGAGGGATATGTATTATAGAACAAAGTTTAAACAAAGTTTGAATATTCCTTTAATATAAATTCTGTGGCTGAAAATGAAACCTGACCATTTTTAATGGAAATTATCACATCCATGGCCTACGATTTTTATGGTTTCTAATGTTAATAACAGCCTCAGAAAGGACACATAACTTGAGTTTTGGCTAGCTTTGATGTGTGGTAGCCTCTCATGAATTTGTAGGTCAGGCTTTTGAATTATTCACCGTACCCTGGTTATACGGGTGAGAATAAAACCCTGTGTGCGTGCTTGTGTTGTCTTCGAGTGTCACGTATAGCAGAGAGATGAGAAAAGGAACAGAAAAGAGTGAATGCGTTCAATTCATTTTTGCTTATTTGTGAATGCAAATGTGCCCCTCCGCCGTGTAATTCTCTGAGGAGACCAGTGAGTATGCATGACTAGGGCTTCCTGGCCTCACGGATACATCATCATATCATATATAGGCCACCATGCAGCAAACACCTGCATGCATAGTTGCCTCAAGTGGCCTCTGATCAGCTGTCTGTCTGAATTATTGAAGCCTCTTGGATTTAGTTCCACTGCACTGATGAAGCGTGTGTGTGTGTGTGTGTGTGTGTGTGTGTGTGTGTGTGTGTGTGTGTGTGTGTGTGTGGTGTGGGTGTGAAGAGAGAGAAAGACAGAGAGAGAGAGAGAGAGAGAGAGAGAGAGAGAGAGAGAGAGAATTGTTTAATTGGAGGAATGGTTGAGAGACATTAGAGATAGATTGCTAGGTTTGTCATTATTTAAAATTGTCTATGTTATTGTTCAAATGCTAAGTTGCTAACATAAAATATGTATGCAATTTGTTTCTAGGCCTCCCTCCTCTGGCGGACACCCACACAACTCCGTCTCCACCATGTTCGAGGCTCGGCAGTACGACAGACCCCTGGCGTACAATCCTGGCAGCTCCTGCTTCAGCGTCAGTTCATCCAGGAATCGCTGCTAACCAACCAGTGTCCATCCTGCCGAGTTCTACGCAGAGAAGGTGGGGGTCTGTATAGCATAGCATGAAGTACTCGTATTGCAAAACGTGGCCTGGGATGCTCAGACTCCTCGGCGCAGTACAGCTTCTCTTCGGAGGCATGGTCGTCACCTGCGTTATAGCCTACATCCAGAGAGACAGGGAGTGGTCCAACTTCTATAACGGGACACACAGCAATTTGTCGGGAAAGTCCTACCGAGGCCCCATGACTCCCGTTATCCTGGCTGTCGTCGGGCTCTCCTGCGTCATTACTCTGATTCTAATGGTGATGGGGATGACCATGTACTATCGCACCATTCTCCTGTACATTCCCTGGTGGCCGCTCACGGAGGCGTTCACCAACGTCGCCCTGTTCCTGCTGTACATGTCGGCAGGGATCGTGTACCTCAACGACCTAAACCGTGGAGGTCTATGTTACAAGACGTTGGGCGTTCATCCCGTCCTGGCCAATCTATGCCGGGTGGAAGGGGGACAGATGGTGGGGGCGGCGTTCATCTTCATCAACATGCTGATGTATCTGGTGAGCTACCTGCTGTGTCTGAAGATATGGAGGTATCAAACCGCACGCCGGGAGAAGGAGCGCATTATGAACATGGTAACAATTTGTCTCATTTATGGACGTTGGAGCACTGCATGGTTGCCGTTCTCATCGGAAAATGTGAATGAAGAATATTACTTGACTTTCGAGACATATTGAAGGGATGTAATGGTGATGTAATTGTACTTGAGTTTTCCTCACTCCCTGCTCTGCCCGCACACAAGTTGGCACTCGACAGAGTGCAGTTCTAGTTAATTAATGCTAGAAAATGATAGAAAACCTCAACTTTATTGTCTAGTAGTAGTCTCAGGTTTTTTGTTAAGGATAGTATGACACATATAAACATACATTTGGGGATAATGCTTAGGTTGCTAAGACTGACAATAGGTTCAAAACATGTAATACGTAATGGGACTCTAGACGTAACAGTAAGATATATGCTGTTCTTGAGAAGGATTTAATTAAAATGCATATATTGTTTTTTTCCCAGACAAAGCATGTTGCTTACTTCACAATACATGAATTAATAAAAGTATTACTGCTTGCAAAAAAGAGCCAGGTTGCTAAAACAAAAAGGAGGGTTAGCTGTATACAGTTCATATTATGCTTAAAATTTTAACATTTAACTTGAAATTTTTGTAGAGGCTCGTTTTTACCTGATCTGGTGATATTTTGTATTCCCTTTGTCTTCCAATTTGCCCAGACCAAATACAAGAGGAATATGCTTGAAGATGAAATAGTTAAGAAGAAGATTGCCCCAACCGCAAAGTATGTTTGATTATTTCTCTGCATTTCTTCCTTTCTTCTTTATGTGTGTTGACTCAGAATGTGATTTAACAGAAAGGCATGGGTGTTCAAGAGGGCATGTGGCAAAAATACTGATCTTTCCCCTCTGAGTTAACTTTTATTTTGCATAACCTTACAGATCATACCCAGGGATACCCACTGTGGAGGAAAGAGAGATGTTCAAAAAAAAGTTTTATGAACAGTATGAGGAATACAAGGAGCTTGCCAGAGAAATCAGCCCTACCCTTGTGAAGATCAGACAGTTAGAGGACATGATGGCCAAGTTTCCAAAAGACGGTGTGACCAAAGAGGTGAGAGAAAGAGAGAGATACTTGTTGGCTATTAATCCCAGCCAAACCCACATTTTTATACTAAATAGTGACATTTCTCATTCAGGTGAGCTCCAATTGTCAAGGCTCATAATTAAAGGTTTAACATGTTATGCATTTTATAAATCTCTGTCCCTATATTATGATATCAGGGCAGAAAATGTCTGACAAGACATTAGATTAAAATCTTTGAAGCATGTGGTTAGATGATAGATTTCCCCATTTCTTTAAACAGTTCTTTGCGTCATTAGGCCTATTTAATTTGAGAATGCAAGATATTTTAATCTGCAAAGCAGTGCTACATCATATGGTCCTCTTCTTGTTGTACTGTAGCTCACGTTCTGTTCTATTCAGTTTCAATATTGCTCCTTCCCAATAGGAGCAGAGGAGAATTGAGGAAGTTCTCAAGAAGTTTGAGCAAAAGAAGAATGTAAGTGATGAATTCATTCAGATACAGAATTCAGAAACATTTAGTAATATTTTCAACATTTAACTGAGATATTAGATATTAGATGTATAGGTTAATTGGAGAAAGCCTACTGTTTGTGTTGAAAATTACTTTTTGTTTTATTGTCATAAATATGATTTTGCAGACTCATTTTCATCTCACTTATTTATTCAATGTCAGATATTCACTCTCTCAAGACTATGCTTATCTGGAGATTTATTTTATTGAACTCAACATGGGGTGGCAGGAGCTCATGGGTAGAGTAATCAGATAGAACCACTCGCCTCCCAAATTGAGCTAGCACCAAAATTAGTGAAAAACTCCTGGCGGAAAATCTAGCGCTTTTTTGCTAGTGAGTTGGGGCGAAGTTGGTTGACAGGTGCCAGAGATAAAACCCTCGTTTTTCACCATAGAGTCCTCCTTCCTTCCTTACTTCCTAGAA
Source organism: Benthosema pterotum (assembly GCA_039105355.1). Taxonomy (NCBI): domain Eukaryota; kingdom Metazoa; phylum Chordata; class Actinopteri; order Myctophiformes; family Myctophidae; genus Benthosema; species Benthosema pterotum. The sequence continues at coordinate 27,122,576 of CM076976.1, forward strand.
CCACATTGGTAACCAAACGGACCATTATAGATCTGTAACTCTTGAGATCGAAAAAAGAAACCGAATAAACATCTTATATTTAAACATCATTTCAAGAATATACACATTTAGAAAATATAGAAGAATAGCTATTTTTACCAACATTTTGCCACTTATTTCTCCTAAATTGGTCTGAGACTAAACTCAACATCAAATGGTGGTCCAAGGCTAAAATGCAGAATAAATATTGGGCCCTGGTATGGAAATGGTTGAAAAACACTGCTCTAGAGCATTCTAATGCATTTTGGATTTTGGCAGTTGGCAACACTGGATGGAGAGCTTGAGCATCTGACACTGCGGTTGTGTCTCAATAGATTGTTTCTGTTTGACTCCACAGACGCCTTCCTTCCTGAAGAAGAAAGAGCGCTACGATGAGCTGAAACTTATATTAAGCATTTAAGCTACTTCGAATTCTGTGACAAAGAGCCAGCCGGTCGAGAGGAATTTTGCTTCTAGAACATACTCCATACATTTAAGAAAAATCATAAGCTACTGTCAGTTCCATATCTCCAACTGTTCATCATCTAATTGGTAACTTTGTGTGTAAAAACTGTTAAATATGAACCAATGGTGCTAATGTGACATTTTATATGACCAGGGCTACACATTGTGTGGAATCATCAAAGAGAAGGGAAATCAAGATATAAACTCTAACTATTACATTACAGAACTAAAATTCACATTTTGCCCAACACCTATGAAACCATATACTGTAATGCAGGCTTCTTCCATATTCTTGCATGAATATAGGTAAGCCTAATCATGCATTCAGTCAGGACTTATTGTCCTGATAACAACATTTACGGTACAGTTATAGTTTTGAATTCACCATTTTTTTCTATTGTAAACTAGTAATAAATTATATTTTTCTAAACATGGTGTGAGGTTTTTGTATGCTATTCGACCAAAGGTTGTTGTTAACTATGGAATCTTGCATTTCTTGTGTTATGGACCATATGGTGCCCCCAGGACTCATGACATCATTTGACATCATCGAGGATGAAGATGTGGAGACTGATATCATAGTAAATGTAACCTGCTGCGGCAATTAAGCCGATCCCTGAAGATCCCTGATGCCATCAATAAAGGCCAGGAACTCTACATTTGACCCCAAACCGGTGCATTCAGACTTGGATGGTTAAAGCCGCACAACATTTGTTTCCAGTTGCTGGCGTTGCTTTTGTTTTTTACGCATACCAGCCAGCGCCTCAGTTCACCCCGTTCATGCCGCGCCCGTTTGCGGGCGTCTTTGCATTGACTTTGTAGGTAATTGCACTGCTTTAACCATTCAAGTCCGAATTGCGTCTTTGCTTTGACTTTGTATGTAATCACGGTCACGCACAATCACGCTGCTTTAACCATCCAAGTCCAAACACGCTGTTATAGATCTACAGATATGTTAGAACCTGTTCTAGCATTCCATGATCCTTCCCATCCATTCTTCCTCTTTGACGTCTCCCTTTTGACTCATACCTGTACATTAAAAATTTCAAATTCTAGACCTGCCTGCCACAAAGTTATTAGCGCAGCCACACCTGGTAGCCGGCGAAAACTGCACTTCTCAACAGGCTCTAAAATGAAGTAATGGCAGGCCGGCAATACCTGGGGCCTCATCAAACTATGTACACTCAAGAGAATGTCCCCACTACCACCTTTAGATGTCCTCTGTTCTGACATTCCTTCTCTCCAAGAACTGTGCAATTAGCCCTTCTCAAAACCTCACACTTTGTGGCAGGGTTTAGTCATTGTCCAATGCCAATCCAAGTAGCAACTGTTGTTATGCAGGATTTCTTGGTCAAGCGTTCCTCTACTAACGTGCCTAATGGACAAGACTTAGTGAAGGGCTAATTATATGTACTGTATAATTGGTACTTGGACAGGAGATCTCGGGCCGCCGCGAACTCGGACCGAGCAAAACTGCGGAGATCTCGGCTAGGTGGTGTGGAGAAGTCGGCTAGGTGGTGTGGAGAAGTCGGCTAGGTGGTGTGGAGAAGTCGGCTAGGTGGTGTGGAGAAGTCGGCCAGGGGGTGTGGAGAAGTCGGCCCATTAGACATGCATAGGCACCTTTATCACTGCATATCATAGACATGCATAGGCACCATTATCACTGCATATCAACCATTATCAGGCCATATACCAACCATCATCAAGTCTTTTATGCTTGATATGTCTTGCTGTTGTGACAATAGACATGTATATAGGCACCATTATCACTGCATATCAACCATTATCAAGTCATGACAATAGACATGTATAGGCACCATTATCACTGCATATCAACCATTATCAAGACATATGCATGTTCAATAATACTGGTTTACTCTCAACTAGAGTTGAATAATTAACTTCTATGCTTTAGGATACAAAATGTTTGTTTTGACTATAGCAATGGTTAACAGGTTGACACATGCCTGAACTCCCAGAGTTGAATAGCCTAAATACATATTTCACTCTTTACCAGAGTTAAAGTAATTAGACAATAACACATATTTAAAACAGTTTGAAACATTGTGGATGTGTTCTTCCAAACTGCAGCAGGACTAGGGTTGAGGAAAGGAAACGGAACTTTAGACAAGAATAATGTAATAATCACTTTTATACACTTTGAGCTCCCAAGTATAATGTTACATTATACTTAAACATCTGAATTACGTAATTTTCATTTCCCAATTGTGGGAAACAGTACACAGCAAAAATTGGAGAGTTAAAATTTCAGGGTTACATATTTCAGAGTTGATTTCAACTCCCAAAGTGTATTTCAACACCTTTAGAGTTAAATTGGCTTCAGTGTTGGAGTTATTTCATAGAGTTGATCATGTCAGAGTTGTCTGGAGTTAATTTTACTTTAAAGTTATTGAAGCCATTAGCAAGCAATTTCACCTCGGGTCCAAGTGTGAACATACCCTCAGCAATTATCAGTCAATCACATCACTTTTGCTGGACCAGGGAAACAAAGCAGTCAATTCACTAGATCAACATGACAATTAATCTTCTACATTCTGTTGTAGCCTTAAAAAGTGCACAATAATAAGGATAATGATATACAAGGGCCTAAAACAGCTGACACTAGCTCACTAAGTAACTAACTATTCCACAGACATGGGCCGACCTCTCCACAGCCGCGGCCCGACCTCTCCACTCCCCCGGCCCGACCTCTCCACAGCCGCGGCCCGACCTCTCCACAGCCGCGGCCCGACCTCTCCACAGCCGCGGCCCGACCTCTCCACACGATTCGGGCCGACTTCGCGGCGGGCCGACTTCTCGTGCTATACTGTATAATTGGTACTTGTACTGCGAGTAGTACCGCACAGAGTAAACTATGAGTAGAAATAGTCGTCCTGTACTGTAGTAACTCATACTGTACTGCACTCATACTGTTCGTACCGTAGTCAAGCATATAGGGATCCACATTGCTGAGTTGACCATTTTTAACATTTTACTAATAGGCTACTATATAGTTGGTGAATTGCATTTTGAAGACATCATTAATAAGATGTGCTTCACCATGTCAGACCACCCTTTCTACGAAACAGAATGATGGGAGTTTAATTATTGCAACACAACTGTAAGGTACATTATTACCCACATAGCGTACCTGTAGTGAAATGTTCAAAATGGGTGGAATTCCCCTTTAGAGGTGGGGTGAATTGAAATTGAAATCATTTTTCACACTTTTAGACCACATCTGTGGTCATTACAGCCATAGCCAACAATACATGCTGATGTAAATATCTACATCAGTACACAGATGACTCACGTGACAAGACGGGTACGTGCAACTTAAGGCTGCCCTCAAATTCACCCCAAGGTTAACCTTTTGAACTACATTTAATCGTTTGGTATGTCTTGTCTGGAAGCAAACCACAATGCCGGTCATATTCTCTGAACAGCATCTGCTGATGTTTTTTTTTTTCTAAGAAATTAGGTCAACCTTAGTTCAGTTAAGACCTGACAATTTCCATGCTTAATTCATAGATTGCATTATTGCCAACTAACAATTCTTAAAGCAGGATATGCACAGACGCTGCTATCTTCGGCTGGGGGTACGTGACTCCTAGAATGCGACAGAAGGAGGTGAGGGGCCCATGTCCAAATCAGCTTGCCTGCCCACCTGTGACAACTTTTATTTTCCCTTATTTGGCAACTCTCAGAATTCGCCACATGTGACATATATACCGTATACACACTACTGCAACTGTAATAAACGCTAGAAGAGATTGTGAACTCAACAAGACTCCTACTTACACACACTCAAGGGGTTTCTGACCAGATCAGACGACGGCAGACGACTTTGTGAATTACCAAAAAATGCCAAAAAAAAGAACATTTTTTTTTACTTCCAGAAAACAAAAACGTGCTGCGTGATGACATATACATTATCACATCCATAAAAGCCAATATAAGTTATGCTGACCTGTTTTTATCCCATTTCTGAATCGTCGTCCAAAATCACAGGTGTCTTGAATAGAGTTAGAAATATTCCGTTTTTAATCCCGTTCTGGCATCCAGACATTGTATTACTGGGCTTAAACTCAATCGTGATGATTACTACCCACTGAGCACAACACGGTTAAAACACGTTTGGTCTAAGTGTAACACGCGATTTACACCGGCTAGATGGGGTGTTATATGGTGTTTTTTTTAGACCGGCTTATTTTTCGGGTGTTGAATACATATTGATAAAATATAACAACCGTACGTTGCATACCTGATCTCTGCATGCAGCCTAAACACATTTAAGGGTTGTTAGTGGGTAAATAAGCTTGGTGTTTATCTAGCCACCTTTTACACGTGTTGACAACACCGCTATTAGACGTGTATCCTACACCAAATCTAGACCATTGCCTTTAATGTCTTAATGAAAACTCTTTATTTGAAGGAACAACTGAATGCTCCATTAATATCTCCAAATGTTGTAGGAAAAAAACGTTTTATTAGCTATTTAATGAAGTTACAAAACGTTTAGTGTTGAAAACGTATTTTTATTAGACCTGCGCAGTGACGGCACCAGCCTTGTTCCACTAGTGGATTCCTCATTCATTTTCCTCATAGACTTTTCGAAAATGGTTAATAAAAACACTGCCGCGACCAAAGCCAACTCGGGTCGTGACAAATCATGACAACAAACACAATATCGTCATATAATATATAATAGACCTATTTCACAGCCAGCGCGTGCTGCCCTCTAGTGGGGATAATGGGGGGACACCGACACTGGGGGGGACCCGACCACTGACTGTCATTGCACAAAACAATGGCCGTTTGTGCAATGACAATCTTGGTCGGGTCCCCCCCAGTGTCGGTGTCCCCCCATTATCCCCACTAAAGGGCAGCACGCGCTGGCTGTGAAATAGGCGTATTGGGAAGAAGTTGAAAACGGCATGATACAAGAGTTTTTGTTTCGTTTTTCATCTTAGAAATTATTTGATTGTCCCAAAAGTTTGTGTGTGTCATCATGATTCGTCACGACTCGAGTTGGCTTTGTCCGCGGCGTAATCGTCTTTATATAAATTATTTTCGAAAAGTCTATGAGAAAAATGAATGGGGAATCCATTTCTGGAACAGGGGCAGTGACGTCACTGCGCAGGTCCGTCACCATGACCACTAGATGACTGCGCATGCGCGAAGTGCCGGGGCATTTTTTGAAGAAGCACAGAGAGGAAATACACATCGCGTCGAGTATTTCCTGGAATAAACCTCAATATTTCATCCAATCCCCCCCAAAAAAGAAGCGAGTTGCGCGTGCAGCAATGGTGAGTGCTAACAGAAGTGGTTATTTCATGTTTTACTATCGTTTTGGTTAATTTTACCGTGCTAATGTAAATGGAGGAGGAGGAGGAGGAGGCGGCGGCGGCGCACATGAAAAATAAGGGTGCCTCTAGTCCAGGGGTTTTCACCAGTGGTCCTTGAGAGGGTTCCAGGTGGTCCCCAGCTAAGTTGTTTTACCAGACCCTTGCGGGTCCATTTGGTTTCATTTTTACACTCTCAAGAGTTAAAATATTCATCATCTGAATTAGCACCACTTAATTACGAAGTTTACACTGTTTTGTTTCCCAAATCCAGGCTGGAATTGTGAACAAAATAAAAATAATTCTTTAGTTTTCGGTCTTTGGCTAAAATGGTGGTCCGTGACTCAAATTCTGAATAAATGGTGGTCCCTGGTGTCAAAAAGGTTGAAAACCCCTGCCATAAATGACCATTAATCTTCTACATTCTCTAGTTGTGTAGACTTGGGATAATTCACATGATGAATATTTTAACTGTTGAGAGTGTAAAAATGAAACCAAATGGACCCGCAAGGGTCCATTTGGTTTCATGTGTACGCTCTCAAAGAGTTACATCTGGTTAACCAACTTTCCATCATTTAGCCTGGGGACCATCTTGAATCCACCTGTTGAAAACCCCTGCTCTACATGAACTAGTGTTTCCCAAGCCTTTCCATGCCAAGGACCCCCAAACACTAAGTAGCCTGTGAAAACTATATGCTAAAGACCCCCCATACGAGAAGATTTCTATGGCTCTAGTGATTCTCAAACCATTTATAGCAACAATATATAGACCCCCATCTAAGTTAGAAAAACTAACTGTTTTACTATTATGCCCCCATCTTAACAGTAGAATGTTCCAACACCTGAATAGACAGTCTGGAGGACCACCAGCTGCTCAGCAAGGACTCCACAAGGTAATCTTTCATTAATTATAGAAATGAAGATCACAAAAGTGATTGTGCAGTGAGTGTCTAAATTCTGTTTTCATGATAACAAATGAATTTTACACTCTTGTTTCAGGAAATGGTGATGAAGACTACGGAGGAGGATGTGAGTGACTTTCACCAGACATGCAAAAAAAGCTGAATGTGCACAGGTATGTAAAGTTGTATTGTGCTGTTATTTAATTAAACAGTTAGGTAGGCGCGCTCTACTGAGAGTCCAGCTTTGTATTCTCAGTAGCTGAAGGGTGCAGATTCTTGTAGATCACAGTAGGGAGGAAATATCCGCACTCACATAAAGTTCATTAGTTTTCTTTATTTCATAGTATAACACAGCAGCAGTCTACCTAGAGAAACGTACGCGTTTCGGCACTCTGGCCTTCCTCAGCGTTTCAAACAGTGTTTGAAACGCTGAGGAAGGCCAGAGTGCCGAAACGCGTACGTTTCTCTAGGTAGACTGCTGCTGTGTTATACTATGAAATAAAGAAAACTAATGAACTTTATGTGAGTGCGGATATTTCCTCCCTACTGTTATTTAATTTCAATTGTCTGTATTGCTGTTAACATGTCATGATATGTACAGTGTTTGGAGCCGTGCTTGCGCAACTTTTTAATGTCTGTCCTTTTTTTGCACAGGATGTGCTCAGCTGATCGGATGTCTTCCAGATTTCAATGGCCTGATGGTGCTTTTTAATATGTTTGGTGGTTGGCAGCAGGTAATAAGTATTGTTTCTGCCAATTCTTTCATGTTATAATGTGTGAGTGACAAACATCCTGTTTTCTGGAGTATACTAATCTCTGTAATGGCCACTGACTGTTAAAGCTCTTTATTGAATTACAGTATATGGACAAATAATAATTACTTTTAAAGGATCACTAGGCCTATGGCTATAATTGTTACTAAATATTTTCAGGAGGTTATCTAATACTGGGGTAGTCTTAGAAAAAGGAAAAAAGAAAGGGTCATTAAAATCTTGAGATTTTTCGCTTATAAGTTTTTTTTTTTTCTCTCTCATTTCAGAGTTGGTTCACAAGATCTTGAATGGAGTGGACACACAATGGAGAGGAGAGCCAATTCTGTGTTGACTGACCACATCAAACAGGCCCTGCACAAAGTAGTGGTGGTGGGCGTGTATAAGAGGGCAATTAAGTAGCCATGGCATTCATCATTATTTGGCAACATTTGTAGGTTATTGTTTGCTATGATTTAGAGTTGACACTGCATTTTTAACACTATGGCACTTTAGGAGTCCACTGCTGTAGTTCTGTTTTTTTTTTTTTTTTTTTTTTTTTTACAGCCAAGCACATTTGCAACTGTTGCACACCTTCCCCCATTCACCACATGTGTCAAAATGCCTTCACTGATGTCCTGTCAATGAAGAACAGTGGTTTTTCAGGGGTCCATTATTAAATTTGCATATGAAGCATGGGCAACCATTTTACATGTAGCTTCTCAGAACAAAAGATATGTAATGATTCCATTTGGTACAGTTTTGTCCACAAACATTATAGTGTAATACAACGACTGCAAAATTGAACGATCGATTTCATACTTGAGATATTTAAGGTTCCATTTGGTTACCAACTTGCCATCATTTAGCTGAGGACCACATAGACCCACCTCAAGGACCACTGGTTGAAATCACTGTTCTAGTCTGATGACCAAGGAACCCAATTTGTTGTGATTATTGGAGTGCTAATAAAAATGAAAACATTGTTTCCAACGTTGATGTGTTAAGTATTTACCAGTGGTGGTAATTGTCAGAGAATTATGGGATTAATTGCAGCAAGGTAAGTTTTGACCCTTCCCTTTTGTACTCCAGGAAAAAGATCTGAAAGAAAATCATTAACATAGTGAAACACATCGTGATGCATCATTGAGATATGTTTCAGCATGCTATTGTTTTTGTCCACTCAGCAACTCTAGGGTATATTATTTACAGTGAAATGTTGAAAATGGATGGAATTTCCCTTTAATCTGGGTGTTAATTAGATTGGATACTTTATGCCCACTTCCAATTTTAGACGTTTTTTACCGATTTTTATATGTGTTTTATCAACGTGTTTTAGACCAGAAAATGGGTCTAAATTAGCTCTGGTCCAGAGCTCCACTGATTCTGAGTCTGACTTCCAATGCAAGTCAGACTCAGAAGCAGTGGAGCTCTGGACCAGAGCTAGGTCTAAATCACGTTGATAAAAACACGTCTAAAAAATCGGTAAAAAATGGTCTAAAAGTGAAAGTTTAAAACACGTCTAGTCTAGACGTGTTATAGACGTCTTAGTCTAGACGTGTTATAGACGTATAAAAGAAGGACGTCTAGAAACGGTGTTGGGCTAGACGTGTTTTAAACTTTCACTTTTACACCATTTTTTACCGATTTTTTAGACGTGTTGTATAGCCACAAAAACACGTGTTATCAACGTGTTTTAGACCAAAAAATGCCCAGAGGGATAGATACATTATATCTGTACACATTAGGTAGAAATAAGCCACATAGCAGTAAAACGGCAGAGTTGAGAAACTAATTGTAAACAAACATTCCAAGCGACACGTGACGTGTATATAGCTCAGCGCCACTCGTCCCTCGCACTATACCATCCCATTGCCTGAAGGAATGCATGCTCCGATTGGTTCAGAAACCCTCTGTGCCAGATAATCAATAATAACAAAAAACATAAGAATAGCTATTTGAATTGAACTCCTGAATTGTTATATTTTTAAGGGGGGTGTCAACATCTAAATAATTTTCTAACCAGGTTAGCAATGCGTTTTCTCAAAATTAGTAGTGTTTCAAAAAATACCCCCCATTGGGAAATGTTATATCCGGGCTTGCAAGTCCTGCGCGGCGACCCAGCTGGAGGATATTGCAGACAACAGGTGTAGGTCCTCTGTCCGCAAGTCAGCTCTGCTCTAGCTATAGTCAACACGTTATTCGATCTCCATCGACAGGAAGAGTTTTACAATTATAACACTATGGAAAACATAAAATTGTGCGATTTGAGGGGAAATAAGATGCGCGAACAACACGCTGCAGAGGGCATTACTCAACGATTGCAGCAACGCAGGTAGAACATTGAAAACTTGGGACTCTTCCGCGCATTTTGGTAAGTTAGTTTTCTCTCATAGCCATGGGGTCTGCTTAGGTAGACACTGAAAACACAAAACCTGGACATTTTAATGCCTGTCATTTATACAGCCTACCTTTTATGTTATGCATTGCTAATTATACGGCTGAATAAACTAAATACTGGTAATCTGTGTGGAGTGTGGACACTGGACAGAGCCATAGAAGAGCAGGGCCAGGGCGTTTAAAGGACGTTGAAATGGAATTTTCAATTCGGTTATAGCTTTGATGTAAAAAAAAAAATATATATATATATATATATATATATATATATATATATATATATATATATATATATATATATATATAATATATATATATATATATATATATATATATATATATATATATATATATATATATACACACACACACACACACACACACATACAGTATATATATAGCCAGTATAGCCTTTCATGAATTTGTGTAGTTCAGCTTTTGAATTATTCACTAGAATAGAGGTGATCCTGGAACCCTGCGCGCGTCCGTGCATACGCTTAAATGCGCAGAAAGGCAGGGACGTGCACGCACAGGCATTAAAGCGGTGCTTCAGTCCCTGCCCTTTTACCAGACCACGAATGCCTCACTTACTAATAGTAAGCATTCAGACGAATTGCTTTTTTAATCTCCTGAACTTTCTTGAACCCATCTATTTTGTGTTGAACAAACTTTTCGAAAGCCATGTCATTTCACTGCATCTCCACTAGTTAATGGGTTCTATGTTGCGCCTTGTAAATAGCTGATCTACAAGCCCTTAATGCGGCACATTAGCAATGTGAGCTTGTAGATCTACTATTTTGGTTCCAAAAGTGCCCTCTTACAGCATTTCACTCCCTGCCCATCTAACACATCCCTGCATTCACCTTGCTTTACAGTATTTTTCTGAACATGCAAATATGCCCCCCCCAGGCTGTTGGGACCAGTGAGTATGCATGACTAGGGCTTCCCCACACAAATATCTCATCATCATATTCATAGACCAGGGGAGGGACCTTGCAGCACAACACCATGCATACAGTATAGCTGTGTCAGATCAGCTGTCTGTCTGAAACTCTGAATTATTGAAGCCTCGTCTTGGATTTAGTTCCACTGCACTGATGAGGCATGCATGGGTCACCATGCATGTGCATGTCTCAAAGTGGGAACAAGGACAGTCTCTCTACACTACACCAGGCCCCAAGGCTTCTCAAAGTGGGTTCTGTACGTGATGCCAGTCCAGGGGTGCAACTGCCTCAGGAATCAGGATACTTTAATAATGTTCGCATCAGCATCACTTCAGTTTATTCACGTTAGACCCTAGCCAGACAATTAGTAAAACAGACTTGAGTTGCAACTGTAATCCTAACCTAGCCTGCTTGTTAAAGTTTTATCCAAAGTGCACACTTCAAAAGACTGGATTCTGGATATGCTACAGTACTTTCTAAATACATGCGGGAGTGACAAGGTCCCTGGAGTTACAAGCTTATTTCATAATGTTGCCTTGTGGTTAAATGTTGCTGTTATTTGGTAGCAGTTCTGGATAGATGTGTGTCCTACCAACCAGGCAATGGGCACTGCACTCCCAGTTCCCACTGTGTGGGGGTGTTCTAACAACTTCAAAATCATGTTGATTTTGAAGTCGTTAAGACGAACAGTTCTCTAGTTATGTGGACTACAGATAACAGATGTACGTACTGGATGTAATTATTACTTGCGTGAGCGGAGCAGGCGCAAGTAAGGCGATCGGTGTGCAGTGTTCAGTTCAAACGGTCCCTTGGGGTACTCTGATTGGCCGGTTTAGGTGATGACATGATTAAGAGACCATTATAGCTAATATCATGATTATTAGTCTGCTCCGCTCATGCAAGTTTGCACTCCACCGAGTGCTGATCTAGTTTATATATAGATGTGGCCGGACTTAATTTAACAGGATAACCTTTTGCTCATAATATTTGAAAAGAAAAATCATCTCTCACACACTTGTGCCAGTGAGTGACCTCAACCTGCCACCACTGCTGGCACCTTCCATACATATGGTCGTTAACATAATACGCGAAATGTTGTTTCCAGGCCTCCTTCCATCGCTGGCTGCCGTCCGCACGACTCCATCATGTACGAGGCTCGGCAGTACGACAGACCCCCGGCGTACAACCCCGCATCCCGTTTCAGTGCCCCAAGGAGTGTGCATTCCTTTGTGAGCCAGCCCTACAAGTACAACAACACACGCTACACGGAGGAGAGGCCTCAGTACTTCTTCCGATGGTTCTCTCCGCCGGGCTTCGTCAAGACCTTCCAGGCAGCCACGGCGCTCATGTGCTTCCTCATCTTCGCCTGCGTCGCCTCCACCCTGGTGTGGGAGATGCACGGCGTCGGCTACGGGACAGGGGGGCCCACGGGGACGGGCACGGGAGGGACGGGCTCGGGGTACTACGGGGGCACTTACGGCTACGCCAGCGGGTACATGACGCCGTACTCAGCCAAGTGCGCCATGATCTCGGTGGCGGCCATCAACTTCCTGGTGGCGCTTTGCTTCCTGGTGGGGAGCTTCTCTCGGTCGCCTAGCATGCGGAGCCGCTGTTTCTACCTGACAGTGTTTGTCTGCGACGTCATCTTATCCGTGCTCCAGGTGAGTCAGGACACTATGGAACTCTAGGAAAGGTCCCTGTCAGTACACAACCCTCTTCTTAGCCCTATTTCCTCTTATGGAATATACCAGAATGCTGTCACTTGCTATGAATACTTGCGCTGCATATTATTGAGTGCTTATTATTTTGATGATCTCTAGGTTGCTTGTCCACAATGTCAATATAGTGCAGGTGTGGAAAATGAAACATCTTTACAATGTGCATTGCCATTACATTAACTCACACAGGACACTAACCTGTGCATGGGGAGCTGGGCCTTGGAATGTATAACCTTCTAGTTCCCAAGCAGGGAGTTTCCTGAGCCACTGTTGCCTAGGATTGGGCCTCAAATGCATAGGATACCCTAATAGAGCGCCACAGTCCATGTGCCCTCACAAAAACGATTTACATAAAGATTGTGTAGAGTATGTCACAGACCAAGCCAGCTCGGGTCGTGACGCGAGTTGGCTTTATCTGTGGCATAACCGTCTTCATATAAATACTTTTTGAAAAGTCTGAAAAAAATGAGCTGGGAAATCTTTTCCAGAACAAGCGTTCTGACGTCACTGTGGAGCTCTATTAAGAAGGGGCTTTGGGTTAGGGTGTAAAAACTAGTACATGTTGTACCTCGACACAGTAAATAGATTGTTTGACAATCCGTGTTTGTATAATAGAGGGATAATATAATTATATCATTGGAGCTTTGTATAAACATGACATGAACAGGCATCAAGTGCAGCATGTGTTTTGACGTTTCCAGGGTATTATTGACATCGTGTTTGTGATCGGGGTGAACCCCATGTCCCAGAGCTCCCAGAGCATGCTGTACAACCCCATGCTGATGATGTGTCAGAGCATACCAAATCGGCCCAGCCTGAGTGGCAGTGTTGGGGCTGGCTATCCCGTAGGCTCCCCCATGTACACTCAGTACCTCCAGCGCTACTGCTACATGGACCCAGAGGAGGTTAGTGCATGTGGCCTGACAGCAGGGGCGGATCTAGGCATGGACATGGGGGGGGGCAATGCCCCCCTAAATGCCCAGTCTGCCCCACCAAACACGATGGCATGCAAAACAACCCAAGATATTTCAAATTAAAGTGCCTATATTTTAAATGATTTGAAACTACTGCTACTAACTGACTAGAGTTGTGGGACCACTGTTTTTTGAAAACAGAAAACTCTCTGAGTCAGACCTTTAGCTTCATGCATGCTGCGTGTCTGTTGCAACTTCAGCAACAACTGATATTATTGATGGTTAATTGCCTAATAAAAGTCCTGTAACCAAAAATGGTATGGGTGCGGCTTCATCGCCTGTGGTGCGAAGCGGCATGGCGGATGAAGCCGCACCCATACCACCACCCCCCCCCAATTGGGAAATGTTACATCCGCCCCTGCCTGACAGCTGCAATGGCAACGACTTACACTGTCACTGCTGTGTTGACAGAATAATATACTGACATATACTGTATACTAGTACACATTGTTTATCATATCTTTGCCGACTTTCATGGGATTCAAAAATATTAAATCTCTGCTGTCTGGAAGAAGCGATCTATCTCAACCACCTTAACCAAGGATACCACCTTAACACACAGGTGTGTCTATTGGACACACTTGTGTGTCCAATAGCACCCATATGGAAAATATTTTATATGCGAACTCTTGAAAGTGGCACCTTTCATAAGAGAATAAAGTTTCTATAAATCCATAGTATTTCTTTGTAAAGTGAAACATATATAATTTGTGATACATAAAAATTATATATGACCAGGGGTGCACATAACTATTTTGGTCCAGTACTCAGAGGAGCACCTGGGGAGCCGGGCTCTGGGACCCCCTTTTTATTTTATTTTCATTATGTTTCATTTTCAAGCCTTTTTTTTTTTTTTTTTTTCATTATGAGCCCCAGCTGTGTGGTGCTCAAAGGAGCTTTCCAGCCCTGGATTGACAGCTCATTGTAGGATTCTTGGTGCTCCTGAGCACCACTTATGTGCACCTCTGTATATGACATTCAAAATAGATATAAAGAGCCATAGTATTTTTCATGTAAAGTGCTTGAAAGGTGCCACTTTCAAATGTTTGCATATCATTTTTTTTCTATATGGGCACTGATTCGTGAAAAAATAAATGGCTATGTTATGGCAGATAGTTTGAGAATCAAATGGAGCTAGTAGGTTTTCATCAAAGCACTTTTTAATACATTTCATTAGTTGGTTTTGGTTTTTGAACAATACACAGTTGCTCAATTGATTTATAGACAAAAAAGATAAGGAGTTAGGTGGTAATGCACAACCTCAAAACACAATGCTTTAAATTACACCACGTGACGAGCTTGTGGATCTGTTAGTTTGGTGTTTTTAGTTTGTTAGTTTTGTTAGTTTGGTGTGACCCTGTAGTGTGAAAAAAGTAAAAGTAAAAAGGTTATCCCTACAGCCGCCTGGTAATAATAATGATGATGATCTGTTCCAGGCTGTAGCTCTGGTACTGGGACTGATGGTGGTGTTAGCCTTGGCCCTGGCTGCTTACTTTTCCTACAAAACCCGCAGTAAGATCTGGCGTCACGGCAAGCACAACATCTACTGGGACCGACCGCTGTCCGGACAATCAGAGGGACACAATGTCCTGGACTGGGTCAGTCAAACCTTTGGTGTTATTTTTGTCATTTGTTGAGGGATATGATTTAAACGGGTTTAATGATTTCTATGACAGGGTGAGTGCATAAGTGAGTGTCTGCTTGATGGATGAGTCAGAGTGAGTAATAGACAGAAGTGAAGGATTGGGGTGGAAAACTGACTCCGGAACTTAGGAACCGTTAATTACACTGCGAAAAAGGATAATGGGCCTTTATGTTAACGTGAACCGCAACAATACAACGGTTATGCCAACTGCAGCCGCTTCACAGAAGTGAGACAAATGAAATCACAGAGACAAAGGCCTCAGTGCCACAGCCATTCTAGTGTTTGGGCTGATACTGACAAATAATATACTGCATAACATGAATATATTAAATATAAGATATAAGATCCATAGTATTTTTCTTGTAAAGCAGCTTGTATGAAAGGTGCCACTTTCAAGAGTTCGCACAAGTTTTTTTGGGGGTAGGAATCATTGGAATCACATTGTCCTTTCACTTGCTGCTTGTCACGTGTGTTTGTCTTCAACACGCCTGGTTTCACTGTGGCTAATCATTCACCAGCAGCGGGAAAAACGAGATAATAAAAACTCTTCATAGCAAAACTGGCCCACTTGTGTGTCAGACAACCGATGATCACTACATGCCACTTCCTTGTCACAAGTGATCCAAAGGCCAAAGGTTATGTTGTGTCACACAATTCGTTTCTTTCCCCTTTGTGGGCAGTTTTGCCTCATAGCAGATAAAGCACTGAATCACTGAACTCCCGACACTTTGTGGGCTGAAAGCCAGGGAGGCATTAGCCCTTCCCTAAACCCCACCCCAAAAAGCAATTGTTTAATGCCAATCCATACAGCTAAATGATGGAACTTGGTACCCAAATGGACCCTTATAGATCTGTAACTCTTGTGAGTGTAAAATCATTTTACACTCTCCAGAGTTAAATTATATTTAAAAATCTGAGTTACTTCATTTTCAAAAATCTACACATTTAGAAAACGTAGAAGAATTGTTGTTTTGAACAACATTTTGCCAGTTTATCTCTCCTAAATTGTGGACACAAATTTTATTAAAACTTTATTAAAAATCTTGGTGGTCCATGGCCAAAATGCAGAATAAATAGTGGGCCCTGATATGAAAAAGGTTGAAAACCACTGTTTTAGTTTATTGAAATGATGTCATGCACATTAATCCAGTGCAAGATCCATTGCAGGCCTGGTGGTTGGCTAGATTTAGACTCCTTTTTAAATCTGTAACCTGCATCTCAATGGGAGAGATACGGTTTAATGATGATCACTGTTAACATGCCTGTTGGACAATAACATGATGGGTTTAGGGACTTATCAAAGGGCTAATTATTCTATCCTTGTTGTTGCAGTATAGGGACCCCTGCTGTCTGCTCGTGGTACCTGTCCAGCATTGCATAGATATACAGTTGTATCAAAAATATCAGATCTACAAGCTCAAAATATTTTGAGTTTTGTGTGATATTTGGAGTTTTGTGCTGGTAGACCGCATTGACGAAGGGCCACTTGGATAGAAGCTGCGGGACACATTGACTGAAGGTCGAGGCCGCTTGTGGTGAATTCATACAACGTACATCAATAGCCATACAGTAATGCCACCTCACCTGCCCCTGCTTGACTGAATCCCATCCTACTAGTAGGGCGGGGGCAATAGTTTCCAATTAAAAACACTTAAGTGCATGAAGATGGTCAAATACTTCGACTAGCTCAGAAACTCAGAAGGACTATACATTATGTGGAGGTATTGAATGAAAACATTTAATAGGGCAGTGTATAGGCCAATTCTTCTACTAGAGAATTCTAACAGCTCATATTCACAAATACAGAGGGCTCATGTTCACACATGGGTGTGTGTGTGTGTGTGTGCGCGCGCGCATGCGTGTGTTTTGTGAAATTATTAAAAAAAAAGTTGTACGGGCTGAATCTGACCCATGAGCTGTAAGTTGAATAGACTTGCCCTGCCCTGCTGTACAAGTCATTTTGTGATAACATTGTCTATGTGAAGGTATATAAGTGACCTGTCTATTCCTCAGGCGACTCCATTATGTTGAATTATCACCGTATTATAATTGGAGGGAAATTTATTCCACACTGCGTTTGCCAGCCCAGTGACTGAGTGAAACTGCACGTGCCTGACTGGAGTTCCTCTTATGCAGTGATTGCTCACTTTATATAGTGCAGCAGTCCTGCACACAGTCATATGGCGGTGTCGTTCACAGATTGCGGCGTGCAACTACGGCATGTCGGTGGAGTATACATTATAGTATGAATTAATCATATATACTGCTTCCTCTCTTTTTTCTCTGCTGGTACAATCTATTAGATCACTTTAGCACTCAAATTGTTTTTGAGTTGATGTGCCTTTCGAGTGACGCCAGCTCTATTCTTGGGAATAGCCCGCGTGCGTTTGCCTCCCAGGCAGACATATATAATGTATGTGACATGTATAATATATAAAAAGGGTTGAGTTGCCTCAGTGTACTGTGTGAATCCCCATAGAACATGGTGTCGCTTAATGATAGTATGTCACTCGCACATCTGCAGTTCCCATAATACATCCCATAATCTTTATGTGTGTGTGTGTGTGTGTGTGTGTGTGTGTGTGTGTGTGTGTGTGTGTGTGTGTGTGTGTGTGTGTGTGTGTGTGTGTGTGTGTGTGTGTGTGTGTGTGTGTGTGTGTGTGTGTGTGTGTGTGTGCACTGCAAACGCATGTGTGAAACTACCGGTATGTAACCTTTTACTTTTACATAAAAATGTAAAAACATGTGATCAATAACTATATAAATAAGCATGCATTGGCATCATTAGTGACATTATACTGACCATGATACCACGCTACTGACCATGATAATTCTAACATGAAGCTGACATGATAGCCTACTGACCATGGTAGACATGATACACAGACATGATTCTGACCATGATAATGACATGATATCGTTTCCCAATTGCAGAGACAGCAGAAGTATAAGACTTGTACCCCACCAGAGTAGGGTTTCTTCAGAATATGGGTGCATTTTTGGTCACAAAACAGAAAATAGTACAGCAAAAGGAAGCTATAATTATATATAAATATAAATAAATGTGTTTTATGGGTCCACAGAATCCTACTAAAAAAATAACTGCTTACTTTGTTCCTGATGACTACACTCTTTCCTTTTCACTTTGAGAAAGGAATGGTTTGTTCCCGTTCAAGGCCATCAGAATTCCATATTAGCCCTATTAACACTAATTCAGTTTCAAGATCATATATAATATTTCACATTGAGAATATTAGATAAAGTTTGCAACACTGGATTTTTGAATCTACAGTTGAAATACTCTTCATTGACAAAGTGTATTTCTGATCTGCTTGTATTAAACAATGAAATAAACTCACCAACCTTGTAGCTGGAGGAAAAACTTGAATTATCCACCTTCAAACGTTTGTTTCATAAAAATCCACCATAGACATATGTTTATGTGTAGCCTATCTACAAATGCTACAATTGCTCCTTGACCAAGCTTCTTTTCATGTTATTTGGTCAAACTACTCGGTGGTTTCACAACTTCTGGTTCTACTTAAGTACTGGTCTTAAAATAGTCTCTTTCACACACCACCACCAAACACTCTTTTTGATACCTAAATGGCACCTGGCCGGCCTCACTTCCTGTGCTTTTATGTTGTCTCTGGTAAAATGCCTTGTTTTTTTCCTCACAGTGCCCCCTGTGGCCTATGATCAAACTTTATTAACAGAAAATGAACAGCCTTATCCATAGGCTACATATCAGTGTTAAATATAAAATATTCAACCACATTTTAACCAATATATTCCCTTGCTATCGCCCACAGTGTTACTTTTCATTTTCTTTCCTTGCTCATACCAGGACAGGAAAAGCATTTCTTTACACATTCAAACAGTATAAATATAAACATGTTCACTTGGGAAGCGCCATCACTCACAGTGGCCCTCCACTCACGCAGAAAGCAGCTGAGGGAATTTCTCATGTGTGGCCCTTTCTCACTGAGTGGCTCTGACAGTGCTTTTACTGCTAAGAATAGGCGAGGAGAGAAACGGTTGGCAGGCAAGACACTGATCATCCTGGACACCGGTCACACGGCCCTCCGAGGATGATGGATGTTGGAGTTCCATCTTGTTTTACCTCAGTGTGTCACACAGTGACTCAGACGACTGTCACAAGTGTCTGTTTCGGTGCATGCGTGTTGTCAGTAGCCGGCATGTACCTGTGGCTGCCCATGACGTATTTTCCCTTTTTTTGCATTCAAGGGCGCCTGTCAGCGAAGTATTCTCCTACCAGGAGCAGAGAACATGCTGACAGATTGAATACAGATCAAGTCACATAGCAACAAGATCTCTCTTTGTAATTCCTGCATGAAAAATGCATTTCCAGCTCATCCTGAAACCTAAATTCTTCTCCACCGCACAAAGCTGCAGTAGTGAGTGCAGGGGCATACATTTGATATTGGCTACCCGTTTTTTTGTTTGTTTTGTTATAGCAATAGCAATTGTCTAGATTAGAAAAATCTGTATTTTAACTGGGTGGTACATTTGAGCTCTAAATTCATAAAAGTCAGGGTGCACATGCTTTGAATTTATATTCTTACACTAGGACCTGTACAGAGATCCTTGTGCAGTGACCAATTTTGGGTCACAAACTGTTTTTCATGGGTCAGGAGTAAATATCCTGTTATTTTTTCACACCCATTTTGTAGCGTATGGAGCTTGTTATGTAGGACTTTCTGACTGACACAGCCCTGGCTAGTAGAGCTCTACACTCTGGGGAGCCTTTCCAGTTTTAATGAGTCCATTTCAACAAACCAGTGTAAATGTCCCGGTGTGGTTCCAGGTGAACAGTGTTGGGCAGGCGCGGAGCGTGGCTCAGGCGCCGACTGTGGTCCTGTCAGAGAGGGCTGCGCCTGTCACTGACCTCAGAGCAGCCGACAGCGTGGTGTCCTATGGCAACAGAACAGTGAGCGTCTATAGTGAAGGAAACACGTGAGTAGTGGTGAGATCTGACCACTGCCATCTCCTCTAGTGCTCTAGTCTAGATCTAGAGCAGGGGTTTCAACCTTTTTGACTCCAGGGACCACCATTTATCCACCATTTGATTACATTTTCACACCAAAGACCTAAAATTAAAGAATTCTTTTGATTTTGTCCACACATCCAGGCTGTATTTTGCCAACAAAACAGTGTAGACTTAATTGGACTTAATTAAGTGGTGCTAATTCAGATGATGAATATTTTAACTCTTGAAAGTGTCAAAATGAAACCAAATGGACCCGCAAGGGTCCATTTGGTTTCATTTTGACACTCTCAAGAGTTACATCTGGTTACCCAACCTTCCATCATTTAGCCTGGGGACCACCTGGAACCATCTCAAGGACCACTGGTGGTCCCCGGACCACCTGTTGAAAACCCCTGATCTAGAGCATACTGTATATTGGCCAAGTAAATGATGCAAAGCTACTGGCTTTACATTAGACCCGCAACTAACAATTTTTTTCTTTGCAATTATTCTATTAATACATTTCCACAAAGTTGCCCCGCCAGAATACAGAAAATAGCCGTGTACCATGTAGGTCTGCTATTCTCAGTACTGATGTTTTTTAAACATTTTAGTAATGGATTAATTGATTAAATGCACCCCCTACTTTACCCACAGCTATAGCGGTAATAAGAACACTAACACCCGCGGTGCTGCTGAACCTGCGGCTCCAAACCCCAGGACGCCTGTTAGGACCAACAGCTCCTCAGACGAGGATGACAGTATCCAGAAACATCCAGAGGAGAAGGCATGGCAGGCGGACCATCAGCCCATTAGCTACCCTGAGACTGGCTATACCACTGGGGGTGAGAGTGGGAATGACCTGGATCAGGACCAGGCGGATTATCTCTTCAGGTGGGCTATTAGAATTAGCTCCCAATTCATTACGTTTGCCCTCTGCCTATTTTTAATTGAAACAATATCTTCCCCGATTTCCTCATATACTGTATCATGTACTTTAATCATTGTGTGTGTGTGTGCGCGTGTGTGTGCGCGCGCGCGTGTGTGTGTGCGTAACTAATGGTTGTTGTTTTTTAGAAAAGCTGTGAATGCTTCCATGTACATTTTATTGACAAAAATAGGTGTTCGTTTTAAAATCATGTGTGTTTTGACCAAAAGCAATACAAACCCTTCTACTCTATATAAGTAAGTATTTATATTAATATTATCGTTACTATTGGGCACCAGGCTTTACCCAGAGATAACGTCGGACGAGCAGCGGCGTGAGTACAAGAGGGAGTTCGACGCAGATCGCGCTCGCTACAAGAGACTGTGTGCGGAGATGGACGATGTCAGCGATCAGATACACAAGCTGAGCCGAGAACTGGACACCCTGGGACAGTCCTCCCCCAAATACCAGGTAGAGGAAGACCTAGGTCATGTTCGGTAACCTGAGCACTGGTGGAAGCAGCTGAGACGAAGGAGTCCATAGTAATTATTATCTATAATGTATAAATTATAGATAAGGAAAGATGGGCTTTTTCAGGGAGGGGTCAGAATAAATTGTGGACTAAGATGGTTCTTTGGTCTCAACTGCTCATTAAGTAAGCGTGTCATTAATGAGAAAATGCCTTGTTGGAAATTTTACCTGTACAAAAGTATTGCCTTTAAAATATACTTTGGCATCAAAGTAAAAAAGTACCTCACAGTTACATTGAAATACAGTACTTTTTATGTAGTAGCAGTAGTACACTGCTGTGCTGAGCAGAAGCTGTGTGTTCTGTGTTGCTGTGGCAGAGGAAGCACTCATTTAAATTGGTTCAGGCGATAACCTATTCCATCCATTGCTTGCCAACTCAGGTGTTTTTCTAGCACACCCGTTTCTTATTTCTAATAGATATATACTGTATATATACAGTATATACTGTTTATACAACGCTATTTAAACAATACCTTCTTCGTTTTACTCATATACGGTATCATGTACTTTAATCTTTTAATTTTTACACCCATCTGTGTGTTTGTGTATGTGTATGTGTATGTGTGTGTGTGTGTGTGTGTGTGTGTGTGTGTGTGTGTGTGTGTGTGTGTGTGTGTGTGTGTGTGTGTGTGTGTGTGTGTGTGTGTGTGTGTGTGTGTGTGTGTGTTTGGAATAAACAGGTTTTTTTTTTTAAATTATTTTATCGTCTAGTACTCAGGATTACGTGAACACCTCAATACTGCTTGGTTTCATGTTTAGATACTTGATAGGCCTGCTATTCATTTTAGCCTCTTTCTTACAAAAACCCAAAACCCAATTTTAACCATGATAGATTAATCGGAAACACCAGACGTATTTACTGTTGAATGATAATGTCCTCCTAATACGTGAGTTGCCGTATTTATTCATTTACTGCTTTCATAACAATGTGTCTGTGACCCACAGTGTTAGAAAAGGAACCCAAATAGTTTTTTTAACATACTGTTAACATTTGATCTTCCTCAGGGAGTTGCAGATGAGTATAACAGACTGAAGGAGCTAAAGAGGGTGAGTACACATGAATGACTAAACTGTTCATTAAATCATTTTTGAATAAATCACCAATTTTGAGCAGGAAAGGTGAATTCACTCACTGACAAATCACTGTGAAAATAAATGGGTTGGCAGATGATGTAAAAATACAGTACATCATCTATTGTACACTGTGGGGTCCTAGGGGACCTTGAGGAGCTTCCCAGCTAAATGATTGATAGTCAAGAACCAAATGGACCCTTATGTGCTCCTAATGTGTACAAATGGAAGAAAATAGAGGTGTCTGAGGCGTTTCCCTTTGTATAGACTAGACTAGAGTAATAACTCTCTGGTGTCACACAGAAAGTAATTGTATCAAATAGGGGTCATAATGCTGAAACTGAGGGTCTGTGAAATAAAAAGGTTTTGGAATATAATGGTTATAGTCAACATTATAATGACGATGGTACATTGTTTCTCTCCCAGACAACAGACTATCAAGCCAAGAAGAAACAAAGCAAGGAACTGAGGCAGAAACTGTTCCATATCAAGCGCCTGGTGAAGAACTATGACAACGGCCTTTGTTAAAACTACCCCAAACATGTCAGATAACGTGAGACAAGACACTGACGGAGCCAGCCCAGGTGATCCTGGTATCTGTGATGAAAATGAGACATGAATACAGTATACAGACAGAACAATACAGCATTTTGTGGCCACCTTCAGGCCCTTTAAATCATTGATTTTCATGGAGGATCCAATACACTGTAGACATTAAACCTGGTGTAAAAGGTTTGATTTCGTCCTCACTAAGTTTTGCATCATTGATCTTCAAGGACATGTAAATATGTAATGTTTATAACGTATTACAATGCTCATAGTATTCATGCCATCCCATCAACTACGGGCACTGAATGGTCAGAATTTGCTTAGCTTGTTTGGAATAATGTTCCTTTTCCAAAACTCCTTTAAGGCTTATTCATAGTTTGGATTTTTGATGGTGAGGTGAGGTGAGTACCGCTTCACCCAAGAGATTCAAGTGGATAAAGTTACAGATATGATACACAATACATTGTATTCTAGTTTTAGTTATTAACCAAATGTGTCATTTTCTATAGACATACATTTTGCAAAATTATAAAAAAAAATATTTAGTAAATATACATTGTAACCAATGAGAATTTAACATCAATAAATTGCTTTTCAGTATACAGTAGTCCAGTCTCAAGCATTTTCTTATAGTAGCAGCAAATGAAATGTTAGTGTTAATGTGCCATTTTTAATTCAGTTTACAATAAATCAAAAATCACAAGCTCGTCACTAAATTCTGGCCTTTTAATAATGCTTCCATACACATGAAAAAAAAAATAGACAACTCAGCAACACAAACATAAGAAAACAGTAATAGTACATTTATCTTTTCATTTTTTTTTTTTTTTTCTCTCTCTATTCTTTAAAGGACCTCGTTGAGTGAGATTAAAAGGAGTTGAGTAAGAGGAAGAATATCTCAGTTACTGTCAAAAGGCCAGGGGATATTTCAAGAAGCAACAGAATCTGTCTCCAGAGAAAACGCCAGTCATGGTTTTGTGGATTTAACATCAAATTCGACGTCGTCCAGAAATGATTCACAGGTTGTGGCCGTGATGGGCTTGAAAGCTACCTTTGGCTAAACATGCTTCTTGAAATACCCTTGTGAGGTAAATCCTGGCGGAGCAGAACATTGGACCCCGTCCTCCTTTTCAGCTCCTCACAGGTAGTTGGGACATTTTGGCATTGTATATACTCCCAAGTGCAGTCCATCTGTCAGATTCATGTCCAGTACGATAGTGTCTCACATAGCGCTTCAGCAGAGGGGAGAAGCCATTTGGTTGCTGTAAGCCTGATTCATCATGCAGCGACAGCTTCGAATGTTATCACCCTATAAGAATAAGGTCAGTGATCAGAGCCTTAGAATAGAAACAATATGTGACATTAATAATTATACAACACAGGTCATTTCAAGGAGGCTGATCTGATGGTTGAAACATGATCCTACTGGCCGTGTTTCAAACCAGCATCATGGAACACCCAATTAAAACCAAAAATCCAGCCGTGGTGTTTCCCCAGAGCGCAGCAGACTCGGTGGCTAGGCTAGCTAATTTCTTGGGGCATTTGTGGTCTTATTGGCTTCATCTGTCATAAAAAAACAGATTTTTGGCTACTATCTTAGTTGTATGGGTGTTGTATAATGGCAGAATTACACTCAAGTCAGTGCATTACCGACATTAATGGCACTTCAGCACTGGTTACAGAACTCATTCTTGCAGCAATGCAGGTCCAGGTACTAATGACAGTAATGCATACGGAGACACTCCTGCAATTTGGTTAAATGAGACATACTAGGGTTAATGCGGAAGTGAAATTACTTACATGTTGGGGAAAACTTTTTGTGGCCATGAACATGACTGAGGCGCAACGTCTGTTTTGATCCACATGATGGAGACTGCTTGACGCAAGTCACCACGCTGTTAAGAGCCTTACAGACGGGGAGGAATAAATCGCACCTCTACAGTAGTTCATTTCAATGAGACCTTTTTGTGCTTGGAAAACGATAAAGCAAGTGTGTGACGGCGGGCGCTATTGCGCGGCATCCTATCTTATTTGTTGCCCACAAGTTTGTTTCGTGCTCGCACACACATCTGATTTTAAACCTCAATTCAGTTTTTTTTTTTCATGCTACGTGATTCTCGTCTGTCGGCACCAAATGCGAGTGACACGGTGGAATTGCTGTGATAATGCAAGCGGTTATCTCTCCCCGTCTGTAATGCCATTTAGTCTCCCTACTTTCCAAGGCCCTGTCATGTCTGCTTCGACCTGCTTCAAATGAAGAGTCATCACTGAAAAAAATATGGCTAATATGGACACACTGGCCATATTCCAACGTCTTGATAACGTGTATACAGTGATAACATACGAATCTGGTGACTGCAGCGGGAAAAAAAAGTGAATAGGCTTTAATGATGAAGCAGAAACAGCGTATTGATGGCGACATAGTTTCACCCATATTGGCATGTAATTCTTTTGTTCCTTTTGTTTTTTTACATCTTGACAGATGGAAGAGGTATTTTATGTAAATATTAACTTCAAGAAAAAGGAAAAAAGAAAAACAACCAAATGTTTAAACACTCAAAAGAACATTTTTTCTTGTCTTCAGATTTTCACTGTGTAAATAATTAAACGATTTGAACTGACCAGATTCAAAACAAAACTTAACATGCAGAAGAAAGACTTGGCCTCAATATACTGTATATATATACACATACACACATTTCAATAAATTGTTGAGTTCTTCTTTGCACAAACATCGTAGACTTGAGTAAACCTCTTGATAGATTTCCAATGGAAAAGATGATTATGGCAATTCTGAAGCACCACCTGCAATTGTTTGGCTCTTTTTTTTAGTATTAAGTATAATTTATATGCGACATGTCTGTGTCATTTCATCATCCATCTAAAAAAAGAAAACAACAAAAGATTCCATAGTACCAAACAATCAGGCAGTCAGACAGACACAGTTTTAGTTGTATATATGAGTTCCACTTTGAGACAAATGAAAACAACTGTTTTGGGATGTTTTTCAACAACAAATAGTCATGATTCTTTAAGCTTGGGCCTTTTTTAAGACTTATTTCATATTTTACAAGTGTTCCAAATCAAGATTCATCAAAAAAGAAGGCGGCTTGTGGTGAAGAACAATTTCAGAGGCTTGCTCTAAGGTAAATATCAGACCAAAGCATTCTGATGTCTTATGAGGTATTAGTCTGTTGCCATTCATCCGTGGCCAGCTTCTCTTCAACTACCGCTGCTTTTGTCAGATGATAACTGGAAAGGTCAGAGTCCATTCACCAGCTGTTAACTGCTCTGTTTAGCTGGATCCACAATTTCATGTGTATTTGATTATTCTTAAAAAGTGATAATGTGATAGACTTTGGTGGTTTCTCCTTGGTCCAGTCTGAGTGTCCTTTTTGCCCTGTGGGTGCGAAGACCCCCCTTCCACACACTCCCGCTCCCCAGTAAGATGTAGTGTGCATATGGTCAATACCCTTATCAATCTGAACTTCACACAGATGTGCACAGATGGAGTGTCTCAGGACAAAGATCTTGAGGCAAAATGGTCCCAGTTATTTTTTGTGTAACTGCAGTTTAAATCGTTCCAACCTTGTTCTTCCGTGATTGAATGTGACGCTTTTAATAAAAGTCACCATATCACAAATTCACAAAGTGATGAACAATGGAAAAATGAATCCAGGTTGGAGCAAATTGTTTTGGTAAGGTTCCATGGCACGGCATTACTGGCCATAACACAGTATGTATTTGTAGCGAGGCAGTGCTGCCCTCTGCATGCGGGTGTGGGATCCTTCGTTCCCCGTGGCATGTGGGTGATGGCGTGGTGGGCGCTGATGGACCATATCGGAGCCCAGCGGGACAGAGCTGGCCTTTGGCCTTGAGAGCTGGCACCAGAACCTGCTAAGGGCTGGCAACCAGGGACAGGTCCAGTCTGGCACAGGCCCCACTCTCCTTTGTGGGCCTGTATGGTAACAACAAGGCTCATGATCATTCATGAGGGCGGGAATAGAGCGGGGCTAATGTACAGTACTTAAAATGGCCAGCTGGCCCTAGATCTGCAGAACCACACAGATGGATTAGTGATGACTCAAAGAGGGTTCCCTGTGGGTCTGTGTCGTCACCAGCAGGCCAAGGTGGAGAGACCTCTTTCATCGGGGGGTGTGTGGGTTGGTGACGTGTGAATGTGTGTGTGTGTTCGGGAGGGCTACTGTCCCGGGACGTAGGGCCAGCTGATGGAGCTTCCGGAGAGCTGCATGTCACGGATGAGAGTCTCGATGGGCGTCTTGCCCACCAGGCGCATAAAGAAGAGCTGCGAGATTAGGCTGGCGGGCACGGCGCGCAGCGCCGGCAGGCGGAGGAGCAGGCGGCCGAAGCGCTGCGGCTGGCTGGGATACTGCATCCTCTCGTACTCCGTCAGTGCCACCTGGGCCTTCTCCTGCAGAGACTCCACGTGCACCGGATCTGTCAGGCCACACGCGTCTGGGAAGAGGGTGGGAGGAGAGGTTACTTAGTTGTGTGGGCAGATTACATAAAGAGTCGTGATCAGCATGGAAGGAGTCAGAGACCAGTGGATCATGCAATTCAGTGAACCTGACGGCCAATAATATGAAGGGAAAAAAATTCAAAGCCCTCCCTGGGCATTTCTGAATTACAAGCTGATAAGTAACCATACATTCACTTGGACAGAGCATACCAGATGGCCTGGCATGACTCACATTATAGTCAACATTTTCCAAAGCATGCAGGATTTTTTTATTTCCAAGGATGCCCTTGGATTTCATTCACTTAATATGGCATGAAAATGTTATTACAAAGACTTGAAACATGAGAGAAAAAAAAGAAAAGAAAAAAGGAAAAACAGTCAGTCAACATACTCCTATTCATTCATCATTTATAGATATAAATCTGGGTATCGCATTTTGGAACATTGTCTTCTGCTATATAGCAATGAAATTCTTTTCCCTGAAAATATTTCTGTTTTACATTCAAAGTTCAAAAGGGTTATAGTAGTTGAAAATGTTTAGAAGTTGATTAGAATGATTGGAAGTTTAGAAATGGTTTGTTTTTTTCCTGGAGGTCTGTTTTAGAAACTAAATTCAAACATCTACATCTAAGTATTATACATCAGAATGGGGAAATCTGATAATTAAAAAGAAGTTTGGCAGTAATGTAAAAAAAAAAAGAAGGTTGGCAGTAATGTAAGAAAAAAAAAAGGTTGGCAGTAATGAAAGAAAAAAAGAAGGTTTGCAGTAATGTAAAGTACAGATGAGTTGTAATGAATAGGCTGAACATGCCATGACTACCATACAGTACATTTGCAAACCGGCAGTTGCATCATTTTTTTTCTTGTATTGCAGTAAATATACACCATTTATATGTTCATTGCTCCAGTAATGGACAGCAGTGGTTTGCAATTATTTTCATGACATGATTATGGCTCAATTAGAATGCCTTGTAATTCAAGATCTAGTGATCTCTTCATAGTTTTAACAAAAAGTGCAATGTAACTTAAGTGTGCATCTCGTTTGGAATATTAATAGTTCTAGAGATCAGGGTAAGATAAGAACGGAGGATTATGATCTCCGTTTTTGATGCTTTCAGAATGGAAAATCCCCGCTTTTAAGAAAAAGGAGAAAAAAATGCTAGCAATTAATGCTAGCAATTAATGATATATTTTATACATATTTACAGCACTTCTTTGGAAAGGCCAGATGGCCAAAATGTATTTTTTTTAATCAAGCAATCCACATTTTGTGATCATAAAGGTTTCAAGTTGATTATGTGGTTGTAACATATCATTGGGATATTTTTGTTCACTCATAATGTCTGTGCACATCCTGTGTCTTGTAAAACAGTCTCCGCAAGCGTGAGGGGCCTCGTCGGTCTCTGTTAATGTGATTTAATGGACTTCATATTACCACCAGCAGTAACTGGGCACCCACTTTACCAGGGCTGGACTCTTCATTGATTCACTGTTTGTTTAAAATAGATCACCTATAATGTATTTCACACTGTGCTGCAGTTTTAAATTACAGCATCACTTACTGCAGAGAATATGCAGAATGCTGTTTCCTCATCTATGCCACTAGATGGTGCTATAGGACAGAATGTACATCTAACTTGTCAGGTCTTCACTGGATTGATTCTTCAGAGCTCTGTATTGTTCATCCCTCCAAGAGGTTTGAGGGGTCCATTTGGATGCATTTGCACCCTGTCCGAGTTCAATTTAAGGTTTCTTTTGACTTTTACTAAACTACAATTATCTCACAACTTTAATTACTAGTTACTTTGTAGATTTTGAGCATCATTACAGAACAAAAATTAACCTCTTTAGCCCAATATACTGTACATTTCCTCTATTTGGAAATAACGCGTCTACAAGCTTGTAGATCTCACATTTTCAGAAGAAATCTTACAACGGGAGCAGTTCCGCAAGGTGGAAATGGACATTTTTACTGAATTAAAAACACGCAAGTGGTGTGCCTTGTCTTGTACCTGGCGAGAAGAGTGCGATGGCTTTGAGGCAGCTATACTCGGCCGAGTCCACCTGCAGCCGGCTCAGCTTGTCCACCTGGTCCTGGAAGACCCGCACCTGGTCCATGAAGGACACCACGCGCTCCGCCGACATGGGCGACGAATGGAAGCCGGCGGCGGCCAGCAGCGGAGCCATGTGGAGGGGCAGCGCAGACTGGGCTGCATTCAGGATGAACAGCTCACTCCAGCTCAGCCGCAACAGCGCCACCTAGTGGGGGAGGGGAAGGGGGTGCCACACACACTGCATTAGTAACTATTAATGACAAACATTTACATGTCCTCTTCGCCACAGATTGATGTTACAATAGAACTTGCAGTAAACCCCTCACTCTGTGTCATTCCAATGTAAAGATAATGAACATTAAACATTAAATATTGGTTAGTTTTTGGAATCAGGCCTTCAAAATCTCTTTCAAATCCATAAACAAGGCCTGCTATATGCAGTGGAAAAATGTGACAAAAGTGTGACATTTATTTATTAAAACAATGTCATCATCATATAGGAAACTATTGGTGTAGAGCAGGCTGGTGTAGAGGTTTATCTATCAGGTTATACTCAGCTGTGATTTGATCATACAGTTTGGAGAGGCCAATTGTGTGTGTTGTATGCATATTTGTTGAGTGTGTGTGACCCATATTGTTCTGTGAATTGGATTCCATGCCCTATGCTTTGATGTAAATACAATGTCTCAATTTAATGGGTCCAAGCGGGCTTTTAGAGGTGTCCCACCGAGGGACATTTTATGAGTCCCTCTTCCAACAACGTTAGGAGTCATATTATTTGAGACACACACTCACAGCCATGTCGCTTCACGCCACGGGTGATGAAGCCGCACCCATACCATTTTCAGTTACAGGACTTTTAATGGGCAAGTAAAGCATCAATAAAAAAATCAGTTGTCGTTGAAGTTGCAACTGACACGCAGCATGTATAAGGCTAAAGGTCTGACTAAGAGAGATTTCTGTTTTAGATGATGAAATGCTTTTGGTTTAGTGGTGACACAACTGTAGTTAGTTAGTAGCAGTAGTAGAGTTTCAAGTCATTTTAAATATAGGTACTTTAATTTGAAATATCTTGGGTTGTTTTGCATGCCATCGTGTTTGGTGGGGCAGACCGGCCATTTAGGGGGGCAATAGCCCCCAATGCCCATGCCTAGATCCGTCCCTGCCCATGAGGGTTTGCTAACCTGGTCCGATACGGGCAGCTCAGGGAAGTACGGGATGTTCCTGGCCCATTCGATGGTGCTGAAGAGCAACCGGGCTGCCAGCTCGCAGATGTTGTCGATGCCCATGGCGTTGTCGGGACCGGCCTGCTGGTTGTACTGGTGGCCATAGCGGCTGCTGGGGTACGGCTCGGCACGGAGCAGCTGGGAAATGAGTTCCGACACGGGCTGGCCTCCACCGCCGCTCCCCCCATTGTTGTTGTTGTTGTTGTAGAACTCGCTGGCGCCGCCGCCAAGGCCGCTGGCGCCACCGAGCGGCGTGATGGACGGGCTGAGGCTGGGCTGAGGTGGGATGCGTCCACGTTGGACTGCTGGAGTAAAGGGTGGTGGGGGCAAAGAAGAAAAATGGAGGAGAGAAGAGGGCGGCAAAATGGGGAGATAAGGGAGACAAAGGCAGGGAGGTGGGGAGGATGGGGGCGGGGATGAGAAATTAGGAGAACAGGTTGTTGGTGCAAAGTCGGCGAGGAGGCGGCCAACTTGAAAACATGTATGTCCAGCGGAGGCGGGTTTGGCAGATTATCAACAGACGGCTTTGACCAGATTAGGACCTTCTTAATTCCAGATTAAAAGGGAGCACAGAATTGAATACCAGACCATAACAGTGGAGTTACGGAGACGTTACTAGACTGTAACCTCATGCTACTTGAAGGTTATTCCAGAAATAACACATATACCACAGGCGAGGATTTCTTTTCTTTCTCCATTTTTTGGGGGTGGGGGATTTCAATTTCTAGAAGATTAATTCCCTAATGGAGGGGAAATGTCAGGGCGGTTAGAGTTACAATCTTCTCTTGCGATTAAGTTATTCTATATCAGTAACTGATTTTTTAAACTGTGAAAAGAGAATTTTGTCCTTGACCACAGAGGATAATGTTTTAGTAATGATATGCAGTATTACGGCTTGCAAAACTATACCCATAAAAAGAATCTCATTCCTTTATCATCCCAAACTGAACTCATAGTATCCATATCAACAACATAGCAGGTCAAGCTTAAACATGAGTGGACAAGAATGAATTAGCAATTGCAATACTATTAATAATATAAATCAAACAAAACAATGGGAAATAACTATCAAGAACTCAATCAGTGAAGACAAGAAACACTAATTTCTTCGACCCTGGATTTGAACCCTGTCTGGTAAAAGTGTAGAAACTTTTACCATTGAGCCTGCTTTCTCAGGGGATGAATTGAATCTTGCCCATGATGGACAAAATTCGTGTCAGATCCTGTGAGTATGTGAGACATGACTTTTGATCCAAACAAGTTACATCTTTCATATTACAGATTGGATAAAATCACATTACATTCTTCTGTGAAAAGCAACCAGCTAGCTTAGAGAAAGTAAAGCAGGAACAGGCCAGGGCTTGTCTGAAAGGATCGGCTTCAAGCCATCAGTTGAGATGGTCACTATGCTTGCTATTCTGCCTGATAAAACACAAAGCATGCACCCATCCATTTATCCGTTGTCAGGTTGCAGGGGCAACAGCCCCAGACTTCCCTGTGCTGAGCATCATTAGAAAGAAGGCACCCAGACTAGTAACGCTAGTCTGTACACAGATAGCATTACTAGTCCATGTACTAGTCAGAGCTGCTATCTATTTATAATTAATTTACTTACTTTTGAATTCACATCAAACACTGAGGAATAATGTTTGCTTTGACTTCATTTCCACTCATCATCTGAATCAAGCCCAACAAGGCACAGGGATTCTGTAGATATAAGTGGAGGCTTAGGGCCGATAAAGAGAGGTCTGCCTCAATGACTGGGACACAGGTGTCTTAGCACTATATTAATCCACTAAGAACATCGCATTGAACGGATATGCACAGCTGGCTAAGTCGTGATAGGGCATGTGATTTCACATACTAGTGCAGGTCCACAGATTTCACCGATTTGCCCGTTTTCATTGCAGCTCAAAAGCTTTCCAAACCCGACAGAAAACTCCATGCCACAGAGAATTCATTGAATGGTGAAGGTTTAGATTTAAAAAGTAAAAGTAAATGTAAAAAACATGAAATGTCACAAAACAAGGATTCAAGTACTTGATAAAGTTTTCATTATTCATTCTTCATTATTGAGTAAAAACAAACAAAAACCTGTTGCTTATCCATTACACTGTGTTCCGAAAGCCTTTAAAAAAATAGACTTATGGGTCAGGATAGGAAGATACCTTCTTTTCGCATGCCGACTCGGAAACATTTCTTCAGGCGACAGTATTGGCACTGGTTCCTGTGGTGCTGGTCTATCTGGCACTCTCTGTTGGACCTGATAACGTAAGCATAGATGTTATTATGGGATTACTGTGTGGTTGATTTATGCACAACCAGACAACCAGTGTGGTGCTGCTAGCCTTCACTTGTCTTGTATCGGTCAGTGTTAATCAAGGCTCATGTTTTCACCTTAGCCGCTATGGCAATCATGTTCTGGTTGACCTCCACTGTCGGGCTGTATTATGAGGCTTCACCTCATCAAGGAGCTTGTCTGCTTTTGAAGCATCCAGACAATGCTGGTAAATAATTGCACAACCAGTGCTACTTCAGGCCAAATGCAAATGAAGACATGGCTTGCGGCAGCGGCAGTAAACATGATTTGAAACAAAGCAAGCGCCTCCCATTGAAATACACTTTAATATATGTAAAGCTGATTTCACAGATTATGTAAGTGTCTAGGAGCAGACTGGTGCCTTATTTCCTTACATGAACGACTGCAACATTAATATTGCATCATGATCATGGATTTTTCATGCGGCTAGAGGCAACTGTAAGGACTAGATGGGAAGTAGCCAGGCGCTTGACTGCTAAGACTGATTTTGCTTCAATCACATTTGTAATTTCAGTTGCATTGCTAAGTAAGCACAGTTATGTTTGTCCTGAATCCAGACCGTAAAAACGTTAGTGTCATTTCCATATGTAGGTCATGCACAAAAACCGAAATGAACCCTTGTCAATATAGATAGCCGATACGTCCACCATGAAAGACAACAGAACAAGGTTTGTTTTTGTATGTGAAGGACAGTATTTATTTTTATTCCTTTGCTATCAGAACTGTAATACGAGGAATATTATGTTTGTGGCTCTAATGTGAGATGAGACACACACACACACACACACACACACACACACACACACACACACACACACACACACACACACACACACACACACACACACACACACACACACACACACACACACACACACACACACACACACACACACACACACACACACACACACACACACGATCTGCTGTGGGCAATTTTAACTGCTTGGCAGAGTCAGGTCGTCTTAATGCATGACTCATTATAGCAATTTGTATCCATTTCCTTTGTAGACGCGGAGTATCCATTATAATGGATCTGAGATTAAATATTTAATTAAAATCCCCACCTCACCATGAAAATGTAATGTATACATAAATGTGTCACTGTGTATACGCAATGTGTACAGAATTCACAGTTCCCACCAAGAATAATACTTGTTCAGTGACAGTACATTTCCTGTAAAGACAAATAAATAAACAATAAATAATAAATATACTGTACCATCTTAAGCAAGGCATTTATCAGTGGTTCTCAAACATTTTCATGCCAGATACCAAATGCATATCACTATTGTCGAACAAAACCGGCCAACTACAAAATATTCACAATTATTTTTCCCTCCCCCCTTGAGAAATGAAGTTAGCTGGTTTTGACAGAAGAACTTTAGTACTTTCCATTAGTTAAATAGTATTGAATGAACACACAGGGTGCTCAATAGCAATCATTTGAGAAAAATTAAATAAATCAAAATGGAGTTTGGTGGTTTCTGCCAGACAGTGTCGATATGTATGAGACTACCCAATATCTACCGTACAAGCTCAATGGGTTTGAGACAATGTGTAGTTCTAAGCTTGAAGAACGGCCATTGTTAAAATGCTTTAGTACATTCTAAAAATTGTGCTGCTCAAGGAAGCATGCTGAACCCAATTTGAGAACCACAGATCACTGAAAAAATGTGTGTGTATTACTTATTGGCCCAAAGCAACCAAATAAAGCCATCTCACCTGCAGGTGTAGTTGAGGTTGCGCCTGATGCTTCTCTTGAAGAAGCTCTTGCAGCCTTCACAGGTGAATACGCCATAATGTTTCCCACTGGACTTGTCGCCACAGACTACACAGTCCACCACGCAGGCCTTATCGTCATCTCCGGCCTCCATGTCGCTGCCCCCAGCCTGGGGAGAGCCGTCGTCGTCCTCCGCCTTCAGGTAGCCCTTGTTGTCCCCGAACCCGTTTGTGCCCCCGTTGGGATCTCCCCAGCCCCCACTGACCATGGCCATTTGCTTGGTTACCAAACCAGTGTCGAGGAAAATGGGACAGGCAGCCCAAGACTCTTGCTTGCAGTCAAAAGCTGACAAAAGTGGCCCCAAATAAAAAATGGAAAGTGGAGTCTTGTCACAACGATTCCCTTTATATGTTGTGATCTTACTGTAGCTACATTTATCGTTTGTTTTCCAGCTTGTGCTTTTAAAAAACAGCAGCGGACTAAAGTTGGAAAGTATCCTCAGTTCAAAGAGTAGACATCAATAGGAGTAAGCATGGTTCAAAAAGGTGTGGAGAATGTTTGGCAGAGAAAAAGGAAACACCAGACAGTGTCTAGTCTCCTCCCACTCCACTATGACCTGGAAACAGTCTCAGCCTGATAACTTTTTTGTTGTCTTGCATGCCTGTGGATCACAATGGCCTTATTCTTTCGTCAGTCACTCTCTTCGTGCAATTTTAGTTATTCTTCTTTGGCCCAATTCCTGAGATGCTGCGTCCAGTAGCAGGTTTGGTTCATGCCTCAGCCAATGAACCTTTCACAGGAGAGAATGAGTCAAACACACAGTATTATAAAAAGAGAGCAAGGGAAACATTCTTGCCAAACAGCTTGCACATATGACACAATGTGAAATTTCTCTGCTGTACACCAGTGGCTCCCTAAGTGGGATCTGGGGTCTTTGTCCTTGAGTTCCAGGGGGTCCCCAGTTAACTGATGGTTTGGAACCAAATGGATCCTTGTGGGTCTGCAACTCCAAGTGTACAAAATGGAACCGGAACCAATAGCGACTTTTCGGTATAAATTGGGGGTCCCGGAAAAGGAAATGATATTAAATGGGGGTCCATAACATATTGCATATCAAACTCAGTGCTTTAATGTAAAAGGCTTGAGACTTGAGAATCACTGCTAGAGCTGTAAAAAAATGTACTCTTATGGGGGGGGTCTCTCTTCAAATGAGACCTGGGTCCACAGGCTAACCACTAGTTAAGTGCTCGTTGCCAAAAGTTTGGAGACCACTGACCACTGCTATACACAACATACAAATAACACATGCCCCCTTTTCTCTCACACACTGACTCCACTCACACAGCTCTGGCTGTGTGTAGCCACAGTAATGGCTGAAAAAGGACCTCAGCAGCACATGCCCAGAGAGACCATGACCAGAGCCATCTAGAAGAAGAGCTGCGAGATTGAGGGGTCAGAAACTGAGCGCTTGAGCGCTGTTCATGTAGCCTGAAAGAGGGACAAACTGAGATGGAAATACATTGCTTTCAACGAGCGCGGCGCAAATAAGAGCCATTTAAGCTTGTGTGCTACATGACGACTGTTTTGCTACTGCTGCACCGCTTACTACCAAATTATCTAAAATAAAGTGATCTAAGGTCATTGAACCTGGACTGTCCCATTTCTGCCTACTTCCGGGTCGAGGGCATGTCGCTCCAAGTTGTCCCCTTTCTCAATTTCTCAATAGAACTCTATGTGTAAGAGCCGCCATTGGACTGGACCCATGGTAGTGAACGGAGTTTGCATTAACTCTGTCAGGCTCTGGGCATGACCACCCTCACACAAGAATTGGTGGTGGCTAATAGCTCAAAGCAACCACTGTCCATAACACTCGTATGTTATTCATTTTCTTTTTTTCGGGGGTCTATTCCGTTATCATTGGATTAGAAATGAGCCTACACATCATTATGTACATGCTGCTTGCTTACCTCGGAAGGAAATGTTCGCGCACCGTCTATCTATGGCTTCCCTCATTCAGATGAAGGCGTGTTGGGCTAAAGGCAGACAAAATAGCCTCTCAGTCTCTCCTACTAGTGCTTCCTTCCATGACCCAGCGAGCCTACTGGGAGCAGAAACAGATCTCTCCTATAATGTGATCTTCTGAGCGGCAGACTCATCCTGACTGAGCAACACACGCGAAAAAAAGCCCCGCTCCAGTCCAGTCCAGCTCACCACAAACAAAACAACTTGATGATGATGATGGCCACACGGTTCACGTTCTTCTTGTGGTCAAGAGACAAGGATTTCACTTCACCGACCGAGGCACAGATTCCAGCTGTTAACAGGCTACGTGGGTCGTCCCTTCTGTTTTGCTCCACGGCGAGATAGATAGTTCCTAAGGAAGTAGTCTCTCCCTCCAGCTCTCGTTTGTTGTTGTGGAGCGAGCGAGAGAGGGTCCGCGTTGTAAGCAATAAAAGCTCTTTGGTTCCGGGATTGCTTCCTTCCCTCCCTCCCTCAAAAAAAGAGCTAGGGAAGGGGGGGACCGGGTGGTGGTGGTCCGTCGTGCGTGCGTACGTACGTTCAGAAGCTGTCTATAGCAGCTCCCTGAGCGCTTTAACGCACAGAGGCTTCTCCAGGCTTCTTCAGCCTTTGTCAGTGGTTGCCCACAGAGAACTAATGACTTGCGGCCTTACCCCTCTATCTATGTGCTCCTGCTTTCCGTGTGTGTGTGTGAGCACTTTGTGCACTGAGCAGCCAGCCTATCCCCGGAGCTCAGCCTCAGACAAATGGGGGGAAGGGACTTCTCTTCTTCCCCTCTCTCAGTCTCCCTCTCTCTCTCTCTGTGGCTCCAACGTCCACAAATTGAATTAAGATTAGAAAAAGGGCTGGGCTGCTGTAGACTGACTGGTCTCTCTGAGGCTACCATACATACAACACTTCTTGTTCTCTCTCTCTCTTCCTCTCCCTTCTGTTTTCCTTAACCTATGTGTGTATGAGGGAGAGAGACAGCAAGGGTGGGAGGAACAGGGTGTGTGTGTATGTGTGTGTGTGTGTTGAGGGGGAGGGGGCAGTCCAGTGTGTGTGTGTATGCGTGTGCGCGTGTGTGTTCACTCAGGGATTTGACACTGCTATTCAAGCCCTGCGGTTACCATGGTGCCGGCTGCCTTATATGGCTATGGGAGTCAAAGAGCAGGGAGTGGGTTGTGTGTGGGGCACAGCACACACACCGACCGCGCACGCACGCACACACACACACACACACACACACACACACACACACACACGCATACGCACGGGTGTGTAGGAGGAATGTGGAGGCTCTCTCTCTCCTCAGAGATGCAGAGAGCGTGACCCCGAGGCCTGACTCTACGCACCCTGACAATGCCAGACTAGCCCGAAGCTCTCCAACAAATAACCTGCAAGATGATCCCCTATCTGCTCTTTGTCTGGTCTCCATGCACAGTTTACAGTTTACAAGTTGGTCCAGGTATAGAACAAGCTCACGTGTGCACTGAAAAGTTTTGTTGACACCTCACAGTACTGCTGCTGCGTAGCGAAGCCCAGTCCCATAATGGTTCACAGAACACATCACACTCATTTCTCACAAGCTATGCAGACAGAAGTAGGGATCATTGAATGTACTTCCTACCCCAGAATAGAAGCTGTTAACCACATTACTCCTGGTGTGCCTATTTTGGGCATGTCATAGGAGCCTTTTTTTTTATTTAAAGAGAAATTCCTCCAAGAGTTTTAGAAATAGCGAAAATAGCAGAACTACAAGCATCATGACACACCGTGACTCAGCCTAATAGATGGGATAAATCCGATATTCATCGTACATAAAGGCAAGTATAAGGCTTAAGTGGTCAAATCCTATAGGAGGCCCTAGCGTGTGATTAGTCTGCTTCAGAACATTGTTGTTTGGACAAAAAACGTGGCCATTCTGTGGTCACTGCCGTTTGACAAAAGGCCCTCTCTCCTTATGCTTTGTGGTCGCACATGATGATTTGTGTTCGAGGTTAGCCCAAAAGGTCAAACTGACTTTCACACCCCACGCTTAAAAAACACTGGGCAAAACGCTGATAAAGAAACAACAAGAGGACAGGACAAAACCATCCTCCATGCTGCCTGAAAGCTAGAGAGACATGAACCCAATGGTTCCTGCATGGCTTGCGTGTGTGTGTGTGTGTGTGTGTGTGTGTGTGTGTGTGTGTGTGTGTGTGTGTGTGTGTCACTCATCGTCATAGAGATGAGAGCTTGAAGCCTTCAAAGCCTCTTTTTTTAACATAATTGTCTTATCTGGGGAATGTTTACGGATTCTTCTTCAGATTCACCCCCTCCTCCTCTCCCAAACCCTTTCAAGACATTCCACAATTTCTACTCACAAACTCTGCCTTTTTACCCCATGGGAGGGATAATGTATATGAATGACAGAGAAGCATTGTCCTGCCCTTTGTGTAGCTAATGGCTCATCGCAAGGAGATTGTGGTAGTGTGTGCATGTGTGTGTGTGTGCATGTGTGTGTGGTTAAGCCGAATGAAAGTCCCTTTAATTAGACTGGTGTGCCTGCCTGCTTATTGTCGCTTCTTTTGTTACGTCAACATTCGGCTCCTCAAATAATGGCTCATTGTGTCGTTGGGTTTGAATGCAAAAAGGGGATATTCAACAGGGTTCAAACTGACGTAATCACAACATTTTGATTCTACTCATATTAGCCTCATTAAATCGGTGGATTTCCACTCCAGGCTGCAAAGACATTGTCTCCTTAGTTTCACATTTTCATTTTACTAGTCACACAGCAGACCCAACTCCCAGCAGGGTGCCAGTATAGCATGACGGCGACACATTCTCCAGAGTTTCTGTCAACCATCATATCAAGTAGTCATTCTTTCACCCACCCAAAACAGAGCTGATGACCAAGAGGGGAAAAGAGCCGAGTACAGTCAACTCAGGCCCAGTTGACTAAATATATAGAGGTTTTAGAAGTGGGTAAGATTAAGAACCTCACCATAGATTTGTGTGGGAGAAATGTTCCTTGTCGTTAGTTTGGTCTTTACAGTGCAATAGTGCTGAAACTATTGACCACTACGCAATAATGTGTTGATTACTTGAAGTCAACATTACAATTCAAGTAACTGCTGAATCTATACAATGCAACTTGTTTCTGTTTTTATTGGAAAACCCGCTGACCAGCAACTGACATAGTGTATTTCACCAAAACCATTTATAACACCTTCAATGCGGGTGACTGTGGTTCAGGAGGTAGAGCAGATCATACCACGTTCTGTGGGTCGGCGGTAGACTGCATGGCTTCCACTGCAATCAGTGTATTCCTTGGATAAAGGCAATAATAAATGCACCATTTACCAATGGGCACTGAATACTACATATGCAAATATTTGTATTTCATCCTGACAATTAGTAGCAATGTGTTTCTCACTTTTACATTGATAAATGTGGCATCATAAACAAAAAAATCTTATCTTCTCTCTCTCTCTCACACTCACACTCACTCTCTCACACTCACACTCACACTCACACTCACACACACACTCACACTCACTCACACACACACACACACACACACACACACACACACACACACACACACACACACACACACACACACACACACACACACACACACAGTGTGTGGGGGAGGGGGGCAGCCTGTTTATTTTTGCATTCTGTTTACTAGATGCATGTGTGAGCAACGGGGGTGGGGAGTGACATGACCTTTGAACTCTCCATCAGGAATGTGTGGTGGCTCCAGGCAAGTGATCCAGAGATGCAAAACTGCAAATGATGCCTGCCAAGATACACTGACATTGAGCCCGTGGCTGGGATAAAAACAAATGCATGCAGGCGTACACACAAGCACACACGCACGCACGCATGCACATGTGCGCACACGCACACACACACATGTATTACGAATCCTGGAAAGGTCGGCCCAAATAAAAGTCGGACCAGCCGAAACGTTGCGACATTGAGGAGTCAGAAAACTGAGCTCGGGAGGGCTGTTTCAGCCTGACAGAGGGACAAACTGGAGTTTGAAATACTTCGTTTTCAACGATGGCGGTGCAAATAAGAGCTATGTAAACATCTGTTTTAAAGCATTGCACAGTGACAACTAAAGTCTCGGT
Organism: Benthosema pterotum; assembly: GCA_039105355.1. Classification (NCBI taxonomy): domain Eukaryota; kingdom Metazoa; phylum Chordata; class Actinopteri; order Myctophiformes; family Myctophidae; genus Benthosema; species Benthosema pterotum. The sequence goes on from CM076976.1 coordinate 27,163,730, forward strand.
AATGTCTAGGCTGTAGGCCCACCAGTAATAGTATAAAACATTCTAAAATAAAACGATGTACGTATAATCATCAAAGCTGGGTTGTTAGAGTGTATTCTGTACTAAATGATGTAAAATAAAGGGATTTATGAACATCAGGCTGTTGCCTGATGTTTTTGCTATATCCTATGTTATTACAAAACAATCTAAAATAAATATAATATAGTCTATGTAGAAGAGGGTTTGCGACAGCGTAACTCTGTCTATAATCAGGAGTTTGCACCGGCCCGACTTTTCCAGTTACCCGTATTACTACTATACTACTATGTGTGGATGTCAAAAGCATGATTTTTTCTTTTATCAACATTTTTCAAATCTTTGCCCATCAGCCTGGACCTAAATCTAGTCTAATCCTTAATCCTAAAACAACCTCAGTATTTAATTTATTGTATCCTTAGCTCTAAAATCTTTAATTTTTAGCCATGAAAATTCACTCAAGGCAATATTACAAGTTTATCTGGTTTTAGCGCGCACGCACGCACGCACACACACACACACACACACACACACACACACACACACACACACACACACACACACACACACACACACACACACACACACACACACACACACACACACACACACACAAAAGCAATGGCTTAATTACTATTCCACAGATCAGAGACTTGGGTGTTTACGGTGAAGGTAACATGATTATACTTTGTTATCATCCTGTCACGCAAGCCACCAGTTGGTTCCTGGTTTCTCCAACGTTGTAACAGATGTTGTAACAGAATGACTTCATCCTGTTATCCGAGTAGGCCTACAGAAAAGCAAACAGTAGGTCGGGCTTAAACCAGTAGTCTCAGCACTGCCTGTACAATGGATCTCAAAGTGGGGTCCGGGTACCCCCAGGGGCACTGGAGAGGGTTCTAGGAGACCCATCACAATAGGTTTAACCACTCTTAAACATTGCAGCCTTACAATGCATCTTGAAGCAACATGTGAGGTTTGTAGATCTGCTGTTTTCCAAAAGATCTCGAAAGAATGTAAACAGAACATTTACAGATGAATTTATGCAGCTTAACGCCTTTGTCAACACACGGTATTTCTAAAACAGATCTTATTTTGTTTGTTGTAATTCTAGTGGTGCTTTATGAGCAGCAAAATCATAAAGTCAGCCTAGAATAACTTCTTTTGTTGTCCCTAGCTGTGCCTTTTCATCTAGCTGCATGTTGTGTTGGCCTTGATGGTGCTTCTTTCTGTTGCTCATGCTTGAAATGGTTTGTTGCCAACGGTTTGTGGCTGAGCCTTCACATTACTGTAATGTATTCAGAGGGTTCAGAACACTCTGTACAGAATAACTCGTCTTATATTGTTGTCCAAGCTGTGATGTGTGTGTGTGCGTGTGTTGACTTATTGGGCTGAAAGGTCTCCAAGTTTGTTGTAGTTGGGCAGTAAAATCAACAAAGAAATTCATGGTTGCTACGTGCCGTCTGTCAAAATATATCGTAACCTTTGAAGCCTAAGAAGTGATTGAACTTGTCCGATTGGTACAGAGGCACCGTCTCATATTACTCATGAAATGTGGTTTAAAGCAGTTCTTAACATCTATTGTTACTGTATGGTCCTTCCTTATGTTTTGGAAAATGAATTACTGTTATTTCCTGCCTGCCTGTAGGAGACATAGCTATATGTAAACTTACAAGCGTCTGACATGAGAAAACCTAGATCCAAATTAATTTACACTAATATTCTAATTACTTATGGATATGGCCAATTTATATCCATCAACACAATTGCAGACGCATTCATTCTGGTGTTTTATCTTTGTTTTTATTTTGTTGTGTTTTCGCAGACATTAAAATGTACTCAAATCTTTTTTCACTGATCACATTGTGATCTTGTTGTGAAAAAGCATTACTTTTCAAGATCCAGTGCAGTAGAGTTTAAACAAACTTTTGTTAATACTGGGTTGGTTGGTTAAATACACAGAGAACACAGAGAAGACTGCCGAGGCAGACAACCCGCAACTCTCCATGTTAAAAATCCTTCGAGGTGCAAGGCTCAAAGATGCAATGTCAAAAAGAGAGAAAAATGCCAGCACTCAATAAATGTCCTCTCTATATTTCTTTTATTACCTCATCCACACTACAGTGCAGCAACGAACGTGTTTCGACAACAAATGTCTTCCTCAGCGTTGTGTCAGCGTTGTGACACAACGCTGAGGAAGACATTTGTTGTCGAAACGCGCTTGTTGCTGCACTGTGGATGAGGTAATAAAAGAAATATAGAAAGGACATTTATTGGTTAAATACACAGCAAATTGAAAAGAGTAATTGAAAAACAAAGAAAAAAATTCTATTCATTTATACACTTTCAGCCCACAGTCCCTATTTTCGAGATGTCAATTAGGGAAAATCTCTCAGATCTATAGCATGCATTTACTATTTCTTCACTTCAATACCAATACCTTCAAACAATGAAACATTCATTTGAAATATGGAGAATAGATACAAGGTGTCAGCCCGAGTCCGACAGCAGTGATATCTAACATAACAAACCCGTTTTGCACAGTCCACGACCATAGGCAGGCCTATCCACAAGGCAACCCCCCAATCTGTGGAGCTGTAATTCAATCCTGCGGTGTTAGTAGTGTGCCCTGAACCACAGTGCCATATGGAAAGTAGGTCTTTACTTAAACTAATCATGACGCGTCCAAACAGCTTCTTTTCCCCCTCTCTCTTTATACCGACAATGTTTCCACCACGCTTCGATGGCCGTCAAATGTTTTGACCTGCAGGGACAAACCTCTCGCTGAGACCGCCGTCACCTCTGACCCCAACGGAATGGACAGGCCTAGCAACAAAAACAAGGGGGGGGGGGACCTTTGTGTTATACTCAAAAGAGAAAACATCTGCCAGGCCTGAGAGACAAGAGAGAAGAGGGCGGATTAAAGTCCCGAGGACTCATCAGTCTTTTCGCCCATAAAACATTTCTAATGAGATCTAAGGTGGCTGACGGGAATGAGAAATCCACTGTACCTCGCATCACCAAGCCCCCCCTGTCCTCCTCATTCACCCTATTAATGCTCCAGCTGCCTCTTGGCTTTACAAGTAGAATTGCACTGAAATATGCAGATAAATATGAAAAGGATATCTCCGCTCCTCGCATATGAATACAGCACTCTCCCTTATCACAGCGGCACAGGAGCCAACAGTCACAGCCAGTCATTTATTTTTAAATTAAATTTGAGGCTGGATAAATGGCCTGACGTTTGCATATCACACAATGAATCCTGCCAATAGAGCAAAAATATATTTATATGTTTAATCATTCTGGCTGTGATTTTGTCCTACTTTCTGATGATTAATGAGTGTCTGATTTCTTTTGCCGAAATGCTCTTCTCTCACACCACAAATCTGAATTGCATTTGGTCCAGATACAGCTCTGATGTGTCCTGCTTATGCCTGGTCCAAATGATAAAACCTTTAGTCAGTGAGCATTTCAGATGTAATAATGACTACAGTTTCTGAATCCCACTGTACTTCTGTACCTTTTGTAACGGGTGTCTGGAGCCTTGTTTACTTGGCTGCATGCTGGTGTTGCATGTGTTAAATAGCAGATCTACAAGCTCACCATGTGTCACAAATGTGTTGGGTGGTTAGCTTGTAGATGTGCTATTTACTGTGACCGAGCGCAAATCAGGCACACAACTTATTAAATCAGGCTTAAATGGGCAACAATACACACAGACTTCTCACTCGGAGGGGTGACTAATTTACAATTCCCTCTTAAATTGATTTTAACATAATACTGAGCTGCAAGCTTCATTTTGGTACTCAATCAATGCGAAGAGTACCCTGTACATAACATTAAACAAGCTTAATAAATGAAAACAATCAGGCACTGTCTTCTAAAGTAGCTCCTTGAATTTTGTCTCAAGGGTTTAAGTACTAGTAGCCATTCTTTTCCCTCTCTTTTTCCATGCCATTTCCCACTAATGCAACTACTTGGCACCATACTGTTTATTTGTCTCATTAGAGCTAAAACAAGGGCCTGGCAGTCAACTATTTACCATTTACACCCCCACCCACCCCTTTACCCAAACGCCCTCCTCTCTGTGCTTCCCCCATCTTACTTTTCTTTTAACCAGCCATGTGTGCAGCGATGCAGACAGAGTACATAGAATGTACGTAAATATAAGGTTAATTTGGGTTTGAAAAAGATAAGGAAGACAGAGTCAGAGTCGTGTCCACAGAGTTCCCTTGATATTTTGATCAACAAGAGAGGTGCATGGCCCTATGCAATATTCATGTTATTAAAGAAAGAAAAAAACATTCTCAGATGCACAAAAACCTACCAGAGATGTTACATTGTAATTGGTAACAAATTGGATAAGAGCTGAACATTTTAACTATGATTAAAATTCCATGAAAAAAAATATGTTTTAGTCTATGGCACCAGGGTTTTATTATTGTAAGGAATTAACTGAAAACTGTGTAACAGGAACAGATATCTTAACTGGATTCTAGCGTTATCTACATATTTCATGTTTAGGGACATGTTGCCAGCTGAATAATTCAACAGGATAGACTATGAGTGGTTCCGGTCCATCATTTATTCAACCAAAATAATCGGATCTAAATAGGAACAGGCATAAATAAGTAAGTTACAACATTTTACTACTGTGGAATAGTTGTATGGCTATGTCATGTTGCTCTCTACGGAACACCACACTTTAATTCACTGTTTAACTCTATGTAGCAAATGCATATGCGTTGTATATGCTAAAAATAATTTTGCTCATTCAAAACATTTCATTCAGATCACTAAATCCATTATGATAATCAGGAAGGGTGCTCAATTGCAGTTATGTTCACATCCACTAAGTGGCAGCGTACACCAATAATGAAAATCCGTGTTAGGTCCTCTGGCCTTAGTGGTTCAAGTGCATGTCAGTCTGACCGTCTGACAGCAAGTTTGGCCTGACAGCAAGTTAAGTGTTCGAGTCCCGCTCATGAAGACCTTTGCTGACTTTTGCCTCTCCCCTTTCTGTCTCCCTCTTTCCTGTCTATATTCAATTGAAACTATCAATAAAGGCAAGCAAAAAATAATTAATAAAAATCTATGAAAGAAAAAAGAAAAGAATGAAAACTGTGATATTGTTGATTTCAGCTGTTACAATTCCAAATATGCAAACATGACCCTTTTAATTACTTCACTGGACAAGTATATGCAAATGAACACTTATTTTTAAAACAATTCTTTTAAAAAGGAGTGTGCTTATAGATAAAACATGTAGTATTTTACCCTGTAAAATATGAACCCCCCTGCCCGTACACTGCATATGCTGTACATTTATACGACTCTAAATGTTCTGATCAATTGAAAATAGTGGACCGTCCACAGTAACATTCTTTGTATTGGGTTGTGTTTTCATGTGAGATGTACCCATTCTGCTGTAAATACTTAATACCAATCAAGCAAAACCTGTTGTTCTACATGTTTGTTTGAGATCTGACTGATTAGGAAATTCTGACCTTCTGATTCTGACTGTAGCTTACTATTTTAGAGTTAATCATTTCTTTGGGCAGCCTGTTTACTGATCATCCATCAAGTTTGATGCAATCCACCAATTATTTTAACCTGGAATTTAGTTTGTTCAGGGTGTTGCTCTTCACTCAAGGTTGAAGACAGGTGAGATGTGCCTTTGCTGTCAGAGCTTGTCAACTCTGTCTGAGAAGCTTTTTTTTCCCATCTTCTTGTAGTCCTTCTTTTCATCTTCTTTTAGTCCAATTAATGCCTACTTGTATCAAAATGGCTTTTGTAATTGTTGAATTCCTTTTTTTCATGTGTTGTTTTAGTTAATGTATAAATTCATTACTGCCTTCATTGTGCCTGATGATCGTATTGTCATTTTGCCAGCAGGTCAATTAACAGTTTGGTGTTTATTTCACTTTTAAATATTGCCCACTAGGCACCTATTCAGTTTAAGAAGTTTCCCAACATTTCTTCCTTTTGGTGGTTTTCCTAGCCTGACTGATGAAAGACAGGGATGTTGTTTGGTTTCCTTTGTTAATCTCTTGTTAATAGTCGCTTGCCTTTGTAAAATAGAAAAAAAAAGTGTTGTGTGTGTGTGGGTGTGGGTGTGTGTGTGTGTGTGTGTGTGGGGGGGGGGGGGGGGGCACTGTGTACAGACGGACTGTATGCTGCAATCCATACACTGGTTCAAATCCTTAGAAATCCCTTACTATATCTTTAATGACAAAAGATTTAAAAGATTTAGAATACTTTCCTGGGGGTCCTTGTATATGTGTAATGTGTACATATACTGTACATATGTGTAATATGTGCGCACATGTTGTCTCAGTAAGACAGCCCTCCCCCTGTGCAGTGCCCCAAGGCATTATGGAGAATGTAGCTCAGGAAGGGGCGTTTTAGCAGTGAGCCCAGTGTCCATGCGCTCACTTTTAAATTCTAAAATATCTAAAACCACATATTACACACATAGACCCCTTAGTCCACGTCATTGTGTACTTTACAGAATATTTCGTGAAGATTCTTGTAAACCATATTTTTTCTGTTCTATGGACCCTAAAGGACACAAAAAAAGCGGTTTACATTTTTTCCCTCCACCCTAACATTGTTTTATCACCATGGCAACATGGCGTTGTGTATCAATCTGTCTGTATTTCTGTCAACATCATTTCTCCAAATCTGCCTGCCCGATTTACACCAAATTTGGTCCAGAGGTGTATAATGTGCTCAAGAACACTCCATAAAAATTTCACCATGATCGGCCCATAGGTGGCGCTACAGTACCAAATTCAAAACCAAAAATCGTGATTATTCACAAACAATTTGTCTAATTTCAATGAAAATTGCTGGGTTCTTGCACAATGGTCTGAGACACAAGCCCTGCAAATTTGACCACTATCCACCAATAGGTGGCGCTACAATAACATATTTAAAATGACCAATTCGCTACAAAAACCTTAAATAATCGCGCGCAGACAGTGTTTTGTTTCAAATGGAAAAAAATAACTTGACTTTCTCTTTTGACAAAAAGAAATTGCATCCACGATAATTGGACATTAATAATACTACCCCCCACCGTCTATTATTAATAATAATAATCTGAGTGGGTGTAGGAGAAACTTATATAGCGCTTTTTTGAGTACCCAAAGACACATTGCATGGGGGGTGACTACAGAGGTAAAATAAAAAGAAGCAACTTAATTGAGGGGAGTCAGGTTGATCAGTGCTTTATATGGGGCCAGGAGTGTTTTGAAGTGGATTCTTTGTTTGACTGGTAGCCAGTGAAGGTCACAGAGAACAGGTGTGATATGATCTCTGGACCGGGTGCTGGTGAGCAGACGCGCAGCTGAGTTCTGGACATATTGAAGTTTATTGAGGACTTTGGAGGTGGTGCTGTGGAGGATACTCTTGCAATAATCAAGGCGTGATGAGATGAAGGCGTGGATGAGAGTTTCAGCTGCAGAAAATGACAAGAAGGGTCGGAGACGATCAATGTTCTTGAGGTGGAAGGAGGCAGTTTTGCTGACATGGTTGACATGGGGAAGGAATGAGAGGGTGGGTCAAAAAAGATGCCAAGGTTGCAGATGTGGGTGGAAAGTAAAACAATGGAACCATCAATGCTGAGTGATAAATCCTGCATAGAACTGGTGAGGGAGTTGGGACCAGTGATGATGATTTCTGATTTATTGCAGTTTTTGGTGGAGAAATACAACTGTGTGTCATCGGCAAATGAGTGGAACTGAGGTCCATGGTGATGGAGGATCTGACAGTGTGGGAGGATGTTTAAGATGAAGAGCAGGGGACCAAAAACAGAGCCGTGGGGACACCATGGGTAACAGGGGTAGTGGAGGAGTTGCAGTTCTTGACAGAGATGAATTGTTGTTGATCAGAGAGGTAGGATTTGAACCAGGAAAGAGCAGTTCCTGTTGAATCAATGGAAGATTGGAGACAGGTGATGAGAATGGAGTGACTGATGGTGTCAAAAGCGGCACTGAGGTTGAGGAGGACGAGGATGGAGAGGTGAACGGAATCAGCAGAGAGGAGGATATTGTTGGTGACTTTTGTGAGAATGGTTTCTGTGCTAGGGAATGGAAAAACAGATTGAAGTGTTTCGTAGAGGTTATTGGAGTCTATGTGAAACTTGAGCTGAGAGGCAACAGTGTGTTCCAGGATTTTGGAGAGGAAAGGAAGGTTGGAGATGGGTCAGTAGTTGCCCCAATATTTTTCCAATATTGGGGTAAAAGTGGCAAGATGAGAGCAGGGGGAGCTGGCCAGTGGAGAGGGAGGTTTATGATATTGGTGATAAGTGGAGAGAGAACAGGAAGACTGGCAATGAGAGAACAGGAAGACTGGCAATGACCAAGGTGATGGGTATCGGGTCAAGGATACAGGTGGAGGTTTTCATGCCAGAGGTTATGGAGGAGAGGTTGGATGCAGTTATTGCATTAAAGGATTGAGTAGTTGCTGCCAGACTGAATAACAGATGAGTAACTAAAAAAGTTTTACTCTGATTACATTTTGGGTTTGGCTATTATAGCCTGTTCAAAATTTGGCTCTCCACATTTTGAGCTATCGAGGTGCATGCACTGTTGAGAGCATTTTTGTATTGTTCCAGATGCGGTTTGTAAGCCTTGGAATGAACCTGTTTTCTTGACAAGCCGTTCCAGTTGACGACCCTGTTTTTTTAGTTGATGTAGATGATCCGTGTACCAGGGGGCTGAGTGGGTGTAGGAGACGTGCTTGGTCATTGTGGGGGCAAGTTGATTGAGACAGGTTGAGAGTGTGTCATTGTAAACATTGACCAATTTAGTGTTCGGGGTGGGTGGACTAGGGTCAGATATGGTGTAGGACAATAATGAGGACATGGAGGAGGGGTTAATAGATTTGAGGTTCCAGAAAGTTATGGAGCGTTTTTCATTGTTGAGGGGAGTGGGGGTGTCAATGTCCATGATGATGGCTAGGTGGTCCAAGATGGTGGAGCCAAGGTCCATGCTGGTGACATTATTAGTGGTTATTCCTGTAGTACAGATGAGATCCACAGTGTGTCCTTCTGTGGGTGGGAAAACGGACGTGCTGAGTAAGATTGATAACGTTTAAAATGTCAAGGAATTCAGTGGCGCTTTGAAGTCAGGTGAGTCCACGTGGATATTGACATCTCCAGACAGAGATATGCATCTCAGTGCAGTGTGAGAAATAAACCGGTGGATTGTACAGTCCAGGAATGAGGCATTACCACAGGTGAAGGAGTTTAAGTATCTCGGGGTCTTGTTCACGAGTGAGGGGAGGATGGAGAGGGAGATCAGCCGGAGAATCGGAGGAGCAGGGGCGGTATTGCAGTCACTATACCACACTGTTGTGACAAAAAGAGAGCTGAGCCAGAAGGCAAAGCTCTCTGTCTACCGAGCTATCTTCATCCCTACCCTCACTTATGGTCATGAAGTGTGGGTCATGACCGAAAGAACAAGGTCATGAATACATGAGGTTGAAAAGAGTTTTCTCTAGCGGGTGGCTGGCATCTCCCTTAGAGATAGAGTGAGAAGTTCAGTCACTCTGGAGAGCCTCTTTTCCTGGAAAGGAGCCAGCTGAGGTGGTTTGGGCATCTGGTTAGGATCAGGATGCCTCTTGAGCAACTCCCTAGGAAGGTCCTCGAGGCACGTCCCACTGGGAGGAGACGCCGGGGCAGACCAAGGACCAGATGGAGGGATTACATTGACTCTCTGGCCTTGGATCGCCTCAGGATCCCCCAGGAGGTCGTCGCCCGGTTGCTCGGGAGAGGGAAGTCTGGAGCTCTCTGGTGGAGTTGTTGCCCCCGTGGCCCGAACTAGGATAAGTAGATGAAGATGGATGGGCAGGTTTGGGCAGTCTATGACTGCTGCGACCAATGGTTTAGGGCCAGACAGTTTGAAGGTCAAATGTTTAAATGAGAAGGGAACAGGAAAATTAACTGGACTGATTTTGATTTGATGTGTTGTTTGTGTATTATGACTATGCCACCACCACGTCCCTCGATGCGGGGTATGGGGCGTGGTCTTATTTAGTGTAAAATATTCCAAGGCTATTGCCTCTTTCTCCCCCAGAGCTTTAAAATTTACTTAAATGTGACAAGAATCACATTGCAATTACATGAAAATCACTGTATTAATATGTGAAGACCATGCATCTGCTTCCTAAATGGGTTACTGTAGCGCCACCCATTGGTGGATTGTGGTCAAATTTGCAGGGCTTGTGTCTCAGCCCATTGTGCAAAAACCCAGCAATTTTCATTTGAATTAGACAATTAGTTTGTGAATAATCGCGATTTATATTTTTTAATTTGGTACTGTAGCGCCACCTATGGGCCGATTATGGTGACATTTTTATGGGGTCTTCTAGAGCATATTATACACCCCTGGACCAAATTTGGTATAAATTGGGCGGGCAGATTTGGAGAAATGATGTTGACAGTAATACAGACAGATTGATACACAACGCCATGTTGCCATGGTGATAAAATAATGTTAGGGTGGAGGGAAAAAAATGTAAACCACTTTTTTTGTGTCCTTTAGGGTCCATAGAACAGAAAAAATATGGTTTACAAGAATCTTCGTGAAATATTCTGTAAGCTGGATTTTGCTACACAACTACATAGACCCCTCCTGGAAAGTGTTCTAAATCTTCTAAATGTCATTAACATATCTTTTTACAAAAAGGTGAAGTGTACCTTTAAAGTGGTTATAGCTTGCACAACGTGCAGCTCTCTGGCTCACCCACTTTGAAAAGGACTGCGCCCAACGTGGGGCTCGAACCCACGACCCTGAGATTAAGAGTCTCATGCTCTACCGACTGAGCTAGCCGGGCTTGCGGCACACACTGATAACAGCTATCCTTCCCCCAGCCTCTCAAATTCTTTCAAGAGCCACGTGGGGGTGGGGTTGGAATGGCATGGCAGGGCCTATCTCTACTACACTGTTCTAACGTTGTTGCAATGTGATAACTCTGTTTACGAAACACCCAAGCATGTGCCCTGCCGAATCAAGCGTTGGAAGGAATATTTATTTTTTAGCCAAGATAGAAAAATAGTTTAAGCACACATTTCATAAAGCATGTGGAGGCACTAATAAATGGAGACCTCCTTCTAGCTGAAGATGTCCATCAAACAATTAATTCTAAGGCTGTGTCTATAAAACGTTGAGTTAACAACACAACTTTATGCAAGTCCTTGATGTCAATGAGGTCCACTCCCACAACACCAGAGGGAGTGTGACTAACCATGTCCAACCCAGATTTGGCACAAAAAGGGTCTTAATTCCTTCCGCTCATATGCCACCAAAGTGTGGAATGCCCAGGCTACCAACAGTCATAAAGATGTGTGTATCCATTGATTCTTTCAAAACTACTCTCAAAAGGCACCTACAGATGGCTGCAGTTAGAAACTGGCCTCTGTAAAACAGAATATGCATATACAATCCACCCACAAGTGTATGCTTAACTAGTGTGTCCAATCAGCTTTCTCAGATTTGATGTAGTTGTACTTGAATTATCCAAGCTGTTATCAGTTTTAGCAGTGTGTATCTGACTTGTAACTCATTTCTGTTAATAAAAAAAACATTCATTCATTCAGTACTGGGGTTCCAGTGTCCCTGGTTCACAGTTTAAACCCCCTAGTCAAGGTCAATCCATTGACGTCAACGCAAATTCCGATGTGTGTACACATACGGCAAATAAGGGTATCTGAATCTGAATTGCTCTATTGCCTCGATATGGTTTAATTGTTATACCCTTTTCCTAACTTTGTTGCAGGGAGTATGCTATTGCATGACTGCACCTCTCATAATATTCTGTTAACAGACAACTAAGTAGGTGCAGTCTGGGCCTGGGCCAACTGGGCCAACTCAAAGGTGTTGTGTCATCCAGCTTGGCAGACATGATTTTCGCAAATCCAAGTGTAATAACAACAGCCGGGTGTTTGGAGTCGGACATAAATAACCCACTTGAGCTTCAATGAAAGCAACATCGCCACTGTTTATATCTCATATTTTGTCTCTGATATCCTGCGTTTGTTGGACTCTTTTTTTTCGAATCTGAGATCTGGTGCTCCTGGATACCTTGATGAAATACTGCTTCCTCTCAAGACGAGGACCTTTTCCTGGCAGGAAAAGGTCCCGACTCTTGCTCTCAGACACATTTCTGTGTGCGTGCGTGTGCTTGCGTACACATGTGCCTGTGTGTGTGAGTGAATGCATGTGCCTGTATGTCCATCTGTGCCTCCAGGGAGCCACTGTCAGCTACCTACGTCATCACGTTGGATTGAGACACGGCATCAAATAGGCCGCTAGAGGAGAAGAAGGAAGAGCGTGTGCTATTGCCTTCCTGGCCTGCCATGCACCGGATAATCCTGTTCATGATCCCATAAAGATTTGATCATTAGGGGCGAAGAATTGGTGGTCTTTCCAACCCGCACATCTTGGAATGGGATGGCCTGCGCCAAAGTCTCAGCAACACTGCTGATTTTGTCACATGTCTGCGGCATTCCTATCTTGACAATAATTGTGATCACTCTAAAATGTTAATAGCATTACATGAGCCATGGGCATGTTTAATGTTTAAGCATTATTATTATATTATTTAGCATTATCTTTGAACAAATTTGCCTCAGTCACTGTCATTACGTAGGAGGTCTTGTTGCATGCATGAGCGTGTGGATAAGTGTCTGTGTGTGTGCGTGCGCGGGTGAGCATGTGGGTGCACGTCTGTGTGTACGTGCGTGTGCGGGCATGTGTGTTTGAATAAACATTTCTTTCATTGTACGTGCCAAGTGTGCTTGTGTGCCTTCACCTCTGTACTGTATATATACTGTATGTGAGCTGTTATGTTAACCCCTCTGTGCATAGTGTGCGCTGTTATTTTGACCCTTCAGTGTGTGGCGTGCATGTGTGTGTGCTGTTATGTTAACCCCCTGCCGTGGCGCGGAGCCCCGAGGGCAGGCGAGAGGCTGAGGAATGAGAGAGGGAGGGGAGGGGGGCCAACGCCAGGATGGAGTTCTGCCTGCGATGGGAAGTGTGCGGCCCGGCAGTTTATAAACTCCACCGCTGTGTTTACGACTTGCTCACAATCTTACCTGTTCTCACGACAACAGAGCCACACGGAGGGGAAACGTCTGACTTCACCACAGCGTCGAGGCCGCCTTGTGTGGAGCAGTGCCGAGCCAGGAGACGAGGGAGGAAGGTAGTCCAACTCTCTGCAAATCCTCAGCACTCGGGTTTATCTGAAAAAGACACAGACCTCAGAGTGGGTTTATCTGAAGTCATTCAGCGCCTTCCATATCAGTTCATCTGGCATTTGATTTGGCAGAAGAGGCCGCTTGAGCTTGGAGATACACACACACACAAACCAGCCATTGCGCTCTCTCTCTCTCCTTCTGTGTTTTATAAACTGGACTTGGCATTTCAGAATCCAGCAAACTCAAGGACAGGAGAATTCAGAATAGTCAGGGCCTCTGCCACAGTTTCCAGCTGGTACTGCTCTGCGTTCTCTGTATCTGGATAAAGGCAAAGTGAAATCGCATTCATTTGCAAGGGATTGACTTCACTGCGTGAGCCAATCGTGTTCATCTATCCGTCTGAACTGTGTATGTTGCGCTGCTGACTGACGGACAGACAAGGCCGATTCCTGTGGCTCTACCCCCCCATCACAGCAATCCAATGTACGACAACAGCTACGCGCAGGCCGCCAAGCTGAGGATGGAGGCCCAGAGGAAGATGCAGTACCGCTCGCATGGCAAGAGCTGCGGCTACTATCTGCGCATCATCTTCTTCTTCTCGTCGCTCATCCAGTCGCTCATCATCGTCAGCCTGGTCCTCTTCCTGGTGTACGGCAAGCAGCAGGACGCGGCGGCCAACGATCGCATCGTGGACCTGGAGGAGAGATTCGGCACACTCTCCCTGAGGAACCAAGCCCTGGAGATGAAGAACAGGAACCTCACCAAGAGCCTCAACGTCACCCTGACCGCCAAGTACCGCGACGACTGGGAACTGGAGAGACTGCGCTTCATGGCCAACCGGTCCATTTACTACATCAATGAATGCAACTACAAGCTGGTGAGCAAAATGGCCTTTAGATATACTAAGTGGCAAATTATTTACTTTTTATTTTTATTACTTTTATTATTTTTAAATTGTGATGTTTTCTATGCCGACTTTCGGCTGTGTGAATGTGCACCTTTCACCTTTAACTGTAGAAATTAAGCCAGGCTTATACTGCTGGTCGTGAGATTAGTATTCCCAAGTAAACAAGTGATCAAACATGTTCATTTGATTTGCAAATGAGACTTCATGAATTATATTCCATGCAGGATTGTTAATACAGCAACATGCCTCAGTACTATGTGTAATGCGTAATAAGCAGATTCTTCAGCTTGCATTCATATGGTTTGAGTTGTTATAAGTAGTGTTGGTCTATATTACTTAGGAAAGTAACTTCTTTACTTTACTCGTTACCCCTTAGACAAAGTAATATCATTACTTTACTTATTACTGGATTTGAAGAGTAATATATTACATATTACGTTATTACTTTCCCAAGTTCTCAACACCGCTTTTGAAAAAATAGAGTACAACATAATCTGTTTATTACAAAATAAAGCAGCAAGCGATTTGTAGTGTACATAACTGCGCAGGATGCAGCGTGTGGACTGGATCTACAATCTACTGCACATCTCTGTTGTTACAGTACCTGTCAATAGCTTGTACATCTGTTCTATTTTTGCATGCAACAACAAGCTCATTTTAAAAAAGTAACTTGGCGTTACTTGCAAAGTAATGCGTTACTTATTACCCATTCTTGCAGAGTAATCTCGTTACTTTACTTTTTGGAGCAAAAGTAATAATATTACAGTAATATGTAATCTAAAATTAGTTACTGCCCAACACTGGTTATAAGTAATGTAATATGTAATATATAACAATATATGTAATCACACATTCATCAAAGGAAAGTTGTACCATTTAATGGTTTCCTTGGCCGACTGGATATCAAGATAAAAACCCTATCAAATCCAATCCACTTTATTTATAATGGCACATTTCACAATGCAAGATATCCAAAGTGCTGTACAAAACGTTAAATACCAAATACACTAAAAGCTAAAACAGAAAACCATAAACAAATACACACACAATAGAAGAAACAAAGACAAGTGTAAACAATAGACAGCATAAACACAGCTAAAATAGTAGTTCATTGAAAGGACAACAAAAGATCTGCTTATAAATAATCATAAAAATGTAGCCTTACAGAAATGTGTACATAAAAGCTGTATTCATTATGATTAATAATTGTAATAATCAATACAGCCTTGGCTTTTGATCAATACCAAGTTACAACTAAACTCCAATATTCAACTACAAACGTGTACAGTATGTATAGACAGTGATTATATGATGCATGTGTGTGTGTGCGCGTGTGTATATACAATACCAAAAAAGTGTGAAGTTTAATAAAAATTCTTTTCACTCATTTAAAACAGAGTCAGTGTATGAATCCGATGAAGCCCTCTGCACCACATTATGTATGCCCACGAATTAATCTAAACGGTAAGTGTGACTTTGTATAGACCTAGATTGAAGCCATCTCAAAACTTGTACTGTATTCCTGTATGACAGTGTTTCCCAAAGTGGTCCTTAATTAAGAGAATTCCATGAGTCACCCAGCTAATACAAAGTACACAACCTTTTGTAACTCAAGTGTACAACTAGAACATTTGGTTCTATTTGTACACTAAATAGATTAACACTAATATGAATAGGAGATCTGAGAGATAATTTAGAAATGCCACTACATGTCGGTCCACAGACTAATGCATGTCAACCAGGGGTCCTTGAAATCATGGCTAGACCCGCACAAATCTTCTCTTATGGGAGGGGTACCTGGCATATCATTTCAAATGAGGGTCCATGAGCATCCTAATCCTAATTAGTGGCAGTTTGGAGGTCTTTGACATGAAACAGTTTTGGGATGCGGAAGTGTATAATACAGTATACTATACTACACTCTTAGGATGTTAGTGTCGGTCCCAGTGATGGAGATGAAACATTGTATCGCTAAATGCACACCAAAATGGGGCCCTTGAAATGAAAACGTTTGAATGACTTTAAATAAGACAGTTCCCCTGTGTGTGTTTTTTCCTTCCAGGTGATTGTGGCACGCAGGTGGAGCAACTGAGGGCCATGCTGGAAATTCTGCAAACCAACTTCACCCAAATTGCTCATACAATGAGGATGGAGTTGGAGCAGACGGTCAAGGACCGGGACACCCTCAACTTAGAGGCCATCCAGTTGAGGAGGGACAAATCCATGAAGGAGAAGGAGCTGGCCACCTACAAGCTCAAGTGCAAGGAAGACTTCACACGCTCTCTGAGCGGCATCTCCAACGTCTCGCGGACCTTCCTGAACAAGATCGACTCGCTGTTCCCCCAGCACATTCCCTTCCAGCTCAGCTGCGTCAAGCAGAAAGACAACCTGGAGCAGATCCGGAACAACTGCACCAGCCTGTCCCGGGAGGTGGAGGACAAGTTCCAGCGGTACCTGGACGCCGTGGGGACCCAGGTGTCACAAATCCAGGCTGAGAACAGCCGGCTGAAGGTGGAGAACGTGCAGCAGAAAGAGGACTACAACTGGTGCAGCAAGAATCGGTCAAACCTCATCTACGAGCACAACAGGGGCGTCGAGAAGGTCAGGTTGACGTACGACGACGAGAAGGAGAAACTGCTGAAGGAGAAGGAGAGGCTCAGAGGCGAAAAAGACGTCCTGGAGAAAAGCAACAACTATAAAGATGGACAGATCAAAATCCTTGAAGATAAAGTCAACTATCTCAACTCAACCTGTACCTATAGCCGGGTAAGAGGAAATGGATTTTTAATATACTAATATTAGTTAATTAAAAGAAATTATAATAAAATAGTTGCATTTCAAGGGGAGGTTTATCTTAGAGGTGTTTAGAAATGTGGAAAATTGCACCAAAACATTTTAAACAAGTCTGAAAAATAATGCCAATAAAAAGCATTATAGACACATCTACTGTGCAGTTAACTCCCTGCTTGCTCACAAAAACAGGCAATATAGCCGGTATACGGTATACACACCACCTTCATTCTCCCCCTTGTGTGGCATAAATGAGACGTACAGTAACCTTGACACAAGAAATCCTCCCTGCCGGCAACTCCTGCTGGATCCAAATGACAGATTTATTAGCATAATATCCACAGGAACACCCTGGCATATGCAAAGGACATGTGCGGTATAGGGCATTGTTCATATTCCAGCTTTTAGGATATAGGTGGAGGGAAAACATCTGCCAGTAACAATGGCTGCAGAGCGAGAGGGCACAAAGGTGTAAGGAATAAGGTAAACATCCTTTTCAGCTATACAGTCAGGCAGAAACCTTGTATGTGTCAAACCATCGCTGTCTTGGAAACTGGAGAAAACAATCATCATTTCAAATGGATCCAATTAAATGCAGTTTCCTTTTTTATCACAAGCTTGTGTTACCACCGTTCATTCAATAATTCAATACTGTATGTATAAAACACACTTACAAGCTGCCCTGCCCTGCCATGAATCACAATAAAGACTTCTTATTCTGATTCTGATTCTCAGGCATATTATTTTAGATAAAAATAGCAGATCTACAAACTCTGGTGTGTTGCACATTGGCTTTCAAAACAGGCTACTACTTAGTAGTAGCCTAGTACTACTACTACATATATATCGACATTATTAAGTATAAGATGCCCAATTTAGGAAAACAAAACAAATATATATATATATGGTCTGTTACAGTATGTTAGGATGAATATAACTCAGAGAGGCCAGTTGCCAGTTGTCAAAACCTGCAGTCCTTGATGTGTTTTTAATGAGGGGCTTATTTTTTCCTGCTTGCAATTCCTTGACAATGGTTCTTTTTAACAACAATGCCAGACTATGGATGCTGTACAAAATGCTTACTTCATGGAACTAAATAACTAACAAATGTTAATAACTACCTTTAAAAAAAGGGGGGGGTGTAGGGGGGGGGGGTCAAGAATGTGAGAATGCATTTCATTCAACAATTAAATGCAGGTGATATGATAGCATATATTAAGAGTTATAGCAGTTTTGATAATTATACATCCATGTCTCCTTTCAGGGCTCAACAGGATCAGGTTCTACAGGATCTGCCTTTGGAGGGTCATCATGGGGGAGCAGGGGATCCAGCTCATCTGCTGGGAAGACAGGGGCATCTAGTTCTAGTTCTAGTTTTGGGTCATCATCCTTTGGCAAAACGGGGTCCAGCTCAAGCTCAAGTGGATTTGGCCTGAGTAAAGGATCCTCTAGCTTTGGATCATCTAGCTTTGGATCAAATAAAGCGACCTCAGGGTCTACTGGATCCAGCTCAACTGGGCTGGGGTCGAGTAAGTCTACTTCGAGCTCAAGTAGTTTCGGTAGCAAGTCGTCTGGATTCGGTTCGAGTTCAAGTTTAGGTTCAAGCAGTTCATCAAGCTTGGGCTCGACGGGAACAGCGAGGAAGACTGGATCAAGTTTGAGTACAGGGTTTGGTAGTAGTAGTAGTAGTAGTAGTAGTAGCACTAGTGGCAGGAGTAGCAGTTTCAGCAATTCTGGTCAATCTGATACTAGATCAACTTCCACCAGTTTGGGCTCGGCTGGTAAAACAGATGGTAAGCCAGGTTGGTCTTGGTGGTCAAAAAAAGAGTCAGAGGCCGGTAACACAGGGCCAGCAGCACCGTCAACACTAGGTACCAGGGGCTCAACTGGGTTTGGGACCAGTGGATTGAGTAGGGGACCAGAGGCTGGTACAGGAACGGGACTGGGATCCAGTTTCGGAGGAACAACACCAGGCCAAGGAGGTGAGCGTTAATGACAATGACATGAAATCTAACAACAATTTTACTGTTAGATCCCACTAACAAACCCACGCACACATGCATACATTGCAGTATGTTTTAACAGCAGGCAATAGACAGATTATTTGTACAGTATATGGGACACACTGACTATTGGCGATAGCAGGCGAATGGGCACTGGGTGACATTGGGCGACATTGTCTGGCACTAGCAGGCAATAGCCAATCAAATTCAAGGGGGACTCGCCGTTGGTGACCTGCTGTTAAAATGCGCTGTTAGACCTTAGGTACGTACCAATTGTTCGACCAAATGTATGTTTAAAGACTCAACCGTGGCCCCTACATAAGTGCCCGGTTAAGACCCGCAGGGCTTCTGTGTGAGGTTAGAGTTAGGTTAGCAAGTACTGTTAACAAGTGCAAGTCGCAAGCAACAAAGTAATGTCTTCTCTTGTTTCGTCAACAGCCGCAGTCCAACAACACCTTCAAGATCTGGAGCGAGCGGCCAACCCGACTCGCGCAAGTAACAAAGTAATTTCCTCTCTTGTTTCGTCAACAGCCACCGTCCAACAACATCTTCAGGATCTGGAGCGAGCGGCCAACCCGACTCGTGCAATGTGAGTATGCAGTACTGTTAACTGTTAATATTTATTGTTGTAGTGAAAAGTGAGATAATGATAGTCTTCTTCATTCTGACCATTTTCCACACATTTGGCGGCTGTCATGTTGTTTTTTCCTGTCTCTGACTTTCCCTCTCTTTTGTTTTGTCTCCCTTCCTTCCCTTTTTCTACCCAGGGAAAAGGAGAAAGAGAAAGAACCATACAGAAAATCAGGGTTTTGGGGTTAGAGAAAATGAAAACAATGTTGTAAACGATGAGAGAAGTCATGTGTCCTTTACCTTTAGTTTAATACATCCTTCAGTCTCTACCTCCACATCTATTGCAGTCCCTACCTGTCTGTCTAATCTATTCACAATCTCTCTCTGTATTTACCCACAAAGCTAATCCCCTCATATTGTGTTATGTGTCAATAAAAGTATGATACACCTTTATCAACATTTTTTTAAATGATGGTCATTCTACAGGATTTGAATAAAGTTTGCACTTTTTGTTTTTGATAATGTGAAGTGAATGTGCTTGAATGTGGAATAAAGTGTATATAAATGAACACAATAAACATTGTAAATACTTTAAATAATAAAAGCACAGTGATTATACTCCATCATGTAAGGTTCCCCTTTGTTCTGTCTTGTTTAAATGCATCCTGTAGTTAGTACATAGTAGTGTACACACTGTGTATTTGATAAATTATTGTTTGTCCCCAATTTACGTCATCTATTGTGTGGGTAATTGTCCTACAAATGACTCTCTGTTCCCTGCTTTCATGTTCCACGACTTACCGGCACCTCTATTAAATCCCTGACATGTTTACGCTTACCTGCCAACCAGGCCAGTAGTGGCGGATGGGAGGGGACCAGTACAAAACCACACCGTAAGACTGTATCAGTCTAAAAACAGATGAATGTCCACACGGCAGATTTAAAAGGGGACATTCCACTTAAAGGACCGTTTCACAACTATTCAAACTATCTTCATTAAATAGGTTTTCACTAATGTTTGTGATAAAACGTCATCTTGTTTTTGCACTCAATCTCTTAGGAGGGCTGTGGGCAGTTCAGAAACACGTTCACCATCATCGATGGGGAATCGATGCAACTGCAGGCTCTCTATTCCTGAAATGTTGCAAAGCAAAAACCCAAACTATTCTTCTCAACTTCTCACGGTAATATAAACCTGCCAACCCCTGACACCATTCTGGGATCAACATTCAGCAAAATGACCAGATCTACGCTAAAATGAGGGAGGAAAGGATGTCTATCCATGTCTTTAGTGCAGGGCTGTGCAGGTATTTTTCCCAAGGGGCCGAATGACAAACATAAAATATTGTGGAGGGCCAAGACTAAAGGCTGAACTAAAGTCTGCGTAATATTAATTTAATTTCAAGATAAAAGTAAGAGTAAGACCAACCATTTTGACACCAGGGACCTCTATTTATTCCGTATTTGTGCCACAGAGGACCACCATTTGGTGACATTTTAGCCCCACAGACCCCAAAACTAATTATTTTGCTTTTGTCCACAATTCCAGGCTGGATTTGGGAAACCAAACAGTCCAACATACAGATGAAAATGACCATTAATCTTTTACATTCTCTAGTTGTGTAGACTTCGTACTAATTCAGATGAACATTTTAACTCTTGAGAGTGTAAAAATGAAACCCGCAAGGGTCCATTTGGTTTCATTTTTACGCTCTCAAAGAGTTACATCTGGTTAACCAACTTTCCATATTTAACTGGAACTCTCTCAAGGACCACTGATGGTCCCCGGACCACTGGTTTAAAACCCTTTCAGGGGCCGGTCAGAGTCAGCCAAAGGGCCGCATTTGGCCCCCGGGCCGCATAATGCCCAGGTATGTCTTTAGTGTGTCTATGCAGGGTTTTCCCCCATAAGCAGCCCTGAAATAGCCCTAGGCAACCTAATGATGGCTATTGTTGCTTTCTATCTATTGTTCTACCATAGCTTGTATGGTCTATGTATGGTATAAACAACTGGAAATAGATGTCCAGCAACGGTTGATGGACCTTGATGTAAACACATGACATTATTATCTTGATTCAAATTGGTGAGATGTTTACAAAGTATTATACAAAGCATGCTATAAAAAGAATATCCACAAGAATCACCAAAGTCGCATAATAGCATAGCTCAGCTGGAATTTTGAAACTCTACTGTCATTAGAACCAACACAAAACTTTGTGCTCAGCTTAAATGGAGCAGTCAAGCAAATCACCTTGAGAAGCAACAAACATCCTGTTTGGAGACAAAACAGAAATCTATGAACCAAAAATGTATTGTCTGGGTGCCAATAAATAAATAAATAGTTAGACGCAGTAAAGTGAGACCTCTGTCACGGATATCCTTTGTTTAACACCAAAGTGTATTTCCAGCAAGAGTACGGCGGGCTTTACTTTACAAGAAACGGAGGGGAGACTAAAGGTCACTGAACGGATGGTTCCGACGGCCCACAACAGCACGCGGTCTGTGGCACAGAACAAGCAGCCCCAACTGCCTCAAGTGGAAAGTCCTCTGATGATATTATATAGTGTAAACACCCACAGGGCCTTTTATTTCCTTCCACTGCACGTCATAACTTCATTGGCTTTGTGAAGTAGCATTGTGAGAGGATGGCACAAAGGATAACATGCACAACAACACAGTTGACACTTTGTTGTTAACATTTACTACGTGGGGGGGGGGGTGCCCCCCTATGGTGCTGGTCAGGGGTGTAGCGGGGAGAGGGCGTGGGAGAGCGCCATCCCCCCACTTCTCTCACACCTAAAATAATTTTTCGGGGGGAAAACTAACAATGTTTTGCACGCTCACATGTCTTTTGGGCATACTCACCACTGAAAGTACCACTATAACACTGCAATGCATAGTTCAACTAACCATGAAAGGATGAAAGCGGTTATCAGATCTTATGACATACAGTAAGTCAAAACTTGGAGGTGTGGCAAAACTATATGGCTGTGTTGAGTGGCCAAACAGCTTTGCCACACCTCCAAGTTTTGACTTAAGTCATAAGACCTCATACTTAAGAATCTCAAAATAGGGCCCAAAGTCTGTTATCATTGCTTGCAGCCTACTGTGTACTGTATCTGAATGACTCATTATTTACCTTCATCCTTTCCTCCCACTGGCCCTACAATTGACTATTTTACTTTGTTACAATATCATTGATAGAAATGATTAGTTATATTATATCTTTGGCATTAACTTTGTTGGAATTACCTCAACCCTTCAAATATCTAGGTAGGCCTACCTACTGTATAGGTACCCAGCCTAACAGGCTAATATGCAATCTATGGTTTGACCCAAAATACATTGCAATAGTAATTATTCAAGTATTTTTATCATAAGGGTCATCCAAAGGTTGTGATCATGATGATGATAGTAGATGAATTACCATCAGTAATTCAGCCATAGCCACTTGCTCATATGAGATGATGTCTTCACATTTGTGATGGGTTTTTCATGCAATACTATAATGCTTGGACTGGATTCATGATCATAAAACCCCCCAAGTTGACACATGATACTTAAAACATAACTACTTGAACAATTACTATTACTATACTATTGTTACAGCCTACACTGTACTGTATGAACTATGGAGGCAACATGGCTTTCACACATTGTTAAACAAAGTAAGGACACCTCTGGCTCTACTTGTCACGTAAGTGTTTCGGACACCACTGACCCCCCGCAGAACAGTGGCAGGGGCCACTGCGTCTGCCGTCCAGTCCACTGTCACACACCCCAGGTTGCCACCCTGACTCGCCAAGTCAGGAAAAGGAACAGGCGCTTGTGATTACGACCTCCTTCCTTGCCTGGGGTTCACAGAACTCTGACCTCTTTTGTCTCTGGCTGCTAATACTCCCTCTTGACTGTGGGTGCTAATTACGTTTCCTATTTGCCTGGTCCCCCCATCGGTCCCCAGTGGCCGGCCAGGCTGGTAAAGACATCACAGGGGCAAAACGTTCAAAGGTCTAAATGAGGCAACACACTGGAAGCAGCTGGGAGGAAACACTGAGCCTATAGGTACCCCTATGTGTTGCAGCCCTGGACTTTCACCTTGGTCCCAGTTCCCTAAAGTAGTAACAGTAGAAGGGGAAACGTGGGTATGGATACGAGAGCCCCTACCCATAGCCTTAGAATAGTCTGTGTTTGACATTAAGGCCTTATGTAACGTATTTGTTTCACTGCCCATTTGTGTCAACCGCTTTACAATTATAGTCATCTCCGAGTTTGCCAAGTTTAAAGTTGATGGGTCAATCAGGCCTTTGAGCTATGTACAGATATTCAGAGAATTTATAGAACGATAATGGTAAGAACATACAGAGCCCCAGAATAGCCATTGAGATCGAGAGGAAAAACAAGGTATTTTTTATTCTCTCTCAATGACACATCTAACTCAGGTATGCATTATGCAATACCCAGTTTACCCATTAGTATGTAATGTACTATTATGATATGTACTATGATGTCATACTGACTGAGATTTAGTGCACTCTCAGCATTTTGGGGATACATACATTTATTACAGATTTTGAAGAACCGCTGATCAGCACAACTTGAGCAGGGTACTCTCTCTAATTCTCTGAGAGTTGATTAATCAGATTTTCTTGAGATAGGCTGCAGAATAGCAATTAACTATGGAATATTTAATGTTCGTTTATAACGTATATGACATAAATATATATGTAAAAAAATATATATTGTACCTGCCTCCTTACTGGCCAACCAGAAAGCGTACTCTCAAAATGATCCGAAATGCTGCGGCTGGCTTGTTATTCAACCACCCAAATAGGGTGTGGGCCACCGGCCAAAAAATGGCAATCCGCTGCCATCAAAAGGGACAAGACATATGTGGTATCATTACGTTCGTCTGACATCCATGAATTCAAAAATGTGCAGTTTCAGAAGAGTAGCTGAATACATGTTTTTGGTCTTTATATCTGATAAAAATTGATACAGTATATGGTGAACATGGTGACTAATGGGACGATTTTGATGATTCTGACATCAAAGTATACCTTGTCATGGTCAATGTCATGGTCATTTTGTATCTAAATGTCCTGTAATTGTGAAGTGGCCCATATCAGTTCAGAAACCTACCTTTGGGAATTATTCTCTCCGCCGTAATAATACCAATTGGTATTGCATCTTACAGTATATTGCTTTAATCAATGACTAGTCACCTTTACCACAAGGTATGGCATATAGAGATTGGACATTCCTGGAATGTTGCTAAACATGTGGGTTGCACCCCCCAAACGTTTGCCAAAATGGAGAATGGCTTGCATAAACCCTTACTTTTGAGGGTCACTATGCCCAGATTCTGAAGATATAAATTGTGAAAGGTAACAGGAATGACACCAAATGATGCTGCCACTGTGTATGCTGAAACACCAGCTTTCAATTGTCCTATTGGACGGGCCTTATCCTGAAGGGACGAACATCTTTATTGCTACTGCTTAAAGATGAGTATAAACAAAGTCAGGAAAGTGACAGGAGTCATGCTTATGTGCCACACATGAGTGGCACACACCTGTGTAACTCAGACACAGGGACATCTAGGGCAGAGTTCAGGAAGTGGTCTTGGTCTTGGGCTCAGTACACCGGCCTGGAGCAAGGCTAATCTGCCTGAGAGACGCAAGCTGGTGGTCCAGGTGATACGGCGGAAAGATGAAACAGGGAGGCACACACAAGCTGTGGCGCAGGCAAAGCAAGGGCAGTGGATGGCATGGGAAGGAGTGGAGAAGAGGAAGATCTCCTGGAAAGATCTGTGGGATATGGAGGCGTTCAGGGCAAGTTTTACAATCGGGGCTGCCTATGATGTGTTGCCCTCTCCTGCAAACCTAAGCCAGTGGTATGACGAAGACCCCACTTGACCCCTATGTCCAAGCCCAACAACACTTATGAAGTTATTACAACATTTTATCAAATATAAAGGCCAAAAAACTGTAGCTACTCTTCTGAAACTGCTATCACACATTTTTGCATCCTGGATGTCATACGAACATAATGATACCACATATGTCTTGTCCCTTTTGATGGCGGCGATTTTTCCGGCGGCACAAGGCCTAAAACCCCAACTCCGCTCTCTCCAGTGGCTCCCAGTTGCTTCCCACACAGCGTCCAAAATGCTGATGCTGGCCTTCAAAGCAACTAAAGATAAGGCACCCCCATCTTGCAAGTCTGATACGGACCCTAACATCCTTGCTCAGCCAACGCAGGGAGGCTGGAAGTACTTTCACTAAAACGTCATGACAACAGTCCATCTTTGATGCTTGTTAATGCATCAAGGAAGACAAATATGTTTCTACATATTTGTTCAGTATCAGTTCAGTGAACATGCCATGTCAGTTCAGTGAACATGCCAACTACATTGCGGCAGTGAATCTGCAACGAATTAAAGTGATACAGTATATGTGGCAGCCATGGTGGGAGCCCCTCACTTCACACATGCATTTCTTAAGAAAAGATTTCGAGGATGAAATTTGACGTTGTCTGCCAAACAAACAATGCAAGCCTGAAACAAGAGAAAGGTGTTTTTTCCCTTTTGTTGTGTGTATTTCATCAGCCAGGCTGCTGTAGGCACAGACAGGCTCATTTATCCATGCCATTGATTATCCATCACAAACCAGCTTTACTGGTTCTACACCAGATGCCAGGATGCAGACAGGATTACTGATCATGTAGTCAGCTAAGACACAGTGAAGGGGAAGATAAAGCCACTGCAGTGATTTAGGTTTGATCCCTCAGGGCTTCTGGAGGAGGTCAGTGGGTACGGTGATATACTTGCTCGGTGTTAATGAAATGTACAGACAGCGTTTACAGTATTAAGACTGCACAGGAGGCGACAGGTGGCGTCAGAAAGGGAGCAGCCAAGTTCAGCCATACAGGATATCCAGTCGCTTGTCCTAAGACAACCCTGTGCCCCAAGTAGAGCCTACACATAAATAACAGAGGAACTCATGAACTATATGAGATTTGCCCTGTTTTTATTATGAAGGCTAGAAAATGGGCCAGAGGTTGTAAATCTTATATTACACTTGGTCATAGTCATCTTTTTGTGTGTGAAAGGAATAAAAATGATAGAGAACAAACACTTCTCCAGCTCAAACTCAAGGCTTTTCTCTTTGTTTTGTCTTGAATATGTGGAGTGTTATAGCTTTGCAGTAAAGCAATGACACTCCACACATAAGCCCATTCAGAGATCACTGAATCCCTTATATATCGAAGATTTTCTTTAAATGCATGGAAAGATCTGTGAAAAACCAAACAAAACTAAATCTAAAACCTCACAAATGGAGTCAGTTAATTTCCTCCTGACAGCAACAACCTGGCATGATACATTAATCAATAACTCCGAACTATGCAGGAAAAAAACAACAAAAAAAACAACAACAAAAAACAATATCCTCCCCAGAGCAACAACTATGTAAAAGCCAACGGTATGCAAACAATATACAGCCTGCACAATAATAGCCTGTAATCACAGCATCGTTACAGAATCCCACCGAGAGCTGAGGCAATTAAACATAAGCAAAAGGTACTCACGAGAAAATGCAATCAGACGGGCGTCATGACGTCACGTCACAGGAAACACAGATTTAGCCACCGCCTGCAGCTGTGTTCTTCCCATAATCAGGAGAACACCCTATCGATCCGGTACACCTGCAGAAGTTACACAATGTCCTGGAATCCTTTGCTCTTCAGTCTGTGGAGGAAAAAACAGCAATAACTTAGTGGTCCAATTCACTACTTTTCAGCCTATCTTCACATAATTGGCCCTCACTAATGTACCTGATAAAATACCACTATTTGTTTCTACGTCTGTGTCACACAGGGGGGCTGTGAGCAGTTCAGAAACAATGCAACATTTTTTCTATATATTTATATTTTATTATTGGGAGAATGACGTCTAACATTTTCACATTGCAACTTTTCATGAATAGAAATGTCACTCCTATTGGTTTCAAGAACGAGTCAGTTGTTTTCCGTTACTGATGGCTTATTTATTTACTCTATACGCCAACGTAAAAACTGGCAGATAGAAAAACAGTGATCAGAATAAAGGACAACTACCACAACATTAAGTAGATAAGCAAAATGAAATAAACAGAAACACAATAATCACCTCACTGGCTGCACATAGGATCAAGGGTAATGAAGGAAGGAAGGAACCCATTAAACATGAACACCCAAACTGAAAAGAAATACAATTGATCAATTAGACTCATAACCAAACACAATATACAACGTAAATATTAACAAAGTAACGAAAATAATGACACAGAACAAACAAAACGAATCTTTAAACTGGTGACACGCAGTCTCACAATACTGTAGTGTCCTCTTCAGACAGACGTACTATGCTTTTGTCTGCCATGCGGATATGACATCATAATATGGTTAGGAGACCGGAAATTACGCAATTCATATGAACCCATTTTATATACATCTTAGAAATAATCAAATAATTTAGAATAAATAAAATAGAAAAACAATTTAGAAAAGAAAACAAAATAATCATGGCAGCCATAAGAAAGACTGTAGTTTCTATTAGATTGGAATGGTGGCATGGATGACGGGTTTCTGAACTGCCCACAGCCCTCCCGTGACTGTGAGACAACCACTGAGTAGAAAATAAATAAATAATTTAATTCCTTATTAATAATAACAGTTGTATTTTATCACATACATTTTAAATTGTGCATTACACAGTTTAAAACCCACTCTCAGTTTGTGCACACTTGAGATATTGAGCACATGAGCTTCAGGCATCACTCTTCTACTTTATACATTTTTTGTAATACAGTAATTATATAAACTGGACCACATAGGTTCGGAAACTTATTCACTCCACCTTAATAATACCAATTGGTGTTAGCGACAGCAGATTAGCAGAATCTCAAGAAGATACAGTATATCCTAAACAGAAGATACATCTTAAACAGCATAAACAAAGTCCAAAAAGTGACAGGAGTCAGGACCCATGCTTATGTGCCTGGCACACACCTCCCAGCACTTTAAGTTCAAAACAATGCCAACAGAACAACATTTCACTTTGGAACATTTTTTGAGGGTGTAACCCAAATGTTCCGAATCAATGATTAAAATACAAATAGTATTTTAAGTGGAGAAAATAATTCCCAAAGCTAAGTTTCCAAACGTATGTGAGCAGTTTTATTTGTTTTGTTTTCATTATAGTACTTTTAGCCATCAAGTAAATGCAAATTCAGATGTCCTAGTTTGCATACAGTTAATTAAACTGGTTAATATAAATTTGATTATTAAATAAAATAAATTCCAGATTGCATTTATAGTATTTTATTTTCGATCTATGGTTAATAAGATTTGTTGTTAGGTCAAATTTTGGAATCATGGATTTACTTGGTTATACAGCCATCTAGTGGTCATGCTGTGGCAGTGCCATCATGGGAACCGAACTGACATAAGGTATGGCACTGACTTCTGGGATATGTAGTAACATATACTGTAGAAACTATACTGTAATTGTATAGTTTTTAAAACAGAAGAAATTGTTAGCCTACTCTGGCGTTCTTTTTGTAATAGAAGCCAAGCAAGGCCAAGGGTTGGGTTTTCAAGATTGCCCTTGGAATAATGGAATACCCTCATATCTAACTTAGCTACCTTACCAAAGTGATATGGTTATGGTCGCCTACAAATAATTCTCTTTCAACAGCATTGCCATCTAAGTCAAAGGACGGTCATTCAAGGGGAGGTAAACTCACTTTCTATGATCCGTTTGACATGACAAACAGGGGCTTGTCAAACAGGGGAGAAAGTAAACCAATCCTTTACTTTCTCTAACAAAGATGTCCTTTAACACTGCCGTTTTAAAAATGCTACTGTATAGTGTATACAAAAAGTGGATTGGTTAATGGTTGGTTTGGTTAAGGGTGGGACGATTCACTTTACCTCACTTATTTAGGGTTCTGAATCGATTTATATTGCGATTCGATGCTTCGATGCTATGCTGCGATATATATCGCATTTTTCCCCACAAATGACTGTGCTTTTATTATACAACTACTAGGCCTATAACAAGGAGGATTCCACCCATTTTCAAATGGACCCTGACAGGTCCATTTGGTTCCATTTGTACACCCTCAGAAAAAAAAGGTCCTAAGAAAAATCATTAGCAACACAACACAAACACAAGTTGATGATGTCATCAAGTAAAATACAGTACAGTAAAATGTTGAAAATGGGCGGAATTCTGAACAATATGGACCATGACAAGTTCATAATTATCAACATAAATATATATTTAAAAAATGATATGGATATCATGGCATTAAGTATTGCGATATATTGACATATCGATTTTTTCCTAATCTCTCTCTCCCGAGTACTAGTCTAGGCTACTCTGAGTTTAGCCCAAATCTACAGAGTGAGCGTAGAGTTTGTCTCGGAGGCAATACATTATGCCAAATTGTCTTGGTTTGTGCGCTGTCAGTTTAAATGCCTGTGTGTTGTTGACTTGATCCTGTGTTAGATAATTGCACCGACAGGATCACGTGCCAAGGTGCCAATGAATAATTGATCCTAGTATCCAACTGTTGAGTTTGTGGAAACAAAACCAGCTAAGGCGGTGCCATTTTAAGGATTTTACAAAACACAAATACACAATAAAGATAAATACACATGAATAATACTGGTAAGTATCTGGCGCTGTTGATGGATAGAATGGCGTTTGAAGTGTACTCAACTGTACTACCTGACCAGGGTCTCCGGTGTAGCCTAATAGTAGGGCTGTCTGCCGCCTTTGGAGCCAGAGAGAGAGACGATGCACCTTTATCGGGCCCATTTTCACTTTTTTAATGTCGAAACTGTCAATCGTTTTGTTTCATGGTGGTGTCGTTAACTTGTTTGTTGTGTAGGCCTATAGTTTTGGTTGGCTAGTTGTAGCCTGTGCATGTGCAATGCGTCCATATCCGTCGCTGCTTATTTCCCGGGCCGCGCAGTGCAGGGGGGTGGGCTGTTCAACTCAACTCCCAGAAAAGGCCACGTGTGTGATTGTTTGGATTTGGTTTGGGGACCATACCCAGCGTGTTGTAGTCGAGACCACTTAAATCGAGACCAAGACAAGACCAAGACAACCACGGACTTGATCGAGACAAGATCGAGACGAGACTAGCACCTAGAGAGTCAAGAACAAGACGAGACCAAGACAACCACGGACTTGATCGAGACGAGATCGAGACGAGACTAGCACCTAGAGGGTCGAGATCAAGACAAGACCAAGACCTAGCGGGGCCGAGAACAAGACAAGACCAAGACCAAGACCTAGAGGGGCCGAGAACAAGACAAGACCAAGACTGGTCAAGACCGAGGCCAAGACCTAGTCTTGTCATGCCCATTTTAACATATAATAACGTTCTTAATGATTTTCAATCTTCTATCATAGTAACACTGAGTTTGATTGTTTTTCCCCGTCCACCATTACATTTTTAAACAAAACTACTAATAATACCATAGGGCTGGGGCGATATGGTTGATAACAAGAATATAAAAAATCCCTAATCAGACACATCCCAGTGTCTGTCTTCTTTCTTTTCAATATTTACAGAAGAAAAAAGTATATTGCTATTTGTGCCTGCAGCTGTCTTTATGAATGGGTCCTCGCTCCACACAATGAATAGAACCTTTCCATTGCATTGTCTTGTCTCGAGAGGTCTTGTTGGTGATCAAGACCCGAGACAATGGCTCCGAGGTCGAGACAAGACCAAGACAAAATTATACGAGAACAAGACGAGACCACAAGACAAATAAAGTGGAGAGCCGCAAGGTCGAGACAAGGCCAAGACAAAAACAAGACCGAGACAATGAAAATTTGTCTTGAGACTGGTCTCGAGACGAGACAATGTCTCGAGAACTACAACACTATTGGGGACCATACCCAGCGTCCCTTCCTTGTGCGATTTCATGCCATTTAACTGTTAAACATGTTAAGTTAAAGTTAAACAATACGTTATTATTCTGAAACTAATTCTTGACTGATGTCAGGCCTAGCATAATAAGTATACGGGTAGTTAGGCTAACTAGACAAAGTGATCTTAATCTGGGCACAGAGCTGACCCCTCCTGGTGGCCAATGTGAAAGTAAAGGGTACCATTTATTTTTATGCCTTTGATGGTATTTGGATGATTTGAGCCATTTTGTTCCAAAAATGTGTTTTGCAAAACGTGAAGGAGACTGGGTCTCCAGGGTGTGTGGTTTAGAGTGGCACAAGATGTATCCCGGTTAGAGGACACGGAAATAATCCAGGCTTTTCCAGATGACAGTATTTATTATTACAGCTGTGGTCTGAAACATATCATAAATGTGTCTTATTAAATATGAAAAACAATAAAGCATAAATATAATTAGGACTGTATCAGAAATATTGACCATATGTATTTGGAAATCAGATCACTCTAATTACTTTAAATGTAACATAAATGGACTGTAGAACTAACAGTGTAAAAATTATGCAAATAAGGTAGAAATGACATATACATCATAGCAGTTGCATAATGCATACATAGCAGTTGCATACAAACCAACAGCCTAACTACGAGGTAGGCCTACTGCAGACTAGTAACAGTTTGCTGGTGGTTATAATACCAACAATGAGTAAACGATACATGTGGTCTAAACAAAGAAAACATCAAACAAACCAAAACATGTAGGAACATACCTTTGTGCATCTACACACAGCAAATAATACAAAACTGCAGCACATGCAACATGGCAGAATTGGAGAGAGGACTAACAGTCAGGTTAGAAGAACAAACTGGCAGTTGCCTCATGGTGGCGCTATAACCATTCTAGAAAAATATGGGTCAGAGGTTCATCATTGGCATAATGGTGGCCAATGGTGGCCATTGCAACAGTCCATAGGTAGCCTACTGTAAGTGCCCTTAAAGAGTGGTTTTGCAGGAGTCCAAGGATTTGCATTAATGACTGGTAGGGCATTCCACATTTTGGTGGCATATGAATAATTAATTAAGACCCTTGATTGTGGCAAATTTGGTTGACCATGCATGGTTTGTTGAACTCTCTCTGGTGTTGTGGCAGTGGACTAATATAAGTCAAGTGCTGTATCCTATCCTATAGGATTTTTCCATAAATCCTATAGGAATCCTATAAGAAAATTTTATAGGATTTTCTTATAGGATTCCTATAAGATCCTATATAGGATTCTATTGGAATCCTATTGGAATCCAATAGGATTTGTTCCAAACTGCATGTGTTCTGCAAGGCACAAAACAGTTTTGTGCCTTGCCCTTTTCTTTTGTGTTCTCCATTTCTCTGTAAAGCACTTTGAGCTGCATTTCATGTTATGAAAGGTGCTCAAGTGTTATTATTTTAAATAGGGCCTACTCAATAAACGGAACGTGGGGTGCTAGTACAGTAGCACCTCGTACCGGACCCCCGTGGGACTCGGTGTCCCCTCCAACTGTTGTGTCGTCATCATCACCACCACCACCACCACCAGTACACGAGTCGACTGGAGCGCGTAATGTGTAGGTGGCATCATACATGGCCATCTTCCTCCTCCTCCTCCATCCTCGTCCGTGACAATCATCACCACCACCACCACCATCATCATCACAATCACCAGGGCTTCCCCCGTGCCGTGCTTCAACACAGAGCGACCATGCAATAAAATACATTCCTCCTGCTCCAGTAGTTGCACGCCACCGCCACCAGTTCTTCGTTCTACTAACATATCTCTGCAGCAGCAGCCTGTAGGCAGCATGCTGGCTGCAGCAGCTGATGATGATGCCGACGACGCTCATGTAAACAGTGGAAGCGTTCCCTGCACCGACGTCGAACACGGCGACGGGGCAGCAGCAGGAGGGGAGAGGGAGAGGATGGACAGGAGCGTGCCAACGGAGCAGGACAGGACCAGAAAGCAGCAGCACAGTTCTTCATCATCAATGCCATCCGGAGTGCTCGGTGAGTCGATCAGTGTCACGACGATCAACCCAAATAAACCCGTAGCCTGTTTGTCTTGCTAGTGCACGCACTGCAGGTTGCTCTTGCGGTCTATATCATAATATATACGCTATTAGTGTTGATTTGTAAAAAATAAAAAATAAAGGGGAGGGCGCGCGCGCGTGTGTGTGCGCGCGTCTTTACGGTGGTGCAGGACAATGATATCCTGAGGCTATTCGATCCCAATTACGAATCGAAGCCGTATAACAGTAATATAGGCTGCTGGGCAATTTGCTGCCAGTGGTTTGAGTTTTGCTTTGCCTTTTCGGGTCATTTTGCTGCATAGGCTACGCATTCCGATTGAGAGAGAGGAGAGGCCCAATGTTAAAGTGTCAGTCAGATCGCTGTGGCCCACAGGTGCATAAATAACTAAGTCCTACACGTTTACTACTTTCACAAAAATGCAGACAGTTAACGTCACTGTGGGTTGCAAGCTAGTTGCATCGGGTTTGATTTGAGTGCGTTTTGAATTGGCAGTGAACAAAAACATAACATGAAGAGAATATTTGTGTTATTGTCTGCAATTGTTATCGAAGACATCCTGTGATTAGATGAAATGCTGTTTATTGCTTTAATCTTAAAGGTCAGTGATTCTGCTTAATTAAAATACCATTTCCTCTTTTTGGGGAGGATAATCCTCCCTTACTTATATGATCAGCAGCAATGTGCTGCTGGTCATATAAGTGTTTCCTTGCCCCCAGTGAGCCTCCAGGCCAGGGTAAAAAAAAAACAAGTTTCGGTTCGGAATTTGGGTGGCAAAGCCTTCATCCAATCGTGATCGAGTCAATGGAGGTGGTCCTTGGTGCATGTGTTATTGGCCTGTTGCACTCCCAGTCCCCCGCCCAGTGTAGAACTTATACATGTGCACTGTTGATACTGGGGTGGACCAGGTGTTTTTCCCAAAACACCCACATCACTGAATGCTCCTTAACCTAAAGCTATGTGAAAGTATCCTGGTCGTGATCAGAGTGGGAAGACTACATCCTATAGAAAAGGCTACTTTGTCAGAGCATTACCTACTTTGTCACAACAGATGTTTTTGAAGAACACAGTTAACTGATTTTCATTTAATTTGTGGGTCAGTCAAATGTTGCCCTGAGGCCTGAGATGTTCTTAACCACTTTCCCCATCTTTGGACTCAAGATCACTAAAGTACTCATTGCCGAAAGGATCCAGGCAGACTGTTTCACTATCAAATAGCTTAGAACAGATGAGTCATGGATATATTTTGTAATGTGTTTGCTAGTTTGTTGATGTCTTAGCTCAGTGTTATCGTTAGCTGGATAAACTTCTGCTTTTGTTCAACCACACAGAGGTGTGAGCTGACAACTCCTGAGTCCTGACCAACTTTTACTAGTGTAAAGAGCGGGTAAATTGGTCAACAAGACTCCATCATGGGTGAACATTTGCAGTATTTCTATTTGTGGCTGTTCATTTGGGGCAATCAGAAATGTCAAGTCAAGGTCTCAAGTCACTTGAATTGCCGATTTCATAAACAGGTGCACACATCAGTTTTTAAATTTAAACTTCAAAGGGTAATTGGCCCTTTCACATCTTGATGAGTGGATGAGGATGAGATATGAGTCATTTTTCACTCAAAATAACAGCCCAGGTCAAGGTGTAGATTTTCCGATACTCTGTACATGGAACAAGGTGAAACAGGCGCCGCACAAATATGTTTTTAGAGGCATAATGAGAATTATGTAGCAAGTTGTTTCATTTCATTATTGTATAAAATAAATGAGCAATTCCTCAGCAGTGGTTATATTTTAGGGCAGTGTTTCACAGACACCACCACTGTTGTGCAGTAGCACACAGCAGCCAGCTGGCCTGTAGAATTGCAGTGGAGTAGCCTATTTTTAAAGTGATGGTATTGTTTAGAATTTCTCTATGCTGCTAAAATGCAGATCCAGGCCTTTTCTCTGGAACAAAGTGTTTGAAGCAAATTACTTGGCAAAGGTCTGACCTAATGATGTCAGTCAGTGAAGTTATTCACACATCAGTTCTAGTGGTCCAACACATGTACAATAGGTAGAGTAGGTATATATAACAGAGTAGGTATAATAGGTAGAATGAGAGCAGAATCACATAATAAGGTGGATTAAATTGGGCCACAATGTCAATAGCGAGGCCAGACTTGTGGTCCAGGCCCTGTGGTCAGAAGTTCTCTCTCTCTCTCTCACACACACACACACACACACACACACACACACACACACACACACACACACACACACACACACACACACACACACACACACACACACACACACACACACACACACACACACACACACAGGATCTAGTACATTTCAATTTTCACCCATGTCATGCTGACTTGTCACTTCTACAAATTAACAAGATTCCGTACCAGTCCGATAAACAACCTTGCCAGACTCAACCAGTACAGCAATTGACAAAATCATTACTGATCTGGTAACTAAATATCATCATTGTGCTTTGGACCTTGTGGCTCTTGTTCTGTAAGCTGACCTATTCTTCTGACATGCACGCACACCATCCAGTTGATAGACTTGATAACTTTCCAAAGTAAATTGTCTTTAAAGCATGCCCACCCTAAACAATACATAGCATCTCCCACGTGCTGCATCCACATAATAATATGGAAACCTAGCCCCTTTCACAGTCACCAAAAGCACACCATAGTTCCATGTATAGTTCTTCATTGTACTCTCTGGTATAGCAAGCAGATTTATAATGCTATTTGGGTACAACAAGAAGTTAAAGTTGTGTTGGTGAATGGTGTGGCTTTGTGCAGGAATGATCCAATGGGCCAGCTTAGTTGATGCTGCAGACTGTGAAAGTGCTGGAGTGATGCCTGGCCAAGAAGGATGGTGTTCAGTTCCGACATAACCGCAACCGTGATTAATTGGACAAGTGCTCTGTGGTGTGGTGTGGTGTGTGTGTACGGGCGTATGTGCATGTACACTATACCACTTTCATATTATTCTGTTAGCACTTAGCAAGTTAGCATAGCTGTTATTAACTGGTTATTAATTGGTAGTGGTTTTGAAGTGCACTGAAAGTACAACGTAATTCCAATTTGTATTGTAAAGCAACTCTACATCAAGCATTAAGCTTGACCTCCTACTGAGGTCATGTGATGAATTGATGTGACTGAGGCTGATATCTCATCCAGACGGACAAAACCATCTGGATGAGAGATAGATGTGAAACAGTCGTGGAGAGTGAACAATTACATTATATGTTTAAAAGTACTGCACCTGTCTTTTTCTAGCTGAGAGTGGAGATAAAACAACATATTTGTGGCCAAATGGCTGGTGTTGATGAGCAACAGAGTGACAGTCACGGCAGATTGGTTCAAGTTCTGCCTCACTAAGCTGTCAGCTGTGTCCCTGATCACTCTGATGAGAAAATATTGCCATCTGTCCATTCTGTTTTCTCGTGCACGCAACATCATTCATTCAATCCTGTGACACCTTTCGCACAGACCACTTTCTCTGCTTCTTTCACTTAATTATTTCTCTCCAATGAGTGGACAGTAACACCCCCTCTCACTCTCTGGACCTCGCTTTCCGACAGTCTCCCCTTTGCCCTTATGTTTGTCTTTTTCTCTGAAACCTCTCTCAGATAAATTGTTTGGGAAACGCCTCCTGCAAGCCAGACGCTACATCATGTCTCGTAGGTCCTGGCTGAAGATGGTGCCCACTGAGAACTGTGATATCCTGATGACATTCCCAGGTAAACTGAGGTCACCTGTTCCTTCCATTCTTCCTTTGACCAGTGAACCATTACAAAGATAGAGAGAGAGAGAGAGAGAGAGAGAGAGAGAGAGAGAGAGAGAGAGAGAGAGAGAGAGAGAGAGAGAGAGAGCAGTCTCATTAAGACAACTTAGGCCATTTGCCAACCACTCAGACACATAACCGAGACCTAGAGTGATCCTGGGGGACGATTAGTCCCAGCTCTCATCCATTTTTGCTTGTCTACATATGACATTCAAGCTTGTTGAGCACACATCTAAATGGTGTGTATTATTGTGGTCCTGCTGAGGCAAGGATGAAGATAAGACATGAATCAAAATAGGATGAGAACTATTCTGTTTTGTAATATTTCACAGTGCAAAAACACTCACACGCAAATGATATGTCATGTTATGAAACATGCATGCTAAATCAATGTCTTTGTGTATTATGGATGTTTGTGTATTGTGTGATAAACTGGTTCTATTATGACTAGGCTAAGTTCATTTTCAAAATCATTGTTAATATAGCCTCATAATGGGAGCACTGACTGTGCCGATCATTTCAAATAGTAGGTGACATGTTTTGCTAGCATATTAGCCTAGTGATCTAATTGAAATGACCTTTCTGTGTCACTGCCTGGCAATTGTTTTCTGTTCCTTTTGACAAGAGGTTGAAGAATGGGCCTGGTTTAGCCTCCTTATGCAGCAGAAAATCTATCAACTCTGTAATTTATCTAGCAAGAAACTTTAAAGGCAGGGCAAGTGATTTTCTTTGGGTTAAAAAAAGCAGTATATTGTGATGGTACTCATTGCTACATTTCTCCATGTCTCTCCGGCTTCTTATTAAACAGAAAATGCATTTTCAGGTTGGGCCCAGGGTACCAATTTTATCAAACCAGTACAAAGAACTCAAACAGGATACAGATTTAAACAAGTGGAATTGTAACATGAAATTGGAACACTACAGTAGAAAAATGTAGCGGATGCATGGCTACTTTCTCCTGATTAGCTGAAATAATGTCACCTACCTGAAAAATGTATTTTCTAGTTTATTAAAGAGCTAGAGAGACAGGGAGACCCTGTTACTGAACTCTTTATATAGCGAAGACTAACCTAAAAGGACCACAGTCATTGGAAGTTCATTATTCAAGAATACGCTCAAGTTATATGCTAGCTAAGTGATAACTGCTTTCAGAATCAGCTGTATTGTCACCTCACACCCACTTCTTTGCAGAAGTAAAGTGGTGGGTGAATCTATTTCTTGTTTCCATCGTATTGTTATCCATGGAAGAAAGAAAGGGAAGAAAAAGAGTGGGGACAAGGGTAAATACTGTGACATATTATATGCCAACCGTGTAGATAAAACAAAAATTAAGGCTAATTTAAAGTATACTAAAAAGAGAAAATTAAGACAATGTAGCAGAGCTACTGCCTACGGCCTCCACTGGCGCGCTCCCAGACCATTTGACTTTAAGGTACTCTTAGAAGTGGATGTGCTATTAAAACCAGATTCTCTCTCTCGTTCCAGACAGTATAGATGACCACACATTGTTGTGGCTGCTAAATCAGATCCGCGTTGGAATCCCACAGGTGAACATTCAGATACGACAACACAAACATACGCAGGGACATGCGTTCTTCATTACGACTACCTTTGAGAAGTAAGACATTGACCATTATTTGTGCATGAGACTGCTAGTGCCTTTGCCTATACAGTATGCGTATTGCCTGTGTGTATGTCTCCCCATCACAGAGTTGGGGTGTAATAGTGAAGCAGCTTGCAGGGGGTATTTAATGTTTGCATAAGTTTCTGCAGCTCAAAAGATGGATGTGAGAAGAGATTGGATTTTTTCTCATTCTGAATTATTTATTATGGCTGTGATTTTGGGTGTACCTCCTATCCTAATCACCATGAAATTGAAACAAGAGGAAGAAAAAGATACAGTATTATTCATAAATAAATCTTCCACAACAAAATATCACACTTCATGCATTATAAACATTGCTCTGCAGTATGTACACTGGACAGAGAGAGAGAGAGAGAGAGAGAGAGAGAGAGAGAGAGAGAGAGAGAGAGAGAGAGAGAGAGAGAGAGAGAGAGAGTCACTCGTGATTGTGTGTGGTTGGGGGGGGGGTAATGTATGTACTGTAAGTACACTCTTAGAGGATCAAACTGCTGGAATGTTAGCCTCTCAGCGGTTTTAATTCTACCTCTAACCCACGTTTTAATCATTTAATTTCCCCCTCTCTGTCCTCATCCTTAGCTTACTGCGGGGAGCTGAACAGATGGGCATGCACAAAGCAGTCAAACCACAGTATGGTGGCGGAACGCGACGCTTCTCCTGTGAGGAAGACAACATCTATGAGAACATAGAGAGCGAGCTCTGCTTTTTTACCTCACAGGTTAGAGGACAATAGTGGTAAATGTTAACTCTAACCACGTGTTAACGCTAGAACGTTTTTTTTTCCCTTTGGTGTGATATGGTCCATTGAAACGCTTGGCTTCAGTGGAATACTAGAAGGCTCAGCCCAAAACAAAATCGGACTGGTGGAAATGTTGCGGCATTGAAGGGTCAGAAAACTGAGCACTCGAGCGCTGTTCATGCAGCCTGAAAGTGAGACAAATTGGAGTTTGAATTATGTTCTCAACGAGAGTGTGCAAATAAGAGCTATTGTGTGCCATCTGTTTTAAAGTATTGCACAGTGACAACTAAAGTCACTGTAATATTTAGGCTGTAGGCTTACTAGTATAAAAGATTTAAAATAAAGGGATTTATAATCATTAAAGCTGGGCTGTTGCCTGATGTTTACGCTGTACTATATTACTACAAAACAATCTAAAATAAAGTTGAAGAACTCTATGTAGAAGAGCCGCCATTGGACTGACCCCAGGAAGTCAACAAAGTTTGTGACAGAGTAACTCTGTCTGTACTCAGGGTCCGAGTTTGTTTTGGGCCAAGCCTTCCTGTTACCCTTCACTGTTAGAATACATGTCCTACCGATACATACCCTTTTTCCAACCTACTCTTCCACTATGGACTGTTTTCAGGAGCGGCAGAGCATCATTCATTACTGGCTGGTCAACCTGCGGGCCAAGCATGGCGAGGTGCTTCACAACATTCACTTCCTGGAGGGACAACCAATCAGTAGGCTGCTGTTTATTCATGTTCCTTCCTCTTCTTAGCCTCTTAAAGCACCATATCTCTGCTGGAAGAAAACATAGAATGTTTTTATCCATTTACATTGCATTATAGGCATGCCACCCAATGCTGTAATACTGTATGTCGTACTGCACAATGTGTAATCTACATGTATATAGTGTCATCATCACAGACATTATTATGATGTATAACTAGTCATAATATGTCTATAAATTGCATTTACGATTAATATTCATCGTAAAGGGACTCTTTGCTGATTTTAACATTAATCTTAAGCATGATATCATCATACCCATAAGTTATGCGGGAAGGGCCACTTAGTGGCAAAAAATCACACCCGTGTGAAATGAAGTGCTGCTTCTGCGTGTGGTGGTTTGTGGGGGGTCTCCCGAACTTGCAAACCCACAGGAATGTGGCAGGTGTGGCTTCTGCTGAGGTCCCCCAGACACAAAATTGCAGAGAAATGACCATGTTACTGTGTAGAGGCAAATCCTATTGTTTGATAGACATAAAAAATATAACTTATAGATACACTTAACAGAGTATGGACAAAGTGCACTGGTGATCTAATATTAAAATGTCATATTAACTGAAGTTGTGCACTGGAGGAACTATGGTTGGACAGATCTGCACAACGTCTGTGGGCACAACACTTGTACATTCATGGAATGACAATAAACATTTGACAGAATATATACCATTTTGAATGTCAGGAATCATTGTGCGTAGGTTGAGTATGGCATGAAGGAACATTTCTTTGGAGATGTTTTGTAAAAAAATATTTTATTTGGATTTTTTTTTTGCATTGACGCAAAGCCACATTGGGCAGCTAGCCAGCTTGTCCATGTCAACATGGTCCTTCATAGCTAGTACATGTGAAAGATTGCTTGTCATGCTCATCTGATCAGAATGTTATTTTTGGACATACTGTATGTTGATGTCCAGTCATTCACTCTGTGACGTGAAGACTCATGAACTGTGTGGATTGGCACTGGGTGACCCTGTGAATTGAATGGAACACAATTAAGATGATTACATGCAAGGAAGGTTCATGAAGGTTTCAGATGCATTTGTTTTTGCAAAAAATGTACCTGTCAAGGTTATTCTTCACAGTTGTGCAATCACTCACTATGTGAGGTGAAGGATCATGAACATTATGGATTTGTGCTGGCAGTGGGTGTCCCTTAGGAATAGCAGGTTTAGACTAGATAGAATTGAAGATAGGTAATGCATAGGTGATGCATAGTGTGCCATAATAAATACCGGTATAAGGTTTGTCTGTTGAACCACCTGGTGCTCCAAAATGCCATGACCCATATCAGCGACCCATATCGCCGCCCAGGTCCAAATGGACCCATTCCATTTGTACACACTCAGAAAAAAAGGTCCTAAAAGAAAAAATATAATTTTGTTTTTTATTAACAAACGCTGCGGACGGGTATACGGCACCGCTTATTGATTAACGGTGTGGCAACGGTGCGGGGACATACGGATACACGACGGGACACCATTTCAATAAACCTGGTTAATGGAAGTGCTTGCTGCAGCACTTCAAAAACCCTGAGTTTTTGGCCTTGACAGCACAACTGTAAGCGTGTCCTGGTGGGGAAATCACGCGTGTGCATACTCTCTAGCCCATGCCAATAAAACATGACCTCCAGTGCATCATACAGTATAGCGTACTAAAAAATTCATCAGGCACTGAATAATGTGACAGTGAATGACAAGTGCAGTGATGACTGACGACTGATGACAGTGAATGTATTCCACCTAGTGGTGGAATACAGCTGTACTTAAAATGTACTTTACTTCTACTCTTTTACTTCTACTCCATCACATTTCAGGTGCGAATAGTGTACAATTATTTATTTATTACGACTATAGATTAATTTGAAAACTCAAGTGACTCGTTAATTTCATTTGTCTCTGAAATGTTTATGCTGTAGGCCCTTCTAAAATAAAAGGGATTTATAATAATTAAAGAGGGACTGTTGTTGCTTGTGTTGTACTAAACTATCTAGAATGAAGGGATTTTTAATCTTTAAAACTGGGCTGTTGCCTGATGTTTATGCTTTAATATTACTTCAAAACAAGCTAAAATAATGAAGAGTGTGCGTAACTCTGTCTATACTCACGGTCCGAGTTGGACCTGGACCTGAGTCTTCCTTTTACCTTTCTGCCCTAAACATTTCGGACATTTGAAAAATAGCCAATCTACAAGCTTTACAATGTTTTACTTGTAATGGAGTAATTCTAAACTGCAGTCTTGACTAACTTTCACTACATTTCCCATCACTGTGTATTCTACCCTAGTCCCAGAGCTGGTGGCTAGGGGAGTGATTCATCAGATGTTTCCCCTTCATGAGCAGAGGATTCTCAGCCAGCTGATGACATCATGGGTCCAGGCAGTCTGTGAAAGGCAGCCTCTGGGTGAGCACCAGCTAAACCCAACAGTGAGACCATGGACAAGATTATCGTCCAAGTCATCCTTTACCTTCAATGTGGAGATGCAATTAAGCTGCTAAACGAGTTTGTGTGTTACTATTAACCACTTAAACCTTATTTACTTAG
This sequence comes from Benthosema pterotum, assembly GCA_039105355.1. Lineage (NCBI taxonomy): Eukaryota > Metazoa > Chordata > Actinopteri > Myctophiformes > Myctophidae > Benthosema > Benthosema pterotum. The sequence continues at coordinate 27,206,719 of CM076976.1, forward strand.
TTGACTAGGGTCCACCACCATTACCAGGGTTCTCTTAATTAAAGCCTATTGTTCATACTGCGGTTTCAAGTGATACAATACTACCGACATGAGGATTAGTAAAAACAGTGAGATGTGCTTGTGGCTTACATGTTCATAATTGTTTAGATCAGGGGTTTTTAACCAGTGGTCCAGGTACCACCAGTGGCCCTTGGGGGGGTTCCAGGTAGTCCCCAGTTATGAGGGAGAGTTAGTACCATGAAACCAAATGGACCCATACATGTCTAATTGTCTTCAGTTAGGTAAAGAATATTGTTAAACATCTGCATTACTTCATTCACAAGTAGCATATATACGGTAATTAGAGAAAGTAGCAGAATTGTTAGTTTGATTGTTTGCCCGTTATCTCTAGCATGGAATTCTGGACATCTTATTCAAAGATAAACAAAATATTTCAAATTTTGGGTCAGAGAGTGCAATCAAATGGTAGTTTGTGGCTTAAATGCAGAATATAAAATGGACCTTGGCATGAAAATGGTAGAAAACCACTGGGTTTCTACCATTTTACAAACAGAAAATAATTCTTAATTCGTATAAAAAAATGTTTCCTCATTGTTTGTCTGTGTTTTAGATGATATCTGTGACTACTTTGGAGTGAAAATTGCCATGTACTTTGCCTGGCTGGGTTTTTACACCAACTCTATGCTGTACCCTGCTGTTGTTGGCTTTCTGCTTTGGATACTAGCAGAAGATGACCAGGTACATGGAGCCGAGTAGTTCAGCAATGTTTGTAATATGAGGATTCAATCTAATCCTGCTTAGCTGACAATGCATGATTGTAGTATTTGTTGCTTTTTTCAAATGTTTGTTTATGAACAAAATGTAACGCAACGCCAGTATGTGTGATTTTACGGCATTCAATGATTGAAGGGGTCATCTCAGAACGCTAATTGCATGCTTTGGCCTTGATAATCATGATTACAAAAGATATGTCATTTAAATAGCCAGGTTTAAGTGAGGCTACTGTGGGTGTCATAAAAGAAATAATCATTTCAAGTATTTGTTCCATTGAGTGTGTGTGAGTGAGCCTTCTCTCTGCCCACACACACAGACCAGCCAGGATATCTGCTGTGTGGTGTTCGCCCTCTTCAACGTTGTGTGGGCCACACTCTTTCTGGAGCGCTGGAAGAGACGCGAGGCGGAGCTGGCGTACAAGTGGGGCACACTGGACACCCCGGCAGAGTCCCTGGAGGAGCAGAGGCCACAGTTCAGGGTGTGTATTACTCCACCATAATGTTTTGGTCAGTCAGTGTAACGCTGTGGCCCTGTACACACTAGGGGTGGGCAAAATAATCGATATGCCAATATATATCGCAATTCTTAATGCCATGATGTCCATATCGAATTGCCAGATTCAAAATCTTTTTTTTTGATATGTAGTCCTATTCATTAATTTGTTCGCAACCAATTTGTTCGCAACCAGAGAGGATGACTTATGTTTTAATTCCAAAAGTGTGCAGCATCATTGTTTACAAGACTTTTAGCAAGACGCGCCTACAGCAGCTGTGTGTCACAGCAGCGGCGGACTTCCTCTTTCTCCCTTTTCAAAATAAAATATTCATACTAGAGTATAACTAGATACTAGCTAGACAGTAGGCCTACCTTTATTTCTTAGGTGAACTTACAGGATGTTCAAACAGAAAACGGGTAACTATGCTCATCACTCACAGAAGTAAGGATGAAGTGACAACGCGCAGTCATGCACTAACAGAAGGAGGAATATACGTCACCGGGCGGTCTCGGCTCTATATTATTTTTAAATCTAGCAAGAAAATTAATTTGGACAAACTATAGTAATGAGTTACTTTTTTTTGGTAATGTAACTAAGTAAGTAACTACTAAATTGCAAAACTAACTTGTTAGGTTACTCTGTTGCTAAGGCAGCTAATCTGATTACATAACAGCGATACTGATAACAGTTATTCCCTTCACTGGTTATTACCTGGTAATTCCAACCAGATAGCTAACATAGCCTACCATGTAATTAATGGGTATTTACCCATTAATTACAATGGGTATTTACCCATTAATTACATGGTAGTCCACTTTTACATGTATTACACTATTTACCTTACTATTTAACTACACTATTACACTGTTACAATATTCCAAGTATTACACTATAACAGTATTACATTTATTACACTATTACACCACAACACTATTACAATAGTGTTGAAAAATAGCTAAAAAAAACTGCTAACTATTTTACGATATGGTACGTAATTACCTGGTAACTACCTGGTAATAGTAGGCAAGTACCTGTTATTAAAACAAACAATAGGGCACGCACATCCAAAAAAACTAAATACCAGGTGCTGGGCCGAAAAACAAACTAGGAAGAAATAAATAGGGTCCGCACACTGGATTGAAGCTCCAAACTAAAGGTGTATATTTATTTCACCATGAGGATGACGTTTCGAGCCTCACGGCTCTTCATCAGAGGAAGTACCTGTTATTATCCTGGTAATTCTAACCAGATAGCTAATATATCCCAGTAATCACTGAGTAGGCCTAATTACCAAATACTTTCTCTGATAACTACCATGTAACTACTGGATAATTTCCAGTTACTTATAAGTATTTACCCATTAATTACGTGGTAATTACATGGTAACTTAAATGTTAACTGTTAAAAACAGATAATTAAACCACCTACCTAACATAGTAATTAATTACTATATCATTACCAAGTATTTCCCTGACAACCACCAGGTAGTTACCATACTGTAAAATGAAGGGCTTCCGAAAAAATATAAAGGGAGATCGTTGTCGGCAGGATTCGAACCTGCGCGGGAAGATCCCAATGGATTTCTAGTCCATCGCCTTAACCACTCGGCCACGACAACACACTTTATGCATGGTTGTGCACAGGTGGTGTTCTCCGAAAATAGATCTACGAACCCAATGCGTCGCAGCTAATCTGCTATTTTGGGCAGGCGGATAATTATAAATTAGGTATTACAACACATCTCTGCCCTGCCAAGAAGATTTTATTTGACTAAACAACGGTAGTCTTAATCAACTAAAATATTAGGTTAATAGTCAGCTAAATGCAGACATTTCAGAATGAACATTGTGCTGCATTAATAAATAATCATAATATTTCAGTCCACTTTTTGTTTTCAAATGTAACTAAGGACTAAGTCTGTGCTTGTTAAGAGCACCCAGGGATCAGTTAGGGTTTCAGGGTTTCATCGACTGGGCAAGCTAAGGACCTTCCCAGATTGTCGCTCTTACTCAGTCAGCTACGACTGTCCTTATAAAAGGAACTCGTTGTCGGCAGGATTCGAACCTGCGCGGGAAGATCCCAATGGATTTCTAGTCCATCGCCTTAACCACTCGGCCACGACAACTGGATATACAGCAGGCATAGTCAGCGTCACTTTGTACTGCGGAGATCGTATCCGGGGTCCAAGTACTATCGATGTTTATGAATCAGTGGCAGACTGGAGTGATATGTTTGCACAGCAGTGAGTAATGTGATCTGTAGTCTTGGAAACCCCACAGGCGAATTCCAGCAGGAATGTAGAGGTCTCCATTCATTCCGCAATGTGTTGACACCCCACCCCCGCCACCCACCACGTGGCTCTCTTGAAAGAGAGTGAAAGGAACAAGGAAGTAGGGGGAAGGGCAGGCGGGTGTGTTCAAATTGGCTATTTACCAGCACATGCTGTATGCCCGGCTAGCTCAGTCGGTAGAGCATGAGACTCTTAATCTCAGGGTCGTGGGTTCGAGCCCCACGTTGGGCGCAATTCTTTTTCAAAACGGAAAGCCACAGGATTGGGTAACACTTGCTAAGCATGTCATGTCTATTTTGTATCATAAGCACACTTATAATGCATTATAACATGTTTATAACACCTTATACCTATAGTCAAATTAGTAATAGTTCTTTATTACAATAATCATAAGATATTATAAAGGGTTCAGGGTTCTACAATGATTGTCTGTGCTTTAGTAAAGTAACTATAAAAGTCCTGGAAACTATGTTGTAGAGTACAAAGTTCCATTAGAAGGTACAAAATGTTTACATAGAAGTAAGAAAATGAATGGATGATTACAAAAAATAATTTCTTTGTTTCTGCCATCAATCAGATGCTATATTAAGTTGAAACACTCAATTTGCATTTAACAATAATATTTTAATATAAACTTAGGTATGTGCCAAATTTGGCACATTAGTATAGAGCACCCAGTGTACTACTACGCTATTATACTAATTACACTATTACAGTTATTACACCTATTGCACTACTACACTAGTCCACTTTTACATGTATTACCCTTATTACACATACAGTATTACACTTATTACACCATGACAATGTATTACGCTATAACAGCATTGCACTTATTACACTACAACACTATTACAATTATCACACATTATACCAATTACACTATTACACTTATTACACCTATTGCACTACTACACTAGCCCACTTTTACATGTATTACCCTTATTACACATACAGTATTACACTTATTACACCATGACAATGTATTACGCTATAACAGTATTGCACTTATTACACTACAAAACTATTACAATTATCACACTATTACAAAACTAGAAAAGTGCCCTACTGGGCACAGGTCTCCACCAGGCCAGGTCAGGTTGTGGCCTCCAGGTGGCACTATAATAGGCCAATGTAAAAAGAGTGCCATTGCTTCTTATGAAATGTGTTTTGCCACCATGTCCACCTGTTGGTGGCGCTATAACAATCCATTGTGAAAAGAGAGGAATATTTTTCTCAGCCTTAAAGATGTTATGTAAATTGCCTGCTGTGTTCAACATCTTTACAAAATTGGCCTCCTGGTGGCGCTATAAAAGGCCATTGTGGAAAATTTGGGGCAGAGGTTCATGGTTGGCAGCCAGGGAGTGTGTGCGCAAATTGTGGCATCGATCGGATTAACGGTTTGGGAGATTAGTTGGTAACAGACTGACACATGCACAGATTTTTGCACAGCAATGGCAAAAGTCGCCCTCCTGGTGGCGCTATAACAGGCTGTTGTGGAAAATTTGGGGCAGAGGTTCATGGTTGGTATCCAGGGAGTGTGTGTGCAAATTGTGGCATTGATCGGATTAACAGTTTGGGAGATTATCTGGTAACACACGGACACACCCACAGATTTTCGCACAACAATGGCAAAAGTCCCCCTCCAAAAGGCCATTGTGGAAAATCTGAGGCAGAGGTTCATGGTTGGCATCCAGGGAGTGTGTGTGCAAATTGTGGCATCGATCGGGTAAGCGGTTTGGAAGATTAGCTGGTAACAGACTGACACACGCACAGATTTTTGCAAAACAGCAAAAATCGCCCTCCTGGTGGCACTATAACTGGCCGTTGTGGAAGATTTTAGGCAGACGTTCATGGTTGGAATCCAGGGAATATGTGTGCAAATTGTGGCATCGATCGGGTAAACGGTTTGGGAGATTAGCTCGTAACAGACGGACACACACAGATTTTTGGTAAATAATTGCAAGAATCTGCCTCCTGGTGGCGCTACATTAAGCCCTTCTGGAAAATTTGGAGAAGAGGTTCATCGTTGGCATCCAGGGAGTGTGTGTGTAAATTTCCACCATCTCCACCAGGCCTCCGGCCTGGTGGAGACAATTACACTTATTAGACTATTTCACTATTCTGCTATTACAGTTACTACTATTTTTATTATTGTGATTGTAGTAATATGCCCTGTTGTGTCTTTCTATGACTGGGCCAATTATGCCGAAGTAGACCAGATTTGTCTTCAATGTTTTCATATAGTAAATAAAAATATGAAAGTCAAAGAGGACATTTGAGTCAAACATGTGTTGTATTATGTGTCAGGATAGTGGTGGTCGCCATCTTTAAAAATGTCAATGGCTAAGTTAGCAGCCATTTTTGAGCTTGGCATACAGCAGATTTGGATTCAGCACACCTTAATGCCTCTATACAAAATGTATGCCATAATTTACATCATTTGCGGGGTTCATATATCTGGGGAAATTACGCATCTATCCATATGAATGCGTCAGCCGAACAATCATTTGTTGTGCTTTGCCAGGTTGTACAAAATATCGTCGAAAGAACCATTAGGAGTGATGGACACATATTCCCAGCCTTGGCAGATGATACAATCTGCTTGTCATTGGTTACAATTATGACTGGCTGACTGCAAGATTACAAGCAGGGCAGGGAGAGCAGCAGTCTGTGTTCCCACCATTATATTGTATTTACGCTGGATTATAAACGCCGCTGCTTGTGATTGTGAGTGGGATTGTGTGTGTGTTGGGGGGGTGGGGTAATGTATGTAGTGTAAGTACACAGGAGGATCTGGAAACTGGTGACATGCTAAATCTGGGGACAGTGTGCACTGTGCAGCACGGAATGGTGACATCACCTTTCTGAAAGACTGCATGGTACAAAATTTGACTGAAATTGTAAAAAGTAAAAGAAGAGGAAAAAAGAAACAACATGGATGCAATGTATTGCCTGTATTTATCCAATTGCTTTTACCAAACAACTGTCAACTTGTTTGTTTTTTGCTAGTGTAACCGGGGGGTTGTGCCTGTTCATACAACATTTTGGTAAAATGTTTACAGATGTTTGTTTGCTAGTATAAATGTTATTTTATGCCTATTCCTGTATTAATTCATGACAATTAATGCATTCTTCCTGTGAAGAGATTCTATTTTCATAACAGTAAGTAACAGTACACTGATTTACTCACATAACCTCAACAACAAAAACGACAGGAAATGTAACTGAAAGTGAAAACTGTGACAGTTGAATAATGATGCATTATTCACACTGCACAAAATGGTGACCTACTTTGCCGAACGATGAGCGCTCAACAACATACTGTACCAGTTGGAAATTGGTGTTGTGCCTTATAAATGCTGTAATTCTACTCAGAGGGAAGCACTTGTTCAGTGACCCACCATTTTTGGTCTTGCAGAGACATGTGCATGTTCATCTCTGACATGTATTTCAGAGATGCTCTAGTATGTGAAGAGTCTTCCTGGTTTTCTCAAAATAATCCATTCTTTTGTGAAAATCACCCTCAATTTGGATCCTGATTTTTGACTGCATGGCGGGGAAAATACCAACAATTAGAGCGAGAGCACACAGATCAGCGCTGCTGCTGATGCAGTCCTGTTTACTTCCTACCTTCCTTTCTATGGAAATCCATGGATGGGTCCAATATGGAGTCACTACTGTACCATGATAGAAACCAACAGGGCAGCGGCAAAGGTGTTAAAGGGTATTGGCAAAGTTAAAGGGGAAGGGACTATTAAAATTGATATTTTTTCACTAAGTTGGAGAATCTGAGAATGCCTGATGTCTTAATATAGACCTGGTTAAAAATACTTTTGGGGGTGTAAAAATACACTGGGAATGGTAAAAACACCCAAATCCTGAAATCCTGTAAAATTCATGGTGTATCAAAAAGACTTACATATGACATACGAAGCACAAACATCCACTCCTCTGTGTTGCTCATGGTCTGTCCCAGGGGGTGAAGCGCTGCAGCCCCATCACAGGCTGTGAGGAGTTCTACTATCCTCCCTGGAAGAGGACCTTGTTCCGGTGGCTGGTCAGCCTGCCCATATGCCTGCTGTGTCTTTGCTTCGTCTTTCTGGCCATGCTGCTCTGTCTGGAAATGCAGGTTAGTGGTGCACAAATACAGCCCAACCAAGAAACCCTTTCACAGTTTGAAGTCGCTCATATTTGTATTCATAAGATGCATTCTTGTCTTCTTAACTCTTTAACAGATTAGCAGAAAAGCTAGGTGTGCTCCAATCCATTATACTCAAGAGCAGTGTTGGTCTATATTACTTAGGAAAGTAACTTCTTTACTTTACTCGTTACTCCTTAGACAAAGTAATATCATTACTTTACTTATTACTGGATTTGAAGAGTAATATATTACATATTACGTTATTACTTTCCCAAGTTCTCAACACCGCTTTTGAAAAAATAGAGAAGTACAACATAATCCGTTTATTACAAAATAAAGCAGCAAGCGATTTGTAGTGTACATAACTGCGCAGGATGCAGCGTGTGGACTGGATCTACAATCTACTGCACATATCTGTTGTTACAGTACCTGTCAATAGCTTGTACATCTGTTCTATTTTTGCATGCAACAACAAGCTCATTTTAAAAAAGTAACTTGGCGTTACTTGCAAAGTAATGCGTTACTTATTACCCATTTTTGCAGAGTAATCTCGTTACTTTACTTTTTGGAGCAAAAGTAATAATATTACAGTAATATGTAATCTAAAATTAGTTACTGCCCAACACTGCTCAAGAGTAACAAAAAATATGTAGAAAAAACTCTTGTTGTGAATTTGTGCAAATGAATGACAGCTTAAGGTTTGTACTTTAAGGGGAAAATAAAGAGTTGATGATGTGAATCAGTTTTCTGTACATTTGAGAAAACGGCCTTTATTTTCACATTTCACTGTTTCCAGGGCTCATTCAGAGATTAATGCATTTAAAGTTATATCATTTATCCTTTATCAATTACAGTTGTAAAGTGTGTCAGGTGTTTTCTGGGTTTTGTAGTGCAATCACCACTTAAAGGACTTCAGAGGTGGTGTGCAGTGGGTTAATGAGCTTGTTAATAAAACAAAGCCTAAAACGACTTTTGGATTGATAAGCAGACAACAGAATAATCAATCACTCCAAAAGTCGTGGTAAATCTGTTAAGGAGCTAAATATGCGTTTACAGTATAGCTATAGCTAGCTAGGGGCTATCTTTCACTCTTCTGTCATGGGCCGCTCCAACTTCAGGCCCCGGGCTGGATTTGGCCCGGGGGCTGCCATTTGAACAGCCCTGCTGTAGATGCTGCTGCCCATTGAGGCGTAGTGGTTTTGTCACTCACTGCCAGAATCACCCATGGCCTTGCTGGCCTAGAATCAGATCCAACCAAGAGTATTCCTATACGTCCCTCCCCAACACCATTCCTGTCTCTGCTATCCTACTGAGAGTCCATGAAAATAGAGAATATATTAATGTAATGCAGCAGTTGTCATTAAATAACAAAAGGCATCCATAATATGACTAAAACAGTATGTTTTTACTTTTAACCCTTTCTGTTCTGCACCGCGTTTTGGTGTTCTAAGAATTAAGTTGTACTTGTGGGTGTGGGTCTGTAGCCAAATATAGATAATCCTGGGGGTCCTTGGCATGAAATATGGTGAGCATCACTGACACAGGAACATATATTTTTTTAAAGAAAAAAATAGAATCTAGTGTCAGAGACTAGAATATACTGTCAGAAAGTAGAATCTAGTGTCAGAAACTACAATCAGGTGTATTCATAGATTTGCGCATCATTTTGCAAATTTTTCAAAAATATCAGACCTACAAGCTCATAGCGCGCCACCTGGTGGCATTTTTACGGGGAAAGCTGCGGCATAGAAATCCCCCTATGTTAGTGGTCTTCAACCTTTTTCATACCAGGGCCCACTATTTACTCGGATTTTGAGCCATGGACCACCATTTGATGACATTTTAGCCTCAGCAGACCCAATACTAAAGATTTCTTTTGGTTTTGGCTGCATAGACTTGGGCTAATTCAGATGATGAATATTTTCTTGAGAGCATAAACATGCACCCACAAGGGTCCATTTGGTTTCATTTTTACGCTCTCAAAGAGTTACATCTGGTTAACCAACTTTCCATCATGTAGCTTGGGGACAAGCGGGAATCCTCTCAGGGACCACTGGTGGTCCCTGGACCACCTGTTAAAAACCCCTGCCCTATGTAATCCTCATATGCAGCACGCTTTGGGTTAAAGAGTCAGCCTCAACTCTTACTTAAATTGGTTAATAAAGAATAAAGATAATAATAGATTAAAGATAATAATAAAGGAATGTGTCTCATTGTCATACCCATGATTGTCTGACAGGAGGTGGTGATGGACATCAAGGAACTTCCTGGCATCACCAGATTCATTCCTAAGATCATTCTGGCCATCACTGTGACAGTATGCGATGAGGTGTACAAGAAGATCGCCTACTGGCTCAATGACATGGGTAAGAGCCTGGAGACAAACTTGAACAGTGAACTCAACACCAACCATCAATGTAGTCAGTGCTTTATGTTGCTTCTTTTAGCCACCATTGCTTTAATAAATATAAGCAATATATTGAAAATGGATCCAAATATTGCTCAAATGTTTTGAAAATCTAAAGTAGATCTAAAGTACATGCTCGTAACGTGTTGCAACACAAAACAACCCAAGTTTGAGCTTGTAGATTGGGTATAAAAATTACCTCTGATAATTAAAAGTAGAATTCGCCTCTGGCAGACTTCCAAGCTAACAACAGTCGATACAGTTGTGCGAATAATGTCTCGCCAGGGGCTACACACAAAAGGAGGTTGAATGAATGTGGAATAGTTGGAAGAGAACAATGTCTATAGCCACATGCATACTGATGAAGGAATGAATCTTGTAATTGTGATGTTCCCTTTCTTGTAACTGGTTTCACTAGCAAAGCTGCTTGGGCAATCATTGCATGACATTACTCTCATTTCACTCTCACTATTCACCTGCACATTGAATAATACAGTTGTGAACTTGCGGTCTTTTTCCAGAGAACTATAGACTTCAGAGTGCCTATGAGAATAATCTCATCATCAAGATGGTCTTTGTAAGTCAGGCATTTTGTTTGCTGCTTGATATTCTAATAGAGTGTAATGTGAGGTTCTTTATGCCATTGTAATGTTTACTCTTTGTTTCACAGTTTGAATTCATCAACTCCTACCTTAGCCTTTTTTACATTGGATTCTACCTCAAGGATATGGAGCGACTGAAGGAGGTAACAGCAGCTGATACTTAAATCAAGGACACACTATCCTAGAGGCTGTCTTTTGAAATACTGTATGTTTGTGTTCTCTCTTGTCAGTCGTGAAAGTCTTCGATATTACACTTTCAATAAACCTTACAGAACAAAGCCAAAGTGGTTCTCATGGGTATGACAATGACAAATGACCGCATCATTATTTAGCCAATGTGCTGCTGTTGTATCTTTGCCTTCCACAACAATGTAATTAATTCAAGAATCTACAACAGACTACATATAAATACTGGTGCTGGTGCATGCATTTACCATTCTTTCCTACTCTTCACAGATGCTGGCCACTCTGTTGATCTTCCGTCAGTTCCTGCAGAACATCAAAGAGGTCCTCCAGCCGTACCTGTACGAGCATCACAAGCTGGGCGTCTTCACCCCCAGGGTGGTGTGGGAACTCCTGCAGGCGATCGCCTTCAAATACGGCCGCCTGGCTTTGGGAAAAGCCCAGGCGTCAATGACGGCCTACTCCTTCTTGGGGCCCAGGGGGATCGCCGTCATTCGCAGGGCCGACGGCGGCACGGAGCCAAAAAAGCGAGGCGACCTGAAAGCCGGGTTCAGGCTCACGGAGGAGGAGTGGGACATGAGCGACACCGCGCTGCGCCAACGCAAGGTCGGCTTCTCTGAGAAGGTCGACTATCAGGACGTCAGCGCAGAAATGCAGCCGACAGCGGACGACAGTTCCCTGGAGGACAGCCCCACTCTGGTAGAGGAAGGGATGTACGCGTCTGGTATGTTTGACAGCTGCGACGATGACAGCGACTGCGAGGCGCTGTCTCAGGTGCGTGTGCAAAGCCGTAGACTGACCACTTTAATCCTCCCCCTTAGCTCTTCAACATTGTAAAATTGGACAATCTACAAGCTCACGCTAATACTAATCTGCATTTCAGCAGGAAACCAAGGAGAAAGGTGCTACTGCTTCTCTGAATGGATGTGAGTCTCTGTGTAAGCGAAGAAAAAATGGAAGTGAGGGGAAAGAGGACAAGAAATCTTGGATTGATCCGCCGCAAGAACCCAGAACTGTCACCCTCACCCAGGCTGAGATTGAGAGCTGTATGCAGACATACGAGGTGAGACGCTGGAGTATTACAAACACGTTTCAAGAACATCTTAACATTTTAATATCTAGTTGTTTCTTTCTTTTACAAAGTACTACTATTCCCCTGCATACATTTTGGCCATCTACAAGCTCACTGTCACAATGCGTCACAAGGCAGCACATTGTGAGCTTGTATTCAAAGGATTTGTATACATTCTAAAGAATCTGCACACTAAGTACTTCCTACTTTTTATATCAGTACTTTTGTATATTTATTCAAGTAAATGCCAAATTATGGATTTGTAATGGCATACATTTCAGTAGTGATACTTTAATATCAGTAGCAAGCACATCGCCATGCTGTCACAGGGCTTAAAACAAGGCGGCCAACCGCTCATGCTGATCAAGAATTTCCGGGTTTTCGTCTTATCAATGCAATTGTGTCAGTCGGCTCCGAGACAACATGCCTCGTGGATAAGAACAGCTAATAAGCAGCATCCTGGGAATTATCGCTTGGTTATAGTCGAAGCATGAGTTGATGTGAGTAACGTCAGGTGAAAAATAGGCATCATGGACTCCTCATGCATTGAAGACAGCATGAGGCCAGTGATGCCTCCCCTGGTTGGCGGAGGGGGTGTAGAGCTCAGGATAACTTTAGATAATTGGTACTGGGTGAACAAAATGGGTTTCAAAATCACGGGATAAAAAAGAAATGTACAACGTATACATTTGAGTACTATTTCCACCACTGATGAGATCATTGGTGACCTTTGACCTCTACAGGACACCCTTCAGGACTACCAGGAGATGTTTGTTCAGTTTGGCTACGTGGTTCTCTTCTCTTCAGCCTTTCCTCTGGCCGCTATGTGTGCTCTCATCAACAACATAATAGAGATACGCAGCGATGGCCTGAAGCTCTGCACGGGTCTGCAGAGGCCCTTTGGGCAGAGGGTGGACAGTATCGGCCGATGGCAGGTCCAGTATCATTTGTATTCTTGCACTAAGAAAAATGCACACTTCATCAAAATGTAAAAATAATTATGATAGAGAGGTTTTTTTTACCTGTATATTTCTCCCTCTCTCTTTGGCTTTGACAGACAGTGATGGAGGCCATGGGACTCATAGCTATCATAGTAAACTGTTACCTGATTGGTCAATGCGGCCAGCTTCAGCGGCTCTTCCCTTGGCTGAGTCCAGAGATGACCATTATCTGCATCGTCTTGCTAGAGGTATGCTGTATGCAACTGTAATGAGTCCAAGCAACAGTGTGATCACGGCTATGTGAGTGTGTGAGGTTTCAGTTTCATTATTTCAACTAGCAGCCTGGCCATAATGGTACTATGGACAGTAGGGGTGGGCAAAAGAAAAAGATATGCCAATATATCGCAATTCTTAATGCCATGATATCAATACCGAATCGCCAGGTTCAAAATTGATTTTTTCATACGTATGTAGGCCTATTCATTAATTTGTTCATGTCAGAAAGACTGACTGGCGTTATCAGCCTGCATTGATGTGTATGATTGAACTTTTTGTTATCTATATTGTTTAAAATTGCTTTAAAATGTTCTAGTTGATTGAACTTGTGGTGAAACCCAACTTGATGACATCATCAAGTTGTGTTTGTTAATGATTTTTTCTTTTAGGACCTTTTTTCTGAGGGCGCACATCTGTACGCCCTCAGAAAAAAATCTTGAAAAGGGGTGGAACTCTCCTTTAAAATGTTCTAGTATGATAAAAGCTCAGTCAGATATATCAAATTGAATCGCAGCATAATTAAGAATCGCGATATAAATCGATTCATAAGCCTAAATATCAATATTGTATCATATCGTCAGGTAAGTAAATCGTCCCACCCCTAATGAATAGGGTGCTTAGCTTACCCGATTGTTATTACCTGTTATTGTCTGGCTTTGTTGCAATGTAAAAAATAGGGCAATCAATGAATCACAAACGAATCGATAATTTAATTAGTTGTCAACTAATTTAGTATTAATCGAATTGGCAACTCATCACTGGACTATCACGGTTGTTTCCCACTTAACCATAGTTTTTAGGTTTAGTTTTAGTTTCTTAGTAGTTTAGTTTTTCCCAACTAAACTAAACCTAGCTAAATATGACAAAAAAATCACCTAAATATGCTACAATTATGTAGCTCTATTTTGGATCAGTCCTTGAATATTTATTTTTAAATCACCTCTTTAAGTTCAGAAGAGTACTGTTCCTTTTTTATGTTCTTTAATCAAACGTATGCAGTCCGAAAAAGCCACCATGAAATGCTTTAATTAATTTAAAAATGTGTTAGTTTGAATAGCAGTCTAATCTGCGGCTAATCAAATGTATTTTTGTTAGTTAGAACAGGTATAAAATACTGTATATTTTACGGTGACAGTTAAAGATCTGATTAATAGATTAATCGTTTAACTACTCAGAAAATGAATCGATTATGAAAATAACAGTTAGCGTAGCCCTAGTAAAAATCAAATGTATTGATCTGTCTTTGGGCTGTAGTTTTGTGCACTGCAAACAATAACAAACACAAATGGAGACTGTGTGTTTAGGAGCTCTATTTTTTGTTTAGACATAGATTGTGATTGTTTGTGCATTTATGGAACTTGTCTGTTCATCCTGTCCCTTCTGTGGTGTTGGGGGTTTTACAGCATTTTGCAATTCTCCTAAAGTACGTCATCCATGTTGCCATCCCTGATATCCCTGGCTGGGTAGCAGACGAGATGGCCAAGCTAGAGTACCGACGAAGGGAAGCTTTCAAGGTATACTGTATGACGTCTTATATCTTGAAAGACCTTCGAAACAAAAGCATACTTGAAAGCTTGCTCTACTTTGTGAGGTGTGTGTCAACTGTGTGAGTCTGTCTTATTTTGTGCCTCTTGGTCTTTTGTATTCTATGTCAAAAGACTATACGTATATTTTGTTGTTATGACACAACCCAGTCCTTATTACTGCTCACTCCCACTGCTGGCCTGGGGAGGGTGCTGTAGAGTACAGCATTTGGTTCTCAAAATGCCTTTGTTGTTGCAAGAATTGAAATAATTGTTTAAATGAAACACCCGCAATGATTAACATACTAGTTAATCAAGTATGAATATGAAAATCTGTTTATCCCTAGAAGGCCCAACATTGCTTTTTTTAGGAACATTAACCCTTTAATTATTTAAAAAAAAAATATTATTATTTTTGTTGTTATTTTTTCACATAAATATCATGGTTGATGTTGATTGTTTAGTATTTCATTGCAATTGGTCATGATATTTGCATAACAATACCCCCACAGAGGCTGCAATTAACCTCTTCAATTAATCTCTGGACTTTTTGATGATTTTTAACCTTTGACCTTTAGCCTTTAACCCTAATAAAAGTATGTAAAATGACTGCACCAAATGTCTTTATATATCCGGGCCTTGAAGGGATTATTGTACTACTGCACTATACTGATTTTCATTGAAGTCAATTGGTAACAGCTTACTGATTACCTGTATGTATGGGAAATTCATTTCCGATTTTTCAGTGGGTCCAGAAAACACACACACTGCTATGATCTATTTCATTGGTTCCCAAAGTGGGGAACCAATGAGGGGAACCTTGAGGGGTCCCCAACTCATTTGTTTGGAGCCATTTGGTTCCACCTGTACATTCTCTGAGTTTATTCTAAAACCAACAGTGGTTTTAGAATATGAATTGGAAACTCTTCTCTTTTATTGGGGTCACAGGCCGGCATATATATTTTTTTTAAATGGGGGTACACAGCCTAATAAGTGTCCTTAACATAAAAAGGTTCTGCTCTATTCATTACCTTAATGCTCACTCAGTCCCTCTCTTCTTCTCCACTCCTATCAATGTGCCTCACGGAGCAGAAACACGAGCGCCAGGCGCAGCAGCACTTCCAGCAGCAGCTCAGGCGCCGCCGAGAGGAGGAGGAGCTGCAGCGTCAGGCCGAGCTTCAGGCAGAGGCTCGCCAGGAGAGCGAGTACCACAAAGCCGACGGCGCCCACCACCACCACCACGACAAGACCTCGGGGGGCAAGCCGGGGGACAACAAGCCCAAGAGGCCCAACTCTCTGCTGGGCAACAACAACGTGATGAAGCTGAAACAGATCATCCCGCTCCAGGGGAAGTCGCGCTCCCCGGCCCAGTCCCCGACGGGAGGCGAGGCCAAACTCCCTGGCTTCCTGAATTTCAAGTTCCTGAAGTCGCCCGAGGCGAAAAAGGAGCCGGCAGTGGCCGTTGGAGCGACACAAGGGTCGGTGGCGGTGAACGCCTCTGCCGCCCCCGGTGGCCAGGAAAGGTCACAATCTCCCAACAGGACATTCAGTCCGGGGAAACTGTTCAATTTCAGCAAGTCAGAGGGGACTGTGGTGTGCGGGAATGGGACACAGCCGTCCAGGACAGGCGATGCTTCCTCCCAGGCTCCAAGCACACAATCCAGCAAGACTGACCTAAATACAACACCAGAAGAATTACCTTCTAACGATTCAGATAAAGGAGAAACAAGACAATCAAATGATTCAGATATCCCTGGCTCAAAGAGTCAATAAAGACTATTAAAACATTCCATTATCATGTGAAGATGGGACTGTGCCATGTACAAATGTACTGAGCCTCCAAAGCACCTCTACGGTGGCAGAAACCTTTGTTGAGAGGACCAAATGCAAGGTCAAGTGTTAGACTTCCACCATTGATGCAAACTGCTTTGCACAAAAGCATTGTACTGTATCTAGTCTCCTGTTGCTCTATGGCTTCCATGTAAAAAGAAATGTACAGTATGTGTAATTCCTTGAATGAAGCCCAAGTACCCTGTAACCCTGTAAGGTTAAAGTGCTGCATGACTTGTGGCTCTACTGTTAACTGGTTTCCAATTGCCATTTGGCACACAACTAATGATGCTATAACTGTGCAAAGAATGTTTGAAACTGGACTATGACTATGAGCATTGTTTAGTCTGTTAATCAAAGGATGTACAGATTGTGAATAGTACTTCACCGTCAACTACATTTTTTTTCCCTCATGCTTGTCTGGAATGCATGTTGTATCATCTGCAGGCATTTCAGTGGTAATTCCATGTCTTTTCAGTTGTCAAGCACTTTCAAAGCCATTTTATTCCTCTGCAATAGCTCAGATTATAATAATCACTGTGATGTGAGAAATATATTTTTATTAGCTTTGATTTTCTATGAATTATTTTATTACATAAATTTGTGAATGTACTCCAGTGATGCAAACATGATCTCACTTGAATAAATATCCATTATGAGACGATTGAAACGTTTTTGTTTTTATAAATTATGTTGTATAATGGCACATTAAGACATGCTCATTTCATTAATTTATCATAGCTCCATTTATTTAGAATAAGGATCCGAGATTAAAATGCAATGAAACATAAAAACAACATCTGTGAGAGGATCAAGTCAATTAAAGAGAACTTAGTTTATCACAAGTTAAACATGTAGATATGCAACTTAAAATAAAACATCTGAAATCGACCACGACCATCATGACATCCATGTCAATAAACCAAAGAAGATCTGTCCATGCCTGGCTTAAAAACGTGAAAGAAGTTGAATATTTGTCCAGGCTTATTGAAGCATTCTAGTACCTGTAAACATAAATGTTATACATACTGTATACTTAAGACAGATGTAATGGTTGGCCAGGCAAAAAATATAGTTGATAGTTTTGTAGGTTCACCTTGAGAGCTGGCAGATTGGCTATTTTCACTATTTCAAAAAAAAAAAAAAAAAAAATGAAACCACCCGACAGCAATGACAGTATGATCAGGGTTTGATTTTTATATGAGGGCATAAAGACATTTTCTTAACAATTTTAACTATATTCTTTGTCCAACAAATATCTGATATAAAATCTCACATGCTGAAATACTGTTGGATGTTGATGTGCTTAACATTACCATATATTATAACTAATAGTCATACGTGTATAGCAGAAGTCATCACACTGGTAACTTCACTGGTATTTATTTTTTCCTTTTTTTCTTCAAACCATTACATTTTTAGGCTTTGTTTTAACTGCTCTAAAAGCCTATTAATCCCTATTTTTATTAGCCAGTGTGTTTTGCATCAGACACTGGTGACAAGCAATGGAATTATATTTTTGTGTTCTACCGACAACTTATGTTCTACCTCAGGTGCTACAACCATACAGCATTCCTTTTGTGCATTGTAGACATTGCTTATTTAGACAATGTGCCATTGACTAAAATTAATCTTACACAGTTGACTATGTGGCCTAGATTAAACCCCTTATCCCTTAACTTCTTTGCCTTTTTAAACTATTTAAAAAGTATATTTTTCAATAGTTAAAATGGCCAGTCTACAAGCTCACAATGTGTCAATAGATTGGAACGTTGAACTATTCCAAAAGGTTTTTCAAAATAGTAAAAAAGAGGGGTTTGTTTGGGATAAGGGGTTTAGGGCTCCATTTTTGTTACCATATAAACCCCTTATCATTTTTTTTTTTTTTTTTTTTACCATTTTGAAAAACTTTTTGGAATAGTTCAATGTACCAATCTATTGACACATTGTGAGCTTGTAGACTGGCCATTTAAACTATTGAAAAATGTTCTTTTTTAATAGTTTAAAAAGGCAAAGAAGTTAAGGGATAAGGGGTTTAGCGGTGATGAAAATGGAGCCCTCAGAGTGTAACGAAAATGGAGCCCTGTGTGTGTGTGCACGTGTTTGGATGAACTGAGGGGAAGGTATCAGAAACTAGAGTTCTATAATGGAGAGTACTGACACTGTTGTCTCCCAATTCTACAGCTGAACAGAGACGCCTATTGGCTGAAAAGCACACGTGACCGCCTAGTAAGGAGGAATGCTGGTTCCAAACAAACTATTTTAGCCATCCAGCTCCATTGACAGCAGATCGCACGTTCGCAGTTAAATTGGCAAAATTGCTGCATTTTAGGCTATTTTAACACATCTTGTCACTCTAGTGAATAATTATGTGTTATATACTGTAACTCACTTTAGTTAATGTATATTGTAAAAAATAGGCTGTGCTATCATGCAGTGGTTAATTATGTAGGCCTATGTTTGGAACCTGCAGAGCTCCAGTGCAGGGCGCGAAGCGCAAGGCGCAAGATCAAAGCATGTCAGTACTCTCCCCTATAGTGATCTATCAAAAACGAGGCATGTAATTCCCAAATCAATGAACAAATCAAACCCTGTCTATACTGACTGAAACTGTACTCGGCTTTGGCTCTTATACCAACATCAGATAAGAGAGCTTTTAAAACAAAATATGTTGATACATTTTTACCTGATAAATGGCCAGAACAAGCAAATCTTACAATGTACAAATATACAAACTTTGGAAAGTCATTGTGAATACAATTCACCGACTTCACAAGTAGCAGCAGAAAGAGAGACTCTGTATTCCTTTTTTCTTCATGTTCCAGCGGCAGCCATCCCAGCCAATAAACAAAATTGTGCTTGTCCTCATTAAACATCATTCCTCATCTGGATGACTAATTCAACCAAATTTGAACTGCACAATCATCACAAGTTTGCACAACTGAACTACATGTCCACCACTAAGTTCCTATACAGCTACTACTGCCACCTGTCAATCTCACCAGCCTAGGGAGTGTCTCCACACAGCAAACCTATTTTACACATCGGATGCGACAGCCTTGCACTTCATATGGAGATGCAAGCACTGCAGAACTGATGCACGCAAAGCATTCCACATCATGCTTTAAATATTGCTACAAAATAGGTAAGACATAGTCATACAAAACATTTTGCATTACCTGGAAAGTCTGTTTTGGCCTAAATGTGTCCTAAGCTGAAGGAGACCCAAGATCCACACAAATTAAGACCATACATTTCTTCACCCATTATCACACCGTAAACCAATGGAGCACTCTATGATGTGGTCAGCAAACACTTTCACTTTAAGGCAAGAAGTCATCAATCACTCAACTGAAGGGATAAACATTTCCTTTGGGACGTAAGTCTATAGCACAACACAGTCCACAACAATAACCTGAGTTCCTAATTACATCAATGGAGTTGTCATCTTGGTATTATCTGGACCATAACAACTTCATGCTGGGTGATCTAAGAGGGATAAATGACCACCACATAAAAGCATGAGATCACATTTCAAAACCAAAATACTCCCATGGAGTGAGTAAACCACAATAAGGTGGCATGCAACTTAATTACATGGACTTAACACAAAACATGCATATCTGGAGTGATTGTATGAATTATTATACTTGTAGACTGCCCAACAGCACTAAGGAGCACTGAATGTACATGAAAAGAAGGAAAAACATGTTTGAGCACAAAATCAATGTAAACCAGATACGAGGAGTGAAATGGTAGGCATTTTTGTTGTATATTCACTACCCATGCCAAGTTACTCAAAGCAAAAGTACAGATGCTTAAGCAGATGTGTGGTCAGGGTTTGCTACATCAGGAAAGGCAGGACCTCTCTACTGAAAGTGAATGTGCACAAAAGGTATAGCTTACAGATTAAAACAAAGAAATTATAACTGTGTCAACACTTTAAAACCTATATATTTAGTTGAACGGGGTCTCCCAGGGGCTTGTACTGAGCCCCCTGCTTCTTTTACCACTAGACCAAATCTGCTCATGTTGGAAGCTTGTAGTTCTGATATTTTTGCGTATTTCTATGTTCATGAATGTTCATTGTTCACCTGTCATGACATGCCCAGAATAGCGACGCTAGGGTTCCGGTAGTTAAAGCCCAATTTATACTCAATTGTGCATATACAACACTGTTTACTCGTCAAATATCATGTAACCGAGAATGATATAAATTAGGCTTAAGATGAACATGTCTTCTTCACTGAATTTGATGTTGAGAGTCATACCGGCACTGCTGAGGCAGTGTTCTACACTGCCTGCATTACAGTATCTTCCTCCTATCAAGGCTTCGGCTTTGCAAACATACATTTTGCATCTGCGTTTGAGTTAAGGAGTGAGCGTAACTGTTGCCTGTGTATGCGCATGTCAGTGTGTTAGTCCGTCTTTGTTGGATGAGTGTTTTACGAGTCCTCATTCAGCTCCCGACTATCAGTCCTCGCAATCTTTCGCGGAGGTGCGGCATTCTCTCCCTCAGCCTGCTCCTGTTCTCGCTTTTTGGCTGCATTCTAAAAATCAGAACAATGTTCGGTAAAAGTGGTTGACAGCTTACCTTACAACATGACAGTATTTCAATTACATACACACTTTTTGAAACGATACTAAACCACTGAAAATAAATAGAATACCCCCCCCCCCCCCCCCCCCCAGTACAATTAAGGCAAGCACCAGAATTTTTATAGAGTCATTTGGCATTAAATCAGAAGTCACAGCACTCATTTATGGAATCTCTGAGCAGGAACAAAATCAATTTGGGGGAAATAACTTTGAGTAGTGATTTTATTTTATTAAAGTCCTTTACCTTCTTATCCCACTGCTGATGAAGGTAACGCAATAGGATGTTGGTCTTCTCTGTGACTATAACTGGGGAGAAACACAAAAACACATCAGTCATTCCAGGCAATGTTGCCAGCGTTTTCTGTGTGATGCATGCATGAAAATGGAGATATTTAACTAAACACACGTTTTCAGCAAAAAAAATCTAAGAACATCTAAAAATCTAAGATAATATGAAACTAGAGGACAATATCTGACTCCAAGTGTTAGCGATTATGTTATCGGGTGAGAACACACAGAGTGCAGCCCAAATTTATGCTGCACATGTCCCACTGCTAACGAGTGGAGGGCAGAGCACCCCACCAGGAGAAAACATGAAATGTACAGTATGTATGATCACAACATTGCAGGGCTATCCAGTTTCTTGCTTCAACAAGATGACGGAGCTCACCTGCCTTTTAACTCAATCTTATAATACCCAATACCAGTACTCACTCCATTTAGGATTATTTTTTATGTTGACATACATTTTTATTTTGGATGTTTCAGACTTTCGGCCCAGAGCCCTTCTTCAGCATAGTGATTTACACTGAGAAAAGGCCTCTGGGCCAAAACGTCCTTTTGTTTGTGCTGTGTACCTGCTGGGAGGATGAAAAATATATAAGAAAAAAATCAAACCGCAAACATCCTCAACCTTGACATACTTACTCTGTTCTGAGGGATAATCCCGAGTTGGAAGATACACTGATGGCCTGCGGTTCTGCATGAATAAATAACACAAAAACACATTACATTTTTGAAGCATGAATTGTCACCAATAAGTCTCACTACTTCCCAGCACATTCCCAGTATTACCCCGATCAAAGTTTTAACTTTTGAAACACACTGCCAAACTTACTGAAGCTTTACACACAGAGTCTGCGTGGAATCTGCTGAAGTTGCTTTTGTTGTAGACAGGTAGCCCTTTCAAGAAATCAGCCTGTAAAAAATGATAAGGAGTGTAAACAATGCTGTTCACTTAACTTAATCACATGCTAAAATGACAAGTCAAATCATCTCTCCCTCTACATTGCACATAACACAATAAGTGATTATCCCACATAAGGGACACACCAGTGGTACCCAAATTGAAATTAATTGGGTTGAGATAGAGAATCCAGTGATAGAGCCATAGGTCTTCTCCTGTGGGGGGCCCTGGCATATTTTATTGTGTATAAATGGAGACACTGGGGAGAGGGGCTAATGAGTGTCAATTTGGGGGTCATTGACATTGACCAAATTTGGGAATCACTGCTTTAATCAATGTAAACAAACCCGTTTACCACCACTCAGACCTGTCTGAGTGGTGCTGTACTCCACTGTACCGTACTACATACTGTACACGCCCTCCTCCCTGGCCTGTGAGTTAACAGTGACACTTGGTGGTGAAAAAACTATCTTTTGGGACTCGGGCACAGGGACCCAGGCGGGGACACATAGCTGTCTATAGGAGTGGTTGCATGCACCACTCAAAAACATATGATATAGTAAAACGATATTAGGTTATACGTTACCTTATCCATATTTTATATTACGCTCCCTGGTCAAGTAAGGAGACCTGCAAGTGTTGAAACTTCAGTCGCTAACGACGTGCAGCTGCTAGCTAAACGTTGTCGTCAACAAAAAAAAGCGTTGTTTACCAATTTCGCTTCTTGGCTTTTGAAATAATAAACGCCCCCGGGTAAATGTCTTGATATTTATCACATTATTTTGTCGGCTACAAACACTTTCGTCGCCGTTTAGTTGATTAAACCGTCCAATTAGTTGCAACAAATTCTCAAGGTTGGTTTCTTTCCTTTCTGGTCGCTGCCTTGATGCTCTTGCACACATCTAGTACTCCATTTTTGTTGTTCTGTCTCTCTGTGGGCGGTGACCTTCAGCTCATCCAACGACGCCATTGGTTGCTGACTGGTAAACACGCAGAGAAACTCTGCTCATTGGTTGAAGGCTATGAAATACACCATAGCCATCTAGTAAGAGTTACGATAATGAGGGGTCAAAAACTGAGCGCACAACTAGGACTGAGCTTTCAACTAGGGCGGTGAAAACAAGACTTATTTAGGCATGTGCGCAATTATCAAATATATTGTACACTAACAGCTAAAGTTTCTTTATTATGTTTTGTTTTACTATTACTAAAGCACGATATAAAATAAAGGGATCAGTAACTAAAGCTGGGCTTTTGCCCGTGGGTCCGATGGATTTCTGCCAACTTCCGGTCCATGACTTGTCCCCTTCTCCCTTTGTTGTCCCTATAATCGCCGCCATTAGCCTGGCCCGATGAAGTGGACGGAGTTTGCGTAACTCCGTCTATACTCCATTGAAGCTCTGTTAAATACACAAGGCCATCCAAGAGCATGGGATATCTCCCTAGCCTAGTGCCACTTCAAATTGACACTAATAAGCCTGCAGACTCTCAACCAGTTTAATGTCAAGGACCCCCAATTTGACATGCATTAGTGACTAGTCTACAGACCACATTTAATGCCATTTCTATTGCCGATGATTCCAATCTATCATTTAGCTAGGGGTGTAAAAGGACCATAATTGTCACGGTCCCACTCACTCTACAGTGTTAACACTTACAGCATCTGTACAGTGTACATATTTGTGCATGGTGCATACTCCGTGTTTGGGACAAACACCAAACCGAGACTCTGCACACAGAACTCTGTAAATCTATCCTCCGCACACAACGGAAAACAACAAACAATGCCTGCAGAGAAGAACTAGGGAGATACCCACTCAACATCAAAATAAAGAAAAGAGCACCAAAATTTCATGACCACCTCAAAGAAAGCAACCCAGACACGTTCCATAATATAGCCCTTAGCCATAGAGTAAACTCAGAGGGATGCCCTCTTAGCCAGCTGGTCCAGGGACTATACACACAAACACTAGCACAACCACCAGTTGGAAAGCACATTGGACCAAACCAAATTACAAGAAAACAAAAAGAAACCTACCTGGCACACTGGAAAGAGTCTACCAAAAACCAAAGCAAAATGGAATGCTACATATCACTAAAAAGAGAATATACAATGGCCGAATACCTAAGTACAGTAAAAGACCCAAAACTTAGGAAAACATTGACCAGATACAGACTCAGTGATCACAGCCTCCCAATAGAGAAAGGCCACCACAGACAGACCCCACTTCCAAGAGAAGCACGACTATGCAGTCACTGCACACAAAATGTGGTCGAAACAGAGCTACACTTCCATACCTATTGGGAGAAATACAACAATGTGCAAACACAGCAGCAAGATTTGTGCACTGTTGCGACATAAGAAGATTGGCCAATGGAATTCAACCACCCTAAGGACTACGATCTGTACTATCCAGACTTTTCCATGTAAACAGAGCTGCTACATTTAAACAGATAGTGAATCTGTTTGTTTTCTTCTTATTCTGCATGATCTGTCTTGAAGTAGCAATAAAAATGTTGTTATAATGTGCTATAACCTTTTATAAAACAATGCAATGTAGCATAACTCTGTCTACAAAAAAATGTACCCCCCTCCAACTGTATGTATTTGTCCCCATTTTCAACTGTTTTTATTGTATTGTTTTGTGACTCTTGCTTTGGCAATGTAAATGTTTGTTTTATCATGCCAATAAAGCTCCTTTGAATTGAAAAGTTATTGCAATGAATTTGTGTGCCACGTTTGCTTCCTGTGCAAGTTTAGACATGATTGTACGTCTTACTTGTATTCTAAATCGTATCACAAACTGATCAACAGATTAAAGCAATTGTTAAGTACCACATTTTCCTCCAAATGAAACAGCCGAGGGACAAGGACAACATTGCAAGGATATTTTACTTGGCATACAGTATCATACAATAGATAAAATGCCACTGAAGTCGTTGTTGTCAGGTTGGTGAACACTCTGTGCTGCACAACCAGTAGTTTTCATTGCAGGTCAGAAAAACGTCTTTGACTTTCCCATTTGCCACTTTCAGTGCGAGAGGGATTTTCTTCCCTTCAATATGCGACGAAGAATGACCTCGATGCCTCCCCTGGTACTGAGTCTTTTGAGCCAGCCATGCGTCCGGATCCGCTTGATGTTCTTGGGCTGGTACTCTGTGCCTCTCTTCTTCGTCCGGACCTGTTGGTAGTGCCAGGGCAGAGGCTGGAATACCCCTGTATGCTCAGTCTGTGACAGGAGTGGTGCTGCACATCTGGAAATCAGAGGCTCTGGAGCAGCTCTGGATAGAACCCAGCTGCTGAGAAGTCTATGGTGGGAAGCAGTGCCGTTTGGTGTAGCAATGCTGCTGAGAGAACATGCAATATAAATAATTATTCAGATCGGTAGCAGTCTGTTGAATGCCTTGTTGAAGAGGCATAGCCAAGGCACCTTAAACACACACACACACACACACACACACACACACACACACACACACACACACACACACACACACACACACACACACAGCAGCTTCATGTGATAAGCTATATATTGACTTTCAAGCCTTTTGCATTATGCTTCTTTTGCATTTTTAGCTCCTTGCATTATGTCCTGTCTTCGTTCTAAATAAACGTACATTTATTTTGTACATCTGTTCCGATGAATTGAAAAATGTGGACGTTAATATGTAAACAAGTGTAATGCTTTATCATTAACGTTCAC
Organism: Benthosema pterotum; assembly: GCA_039105355.1. Classification (NCBI taxonomy): domain Eukaryota; kingdom Metazoa; phylum Chordata; class Actinopteri; order Myctophiformes; family Myctophidae; genus Benthosema; species Benthosema pterotum. The sequence goes on from CM076976.1 coordinate 27,232,749, forward strand.
ACCAACAGCCTTTGCTTGTACAGTGTTGTGAAATGTACCATACTGTAAGCTGATAATAAATACATCCATCCATCACAGCACCAAACACAACTATGTTATAGCTAACTTGCTAAACTTAGCATTGCATTTTAGCCACACACACTGCAGTGCTGCTGAGCCTGACCTTAGTTTCTACCAGGCGATTTGATTCATACATTTACCTGCTTAAAGCTGTCACTCCACGTAACCGAAGCAGAGAATGTCTTATAACGTTCATTTTGTGCTTGATTTATTAAAAAAGATGTGTGTACAAGAAATATCACGGCCACCAACACACCATGATAGAATCGCATGAATGTCACAACTTCCAGGCAAGCAGGCAGGCACACTCAATAATAACCCATGTGATTGGCTCGGAAATGTAAGCCAATTGAATGGCCCTTTACTAAAATGAAGCAGGCCGAGGTAGAAAGTTTGCGACAGCTCGAGTGCTGTTCCCGCAGCCAGAATAGGGACGATCTGGATTTGAAAACACTGTTTTCAATGAGGGCGGCGCAAATGAGAGCTATTTTAAGCATGTCAGCATTGTACAGTAACGATTAATGTTGTAGTAGTATTACTTCTATACAAAACAAACATACATAATTAACATAATTACACAATTAACAGATAATTAACAGATGATTTATGTAAATGTGGCCCACATGACAGTAGTCTGATAGTAAACTAATGATTAGTTTACTAATCTATTAGTTACGAATAGATTAGTTGCTAAACAACTGTCGTGTATTGATTAGAGTAGTTAAACCTCAGGCTTATGTGAACAAGCCAAACAGTTTTTATTTTAAACTAGGGCAGTAATTAGATATTTGATATTCATTTTAGCTGCCACTCTTTCATGCTACCTCTTTCATATACAAACCCAATGGGCCTATAACTTCAAACTCAATTTTAGCCATGGTAGATTAATAAAAGTCTTCCTCCCAATATGTACGAGGGCATGCTTTTTCATTTATTATAATTTAATTTTAAAATATTGGTTTAACCTTTAGCCTCCTCCACTGGTGTAGAGTCGAGGCTGATACATTTTAAAAAATAAATCAAATTGGTGAATGAAATTCCACTGCCCCTTCACATATAAAGTGGAGTGGATGAATTACACCTATAGCCTATACAAATGGTAAAGGGTGCATTTTATATGGTGCCTTTATCCAAGGCTTATAAGCAAAAAGTCACATACCAGCTGAAATACAGATAGTGAAGTTCACAATCTTAAGGCAACCTACCTGAAAAATGAATGAGTCTCCATAAATTGAACAAAATCCAGTGCGCAAATTCTGTACTGGGCTACAAGTACAATTCCAAATAAGAATTAATTAATTTAATCATGTAGTTTATATAATTTTAGAATTTACACATTGGAGAAACAAGTGTTCTCATGTGCTCTACTCTTCCAGGAATGCAGAAAACCTTCAATGGAAAAAGATACAAGGAAAAACATGAACAAAAGGATTTCTTGACTAAGATGAATGTATGTCCCATTTAATGTTGGCAGTAGAACTATTTGAAATGTCAGACATATGAACATTCATTTACACTGTACTGTATAATTTGATTGACATGTGTAATATTTTATTTACAAGTAATACAAACATATGATTTTCACCTAAAAACCATCGAGTTGTGACACATAATAAAATGAAATGCAATTTCATTCAAGGGAAAAAAACAGAAAGGAAAACACTAGGAGAGAAAAGAACATGAAATGCAAAAACAAAAAAAGATGGCAACACACAATGGCTATATTCCAGCATATTAATCAGTGGGAAAGTATTACATATGAACACAATTATCTTGCGTCATGTCTTAGTGTATTATTTCCAAGCAGGCTAACAACCAAAGTACACTGTAACCGTTACATGCTTGCATATTGACCACACTTGTCTATTAGGAACATTTTAATTTATAATATATTACTGAGTACTGTCAGGTTAATCCACAGGTTAACATACTGAAAAAGGCCATTTTAAAACTGAAAGTTATCCAAATAGCTTGTTGCACTCAAGGCAAATTAACCGTAGCATGCTTTTCATAAAGACACAATTGTCACGGTGCAATAAATCTATAATTACGATTGACAAACGAATCAACAAGCATTATGGAATAAGAGAACCAAACAAATATGACTGTTAATTCAAACGAGCAGTAGTTAAACTTTACAACAAAATGTGTTACTTAGGTTTAAAAGTGATACACTTAAATGAACTAACTGATGGCCGTTGCCAATACATGCGTAGCAAGAGAGTCCAGAAGTGGATAATGAAGAAATGATTGAGCGGCGTAAAAGGATCATATAATAAAACTAATGAACCATTTTCCTCTGTTCAGTCTACTCTTCATAACTGAGGAAAACCGTCAAAGGGACTTAACACATCACACATCAAGCCTTATTCATACTTTGTTGCATGACAAGGTGGCATGTTGTTTAGATAGCGTAGAAATCAGCTACTTTTAACAGCTCTGTCATTTGGTAAAAAGTATAACATGGGCTTGATTTAGAAACATCCACCATACCAGTTCTGAGGAGGATAAAACAATTAAATTGTCCCCTTTCCAACAAAAAAAGTACTGTAATTACACACTGAACACTTGAGATGAAGGGCAGCAGAAACTGAAACCACCCTTAGCTTGATGGTTCACATTTTGCATATATTTTATATTGGTCCATCTATCTCCCCGTAGTCCATACGACCAGCTAGGCTAGCTTCTTAGTCTCATTCTCCTTTTTTTTAAATCATCTCAAGAATTGAGTACAAAATAAAACGATTTGAATACTATCAACATGCACGTGGCATTACTCAGAATAGGATATTGTTGGAAAGGATGAAGACAGGCACTGACAACCTACTACATCATGACGCAGTGAAGAGTGTGATATCTAGTCACTTTAAACTGTAATAATCAAGAGTGAACATCACTACTATAAAGACACTGACAAACCACAGGGGTAAATCAACTCATTTTAAATGACCTAAACACAGAGGGGCAAGCACTGAACATAGTTTTTTCTTTAGATTAAAAAGGGCAATTTCTTTTGCCATTATTAAAAGTGTTTGGGTTGTCGTTGAAAAACCAAAACGTAGGAGTGAAGAAACGAAGGGGGAAAAAATCTCTCCGAGATGCAGCTCATATATATGTTAAAGAACGGTTGCTCTTTATATTTATATATACACACAGTCACATACACACTCTGCAGAAAAAAGGACAGAAAATTCCCATCATTGTCCTTTTTAAAATCTTTGATTCTTGAAAAATAAAATAAAAATCAGGCCATTCAAAACAAAGGTCAACCCCAAAGCTGTGCATAATGTAAAACGGAAGATTGTTTTTTTTTTATCATTATATTTTTGTCGGTGTCTTAACGACCGACTTCATAACCCTGTTCCCAATGATATGCGAGTGACTCCAGGATGACAGATGGAAGGAAGGACCATCCACCCAAATAGTCATAAGACCAATAAACAAAACAAAAACATATTTCACGCTATTAAATGTCTGTGAACTACACTTAGACAGAATTTATAACCATAAGCAGGTTTGTGTGGGATTTCTTTTTTGTTCCTATATTCATTTTTTCGTATATTTTTCAATGTTTTTATTTTTCAAATATTTTCATTATTAAAGCAGAGCATTTATGTCAACCCTGCGATAGTACTTCACGGTTTTCTTTTTTTTTTTTTTACGCCTTTTCATTTTCTAAGATCCACGCCATGTAATTTCCTCATTGCTGCATTTACAGTAAGAAAAGTGATTAGAAAATTCTGGTAATAAAATCTCAGTTAATGCTGATTTGTTACTACACATTTAAATAAACAATTTTTCCAAAGTAACTTTGCAAAATAGCACGTCAGTAAAGAAAAAAAACAAATCAAAAACAAAAAGTCAAAACAATCTAGAAACAAATGACTCCCCGCCCCTCCAAAAAGAAAAAAGAAAAACAGGAAATCATATACTACGTATAACGAGAGCCATGCTCTTCAAACAACCTGTTCTTATTCAACATATATGGGTATATTAAATAACAATGAGATACAAAACGAGAAAAAGAAATCGAAAAGAGAGAGTGAGAACCTTTTCTCCCCCCCCCCCCCCCCCTCCCCGATTGCATTCTTTACATACAGTCCATAAAAAGTCCAGGAAGGCAAGAAAGGGACAAGGGAGGGGTTTGATGGGTGGTAGTTGTGGAAGTTGAGTGACAGGGGAACGGAGCCAATTGCGTGCTGGCTGGCTAGGAGGAGGTGGAGGTGGGGGCGGGGTTTGTTCATCTCTTCCTGCGACAGGTGCGTTTGTGGTCGGCGTGCCAGTGCTCCTGTTGGCATTTGATGGAGCAATACGAGGTGTTCCAGCAACAGTGATACATGGCCTCCTCCTCACAGTTATAACACTAGGGAGACACAAAAGCACACAAGGCACATCATGACTAGGGATGTCCTGATGGCACTTTTTCATTTCCGATCCCAATACCACATTTTTTTGATACCAGAGAAGAATATATATAATGACATACAAAAGAAAAAAATACCTTTATATGAAGTCACCAACTGGGAATGACATACCCCTCTCTCAAATGTGCACTTGGGAAACTGCAAAGCAACCTCCTCATGACCCAACATTTTACTTAACTGCCATATTTATGCCAATAATAATGACAAATAAGTGCCAATACTTTTCCCACGTACAGTATTTGCCGATACCGTATGACCAAAAAGGGACAAAAACTGCCAATCCGATACTTTGGTATCGGTATCGGGACATCACTAATCATGACTAGATCTGATTTGATCTCATCAACGTGTCGGTAGTCCCAAGCCTCCAGTGCTTTGCTGTATGACATCATTTGGAACAACGCCAACCCGGAGAGATTGACTCCTACTTCTAAGCAGTGTTGTTTTCGTTGACTAAGACTAACACGAAAATGCTTTTCAACAAAGCTTTTTCCCAAGACTAAGACGAGCAAAGACTAAATAAAAAGTATCCTCTAAAGACGAACTTGAAGACGTAATGTAATGGACACGATCGTCAACGAATCAGACGAGACGAAAACGTTAGGGAGGGACGAACGGAAATGAGATCCAATCAGAACTTCTCTTTTTGTGGGACTAGCTAGCAAGACATCCATTCAGAACGCTTCCCAATGCATTAAGTTAGGTTGATCGTCAGCATGTTGCATGGAGGAAAACCGCAACATTGGTTGCACAAACAGACAATTCTTCCACGGTGCAGAACTGTGGCACGCACCGGGAAACACCCGCGGCCTACCCCCGAAGCGCCAGGTCGTTTCATCGACACTGTTTGTCTGGCTGGGCCACCCTGACCGTCTCGCTCGGTGTGGCGCCACCGCGGGCAGCCCGGAGGGCGGCTCAAGCGCGCCCGGCGTCGCCAGCGAGCGGCCGCCGGCTCCGTCCGTGTCCGTATAGCTCTGGTCCAGAGCTCTGCCGCCGGTAATGCAAGTCAGACTCAGAAGCAGCGGAACTCCTGGTGCCGGGTGCACTCGGATCGCGCTCTGGGCTGCCCACTGTGGCTTCCCGCGGTGGCGCTGCGCCGAGCGTGGCGGCCGGGGCAGTTCAGCCGGACAAGCGATGCCGATGAAACGCAGCGCTCTGAAAAATAGGCTGCAAGCGTTTCCCGATGCGTGCCACAGCCCTGCCCCGCGGAACACTTGTCTGTTTATGCCAGGGGCTTTCAACAGGTGCTCCGGGGACCACCAGTGGTCCTTGAGAGGATTCAAGGTGGTCCCCAGCTAAAATTACAGGTGGTCCCCAGCTTTTTTTTAACCAGATGTAAATCTTTGAAAGCGTGACCATGGAACCAAATGGACCCTTGTGGGTCCATTTGGTTTCATGTTTACACATGAAACCAAAGCAAAATAATAGTTTTGGGTCTGTGGGGGCTAAAATGTCATCAAATGGTGGTCCGTGGCTGAAATGCTGAATAAATAGTGGGCCCTGGTATCAAAAAGGTTGAAAACCACTGGTTTATGCAACCAGTCTTGCCGTTTTCCTCCATGCGACATGCAAACTAAATGTGCCTGTATAATCTGTATTGCATGATGAAAGCTAGTAAGACTAAAAATGCAAGAGTAAGACTAAACCTCAAAGACTAAAGGCTCTTTCAGAGTCTGGAATTTCGGTGGCCACCGCGACCACCGCTCAGAGCACCGCACCGCGCGCTATTACATAGTCTGTCACCACCGCGACCACCGCTATTTCATATACCACTAGCAGCACCTCGCCCTCCCTCCCCTGTTCTCCTCGCGTCCATTGTTGTTTATTTTCCCCTCTGCTTTTCTCTACTTCCTACCTCAATTATAATAAATTCTGCTGCTTTTATGTTTATTTCGTATTCTGTTTATGTCATTGTGTCTATCATTGAATCCCTTCGTTCTCCTCCTGGCCGTCGTGCTGTGGTGTGTTTTCTTTTTTTTTTTCTTTTTTTTTTACCAGCTGGCAGCCGTTAAAAACAAGTACTGGAACCACCGCGGTGCGGTGGTCAGTAAAATCCGAGAGGAGGGCTGGGAGGTGCGGTGGTTGCGGTGGTATGACGTCATATTGTAGGAAACGGTGGTCGCGGTGGTCGCGGTGGGCACCGAAAATCCATCTCTGAATAGGCCTTAAGACTGAAAGACGAAGACTAAAAAAAGACTAAGACTAAAAAAGACTAGGACTGAGACTAAGACTAAATCTATGTTGATATTTCGTTGACTAGACTAAGACTAAAAAAATGAATTTCAGAAGACTAAATGGGACTAAAAGACGAAATATGTGTTACTCAAAAGACTAAGACTAAGACAAAATATTCTCAAACAAACAACACTGCTTCTAAGACACTGTGGCTAACAGTTTCTTCCAGGCTTTCACTTTTCGCATAACGCATACGAAATTGAAAGCCTGGGTGTTGAGTCTACGCTCCGGGGCAGCGGCACAACCCTCAGGCTCTATACACACACAAAAGCGAACATTCTTTCTGTTCCATCCATGAGACTTCCATTGAAAAAGCACTGAGGCAGCCATGAAACACAGAGAATGTCTGTTTGATGTGGTTGTACGGAGGGGAGGGATGTCAACATACACCGACCGTCCCTACTATGGAGACCCCCCCACGCCCCTCAAACATTTTTAACAGATTTGCATGAACCACACAGGTGCCATAGCTGTAATCAAAACAGCAAATTTTGCCAAAAAGCGTCACTTTTGCATGATAAATCACGATTTCAATACTAAAATATATTTAGAATCATTATTGTATCATCAATTGTTGTTTCACCAGCATAACTACTACTAGTGTGTGTGTGTGTGTGTGTGTGTGTGTGTGTGTGTGTGTGTGTGTGTGTGCGCGCGCGCTGGGTTGCCACTCACCCACTGTTTCTTCTTGGTCTGAGAGATGAGCTGTTTGTGTTGACCGACAATCTTCTTCACCTCTTCCACTAGCTCCTCTTTACACTTCTCCTTCACCTGTTTACATTTCCTCTCCATCTCAGCCTGGGCTCCTGTCACTGCCTTGCTCACTGCCTGCCTCTTCTCCTCCTCCATCTCTGAACGCAGCTGCGACAGTACACAGAGACAGCACACATGTTTCTATTACTCTGCTTGTGCTGTTAGGGCATCAACATTTTTTTTTGGGTGGCACGGTGGCAGAGTGGTTAAGATCACTGCCTCACAGTAAGAGGGTACTGGGTTCGATTCCCGGTCTCGGAAGGTGCTGGGTTCGATTCCCAGTATGACCTGTGGGAGTTTGCATGTTCTCCCGTGACCGCGTGGGTTTCCTCCGGGCACTCCGGTTTCCTCCCACCTGAATGAAACATGCAGTGTAAATGAGTTATGATTGTGCGTGAATGCTTGGTGTTGGTCGGAGGGGCCGTTGCGCACAGATTGGTTGCCACGCTTCTGTCAGTCTGCCCCAGGGCAGCTGTGGCTACAACGTAGTTACCATCACCGGTATGTATGGGTGATAGGGTGTGAATGGGATAGTCTGTAAAGCGCTTTGGGTATCTTGAAAGGCGCTATATAAGTCTAAGTATCAACATTTTAGGACGGCATTGAAAATAGAGCTGGTGTTTGAGCTGGCTATTTTTGAAACATACACATCTGGGGGTCCTTGCCTTGAATACAAGACAGTGTTTTTTTCCTCCCAATGGAAATATCCTAAAAAAAAGGAGTCGTCTTGTATTTGGGGACTATATTATTTGACATTCAATCAATGTACTTTTTACACAAATGATTCTTGAAAAATGGGGGTCGTCTTATAACCACGGTCATCTTATTTTCGGGACAATATGGTAAATTGGTTCGGGACAATTATGGTCAATGGAGCTTTATTGGTATAAGATAACACACGTTTACATTGAAATGTAATGAGCATTGAACTGGAACTCTAATATTGAAGCTGGTGAGTGATTGTTCATTTATGAATATGATCATTATCCTTTAATTAGTGTGTTTTAACAATATTACTGAATTACTATTAACAGTTATGTGATGTGTTGTGAATGTGTGTACTGTAGATCTGCTCACTTCAAAAGAAATGAGCAGATCTCATTTCATGAGATCTCATTACATTTTAAAACTATAAATGGGATATTCATAGTGAGTACTTTTAGTATATTTCGAATTACAGACTTAGTCTGTTCTACAGTGCATTATTGCACTGTGTGTGTAGTGCATTACACTACACACACACCTTCTCCAGGGCCTCCCGGACCACTCGCTCCGTCTCTCTCTTGTTGTCCTGCTTCATCATGTCCTTGACGTCGTTGAAGATCTTGGTGTACTTCTCGTGACACATGTTCTGACAGGCGCCGTCGCTGCTGGTCTGGGTGCTGCGGTGCAGGGTGCGAGGCGAACCCCCGCTGGCCTTCTTGGTCTGCGTGGAGACAGACAGCTTCTCAGGCTGCTGGGGCGGACACGAGGAGACGGGGATCTCCTGGCTGGAGCTCACCGCTTCCATCTCAGGCTCCGGGTCCTTGGTGGGACGGAAACACAACGGAAATTTTAGGGAAATGTAGCGTTTGTGCATGTTTGACATTAGCCATAGCTTCCATTTGGAGTAAATCGTTTTCTCGATTAGAAGACAAGTTGACATAGTTTTTACATGAAGTAGTTATGACTAGGTATGACTTCAGTCATTTTAACTTGTTCATTTAGACCTCAAACAAGTAGTTTATGGTACATGGGTTTGAGCTCTAACACACATGATCATATATGAATAGGAGTTGTAGTTACCATTGTGACACTCGGTTCCTCTTTGGGTTCAACTGGTTGATTGCGGCGGCTCTTCTTAGCCTTGGGTTCCTGACTGCCTTTGAGCTGGACAACACAACACAGCATGACATGATTAACAGATTCCCTGGAACAACATCTTTTCAGATGTGACTGAGGGACAAATAATTATATTGTTGGGGCCCTTGACATGAAAATGTCTGAGAAGACTGACCTAGAAACATGGGTTATTTGGAAAACTGTCAGGACCATTCATGAACAGTGTGTGTCACACACCAAACTGGAATAATCATTTCTCAGGTAAAAATGGGTCTACAGCGGATGGGTTCATCTATCAATGAGAGTCATAGACATAGGTCCAAAAGTGATGAATTGAATATGATGGACATCAGTCAAAGAAATGATAGATAATTCTACTTAGTCTATGCCGAGAGTCAGATAAATTCTTGGATGCATATTTTATCTCTGTGTGCTGTTTCTAGGTACGTTTGGTTAAGCCCATTGCTGGATCATTCTATCTATCAAATAGTAGCCTCATCTTAGTGTCAACCCTTTATCCCCCAAAGCAGTAATTGACGTAAGAATTAAGTAAAAATCCAAACCTCCCGGGGACATATCTGGCGTAATTATTTTATCCCCAATGATCCTAACATTAATTTTAGTTGATTATTACGTTTTTAGCATGGTCGGCTAGCATCAGGTCCCACTCACCTAGAAATCATCAAAATCGTTGGGTGCACCTCAGGGGTTGACAGTAAGGTCTCGGAGGCACTTGCCCATCGGGCAAGTGCAAGTCAGGTTCTACTTGCCCTCAGGTCATGGTCACTTGCCCCCCAAAAATATATTGTAAATTTTGCAGATGTAACTCTTGAGAACGTAAAAATGAAACCAAATGGACCCTTACGGGTCCATTTGGTTTCATTTTTACACTCTCAAGAGTTAAAATTCATTATCTTAATTAGCCCAGGTCTACACAACTAGAGAATGTAGAAGATTAATGGTCATTTTGATCTGTATGTTAATTTGCCTGTTTTGTTTTCCCAAATCCAGCCTGGAATTGTGGACAGCTAGAAAGCAGGGAAAATCACAGAGGCAGAGCGCAATGACTGCCTTCAAGACAAATGTATCTTGTGTTGTGTTATAGTGCACTAAGTTGCACACTTGCCCGATCGGGCAACCAGGTAGCAGTCTTCACTTGCCCCACCATTTTTTTTCCTTGCCCCGGGCAAGCGGGCAAGTGTTAGTGTCAAGCCCTGCACCTGCATACATGCACAGTCTGTATATTCACCACTGATCATAATTCAACAATCCGCACTTCATTATGGCTTGATTTGACATATTTATAGTAACACAATTGCCCTGTTGGAGCCCTCCACACCGCAACACAACAGTGTTTGCTGACAGCTGGTGACCCGTGCTTCGTTGGGCTTATTGCAGCCATTTTCCATAGATCGTACGCATTACTGCCAACTACCGACTATCATTCTGAAGACCACAATAGAGAAAATAACTGATGGCATATTTGGAATTGTAGAGTTTATTTGATTGGGATTAAAATGATAAATAAAAATCGTGAAATTAGCTGGCCTCGTAGAACAAATAAGCCTAATTAAAATAGTAAAAGGAGTTTTAAAAAGCATTTGACAGAGTTTCTAGTTTTATTTAAGGTCTGTCATGTGGCAACCAGTCCACCAGGTGTCACTGTCTAACTCCAGACACCAGTTCACTTGTCAGATTTCATGTTTCAGTGATAGATGTGTGTGCAGTGTCCTGCATCCAGGTTTTATATAGAGCTACAGCAAAGCTGTTGTGGGCTGAATGTAGTGACACCACTTGCCATACCCCCCTCTAGGGATTAATAACTCCACCTTTTAACCCCATTATCTATCCTATCTGGTCAAATCCCATCGACTCTACCAAGAGGTTTACTGTCCCTCTCAGTAAAAAAACAAAGCATAGTCTGCGGAACATTTCCCCTCAAAGCTGAGCTCACATAGCAACTTGCAGGCTTAACCAGCTGGTTTTCTTTTGTACCTCTACCTTTTTCTGTGGAAACCCTTTTTTTCTGTGAAAAAGAAAGAAGATGAACACCTCAAAGGTTCTGTGGAAAAGCTGAAAAGGAGCTTTGACATGAAAGGGAAAGTCTACACTTACATGCCGTGCTTGTTCATTGCTTGTGGATGAGATACTGGACTCTGGCTCTTCTGTCCTCTCCGGCCGCTCCACCACCTTCCTGCTACTACTACCACCACCGCCGCCTCCTCCTCCTCCTCCGCCTCCGGCTCCTCCCCTGGTCCTCTCCTGCTCCTCTTCTTCCACTGCTTCCTCCTCCTCCTCTTCCTCAGCGTCCTCCTCCTCTTCCTCTGCCAGCTCCCCCTCGTCGTCCACCTTGGAGGTGAAGCGCCGTCCTTCCCTGTAGAAACGCTGGTACATCTCCAGCTCGTCGCAGGCCTTCTTCCATCCGGCGCTGCGCTTCACCTGCAGCTGCTGAATGCTCATCTTGATGTCCTGGATGTTGTCTGCGGGAATCCACGCTCTGAGAGAGTGAGAGATATACACAAACGGGATAAAGTGCAAGGGAGGACGATTAGAGATGCTAGTTAGTCTTTTATTGAAAACGTCATCCCAGGTATTACAGTACCTGGTCCAGTATCACCTCCTTCCCTCTATAATGCTGCCCCTTCCCAGTACCAGTTCTCACCTCTGGTGTTGGTGTCCAAAGAACCGTACATCCACCTGGTTGTCTTCTCGCTGGAGGACCTTAGCTGGCCAGTAGCCGAAACCCTTCATCTTAGCCCAGACGATCTCATGACATGGAGTCTGTAAACATCAGGGAGGAAAAAAGATAAATAAAAAAAAGGTATAGGTAGCTAAAACAGAAGTGTGGTGTGGTACAGCCATCTGTCTTTATGACATACGTTAAGCAATGTGTTGGGGGTATGGATGTCATGTGAAGGGATGATAGTGGCAGATCTGTGGTCTGGTTACTCACACATGGGTAGCAGAACCAGTTGTCAGGCCTAGCATTCGACAGGTAGAAACAGTTCTTACACAACATCAACTCGTTTAACTGCAGGGGGGAGAATGAGATATAATAGAAAGAAAATTAAACACGCGAGTTGTTAGTGTACATTTATTATATTGATAACACATTCAAGTGAAAGGGAAGACTGCAAACCTAATGGTTATCTTCTACAGTATATAATCTACACCACTAACTATAGTGTTGTTCTCAGATCAGTGACTATAATGGTTGTACCTCATGACACATGTCGCTGTACAGGATTCGTGCAAACTCGGCTTGATCGCTGTGCACTGCAAGAAAGTACCAAAAAAATAACACTCAGAACTAAGCACACTCATCTCCAATGGTGAATAGATAGTAGATAAAACCATAATCAGAATCCGTTGCTTCGGTGCTCTGTAAACAAATAAGAAGTAGTGAACCAATTATCTCTCATTGTATGATGTACAGTATTGGGTCTATAGAATTAGATCAATTGGTGATTACTTTTCGATTCTAATCTGCCATTCGTTCAGAAATAATGTTTCAGTTTTGAAAGAGAAGATTGAATTAAAGATAGAAGCATTTCCCTCTTAATCACCTCCAAACAAGATGGCTGTATTGTGAACAATCAGCTGGGCATCTGCTTTAAACTCATCAGAACTCTTGTACTTTCCCTCTATCAGGTTCTGTAAGGGAGAGAGAGAGAGAGAGAGAGAGAGAGAGAGAGAGAGAGAGAGAGAGAGAGAGAGAGAGAGAGAGAGAGAGAGAGATGATTGGAGAGAAGTAAAAGTAAGCACAAAGAGCTCTATTCACATGGAAGAGAGAGAGAGAGAGTGAGTGAGTGAGTGAGTGAGTGAGTGAGTGAGTGAGTGAGTGAGTGAGTGAGTGAGTGAGTGAGTGAGTGAGTGAGTGAGTGAGTGAGTGAATGAGTGAGTGTGTTCATAACATGCAAGGGGTCCAGGAAAGGGCAATGTGGCACACAAGCTGAGAAGTTTTCTAGGCAGTTTGGGAGAGTAGAGCGAATGGTCCAGTTAATCACTACCACAAACTATGACGGATGCACACGAACACACGTTTACCTCTTGAATGATATTGACATCTGCTGCCGTGTGAACCAGACGCCTGTACATGGGATGTTTGGTATCTTTGCCTTTCTTATTGAGATCCACCGCCTGGAGACACAGAAAAACAATTATGTTAAACAATTGCTAAACAATTATGTTTCAGCATAATGAGGCATATTGACCAATACGTATTGGTGGCTGCTGGTTAGAGATCCCTCGTCATCTGCACACACAAAACAAATACCGACCAAGAAAAGGTAAAAGAAAAGGATCAACGAAAAAATGAAGATGAAAAGAGAGGCGGTTCTGCAGGACGAAGGTTGTTAACGAGGGAGGGAGACAGAATGGATGAATATTTAGATTTAATAACATTCTTATTGTGTACGAGGAGCTGACAAGAGATATTAGAGCGAGAGGGGGTAGATGAGAAGAGATAAAACGACATAGGCGAGGACAGAGAGAGAGAGAGAGAGAGAGAGAGAGAGAGAGAGATGTGGAAAACTTAAACAGAGTAAAGTTTAATGTATTCTCTTTGTTGCACAACGGTGTCATGGCGCATTGTATATGTAAATCACTGTTTTGGCACTGCATCCCATTTGTCGCTGCTAAATCAGTCATCCTCTTTGATGTGTTATATTTTCCACTTTTAAAGACATTTCCAGCAATAAATCACGTTTTCTACTTGTAAATGAATTCATTTTCATGTTTTTCACGAATTAAATCATCAGATGACTAAAACCGCTGTGCAGCAGAGCATAAATTATGCTTTAGAGAGAGAGAAAAGGAGGAGTAGATGAGAAGGGGTTGATTAGTTGTATTAGCAGCATTTATGTACAGCAGTAGGAGTGATGCATGGAAGGCTAAATGTGTGAAGACAGAAGAAGGGAGGACTTTTATGCCATAGAAGAGCAGTGGGACAGAGTCAGACAGAGAGGAGGTACGAAAGGATCTAGATGAGGGATGTATGGACATGGGATATCAGAGAGAAGGGAGACATAAGGAGAGGGTTTAGGGGAGTTAAAGAAGAAATAGTGATAAGAGATGGTATAGAAAGATTTAGTGGCACTTTTATAGTACATGGGGATTATGGGTAGAATGAAAAGAGAGAGGGGGAGGGTTGGAATGGAGAGGGGATGATGGGGAAAAGAAGGAGGAGGAAGATTTAAAGCCACTTTTCTAGAGTGGAGAGAACGACCGAAGGGCAGGGGGAGGCGATGGACGCAGAGAGAGAGAGATGGTCAGAACATTGAAAGGTAAAAAAAAAGTGTGATGAAGAAGGAGTAGGCCAGGAAAAGAGGAATAGGGAAACTAATAAGGACACTGAAAAGGGGACAAGGAGAAAGACAGAGATGGATAAGAAGGGATGACAAGGTACAGAAAGGTAGAAGGGAGGGACATTTAGACTGAAGGAGAGGAAGAGAGTGGAGAGATGATGAGGGGGTCCATGGAGAAAACGTAAAAGATAGGAGGAACGGTGGAGTAGGAGAAAGGAAGGCTGATGAAATACACAAAGGAAGTGTGAGAAAAGATAAACAAAGAAAGAGAACAGATGGATGGAGGTAAAGTGAGGGCTGAAGGCGGCAGGAACAAGGGGGAGATGAAATGAAAGAGGGGAGTAAGGGGGAATGACAATATATATACTGCAGTAGTGATGAAGATTTACTGAATCCATAAACAGCAGAAAGGGAGATGAATAGAGACTGGGGGGGGGGGGGGGTGGAGGAACACAGGAGAGGAAGGTTGACAGTAAAGGAGAAATAAATAAATACATGAAATAAATGGCGGCTGTGGACCGTTACTGGACCTGATTTAAACCAGCATTATAAAAAAGAAACACGGATGCTTCACACACACACACACACACACACACACACACACACACACACACACACACACACACACACACACACACACACACACACCACACACACACACACACACACACACACACACACACACACACACACACACACACACACACACACACACACACACACACACACAGAGGATCTGGTGCATTCCAATATTCACCGGTGTCAAGCCGACTTGTGACTTTCACAACATAACAGGTTTGCCTACCAGCCGGACAGCACACTAAACCAAAGGCAGAAACTGGCCAAGAAACTGTGTGTGTGTGTGTGTGTGTGTGTGTGTGTGTGTGTGTGTGTGTGTGTGTGTGTGTGTGTGTGTGTGTGTGTGTGTGTGTGTGTGTAAAATAGTGTTTTCTTTTCTCACCCTCTCTTTCATCCGTTCAACAATAAAACGCAGGTATTTACGCATATCCTGTCTGTTCAGGTTTTTCTTTTTACTTCCCTGCAGAGATGGAGAGAGAGAAAGAGAGAGGGAGGAGTGGAGATAGAGAAGAATAGTCAAGAGGGGGTGAAAGAGAGGGCAGAGAAATGAGAGAAGAGAGGGGAAAAGAGAAATGTTAACAGTTAAAAGAAAAAATCATCTTTTCAAACGCTCGAGTCACATTTAAACCATGATGCGCGCGCGCACACACAAATACACACACACACACACACTCCTGTGAGGTTGGCGGGCTTTCAGCTGAATGCAGTGAACTGAAGAGGTGAACTGACCTCTCCCTGTGGAAGAGTCTCACTGCCTGGCTGTCTGTCTCTCTCTGTTTTCAGCTGCTGTTTACATCCAATTCACAAGAAAACAAAACGTTTAAAATCACACTTTTGAAGCTTTCTAAAATGAAGGTCAGAAAGGAAAAAGGTGAAAAAAACGTGAATTTTGATTGTCGCTCGCCTTGTCTGGAGGTGATGAATAAGCCACCTGAACACAGAATGCATCTTATGTTAGAAAAACACACACACACATCCGATGGGTATTCCTGACCACCGCCATAGCAGGGTGCCACCGGATTTTCTGTCCACTCCAAGGAGCAGAGCTGGCCATGTCCAGCCATGTGTGGGGAAGTCTGTTCTTTTTACTGGATCTGAACCATAAGTTGAATGATTGAATGATTGACTCTTTCGACCCCAAAGTCAATAAACAAGATGCAAACAAGATTGTTTACAGATGCCATAAACGTAGAGACAAAGTTTGTTTACACACATTGATTAATCTACTTTAATCCCGGTCGATGCTAACCGAATTAGCATCTTTAGCTAACGCTGGGATCGCTCTCCCTCTTAGGTCTATATCTGAACCTATTGTGGGAATCGGCGGCTAGATGAAAGCTGATTTCACTTTAATATGAATCATTTCGGCTTTGTAGCGTCCTAGCGATGTCCCCCGTGTGTGTGAAATGGCTGGAAAAGTGGCACCCAAGAAGTTAATCATAATTGCATTCTAGATCTGTCTCTTGTTTATACTTATGTTGATGGCATTAGTTTGATGTGAAATCCTCTACCATGTGCAAAAGATTTAAAGTGAAGTAAGGCATTTGCATACAATTAGCGATCCAATCCATCACACACACACACACACACACACACACACACACACACACACACACACACACACACACACACACACACACACACACACACACACACACACACACACACACACACACACACACACACACACACACACACACACACACACACACACACACACACACACACACACACACACACACACACATCAGATGATATCAACTCTACTGGTGATGAAATGAGATGACCAGTCAGCGGCAGGAAGGATGTACTGAAATATGTAAAAGGTTGTCTGTAAAAGCTTTAGGGAGACAGACGGACAAAGACATTGGATGTGGAATGTTCTAAGTCATTAATGCCAAATTCTGGTAGATTGGTTTGGTCTGCATTATTTGACTTTGTTGAAGAACATCATTGTCACCCTTGTCTGCGCCCAACTTCAAGATCGAAAATGGAACACATTTGGAACACATTTTTATGTAAATAGTGGCCAGTAGGCCAGCGCCTATGGTATGGCCAATGATCTTGAACTTTTACTCAAAGGCAACTCCTGCCAAGTTCAATATTTCACCAGCTTTATTCGGAATGTAAGATACAACTTTATTTGAACTCCGAAAAGCACTAAATTAAATTGAAATATAACCTCTACAACAATGGTTTTCAACCTTTTTCCTACCAGGACCCACCATTTATTCTGCATTTTAGCCACGGACCACCATTTGATTTATTGTCTCGAACCAAATGGGCCCATGAAGGTCCATTTGGTTTTCAGTTTCAGGATCTCAGGAGTTACAGATCTATATAAGGGTCCATTTGGGTACCAACTGTCCATCATTTAGCTGGGGACCACCTGGATAACTCTCAGGGACCACAGGTGGGAAAACCCCTGCTCTAAAAGACAGATAGTACAGTGGTACAACCTGGGGATATTGGTTCTTAAAATGGTCAATGCTTAGAAAATGTTTCAGATGCTTAGGATTTTCTGCAAAGTCAAATCTGAAATCATTCAAAAGAAATCAAGTTGTGTGTGTACCCATACAGTTATATGGTAGACACCCACACACGCACACACACCACCTACCCTGCAGACCGCACAGTGCCAGTGGACGCCACCGTCTCGTGGTTTGTACTCTTCTGAAAGACACTTGAGGTGATAGACGCGGAAGCAGTTTTCGCACGACAGCACGTCGCCCGGCAGGTGGCATTCGAAACAGTACCAGTCATGACTCTCTGTCTCCCATTCCTGGACAGAACACACACATGGAACACAAGTTTGGGTCACCCCCTCCCCCACCAACCATACCACCCCAGGCACACCCACCCTTCAGGTCCACCACAAGCCCGTCGAAACCAGCCAGGGAGGGAGGTTAACCTGTTCAGCCACCAAAACGACATTTTGGACACGGCAACATTTTCGCAAACACCTGAAGATGTTTGCACAATGTTGATGAGTTGGTGAGAGATTAAAGGGAGCTTGCCAAACCTCTGTTCGATTTATTAGCTGGTGATGCTGTGCAGTAGACAAATAAATCTTAACTCTAATAATTAATAAACAGCAACGTGTCAAATTGCCTGAGTCCAAATGTTTGTGTTCCACAAGGTCAAATTTGTTTTGCAAGATTACATGCACCCATCAGCCATTTTTCTTGGCTGGTGTTATCTTCCCTCCTTGGAGCTAGGTCTCTGCTATCTCACTGTACCCTACGACAAATAGAAAACTAAGTAAACAAAATAAACATTACATATGAAGAGGTTTCTTCCAAATTAACCATTATCCATCACCTTTAAAAAACAAACACACACACCATTAAGATTATATCTTGGCATCCAAATGAAGCTGTACTATGACCCAGACTTATTTTGTGAGGATTTTTATAATTATGTTTTTGAGCAAATAAAAAAGGATGAATAAAGTTTTGGAGTTAACCTCTTCAATATCAGGCCATTAGAAATACAATTACTACTATAATATGTTGGAATATTCAATTCTCTCCAGTATACAGCAACACTGTAGATGTTAAACAGAGTCAGAGTAGCAAACGGTTTTCACAGATTTGCCGTAACCAGAATATCATGGGTTTGATCGCATAAGAATCTGTAATGTCAATAATCTTATGTCCATGAACTCTGAACACCTGCTGCTTGCTGAATGTAAATCCGGCTAGATTTGTTGGTAATTATGACTATATTGCAATGAGCGAAGCGATGCCAGCATTCTTGATGCAGATTAAGACACCTGTGCTCTGTAAAGGTGCAACACAACATCACCCACCCATCCAATACACAATGACCTGGGATGTATTCTCAAGTCGACAAAGACTTGCTTCCTGAAAGATGATTTAGTCAATAATCATACCAAACATATTAACTCCAGCCAGTAAACACAAGTCAGGTCGATACTATTTAGCAACAATCTAATCACTAGTCGAGTAACTATTTAATTGCAGCATTCTACAATAAAACAACTGTGGTGTCTGACTAGGACACTGCACTTCCACTGTACTTTACACTCTTCATCCTTGAAAATAAAAATTCATTGAAAATCCACACCTGGACAGGTCCAGGCACTCCAAATGCTAATTATGATAGTCATGTTGAAGTTGTTTTAAAATTATGCAGGCCTCAACAACAAAACAGAGAATAGCTTTAAATATGTTACCGGTATGTCGTCCGTCTGTGGAAGAACATAAACAACACATTAGGGAAAGCAAATACAGGCTGCCCCACTTCCTGATCCCACCCTGACCCCATAGTATCCACTATGTAGATACAGTATATAATGTATGTTACAGTATAGGGAGAGAAGTCCACCCAAGTTGCATTTTTTATTAACTAAACTTCAGGGTAATTGCTGGGAGGTATAGTTGAGGCATGACAAAAAAGCAGGGGTCAAATTTGATCTTAGCTCTAGCCATTGGTACAAAATGGGCAGAGAGAGATGGAAGTCAAAATCTGAGTTTACCAAAGCCTAAAGTTGGTGTTGGGTACGTATTTTCAGACATGAAAAACAGAATGTGAAACACGACATAAAAAATAGTCAAAATCCCTAAAATCCCCAGCTTTAAATAAATTACATGTGCCAACAAAAACACAACCAACGTGCACATTTAAGTGCATTGAAATCATCTCTGGGGTTAGGTTGGGGTTGTGACTGAATGGCAGAATTATTCTGGGGTTAGATGCAGAACCCATAGCTCAAACCAATAAACCATCAATTAGATTATGACTACATAATTAAAACAGACAAGATGATGTACAGACGTATTGTGGTTTAAGTTGTGGCAACAAAGTGGAGTGTGGGTTCCTGATGAAGTGAACTGAGAGGATGTTACAGTACATTGCGTTGCTTAACGTCAACCAAAGTACCAGTTATCCGTAAGTGTGCCTAAGTGACACCAAATCTTTACAATGGCCTAGGGGCATTCTGGTAGCTCTGCTAGCTGGCATGGAAACCAGAAAGTCAAATCTTGCCTGGAATCTCAATGGAAGCGGCTCGTGATTTTCTCATGTTGAGGACAGAAATAGTAGTGGGAATGAACCACTCAAGAAACATCATCTAATTTGTCACGAGTCCAATTGCACCCACTCACAGTCTGCTGGAGTGGCTCAGACATACTTTACTACCATTTAGTTCTTGAAAACCTTTAATTTTGTTGGTTCAATTTTTACATAATGGCACATTATTATTGTGACAGTTTTCTATGTTGTCTCTAGGTCAAATCATCAAATTCAACACGAAGTCTACACACTGATGACTCCTTTCACACTGACATTCCTGAAATCTGTCACTCGACATAAACCTGCTCATTATTAGCCTAGCTGGCTAAGATTAATTGAAGCCTCAAAAGGTTTCTTTAAAAATCTGCCTTTATCCTCATTAGAAATCATGACAGTATAATGTGCAGTGCATCACCTGAAAATCTTTATAAATCTCATATTTAGTCATGACATGTAAACAGTCCTTCATCAAACATCCAGTCACTTAATTTAACAACATGCAACAACCCTCTTCAATCTAGTACTGGAAATCATTATGTAAACAAAAACTGAACATAACATTGAGGCGGATACAGGCAAGTACAACACAAACATGCAATTATAGTCTTTAGAAAACTGTGCACCCATCATGTCAGATCCTGCCTCTTTCCGTCTACAGACTCATTGGACTTGAACTGAAAGGAGCAGCACTGGGCTCTTCAGTCGGTCATAGTGAGGCTAAGAAGTAGACAAGCCCAAACAGCACCATAAATAGTTACGAGGACAAAAGGAGCAAAGACAGCTTCATGATAGATCGCCTCTGCACCACCAAGGACCCTTTTGTGAAGCCAAGCCTGACAGAAACACTGGAATAGAATGCAGTCTACATACACACAAACACTGACACGTACCGACGGAGGACATACTGTACACACGTCACACACATCCATATTGTACATGTGTACATACATTCACAACAAAGAGACACACGGATGTATAGGCCCCCAGGTACCCTATGTGTTCTGACAGGCATTAAGATGTGTGTTAAGATGCTGCTGAGTTTTTTTTAATGATCAGAGCCTGGGAGAGTCTAAAGATGTGTTCGCCAAAGACGTGCAACGTTATTGATCAAAGTAATTCAATATTAAGTCAACGTAAAGACTCATCATCGAGCAATATTTGAGTAATTCCACAAAAACGGTACAATTTGGACTTTTTTTTCTGAAATTTTGACTGAAAGGTTTTACTTTTCTAAATAGCCCACAATATTAAGGACATCTTTAGCTATAAGAAAAACATAATTTCCCATCTCAGGCATTCAATATATTTTTATATATCTTTTAACATGGTAATTGATAACAGAGTTGAGCCAATTAAGTTAATAACGGAGTTGTGATTTTACTAGCTTTTGTATTAGCTGTTATGATTTACGGCCACATGTGAGTACAAAATGCCACTAAAACGGTGTACAATAAGGTTTTAAATTGCCACTTTCTGTAGCATGTTGGTCAGAAGAGTTATAGAATACTACTTCCTATTGGTGTTGTCACTAAAGGGCCAGTTAATTGTTGTTATTGAGGGAAGAATGACTTGTATAACGGAGTTGAGTGCAACTGAGGGACACAACTATATAATGCCATTTAAATAATTAATTTAATCTATTTATTCAAAAACTAAACTAAACTAAATGTCCAGCAATAAAATGCAGATAGATATACACGTTCATGGCATAATTTATGGATTTTTGTTGATATTTAATAGTCATATGTCAAGTCCACTTTCATTTAGGCCACAGGGTACATGAAAAAAATGGACAAAATAGGGGATGTCTTCTGAACGAAAGCAACATAATTTCTGATATGAAGATAAAATCCATGTAATGTTTACAAAATATTAAAGGGAACATTTCAATGGATTCAAAAATCCTTAAAAAAATAGTGACTCAATCAATAAAATACAGCTGAAACGGTCAGAGGGACTGCAAATTGTACAGTTTTCGTGGAATGACTCATTTGCTCGGAAGGGAACAGAGCACTATCCAATGAAGGACAGAGCTGTAGAATTAGTTTGTTATTGCCGTGTGTGGATTCAATGAGATACTATTATGATACAAAACTTGTGAATGGGCTAGTGTGTGAGAATTGTATGTCTCTAAGTACCGGCACACGTTGTGCTCCATTTCTTTCCAAGAGATAATAAAACACACTGGTGACAAACATTGCCAATGCCGCAATGACCAAAGTCACAAAAATGCCAGCTGAACTAAGGGACAGAGCTCCCACGTTTCAAATGACGAGGAAGGCTTGTGGTTTTAACTTGAGCCAGGATGCCTGAGGTGGGCCAAAGGTAGGATGTAAATTATGGCAGGTTCTGGTGCCGGGTTGGTGGTGACTAGAATCACTGAGGCTTAATGAACTGAAAGTCAATGAACACAAGAGGGGAATGGGTGCATCGGTCAGTGGGGAGGATCCTAGTGAGGGTCAGTGACAAATGGTGACCATCATTCATTCTAATTTATTTTTTTAGTATAGCATTTAGTACTGCCATCAGCAGGGCTCTAAGAGATCATGTTTAATCAGTGGAGTCAGGTAATAAAAACATATCAAACAGTTAGAGCACCATAAATGCAAACAGTTGAATGCTATTTCACAGAAACACTAACACTGTGGTTCCCATACTCCAGTGAGTTTATAATTTTCCAAAATTGACAAGGTAAGATTGGTCTTCAAAGGATGTGAGCTCATTGTGATCAAAACAAGAACAAAAACAAGGGATTCACTGCAATGCAAGTAACAGGAATGGACATGGCAAGAGTACAATCACATAAATCACCATTTCAACTCCAACAAAATTCTCCCTTCCCTCCCTCACCACAGACACATTTTCACATTGTCAAAATATAACTACAAACAAAGCATGCTGGACAGAAGAAACACAACGCAGTACATCCCCTTTAGCCCATCCTCCCTGCCCGACACACATTGTAGAGAAAACTCACCAGAGAAAACAAAACTAGAGGAACTACACACTTGCTTGCTACCAACCTGCAGCTATGCCTAGCATTGCTTGTCGTATTGCATGAGGACGCAAGTCAAATAAAGCCAAGGACACTGACACGACAATGGTTCGCTCTGAAATGTGTTGTTTAGATTGCGATACAGTTGCACCGTATGCATAATGCCACGGTGCTGAAGAGAGCTTTCGACCATGCCACTTCATCCCCATCTCCCTTTCAATTAGCCACATTTGTCAAGCAACGGCACATCTGTAGATAAGTAGCGAGCAACCTTTCATGAAAATCAACGATCCATTCCGCAAGAAACGTTCGGCCACCTGAACACAGTGCTACAAAAGGAGAGTCGTGAACTTGACTGTCTTTTGATATTCCCTTATTGTGGCAATGGGAAACCACTGGAATGTTTCCATGTTGGAAAGTGCACAATATTATTATTCACCTTGTGCACTTTGTCTGTATTTATAGTTCATGTAGCCTACACAACCTGAGGTTGAAGTTATTGTAATGTATAAAAAATGTTAGTGAAATCCCCGATTGCACTGTGTGTGGTGGAACCCGTTTCTCACAGAATGATGTTAGTTGTGAGGGGGAAAAATAGATAAAGAGAGAGAGATCAAAGAGAAACAAACCAACTCCCAAATATGGAGAAACAACAATGCAGCCCTTACCTTGTGTCCCTCAGCTTTCGGGTCCTGTGATTGCAAGTGATTCAGAAAGTAGTGTTTAAATGTTGTGCTTCTAAAAAGGAGCTGTGCTTGTGTTTGTCTCCAAAAAGCCTGACACCTAAACTTTGATGGATTTGTGACTACTAGTACTAATTGTGTGCGACGATATGAAATTAGCCCCTCACAAACAGTTAAAAGACAAGTAATATTTGGCCTACAGAATATAATCAGGCACATGGTGATTAATAGGGTCCGGAGACATTATGTATAATTAATATGTAATTATATGGGGCTGTTAAAATACTTCAGATGATTCCAATATCCCTGCAAAGTGTACAACATTGCACTAAAATGAACAACAGTTAAATTCATTGCATAGATCTATGAGTAGAGAAATAAACTGCCATGGTTAGGTATTTGCATCCCACAGGGATGAATTAGACAAAAAAATAACATTCATAAGTTAAAAAAACAAGAAATTGGTAATTGTGCGCAATCATTATGGTACTATATATGAACTTTCAATCACAAGGTGTTTTGTTTTTACATACACCCGTCATAAACAGGTATTACAGCATGGAAATTTCATAACATGCAAATTGACATTGTCCTTCCAAGTAACAAGCGAATGGAAAGGAAATGAAGTATAATAGAACACTATATTGATCATGCTGATGCAAAGGGATCATGAAAGGTGTAATAATGTGATCTAGCTTGATTACAAATACTGTACATACTGTATGATTAAACAGGACTACAAACTAATCCATGTCTGACGATTGGGGCCTTTTTACTTTAATAAGCCAAAACAACACTTTGATGTCAGATTACACCTTCAGCATGTCTTGATGATGTATGTATGTACTATACGTGAAGAGGCTACAGACAATACGTTTTTTGGTCATAATAACTATGCAATCAAATGTATTATTGTTGTTGGTGTGTTTTAGTAATACTGCTATGTTTATGCACATTTACATGGTTGCACTGACAAAAACATTTTTTAAGTGATCTGTGTGTGTGTGTCCGGTGCTCCTGAGACCTGTTTTCGGCTTGAGGTGAAGTGAAATATTCTTAACCTATGCTTTATCATACAACAGTGCCACTCAAAGAAAATACATTCAAGCAAACAAACAATGTGTTATATCAGTGGTTTTCAACCATTTTGATACCACTATTTATTCCATTAAGATTTCATTTTCCCCCCACATATCCAAGGTGTATTTTGGAGAGGTAGCAGGCAAACTTTGATCAAAATAACAATTCTTCTACTTTTTCTAATTGTGTAGATTCTTGAACATTAAGTAATTCTGTTTAACAATAACTTAATTCTTGGGAGTGTAAAATGAAACCTGTAAGCTCAAGAGTTAGGACCTATTCGGTTACCAAATTACTCTCCATTATTTAGCTGGAGACCATCTGGAACCCCCTCAAGGACCATTGGTGGTCCTTGTGATTGACCCGTAGGTGAAAACCACTGTGTTACGGTGTTTGTTTGCAATTCATTCTCCAGCGAATGACACCATCACACAGAAAAGCACGAATTAGACTTAGCGGTGTGGTCGCTCTAGCTAGGCTTACCATCTCCTCCCCAGGCAACCAGTAGCCCTCCTGCTCGATGCCAGCCTTGGAGCCTTTGCAGCCAACAGTCAGAGTCTCCACCACCAGGCCATCCTTCACAGCCAGACTGAGTTGCCTGGATGTCTCCTTGGGGTGCATGCCAAACATACGGCTCAGGTACCTGTTGGGATGAATGGGGGGCAGGAAGGGTAGAGAAATCACCCGAGTTTCATTCGAAATATTCTCTTATGTCAGAAATATGATAGACATTTCCAAGGAAGATTCATCAATCCATCATGCCTCAACAACGATATGGCTACATGACTATATCTGACTGTATCAACAATTTAATATAGGCCTTGCACACTAAATTGAAATTCATACTTAGCTTTCCAAATTTGGAAGTCTGGCTCATGGACTAAAAACAGTTTCTGAAGTGAACCGGTTCCCAGGGGTCTATATAGCATTGTTTTGCTGGGCTGTTTTTTGGAAACGTGTTTTTTTTCTGCATTGTGTTGTCAGGGCAGCTTGTTGCTCGATGTACATACTGTATGAAAACAATAGAACACAATAAAACTCCCATTCTGTATGACGACTAGTAAACCCTGTTCAGGGGGCATACGGTAGGTGATTAATGGCCACATGCAAGGACACAACAAACAACATTCGTGCCTTTCAAAATAATTTGGCCTGTGGGATGTGTGTGAGAAACTCGGCTTATTTCCCCTCTGCAGTCTGTGTGTGCATGCATGATGTCACTCATGGGAATAATTACACCATCAGGGGTTGACACTAAGTGGCGGGGGGGGTGTCGGGGGACAGCTAGAAAAGTGTGAATCCTTTCCCAGTCTTTACTCGACTTAATGTTCACAAGCATGCGACAAACTGTGCGAGGCTGAGGGGTCCATCAATTAATCAATTACTTTTTCATTGTATTGTTGTACTGTGAATTACTACTAAGGCTGGTACTAAAAGAGTTGCATTATATGTCCTGCAAGTCCAATCTTTATATGTCCTGCAAGTCTGTGAGCAATACACTTAACCCTGGATGTCTGCATGATCCAGACTGCTAGAAATAGTTCCACAACAACAAAAAATTATTACGATCTTCCTCCTCTTTGTTAAGGTCTTAATTATCATTTTCCCCACTGTGTAGAAAACACTCAACAGTGATATCGAGGCAGCATGGAGCTCAGGGGTGTGGTGTGTGTGTACTTAAGTCAATGAAGTTGAGCGAGTCTGTCTTTACGTGTACTCGATGATGTGTGTGTGTGTGTGTGTGTGTGTGTATATGAGACACATTCCGCTGCCTCCGTCACCATGACAACAGCACGGGTGCCTGGCAAGCAGCCAGATCCCGAGGTACTCTGCATATGAGACGCGCTAAGTGTTTCATTTAAGCCGCCCATTCAATAGCACAAATCAAAAGGAAATGACTGCTCAGCCACAAGGAGAACCACCGTCGAGGATTCTCTAAGTCTAACCCATCTGCAAACACTAAACCCATCAGAGCTCTTAACTGGCTTATTACGGGGACTCCAACTGTGTGCTAGCCACAAACCAGGACATGGTGAATTCACATTAATATTCCAATATTCTACTGAAGTTATTGTCATTTGTCCTGTCAGCACATTCCGTGTCACTGACTTGAGTCCTGGACGGCTTGTTTGAGATGCAATGCTTAATTTAAACTATAGAATAAACAAATATTCCTCATCCTCGATAATTTTAACATGTGAAAGGATTACAGGTGAACCTGCTGTGTTCCATATAAAGTCCACACTTCTACAGAGGGGTAGGGGAACTGCAATATGGGCTGGCTGGATTCCCAGACAGAATGACAATGAATGCCAATCCCACCTATTGAACATGGCCCTGAATGTTACTGTGTGGGCCGGAGTGCAGACAAGGTTCACAATCACTAGAAGAGCATTATATTTGAAGTTCTCGTCTGAGCTCACGCAGCTGAAATGCTTCTGATGGGGTTGAAACTTGCAAGATGCCGTATTTACTGTACATGTATTTCGAAAACAAGAATTCCCAGACATTCCCGGGAACCATGGCGTTTTGATTAGGCCATTGGGAAAGCAATTGAAAATATTAATCATTAACAGTAAAATTGTCAACACAGTTTAGCATCAAAGTCTAACTAGATGCCTAACATAAGTGATGCACAGAATGGTATGCAACAAGTCAGTAACATACGGGTATACTGTATAAACACTGTATATACAGTCGATTGTGTTGTGTTCACTTACTTTGAGATCCTGTCCATGTTAGCAATTTGTTTCTGGTTGCGGATGACCTCGATGGCTGCCCAGACATACTGCACCACCTTGGGGTCGGCCTGCCTCTTCCTCACCACGCGTGACATGATTTCCTTATTCATTTTACCTGGGTGGGTGAGCAGAAATATACAACCACTTTAAGGCATTATGTAAATTCAAAAAGCAAAAGAGAGAAATGAATGATGGCATAAAATAAAATAAAACATTGGCTTAAGCAACAAAGAGTAAATAAATAATCAAAATTACAGGAATAACATTATGGGAACTGCCAAGTGCACCGCCCCCCGAGTCCTAGAGAAGCTGGTGGAGAGGTCACAAAACAGTCGAGCTTCCCTCCCTCCAGGACATATACACCAAGTGGTGCGTAGCCACAGCAAAACAAATCATCATAGACACTCACCACCTCAGCCAAAATGTGCTCATCCTGCTAACACCAGGCAGGCAATAGTACTGTAATATTATGCCAATATTACGTGCAGTGCGCGCACGTGTGTGAAACATTCACATCCTGTACATAAACATGGACATATATATGTACTGAAATTAAACAAAACTTAAAGACCTTCAAAAGGAATATGACTAGTTTCTCCGAGTCTCCATGCAGTGGGTGCCTGGGCGAAGCGTGCTTTGAAACCTCTTCAAAAATTAAAATCCAATTTCATGCGTTCTCTTAAGCCTTTGTGAAATGCAGGTTGTCATTTTCACAAGTTGGGGGCAGAAACAAACCATCATATAATAGCAGGAAAAGGACGGTGCTTGGCTTTCTGGGAAGGCAGGGCTCCAATAATTGACGGGTGAGAAAGAAGCCAAGTGGCAGTGAAAAATTAAATTAAATGCTGAATGCTTAATCATTCAGATGGTGATTGTTCAATGTTGGGACTTGTTGGGTGAATCTGCATTGCCATACCGAGATAAACGGCTCAAACAAGACATGCGTTCAGTCACGGCCTGCATGTAGGCTAGAAAATAATACAGTGGTTTGTGATTTGCCTGAATGCTCATGAGCTGAAGCTTTGTGTTCTTGGAAAGCAAATTAGTTTGTTGCACAACAGGGCACTATAACCTACCAATAAGTTGACTTCATTTTAAGATCTAGAACATGTAGGCCGACTTTGTACATTGTTGGTTGTATACTCATTGTATGATATCCTTTGTAGTTTAAAAGATTTCATGCGAACACAAAAGCAAATAGGCCTACTCGACTTCATTATAGATATTCAGATAAGATGGCATTGCCACCTAAAGATAATTATCGCTCTATTCTCTGTATTGGAACAAAGGTTTGGCACAAGCACATTGCCACAATCTCTTCTCTTCAAAATGACATATAAAGCCCCTGCCACTACAGCTAAAACCAAGACCTGCCTTGTCTATGAAGAGGTTGCCTACGTGAACCACAGCAGCAGACAGTAATTCATGTTGAAAAGTGAATGGACAGTAAATCAGGCAGCCCTACGGCATTCAGACAGGCCTCCAGCTTCTTCTGGAGAGTGAAACAAGAGGAGAGAAGAGAGCAGATAGGCGACAGTGAGCAATGAGACACCCCTATGCTAGGGCAACCACAAGGTGCAAATTAGGACCACCTGTGCCACGGTCACAGACAGTGGAGTGGGTGGCAGCAAGTCCCTCCTGACCTGCATCGACTGCTAAGGTTGCCATGCTCAGCGCAAAGACAAAAACACAGCTGCCGACCCACACCTCTCATCTCCCTGAGAACTGCATGTAATGCTGTGACAAATGGATCCTGGACCTCACAAACATCCTCAAAACAAAAGTAACAGAAAACTATTTGGTGTGCAGGGCTGGAGCCAATTGACCGGGGAATGATCTAAGTACCGAAGTCCCATAGATCAGAACTCCCATTAGTCCGAACATGCGCTGAAAATCCACTATCAGCTGCAACATGCTTGCGGTTATGGTGAGGATGAGGGTTAGAGAAGGGTTTAGGCATGTTTGTAGCAAAACCCTACCCTTCTCCAACCGTAACCCTAAGAGCCTAAATCCCCGACGCTCAACCCCCGACCCTGGTTGAGGGTCGGGGGTTTAGGCTTAGGGTTACGGTTGGAGAAGGGTAGGGTTTTGCGTCTCGTAGTTTCGGAACAACGGGAGGTCGCAACAATGGGAGGTCGGAATAATGACATGGCACCAATTGACCACCTACTTTGGCTGGCATTTTCCCCTCTACGCTCCACCTAATCTTTTGCCAAAAATGGACGATCTACAAGCACATTCAAAAATGGCTGGTGTCATTGTGATCTTGTAGACCAGCTACTTTCGGTTAATGGTCCACTAGTCTGGATATGGTCTAGTCTAGATGCTGCAGTTCAAGGGATTAAAAAGGCTGTATGATTTTTTTTTTTAACTCGTGCAAATAAATAATGTTCTGCACTGCACACTTCCAAATGTTTGATAGCAACTTCTAAAAATATTAGCACATAGTTGTCCCTTGTTTAAATGCCCCCCACAAAATGACACGTGTTTGGAGATAGTTTATGTTGTTGTTGGGTGTCACAGCCAATAACGACTTTGTGTCAGACCGCAATGGCCAGTTCAGTTGATAACGACATCACACTGACTGCATTAGACAAAACGGCATGTCTCTGTGAGCTGTAAATCCATGTGCTGCAAATTAAGATACATGGATGTCATTTGAACACCACTCGTAGATTTTCCCAACAAAGAGGAGAATGAACAAGGCCACGGGGCAAAGTAGTTAGCTTATCCCAGAGCCACAGAGTGTAGACAAGAATTACGCTAACTCCGTTCACTTTATGGGCCCAGTCCAATGGCGGCTCTTCTAGATTAGATTTGAGATAGTTTTGTAGTAACAACACCTCATAAACTAACCCAGAGACTTTAGTCGTTACTGTACAATTCCTCAAAACATTTGCCATGTTGCATACATGCCTAAAATAGCTCTTATTTGTTGAAAACAATGTATTTAAACTCCAGCTTGTCCTTATATCGGAGCTGCATTAACAGCGCTCGAGCGCTCACTTTCTGGCCACTCAATGTCACAGATCTTACTTACTCGAAGGCTCTGGCTTATCCTAGCAGCCAGGGCTGGTTTACTGGCGATATAAGTAACATAAGTGTATATTATTATTGTTGTTAATAAATAAAAATGACCATAATCAACTACATCATCATCCCACATTAAGCGTGCTTGCCTTTATATCATCATAACCCAATCCAGATGTTAACTGGAAATAATTCCACAATATAAGAACAAAAAGATGCGAGTCGAGGTAACCAAATAAATCGCGGCTTAATAGTTGGCACGTTCAATGAATGCGAGTCGCGCGACAAAATGACTTTATTTTCAACTATAAATACGTATTGCGATTATTTATATAGGTCAGTCTTGTCGCGCGAATGGCTCGCAATAACAGTGTGTAATTATTTAGCCCTTTAGCTTCAGAAGCTACTCAGCGACCGAGTGGTGGTAACCAGAGCCATCAAGTAGAAGAGCTGCGGCATCGAGGGGTCAGAAACTGAGAGCTGTTCATACAGCCTGAATAGGGACCAACTGGAGTCGCAAATTCATTGTTTTCAACGAGGGCGGCACAAATAAGAGCTATTTTAGGCACGACTGGTTAAAGTACATAGTCTATGTAATTTGTTTGTGTTGTAGTATTACTATAAAACAAACTAAACTAACGGGATTTAAGACCATTGAAGTTGGGCTGTTGCCTGATTCCAATGCATTTATGCCTACTTCCAGGGTTTGTCTCCATTTGTTGTCTATGTAGAGGAGTCGCCATTGGACTGACCCCATGAAGTGAACGGTGTTCGCGTAACGCTGTCTATACTATATGGCTCTGGTAACAACCAACCTACACACCGCTGTTATTATTTTATTTTAAAATATGAATACGTGTTTAGTTCGTCGTGGTGTGTACATTAAACGACCAGCATGATGCTCTCACGGTACATTTATTGACGACACGTTCCGCCAGCTAACTCGCCATAAAGCTAATCGTTTGTTTTGGAGGGCGCCATGTTCGCAGCGGAGCCATAGAGTATAGACAGAGTTACGAAAACTCCGTTCACTTCATGGTGTTCGGTGTAATGGCGAGTCGTCTACATTTTATTCCGTAACTCCCGGCTGTCCCCATTTGAAAGCTTCAAATGGGGACAGCCGGGAGTTACAGAATGCATTGTAGTCTATGGACTCACGCAGAGTACACGTCACCACGTGACCAGGCTGTTTTCTTCCCCCCCAATGTCGCAACTCTTCTACTAGATGGCTCTGGTTCGCAGTCCTCCTCCATCATGGGAGAGGAAAAGCCAGCAGCAGCCGTCGTAATGTTGTCATTGAGACAATGCGTTTATGTGTTCGCTCATTAAATAATAATAATAAAAAAACAGAACTTACCTCTCCAGTGTTGCTTAAAAAGCACTTGCCGTAGAACAGGTAAGTAATAATATCCGCGCAGGAATGAGAGCGAGCTTCTTGAGGCGCCTTACATTTGTATTTCCGGGGTTAGTATTTGGACTACAGTCAGTGTGGAGGGATAAATGTGGTTGTTGGTGTGTGTGTCCAGCTGGCTCAGGCTCTGGTTGGGAGGTAAACACAACGCAGAGCCAGAAGCACACGTAGCACTCCGGCAGGCAGCTCACTGAGCACAGCCCCTGGAAGGAACTCTAGTGGCGGAATGTTGGTAGTTGTTCTCCCCCCCGCCCACGGCTTAGTGCGGTTCAAAGCACACGTTTCCACAGGTTGGGAACCGGTTCAGTTCAGAACCTGAACCTGTTAGTTCATGAACGTTGTTAGTCAGAACCTGAACATGAGCCTATATTAAATAAATGTATGATAATTATTCCACAGTAGTAGCATTTTCATATTTTGTATTGCTTACACCTTTTAATATTTAATGCCCAATTTGCATATTAAAATACGATTTGTACAATAAATCATAGTCTTTGTGTAAGTAATCAAGTGGGAAAATTTCATGGTGATAACGATTTTATATACCAGTATGCATAAAATGTTCCATTTTTGGAGCCCTGGCTCATTTATAAATCTGTACACAAATAATGTCTGACCCACAATATTTGTTTAATGTTTATTACTAACATGTGTTTACTTATCCCACAATCACTAACTATCCACACAATGTCCCTC
This sequence comes from Benthosema pterotum, assembly GCA_039105355.1. Taxonomy (NCBI): domain Eukaryota; kingdom Metazoa; phylum Chordata; class Actinopteri; order Myctophiformes; family Myctophidae; genus Benthosema; species Benthosema pterotum. Next base: position 27,265,600 of record CM076976.1, read on the forward strand.
ACTATGTTCCCTCCAGCCCTATGCTCCAGCTCAGGGGTGGGCAATTATTTTTCCCAAGGGGCCAAATGAGATGCATAAAATATTGTGGAGGGCCAAGACTAAAGGCTGAACTAAAGTCTGCGTAATATTAATTTAATTTCAAGATAAAAGTAAGAGTAAGACCAACCATTTTGACACCATGGCCCTCTATTTATTCATCATTTGAGCCACAGAGGGCCACCATTTGATGACATTTTAGCTCTACAGACCCTCTGTGGCTCTCAAAGAGTTACATCTGGTTAACCAACTTTCCATATTTAACTGTAACTCGCTCAAGGACTAATGGTGGACCTCGAACCACTGGTTGAAAACCATGGTACCCTTTCACAGGCCGGTCAGAGTCAGCCAAAGGGCTGCATTTGGCCCCCGGGCTGCATGATGCCCAGGTATGCTCTCCAGCACTATGTTCTTAGGTTTAGATGAGTGCCCCGTCTGAAGTGAGGGTTTGAGGGCAGGTTGTTGTTATCCGACCTCTGCACCAGACCACAATGAATTAAGTCCTTTAAATCTATAGTCCTCTATAAATGTGTGTGAAGTGTCTAATTCAATATTGACACTGAGGGTTTGGAAGTGTATTGCCTCCAAACCCTGAGTATAGCTATAGCTGCATTAAATTAATTTCGCTGCTATTCCACTAAAATGTGGATGGAACGCCCTATCAGCAGCCATTAAGATTTGTGAATCCCTTGACTCTTGAAAAACACTCAAAGAGCAACTATGGAGCTCCACCAACCCTTCTCTCCCAGTCCCAATACTCTTTTTTCTTCATATGATTATTTCCTGTTTTGGTTTATTTGCTATTATAGAAGTTTATATTCATATGTTTAAACATGCTAAAGTGAAAGTGGTGGACCCGTAAATAAGTATAATGCTTAATCAATTGAAATCTACCCATTCTGCATACTGAATTGGTTTAGCTGGAATACACATTCTGAAAATCTTTATTCAGCTAATATAGAATACCCTAGTCCCCAATCAATTCCCCCAGGGTTCATATCCCATCCCTCATAATCCTCATAACCTAAATAAACCAACAATACAATGCAAACAGACTTTTTTACCTTCAGTCGGCACACAGAGATCTTTTCCCTCCAGTCATGTAGCGTACACAGCTGTAGAACCACTGCATCAATCAATGTGGCAACTACCATTTATTGAAATAATCAGCCAGTGTCATTAGAATAGTACAAATGTGCCTGTTTGAGGTAATGAGTATGTACAACCCCAATTCCGTTGAAATTGGGACGTTGTGTAAAATGTAAATAAAAACAGAATGCATTGATTTGCAAATCGTTTTCAACCTCTATTCAGTTGAATACACCACAAAGACAATATATTTAATGTTCAAACTGATAAACTTTATTGTTTTTTGAAATTATACAATCTTTTGTAAATTGATCCCTGCAACACGCACCAAAAGAGTTGGGACGGGGGCAACAAAAGACTGGGAAAGGCCATGAATGCACAAATAACGCCTGTTTGGAACATTCCACAGGTAAACAGGTTAATCTTAAACAGTTTAATATCGTGATTGGGTATAACAGGACCATCCCAGTCGTTCACAATCAAAGATGGGACGAGGTTCACCACTTTGTGAACAATTCTGTGAGAAAATCATCCAACTGTTTAAAAACAATGTTTCTCAACATTCAATTGCAAGGAATTTGGTGATTTCATCATCTACAGTCCATAATATAATCAAAACGTTCAAAGAATCTGAAGAACTTGCTATACTAAAGCGACAAGGCTGAAAACCAACACCGAACACTTGTGACCTTTGATCCCTCAGGTGGCTCTGCATTAAAAACTGACATCATTGTGTAAAGGATATTACTGTGAGGACTCAGGAAACCATTGTCAGTTTACATAATTTGTCGCTACACCTGCGATTGCAAGTTAAAACTCTACCATGCAAAGCAAAGCCATACATCAGAAAGGTTGGTTTGAAAAAACAACCAGAAAAACAACCAGAAATGCCTTCTCTGGGTACAATATCATTTGAAATGGTTAGACACAAAGTGGAAAAGTGTGCTGTGGTCTGATGAGTCCACATTTCTAATGATAGTGGACCCAGAGAAGGCATTTCTGGTTGTTTTTCTGGTTGTTTTTCAAACCAACCTTTCTGAAGTATGGCTTTGCTTTGCATGGTAGAGTTTTAACTTGCACTCGCAGGTGTAGCGACAAACTATGTAAACTGACAATGGTTTTCTGAGTGTTCCTGAGTCCTCACAGTAATATCCTTTACACAATGACGTCAGTTTTTAATGCAGAGCCACCTGAGGGATCAAAGGTCACAAGTATTCTGTGTTGGTTTTCAGCCTTGTCGCTTTAGTATAGCAAGTTCTTCAGATTCTTTGAACGTTTTGATTATATTATGGACTGTAGATGATGAAATCACCAAATTCCTTGCAATTGAATGTTGAGAAACATTGTTTTTAAACCGTTGGATGATTTTCTCACAGAATTGTTCACAAAGTGGTGAACCTCGTCCCATCTTTGATTGTGAACGACTGGGATGGTCCTGTTATACCCAATCACGATATTAAACTGTTTAAGATTAACCTGTTTACCTGTGGAATGTTCCAAACAGGCGTTATTTGTGCATTCATGGCCTTTCCCAGTCTTTTGTTGCCCCCGTCCCAACTCTTTTGGTACGTGTTGCAGGGATCAATTTACAAAAGATTGTGTAATTTCAAAAAACAATAAAGTTTATCAGTTTGAACATTAAATATATTGTCTTTGTGGTGTATTCAACTGAATAGAGGTTGAAAACGATTTGCAAATCAATGCATTCTGTTTTTATTTACATTTTACACAACGTCCCAATTTCAACGGAATTGGGGTTGTAGACAGCTTTAGAGAAATGTAGAAATATTCAGTCTAGTGGTGGGAAAATAACATTCAGCTTACCTGCAACAAGATGAAGACTGTCTCTCTGTCTGTCAGCACACACAATCAAACACTATTATATGGGGTGGTTGTGTGTGCAATTGTGCATGCATGTATGAAAAGTCACAGGGCAATGGAAGAAGGTATGATAAAGGATGCCACATGTTGCTTTATGTTTCCAACTTCAGAATTCTAGCTGTTTTTTTTTGTTTTTTTTGCAGAAACAGCAACAGAGGCGAAGCTCTCCAGCTCTCTCTTAATGTCACTCATACACGGTTAGAACCCGTGCCTAATTGTGGCTGATGCGGCCTTCTCTATGAAGCCCTATGTACTGTACCTTTCTGCATTCAACTGAGGAGAGTCAGTTGAATACAATAGAGAACATCCTAACTCCAATCAGGATCCTGCAGGGGAATGCTATGGACACAGTACGGTGACAGTATGTGTAATATCAAGTGCATGAGGTACCTGGCTCTGCTGAATGCAGCAATGCTCACTATGGATAACCCCCTAGAAACAAATTTGAGTTGCCAGATCAGTTACAATGTCACACAGCTTGTTTGACACTAGGGGGCATAAACACACCAGAGACCACGACTGCATGTCATAGCAAGAAGGGACATATTATGCTGTATTTTATTTACCAGTGCTACAAAGCATGGACCAAGCATTGGTCAAATTACTCACTGTTATAGAGTCATGTGTCGCGGTATGAAAATGACATACAGTATTTGACTTGTCGACCAAATACACATCAAAATAAAAAAGACTTTGTCCATTTAAGTATTTGCTCAGTAGAGTGCAGACCTCCATTAAGTTGTCACTTTGTCTATCAATCCAAATATTGATTCATGATTCATTACACAAGGGTACAGACACTTCAGTGTCAATAGCCTCTGGAAGTCACATTATCACTAATGGTGTGACCAGTACCATGCCAATGTCAAACAGATATTTCCAGAAGCAGAACTAATGTCACTTATAAGTTCCATTAGTTGCTAATATAAACAAGTATATAAAAAAGTAAAAACATATCCTACCCCAGGGGTCCACTGGGACCATTCTTGGTCCACTGGGACCAAGAATGGACCATATTCTTGGTCCACTGGGGCATGAATGCTTGGCATCTACTCTGAAGTAGTAATCTTATTTAAACATGGGAAACACCTTGTCAGTTTGTCATCTTGTTGTCATACAGTATGCTGATGCAGCTTGTCATATGCTTTTGCACCACCCCTAGGTGGTGCAAGAGCTCCAATTTACAAGTCTCAAATCATTAAAAGAGTGTATAGAGGCTAGTTCAACAGTCTGTCAGGGTGATTCTTATGTGCCATGCTTTACTTATTTATCAAGTGAACTTCCTCATGTAAATTACAGTCAATCATTATTATTACTTTACCTGCACTAGGCACTTTCCCAGTTGAATGGAACCGCTAAGCTCTGGTGAAATGTGTATTTGAGGGAAATACAAAACAAAAAGTGTGTGAAGTGTCTAATTCAATATTGACACTGATGGTTTGGAAGTGTATGGCCTCCAAACCCTGAGTATAGCTAGCTACACTCAATGGAAACAAGCCATAGGCTTATTCTGTGTGCCAGCCAGTATGGCAGAAGCACACAGGTTGTGATTCGTCATACTTAATCCATCCTCATCTAGCCTGGCCTAACCCGCAGTGATTTTGACCTTGGGGGGGCGGGGTGCCGTGGGATCCACACGGCAGATCGAGCTGATCTGATTTGATCTCACAAACGTGTCGTCATCCCCGGCCCCTCCCGCGCCCGTCCACTGCTGTTCTACGTCACATCATTTAGACTCTAAATGATGTGACGTAGAACAGCAGTGAACGGGCGCGGGGGAGTCAACCTTCCGGGGTGGGCGTCGCTCTACGTCACATCATTTAGAGCGACGCCCACCCCGGAAGGTTGACTCCCCCCTCAAGGCCACTGTGTGTAACAAGTTAGTCCAGGCTTTCCGTTTCCGCGCAGCGCGAATGAAAATGAAAGCCTGGGTGTCGAGGCTAATCCTCATCTAACTATCCGAAATTTTGACCGCTATGGCCGGCCGCACGGTTTGCACAACCCCAGCAAAACGTGCGGCTCGGCCGGGAATGGTGTGCTTGAGCTTTTAGTTCCAATACGCGTTACCGTGCCGACGTAATTCGCAATAAACAATCACTACACCACCAAGATACCCACAGGCTACTGTCCAAATACTTCTTAAATGTCAACAAAGTCCACACTCACTACACCAGAGGCATGTATTTGAGGGAAACACAAAACAAAAAGACATACTATTTTGTGTGTGTGTATGTGTGTGTGTGTGTGTGTGTGTGTGTGTGTGTGTGTGTGTGTGTGTGTGTGTGTGTGTGTGTGTGTGTGCGTGCGTGTGTATCCAATTAGCCCTTCACTACTGTAAGTTTCTCCTTAATCTGGCCTTGTCCAATAGGCACATTAGAAGAGGAAAGCTTGACCTGGATAGCAACAGTTGCTAAAGTATTTGGATTGGCATTGGACAATTAACGAACCCCACCCCAAAGGATGGGGTTTAGAGAAGGCCTCATTAAGATTTTTTTTATTCACAAGGGCCTCTTTGCATAATCATGCCGCAGTTTAGGAAAAATATGTATTTTTTAAAAGAAAACTATACATGGATAACAGAGAGATCAGAATGTACAAATTCCCCGTTCATCTAAACGTACCATACACTGCAAAATACAAATAGACTGTCAGTAATCTGATGTAAAACACACAGAGTTGGTGTTTGAAAACATTTTCTAATCATCTAGAGATTGAACAGATTACTTATGTGCCCCCTCCATTACTATGGCAACAAACACAAACACAAACAAACACAACCACTCTGTAGAGGGACTCCTTGTCCTTGTCTGCCCAGGTGCATTTGGAAAACCACAGCGGTAGTCCATAGGCGAGCATACTCTCTATACTTCTGCACAGTGATAAAAGTTAATTAAAACTGTTTTTAATACTTATTATCATAGCGTATATGTCCCTCAAGGTTATTTCCAATGGATTGAGCCTCAGTCACCACCACTCTGATATAACCAGTACTTCTTTCAGTCATTTATTTCTGGACTTGGAAGCAGTGTAACGGCAGTACCACATTATGTAATTTTTGAGTCATTATAATATGTGAGATAAAAAAAAAAAAAAAAAAGTTTGTTTCCATTCCATGCTAGCTTGGAAAATCAACAATGGTGGACATTTAAACAAAGTGGAAAGGCGAATTTGGAACTGAAGATGAAGAAGCAGGGTGCATTGATGGCCATCACCATGAGAACAAAATCAGATGAGCTGCTCCTGAAAAGGAGGGAGTCAGGCGCGGATATAACGTTTTCCAATTGGGGGGGGGGCAGGAGAAAATGCTATGGGGGCCGCCCCCATACCATTTTCAGTTACAGGACTTTTATTAGGCAAGGATAAGCATCAATAATAATCAGTTGATGTTGAAGTTGCAACAGACACGCAGCATGCATAAAGCTAAAGGCCTGACTCTTTGTCATCACCTTTGTGCCTAATGATGACATCCATCGACTAAGCAATCCATGGATGACAACATTTGACGACAAACAATTTTGTTTTTTGTTTTGTTTTTTTTAGCTTTTGTGCCTTTATTGATAGTTACAGTGAAGGCAGAGATGCACCCTGACCTAGTGGTAGGCCAGTGTTGCACAAGGACTATAAACTACTTGATATAGCCGATTTACAAGCTCACAACACACCACAATTTATTGCACATTGATAGTGCTGTCATTAATATGGCATAAGATCTGGAATTAAGACACGCTTCCATGCCCAATACCACTTCATGTTATATCATCCAAGGTGCACTGTAGGGTTTTAGGCTGTGGACTTTGGTCTGTTCAATTTCTGTCTGGTCTCTTCAATGGTCTGTTCAATGTTTCATGGCGAACAAAAACAGGAGCAGAAAGTTCCTATATTCATTAGTGAATGTCATAACAGGAAAGCTGGGTAGAACTGAGGCGGATGCAGACAGGAGCTTCTTACCGTATATATTCTTTTCAAAGGGAGCCTCATTAGAGCTTTGTCTGACAATAGCCAAAGTCTGTCATAATCAACTGAATTTCACTTAGAATTAGCATACTGTCACTTAATAATAAGATGGTCCAGTGACTGTCTGTCTGTCTAATGTAATGTAACATTCGACTTTATCTCAACTTTAAGTAATAAGTTGGTCTATGGCTGTCTGTCTAGCTACTGTGACATTCAACTTTATCTTATAACTTGAAAAGTGTTTGACAAACAAAGGAGTAGTCTCGCTCCCCCAAAAATAAATACTCATATTTCATATTTAACTGTCACACTCTGTCACGCTCTCCTTTTAATCTACATAAAGGATCCTATCTCACCTTACTCTTCCATACCCCTAAATGTTTTGGGCTTTCTTTTTTTTTCTTTTTTTTTTTACTATTTTTAAAAACATTAAAAAACAAACAAACAAACAAAAAAAATCTACAAGCATGCACAGCATGTCAATATAGATCATCTAGTTGAACTACAATGAAATTATTTTCAAAATAGTTAAATATGTATAATAATAAGTTTAGGCACTAATGATGTGTTCACACGTACAGATGCAAAATATGCAAAGAGTATGGGAGTATCATTTGGAGCAGCTACACCGTACAGAGTGTATGCGTCTTTGCATTGTCACGTTGCTTCCTTTGACAATGAATGATAGACTGTATCTTTGCCTGTGTGAACGCAACATGAGGACTAATGAGGCGTGCGAGATGAGGCCCCACAAAACCTCTTTTTCTTAGAAACGTAATAGCGCAAGTGGTTGACAAAATAACATCTGAAAATACAGATGTTATTTGGCAGACATGTCAAAAGCCTTAGATGTTATTGATCATGGGATCCTGATGCAACATATACTGGGGCTGGGACTGTGTCCATCTCTGACAGCCTGGCTGCACAGCTACATCACAGGGAGGAGACAAAGGGTGGTGGCAAACGGCACCCATAGCCCCTGGGTTGAAGTTACATCTGGGGTGCCGCAAGGGGGTGTCGTCTCTCCATATGTCTTTCTCCTCTACATGGCTACCCGGGACGCTGTGTTTGAGGACACCCTAGATGTTGGATACGCAGACGACATTGGGCTGTCAAGAGCGATCCCTGTATCCAGTATTATGTCCGACACATCAATGTGCCAGGAGGCACAAAGGCTGGATGAATGGGCAGCAAAGAGTAAAATGATACTCAATGGGAAAAAGTCTGTTGAACTTCGAATCTGTTTTGCCCGAAATCCACCACAACCACCCCCACTGATGCTGGGAGGACAGGAGGTACCAGTCGTGGAAACAACAAAGTACCTGGGATACCACCTGGACCAAAACCTGACCGGAGATGTGCACATTGAGAATGCAGTGAGAACTGCCTCCAAACGACTGCACTACCTCACCGTCATGGCGAGACATGGATTACCTGCAGATGACCTTGTTTCCATCTACACCACTCTCATCAGACCGTGTTTGGAATATAGCTCAGTGCTCTTGGTGGGCTGCTCCAAAAAACAACAGGCAGAGCTAGAGCGAGTCCAGAAACGTGCCTGCAAAATCATCGAAAGGAGAGCTGGGAACATTTCACAACCTCTACCATCACTCCAGTCCAGGAGGGAAGAGGCTGCAGTGAAGCTGGTCAGGGACATGCATGACAAGGAACACCCTCTGCATGACCTGCTGCCCCCAACACGTGGCAGCCGCACTGCTAGGACATTGAGGAACCAACACAGGCTGGCTGAACCTGAACCAAAGGCCAAGACTAATAGACTGAAGAACTCTACCCTGCATACTGCAGTTAGATTATACAATGACACTATCTAAAAGACTGTAGCGAGAAAGATAGCATGGCAACCAGAACTGTCACAGTTTCCACGTCTTGCTGCCCTGAATGTGTTTTATATACTGTTTTTAAATTATACTTATCCTGTTGATTTGATCATGTTTTGTAAAATTCAGCTGTTTTTTCAGTGGGCCCCCGGCTCCACTGCAAGCATGAATTAATAAAGTAAAATACAAGCCTATTTAGTCCCAAAGTCGATTTATAGTGTAGAGTTTTAGGAATCAATTCTACCATTATTCTTTTCTGTGTGACACATCACTTCATACCACAAGTTCAAATAGCTATGCCGATGCTCCATTGTCTTTTTCTGTGCCCACTCCGAATTTCCTGTAATTGTCGCTGCAGGGATTGTCTTTTGTTGCCTCCATAATTCTGACTACCAGAAAAGGGGCCTGTGTTTTGTATATCTTCACTCGGGAAGTTAAACTTGTCATCTGTACTCTGTACAGGCTAAAAGTTTAGATTGCTGAGGGCTGGGTAACCAATACAGTGAATATGTTGTACCTATGTTGAATAGAGTTCTGATTGTAATCATTTTTCTTAATCTGGTAATTTAAGACATAAGAAAAGTTCAGTGGATGACAAACAAGAAGTTCTATGGGTGGGTAAGGGGCACATAGCAAGTCATCCGTTTTCCCCCCTCCACCGAGAGCCAGCGAAATCCAAAAGCGACCTCGCCCGCGGGCGCCCGGTTTCAAAAGCGGGCGCCCGCTTTCACAAAAACGGGCGCCCGGTTTCACAAAAACGGGCGCCCGTTTCACAAAAACGGGCGCCCGTTTTCAAAAGCGGGCGCCCGTTTTCAAAAGCGGGCGCCCGTTTTCACAAACTAGGCTATGCCTAAACCTAACTCTAACCCTAAACTTAACCTCAGTAAACCTATGCCTAAACCTAACCTAACCCTAACCATAACCTTTTGAAAAGGGCGCCCGTTTGTAAAAACGGGCGCCCGGTTTCACAAAAACGGGCGCCCGCTTTTGAAAACGGGCGCCCGTTTTTGTGAAAGCGGGCGCCCGCTTTTGAAACCGGGCGCCCGCGGGCGAGGTCGCTTTTGGATTTCGCCCCTGCTGCCTCCACTTCTACTTATTTTTGAGTGGTGCAACCACTCCTATGACTCCTATGTGCCTGGCCTGCTGGCTTGCTAGCTGGCTGGGTCCCTGGAGCACCAATATACCAGGTCTGGTCATTACTTTGCACTCTAATAATTACTTAATTTAACACTTGTGTGCAACTCGTGTCTGACGAGTCCAAGGATTAGTATCCCTATAACTGGGGACGCCCACACACAGTTGCACCACTCACTTCACATAGGTGTTATTTTTCTTATCGGGTTGTCATGACCTCAACTTATTTAGTTGAGGTCCTCCTACCCAGAGGTGGCAAATGCCCTTGACCTATAGCGCTCTATGCGGATCAGCTGGTCTCCTCTATCCTCTCCACTGATTCATCCACCCAGGGGCGGATGTAACATTTCCCTACTGGGGGGGGGGGGGGGGGGGGGGGGGCTGCAGGAGAAAATGCCCCCCCCATGCCCATGCCTAGATGCCGCCCCTGCATGATCCAACAGTGTTTGACGGTCTGCCCTTTCCAAACCGCTATGGCTGTCTTCACCAGAGCCAAGCAAACACATCAGCTCAACTGGTGCAAAACATTTCAATCAGATGGCCTCTCCCATTTTCCTCCTCTCCTCATCTATCTACTGTCAAATCCACTTTCTATACCTGTAAATTAAGTCCTTTTGTCTAAGCTCTTCGTAACCTTCCCCCTGCTCGCTGAGCAAACGACGCCTCCACTCCACTCAAAACCTATTACTTACAAAGCATATTCAAAATGTGCTTTATAAATAAACTTTGACACAAGGTCAACCAATGTGTTATACAGATAAAAGCTACAGTAGAATGAAACGTGACGTGCTGTGGTGCAATGCGAGCTTGTAGATTTTGGTTATTTTCCAATAGCCAATGGGTCGCGGCTGTGGAGAGGTCGGGGCGGGGGAGTGGAGAGGTCGGCCCATGTCTGTGGAATAGTTAGTTACTTAGTGAGCTAGTGTCAGCTGTTTTAGGCCCTTGTATATCATTATCCTTATTATTGTGCACTTTTTAAGGCTACAACAGAATGTAGAAGATTAATTGTCATGTTGATCTAGTGAATTGACTGCTTTGTTTCCCTGGTCCAGCAAAAGTGATGTGATTGACTGATAATTGCTGAGGGTATGTTCACACTTGGACCCGAGGTGAAATTGCTTGCTAATGGCTTCAATAACTTTAAAGTAAAATTAACTCCAGACAACTCTGACATGATCAACTCTATGAAATAACTCCAACACTGAAGCCAATTTAACTCTAAAGGTGTTGAAATACACTTTGGGAGTTGAAATCAACTCTGAAATATGTAACCCTGAAATTTTAACTCTCCAATTTTTGCTGTGTACTGTTTCCCACAATTGGGAAATGAAAATTACGTAATTCAGATGTTTAAGTATAATGTAACATTATACTTGGGAGCTCAAAGTGTATAAAAGTGATTATTACATTATTCTTGTCTAAAGTTCCTTTCCAAGTTTCCTTTCCTCAACCCAAGTTTCCTTTCCTCAACCCTAGTCCTGCTGCAGTTTGGAAGAACACATCCACAATGTTTCAAACTGTTTTAAATATGTGTTATTGTCTAATTACTTTAACTCTGGTAAAGAGTGAAATATGTATTTATTCAACTCTGGGAGTTCAGGCATGTGTCAACCTGTTAGCCATTGCTATAGTCAAAACAAACATTTTGTATCCTAAAGCATAGAATGTATTCTTTTAGCCACATTACTGCAATCTGAAGCATAGATTTACATGAATTACTTCAATAACTTTAAAGTAGGCCTACTCTGGTAAAGAGTGAAATATGTATTTATTCAACTCTGGTAAAGATAAAACATTTAATTATTCAACTCTAGTTGAGAGTAAACCAGTATTATTGAACATGCATATGTCTTGATAATGGTTGATATGCAGTGATAATGGTGCCTATACATGTCTATTGTCATGACTTGATAATGGTTGATATGCAGTGATAATGGTGCCTATATACATGTCTATTGTCACAACAGCAAGACATATCAAGCATAAAAGACTTGATGATGGTTGGTATATGGCCTGATAATGGTTGATATGCAGTGATAATGGTGCCTATGCATGTCTATGATATGCAGTGATAAAGGTGCCTATGCATGTCTAATGGGCCGACTTCTCCACACCCCCTGGCCGACTTCTCCACACCACCTAGCCGACTTCTCCACACCACCTAGCCGACTTCTCCACACCACCTAGCCGACTTCTCCACACCACCTAGCCGAGATCTCCGCAGTTTTGCTCGGTCCGAGTTCGCGGCGGCCCGAGATCTCCTGTCCCCAGCCAATGTAGAGGGTTAAAGTGATTAAATTATTTTGATATGCTTAACCGCTGTAATTTTGCTGGAGCTGCCAGAAATCCTGATCGTATAAGGCACAGATGTAAAACTCACGTCCCGGGGGCCAAATCCTTCCTCTGAATGAATTATCTTTGGGTGATATTGAATTAGTATTAGAACTGGCCCCTTGGTATAGGGCACGCACCATGATAAGAAAAGGATGCAACTCAACTTACTATGAAAGCAGTGCTTTTGGCGATATATATATATATATGGCGAGATAACAGGAAACTAAGCAATGCAATTTCAGTTTTTAATGCATGTAGTTTCATCTTTGCATTTATCTTGCTATTAAAAGGGACAACAATGTTTAAAGGAAAATTACTTTTTTGCGGTTTGCCTGGGATGTCCTTGTAACAGATGTTGAAACACAGCCGAGCCTTCGACTTGTACCATGTTTTTTCTAGTTTGACCCGCTGTGTATTTGAGTTTGACATCCCTGGTATAAGGAGACATGTTTTCGAAAAACAACCAAAGGCCCCTGCCCTGTACCCTGATCTCTAGCTACACCTGGCCCAACCTGGCCTTGTAAGTCTTTAAAGGTCATCAGTGAAGTTGTTGAATGAATGATGAAACTCACAGGAAACCCATGAGTGTGTGGGTAGGTTTTTTTTTATATTGGCAACATTCCTCCTGGTAGTGTTTTATACTGACCAAATGCAGTGTGAAGAACAGCCTCATTCAAATAATTAATCCACACAGTGTTTTGTTTTGTTTGTTTTTTAGAAAAGAGATTCTAGGCAGTGCATTTTCTTCAGGAAGAAGTTAGCAGTTTCACTTTCCTAAGTTGGCAATTTTCCTCTTTCCAGTTTGTTTATTTCTCTTTTTTCTTATATTCCTTTATTCTTTTATTTCTCACATAAATGCTGTGCTATATCTTACTGATCTTCTATCGAGACATTTTGAATTTAAGCTACTCACCACCAGATATATATTCATTCTCCCCCTTCTCACATCAGCACTTTTTTTTTAGGTATCATCAGATTCATTGACAAGTGGAAGAAAAGGACAACAGAGAGACTGCGTTTACCATCTGGGGAGACCGGGGCGCGTTGTCACACTTTTTGCTTTGACTTGAATTGCTCATCAACCACACATCACATGATAATCAGCCCTATATTAGAAGGAAGCTTAAGGTCTTGGCTTGAAATTGGTGTAACCCTTTTCCCCATAAGTTATTCTATCAGGTAGTTATTAGCCATCAAAGTCACCTTGACACGTTGTGACAACCAGCCCCATCACGGGGTAGCTTGTCACAATGCACAGGGTTGGTTGTCCCTATAGGAAATCAATGGGGTTTCAGAAGAAAAATGTGAAATTTAAAAAACGTGTAACTTTTTTGTTTTTTAAGCTAGAGACACACAATAAGTTTTAAAATGACTAGAAATTAAATCTTTAATAGCTAATATACTTTTATAGTTGTAAATCATTATCATTTGTTTATTATACCAATTTGACATGTGACAACCAGCCCCGCAAAAAATGAGACAACCAGCCCCACATGATCATTTGACAAACTTTTAATGATAGCTGCCACATGGCTGCAGCTAGCAAATCCCACATCACATCAAAATGAAGCTATTGATGTCCTCTTTCTAACATGTGCATAGTTTTTAAATATCTAATATTCTACAACCTTTTATTACAAAACTAACACCAAAATCAAAAGTTCGTTTTGCCCCTAAAAAAAAATCAATGTCTTCCCATATCAATGTGGTAGGTGTCTTCTAAAAAATTTCATGGTACAAATGAACCTTATGTCTTGTCACATGACTGATATCAACATGGTGAAACAGCGCCCTCTAGTTTGGCTGTAATAAGATTTGTGACAACCAACCCATGAGACAACCTGCCCCGGTCTCCCCTACCATCTGGTTCTCTCCATAATGTTCAAACTTGATCATTTCTGACATGAATGTGTTACATTACCTCACAATGGCATTTTTTTTTTTTACAATAGGAAGTATGTCTCTCTAAAACCACTAGTGGCCTAAGCAATGTATGAAGTGGCAGTGCTACATCCTAATGCATAAAATTATACCAATGTGATAAGTGCCCAAATTGTAAATTGTGTTGCACAATATTCCATTGGAGGTTAAGAAACCCCTGGGACCGGCTCATTCATCTGAATGAACATTATGAATTGAGGATGTATAGGCAGCAGTAGCCTAAGGTGTCACTTGGCAGGAATCAGGAGATTTATATAATCAGTGACTGCCTGGAAATTGCACTTTTAGATGGTTGTTAAATCAAATTTCACTGTAGCCTATACTGATGGATCATTTGCGATTCTGTTCCTGTTCTTACATAAATAAAACGGCACTGAGTTGAATGAAGGCGACAACATCACGATGTTCGACGGAGCGTCTCGCTTGCTTTAACTCGCTTGGTGCCTCTTGTGGCCTTCATTCAGCGCGCCTCTGTCATAGTCCGAAGACAAACGCTCCGGCAGCTCACTCATCCACAACAAGATCAGATCGTTGCTGTCAACTGCGGAGCGTTTGTTTTACACAGAGGAGACGGCAAAGCCTCCTGGATGCATGCTCCTGCTCCGCCATAAACCAACACATAAACTGCTATCTAAGTCTACAAAAATGGCTAAGGAGGTCAAGGCTATAGGACAAAAGCGATGTGGGCTAAGACGGAGTCTGAAGAGGTGAATCTGCAGTTCTGATATGATATGCTGAAGGCAGCATGCAACAGGTATGGGTTGCATTTGTATAGCAATCCAGAGCATACAGCAGTTCCCCCATTTCCATCAGAAGTTCCATGATTTGTTGTACTTGTATAATAACAGTGTATAATATACTGTATGTGCCTACGGTGACGGTGTTATCCAAAAAATCAATCCAAGGAATTTATAGAATTAAAAAAAAAGTGGACACACATAATTCACTTATTCTAGTCAACAATCCCAAGGAGAATATGTCCTCTCGATAACACTCATTTACATTCCAATACAGAACAACAGTGTGTGTGTATCCCGGTATTTAGCAACTGTCAGCTCTTAACCAGCATGTGTCATCACAGCAGACATTGTTGAAAACATATTGATATTGAGGACAAGCTGTTTTCGCTTCCTTTGATATTAACATTAATTAGTTGGTGAATGTCGCTAGACAGACTGATACAGCCTGCCGCAGGCTTGCTTGTCTTCAGTTCTGTTGTGATTTTATTCACTCAAGTGTATTTTCTTAATGTTTTATGCATATTGGGGATCTATTGTGATTTGTGATGTGTTGTCCTAAAACCTAGAGCCTCCAAATGACTCCCACAATGACAAAATTAATTACCAAGAAGCTATATCCATATTGGGGGTCTATTGTGATGTGTTGTCCTGGGACCCCTAGAGTCTCTAAATGACTCCCACAATGACAAAATTAATTACCACGAAGCTTGTTAATTATTTTGCATAGTAGTCTAACTAGTGGAAAGAGAAAAAGATTATGTACCCACCACATAATTGCGTGCATGCGTGCGCACTGCGCACACACACACACACACACACACACACACACACACACACACACACGGCAGGGTGGCTCCAGGCAATTGGCAAAGAGTGTACAAGTGTCAAGCCAGCTTAAAACCATCCCACTTTTCAGCGATGCCATCTGCCATATCATTCATGCCCCATGGGCCTTCATTTAAGTTCCTCAAGAGCCCAGTGAGTGGCTCCACTCTATGTGGTACAGTCAAGTGGACCAACAAAAAGCTTAACAGCAGTTTCTTCTGTAATCAAGAGAATGGCTGGAACACGTGTGGGGCCAATCCTCCACAAAGTGCTCCAGGCTCCAGCAGTAGCATTGGACCACGCACACGCACACACACACACACACACACACACACACACACACACACACACACACAGGCATGAATTGCATAATAAAGAGGCTATAGGCAAATGTATGAAAGTCTTGACCACCATCAATTTAAAATTAAATACATCATATAAATGTTGCCTTTTAATCCAATGTATACGCTGTAGTCTACTGTAAACAACCACTCAGATCATTATGTTTCATATTTGTGTGCTCATATTGTTATTCCCTGTCTCATTAGAATATGCATGGTGTGCCTGGTTTCAGTTGCTTTCATTTAATGCATGCACACCCATCACTTAAAGGGTGAAGGTAAAGTTAAACGGAAGGACTATTAAAATTGGATTTTTAGTGACATCAATAAATAGGAGAATCTGAGAATTGCCATTCATGCAGCACCATTCAGACACACAGAAAACCACAGATATCTCAATATAGTGTGGCTGTTTGAAAAAAAAAGACATCTTTTTGGGGTGTAAAAATAAACACCAGAAATCTTGAAAAATGTAAATTTCACAATACGGCCACTTTAATTAATTAAACTAATTGAAGTTGAACTCAGAGAGAGCTATCTTCTGATTGAGGTGTTATTTTGTTTGCTTGCTTGAAGAGAAGCTGTTCTACATTCAGATGGAGCAACTAGTCATCACTTCTTGTCAATCCTTCCTCATTGGCTGTAGTTTGAGCAGGGGAGACTTTCCCCATACTCTGTCTGAACAGCAGTGTTGCATCATGAATGGCATAGAATAGATATTAAAACTTTGTTGGAGCGATGTGTCTCCATCGGAGACAAGAAGTGTAGAGGAAGTGGGGAAGAAGGCCATGTGGAACGAAGGCACGCTGCGTCGTTGTCACTCAAGTGACTACTGGGAATTATCAATTTAATCCAAAAGGAGCTTTATTATAATAAAGAATTCCATTTTATAGTGCTTATAGCTTATACGTGCCTACTTAAAAAGCCCTTTACAATGGTCCATCCATCATTCATAGATTAGCATCGGAGTGCATAAGAAAACAAACATGCCTCTGATTGGCCATGAACGGCAAGCTTCCATTCATGCTTCTGCTATGCTTTCTACATCTGTTCCTTGAATCTTGGAAAAATCTTGGGACATTTTGGCGCCATATTGCTACAGAGACACATGTCCCAGAGCCAAAGGAAGCGTCTACCCACGCCCACGGTGGTCTATGATGTTGTGTTGTAGTATCTGGAGGAACCCGCATCATGTCACATCATGGTAGAATATTCACATTATCTGTTGTATCTGTGCACAAGTAATGACTGTCTGTGTGAGACCATTGAGAGATGTTAAGAGTGATATGCCACAGCTAGGGTAAACATCTCAGTGGATCAATGCAGGAATGCCACTGGGTCAGAAAGCCATCTAGGTCATCAAAGACTTGGGGCTAGGCTTGGGGTAATAAACCTTTTGTGCTCGGAGACACAAGGGTAATTAAGTGTACATATACACCATGCACTGGTCAGTGTGCATGTGCATACACACAAGGTTTAAGTCAATTATAAAAGCCTCTGCTGAGGTGCAGAGGGGGGCTGGTTTTCAGGCAACTGGGGTCAGTCACTCTCGGCAGTTGGGGAGAGTCGGGCAGAGAGATAGGATGCCTGCTCTAAACATGATTTGGTGTAACTAAGTTGATGTCCTTGAATAAAATGACTGCAAAGAGGACATGCCTGGACTCTTCTTCACTCCCCACACACGGTCAAAAGTACTCCTATAGACTACAATGAAAATACGACAGTGTCATCATGACATCTTTAATGGCAGGCTATGGCAATATGCATACTGTTCGATATTTTGTAACTGTGGAAATTCAATAAAATACTTTAAAATGCAATATGGCATCACCGGCACTCTTCTCTGCATCAGCAGCTGATTGAAATCATCCCGAGGATGATTTCAGCTTAATTGTCAACATTAAAATGTGTAGATGTGTGGCCTCATTCACACATTAGACAAACACAGAGGTTGTATCGTACACTGAAGACACAGAGGCTCACAAGCCCACTAAACTTGAGATTGCAACACTGAGTGTGTCTAATGCGTAAATGAGGCCTAAAAGCTGATAACAAGTAACAATCAGGGGCACTCTTATCACCTTCAACACTGTATTGTTTATGGCATGTCCTTAAACAAACATTGTTTAAAAACAAACATTAAAAGCCATACATAGGACGTGCTAGTGCCCCTCAAAACTACAACCAAAGTCCTTGTTGATGTTAAGGGAAGCCTTAATGTAGAGTCCTTAGTAAATCTTCCCTGGATAAGAGAGGCATACTGAAGGACACGGTGTAATATCTGCCCCCCTCCCTTCCCGCATCACACATCCACCGAGACACTTCTATCGCTGGGAATAAAATATTCAGATCCCAGCTGAGTTGACAACTGACAAGCTAAGAAAATAATGAGAAGCGTAGTTATGACCCACCATCCACTCAATTACTGCGCTGTCCTGATTAGACCTTTTACACACCCCAGCCAAAATCCTACCTCAAAGCTGACTGATGTGGCAGCAGTGGCCTATAGGTTAAAGCATACCTGGGGATTATGTGGCCCGGGGCCCTTTGGCTGATTCTGACCGGCCCATGAAAGGGTACTGTGGTTTTCAACCAGAGGTCTGAGGACCACCAGTGGTCCTTGAGAGAGTTCCAGTTAAATATGGAAAGTTGGTTAACCAGATGTAACTCTTTGAGAATGTAAAGATGAAACCAAATGGACCCTTGCAGGTACATTTGGTTTCATTTTTACACTCTCAAGAGTTAAAATAGCCATCATCTGAATTGGCCCCAAGTCTACACAACTAGTAAATGTAGAAGATTAATGGTCATTTTGATCTGTATGTTTGACTGTTTGTTTCTGAAATCCAGCCTGGGATTGTGGACAAAAGCAAAAGAAATCTGTAGTTTGTGGTCTGTGGGGCTAAAATGTCATCAAATGGTGATCCTCTGTGGCTCAAATACTGAATAAATAGAGGGCCCTGGTGTCAAAATGGTTGGTCTCACTCTTAATTTTATCTTGGAATGAAGTTAATATTACGCAGACCTTTGTTCAGCCTTTCGTCTTGGCCCTCCACAATATTTTATGTATCTCATTTGGCCCCTCAGGAAAAATAATTGCCCACCCCTGAAAGTGTG
Source organism: Benthosema pterotum (assembly GCA_039105355.1). Classification (NCBI taxonomy): domain Eukaryota; kingdom Metazoa; phylum Chordata; class Actinopteri; order Myctophiformes; family Myctophidae; genus Benthosema; species Benthosema pterotum. Next base: position 27,284,830 of record CM076976.1, read on the forward strand.
CATTTAGTTGAAAGGTTTCTTCACGGTTTGATCCCCACACAAGCCAAAATAGCCTGAACAAGAAGGCATTTGTTGTTGATGTTTTGCAGAAATTTGTACAAGACAGTCGACTCATGGAAAAGCCTGCTCATCAAAAACTTATGAATTTTCGGGAGTATGAAAAAACAGAAGATATATTCATAAATTTAAAGTCTAGAGTCTGCTATAGATGTTTGCACAAAATGTCAAAAAAATGTGTTTTGGGTGACTGTGACTTTGCTACAGTAGACAGCAGCAGACTTAGAGTGCTTAGAGTGTCTGGCCTGAAACTGGGAGGTCAGAGGTTCCCTGCTTGGCACTCAGCATCAATGGCTTGGATTGGCGGTCAAATCTGTGTGCGATTGTCGTTGTGTGTGGTGAGCTGCATTGAGCTGCCGGCCAGATCAGATAATGCATGAGTAAATAGATTTTGTGCAAGTGAGTGAATCTTACATTGATTGGTGAGCCACTGAGGGACAGAAAATAATGACTGAGATACAGAGTGAATAAGTTACTGTGTGAGCGAGTGCGTGCGTGAATAAACGGATTAATGGGTACATGTATGAAAGAGAGACCGAAGTGAGCCAGTCACTCATTTATTGAATTATTCTTGGTGCAACCCAGAGCCACAGTAGACAGAGTTGCACAAACACCGTTCACCATTCCAATGGTGGCTTCTACAATAGTCTATGCAATAAGTCTATGTCTTCTACAATATTGAATAAGTTACAGAATACACTGGAGTCTATGGGCTTGTGCGAGTGAGTACATGACCGAGTGTCGGATCTGTTTTCTGCCCTCTCCATATTGCAACTCTACTCTATGGCTAAGGTGCAACCAGGCCAGGCAGTTCGTATTGCTTACAAAGCCAGATTGAGCCATTGAACACGGTGCATCGGTGCAGAAAACTTCAGTTGCTTGAAGCATACAGCAGTCAAGTTACAGATAGCCTACAGACTAGAAGAAAAGCACCGTAAAAGGTACAGAAAAATCGTACTGGTTCTAAGATATATTAGGACTTGGACCCCATTCATAGAATTTGTGGAAAGTATACCATTCACTTAAATACATATTCTCAGTTTCTCACACACTGAATGTTAGACCACTTGTTAGAATGTAATCTAGATACCATACCTTGCTGGATAATGTTTTGTCTGTTTTTGTTGTTTTTTCCATCTCTTTTTCTTTTGTTTTTCTATCTGAGCATTACTAGTTAAAGATACTACTACAGATGTGTATATGCAAAGATACATTTATGTTCCTGCATTAATAAAAAGAGTAAAAAAAAATAGAAACAAAAAAAGAAATGGTACCCATACCCAATTAAAACCTCAGCAACCACCAGCACTTCAAACAGACACATTAGCAAAAATGTCTATAGCGTAATTACAACAATCATATTGCCTCAGTCTATATGCACGGCTATGCAAATGAATGTCGGGTTTGTGCTCCGTTTTCCATAAAGCTGCACGTTGCACGCTTAATCACTTTGTCAGAGTATCTGCTGTAAAAGCACCATTGTAGATGGAGTGTTGTTTTATCTCTAGATGAGATTGTGCGATGTGCATTTCAAAATTAGATCCGAGAGAGTGCTGCCCACATCATCCATTATGACACTGGCAAGCAGCGTCTAGTCACGTGATACAACATAGATGCCGCCTCCTACACACTGGCGGTCCAAGCTTGCGCGGCGCCCTACGCTAACCCCACAAACAAACACTGGATGCCTATCTACCCCTATTCAAATGGGGAACAATTTAACTATATCAATGTATGCCATGCTAATTCCTGGCTTATGCTCTGTCGCCTTCATTTATTTTACCTACTTGAAATTGAAGACTCCGCAGAGAAATAATCAAAGGGCCTTGCAGCAAACAGAATGCAAATCTAATCCTCCAGCCATAAAAAGCCCGGCGTTGCAGCGTATTTACAAAGGTACAAGTCCATAACAAAAGCATATTTGAAAAAGTGTCTCCTTTGAATAATGCTGTTGCTCTAGTCTCAGTGATTAAACCACCAGGTTTGAATGCCAGACACCCATAATCACCAGCAGGTTACTCATCAAGGCCATGCAATGGAGCAAGTAATGTAGGCTCATGGCTGCATTTAGGAAAAAGAAACAACAGCAAAGATTCTCATGGTAGATTCTTCAACAGTCACACACCAGACTTGTCAGCAGACTGACTCAGGTGGTAGTTCTACAATATGAATAAAGATACATTTAATTGTTGTTATTCTGTTGTCACAAATGCATGCACAATGCACACACGCACGCACACACGCACGCCCACACGCACCCCCCCCCCCCCACACACACACACACGCACACATGCACGCACACACGCACACACACACACACACACACACACACACACACACACACACACACACACACACACACACACACACACACACACACACACACACACACACACACACACACACACACACACAGCAGAAGAAGTAATCCTTCTCTGCATTGCTCCAGGGGATTTCTGACTTGAGAAATGCATGGCTCAAGTGTGTGTGTGTGTGTGTGTGTGTGTGTGTGTGTGTGTGTGTGTGTGTGTGTGTGTGTGTGTGTGTGTGTGTGTGTGTGTGTGTGTGTGTGTGTGTGTGTGTGCATGCTTATGTGCGTGCACATCTGCTGATTTATCCTCATTTCCCATCGCCTTCTGTCTAAATTGTGCCCGTTGAGGGAGGCATCTGCCCGTGACGGAACTCCTACAGTTGCTTCAACTTTTATTTAACATAAGGGAGATGGCTGAGGATGAGGAAGGACGTTCATTTTCACACTTGGAATTTGCCCCAGAGATGAGTAGAGCGTTGTTTTAATACACAAATTCATCTCAACCCATTCAGGCTGGGAATCATCTTTTGGATTCTGTACAGTATGTACAGTATTCAACCATTCAATTTTGTTTGATGCTGCTATGTAAATATTTTAGGTTTTACAGAAAACTTAGGTCAGGCAAGATGTACGAGCACGGTGTTGTGTTTAATTTAGTATTTAATACATATTTTGTATTGCATGTATTTTATGTATTACTGATGGATTGAATAAGTCAACACTGGACCACAATGGAAACAGGGCTGTTTATATGACTCACTTCGCTGCAATCGACTACAATACCTAAACCTATAAGTCACTCATCTTTTTGCTGTTCAAGTGTTCTGAATTCTGATCCACCGACTTCTGGTCCTTTTTTCATGCCAATCAATCAAGTTACCTTAATTCATGTGGCAGATAAATATAGTTTAGGCGCATGTCATGTGACATGCACAGCTTTGCGATCGCAATCTACCTGTTCGGCATCCCTGTTTTAAAAGATTGTTTTGTGACTGCATATTCTTCTAAAGTATTCATGAAGAATTGATTGTGCGAAGAATTGTCTGCTTGGTTCATGGGTCAAAGTTCATATTTAAAATGCAATCATATGGAGTGTTTTCAACATCGCTGATGTGTATCCTTCATTGCGTGGACTTTTTGCCTACTGGTGTCACCAGTTGAAGACAAGTGACAACCACATACAAACATGTGACTCATAAAGTTCAGAGTTCAAATATAACTCATGTTGCATGACTCATTCTCTCTGCCCTTATGTTCTTTTCTCTAAATAAATAAATAAATAGGAAAAACGAAATGTCCCTTTTTTGTTGGAACTAGCACTAACAAAACAGAGCTGAGTGAATAAATTAGTAGAGCAAGAATAATAAACATGAAGCTGGTATTTCAGCAAGCCAAGGTGAAAACAATAGACCTTTAGGTAAACCCCGCCTTCTTGTCCATCCTAGGACACTTTCCAGCCGGCTCATTCATTCATTCAATATCATGGACTTTACACAATACTGGTTCAAAATCATTTTTGGAACCAGACCTTCAAAATCTCTTCCAAATCCATCAACAATGCATGCCCTATGCAGTAGAAAAATGTGTGACATTTATTTTTTTTAAAACAACGTTTTAAAAGGAAAGCTATTGGTGGAGAGGTTTGTCTATCACATGTTATGCTTAGCTATGATTGGACCAGAAGAATAGCAGTTTGGGGAGGGGCTTAAAGGTCTATTGGGGTAGCTTAGCGGTTGTGAGTTTTCACACATGCACTGGTGTACCGGTTAAAGTACGTATGGGACCAGATTTTGTTGTAAATGGCAGACGGTTTATTTGACTGATGGTGGAAGATAAAGTGGTGGAAATGATGATTTTAAACTAAAGAAAAAGAAACAACAATTGAAACAATGGCATAAGCACACAGAAATCAGAAACTTACACATGATGCCGGACACATGTTGTCTCTTTGAAGTTCAAACCAACTGAGCAAAAGTTGGCTGTGAATTACCTGAGCATATAGTCCTGCAGGTGTGTTAAATGATTAGTCCACCAATATGATTAGTCCCGCCCACCAATATGATTAGTCCCGCCCATGATTAGTCCCGCCCACGTGAGACACTTTGTTTGTGCCCCACCCACTCAGCTATAGGGAGTAGTGGGCTTTTGAACCCAAGGGATTCGCCACCGCCTTCAAAGTTGATGAAATTATAGACCCAATTTTCAACCTCTTAAAAAGGTCAACTAGTGTTGCCTCATTACAGAACCAGTCCTAAAAGGCAGGTCCATCTGTCACACTGGCCACTGCGCAGCAAGAATGTCCAAACAATGTCCAAACATCGATAGATGAATGCTGCCCTCACATCACTCATCCACCACCAATATCAATACCATATCAAATGTGTCTGCCAGCCCTATACACGCTCTGCCGTGGATTAGCCACTTCACCTCATACTCTGTCGTAACACCACTGGACGTTAGTTTAACAACATGAAGCAATGCTACTATGACAGTTGTTCTCAAAGCGCTTCAAGTTAACACCAGGACCCCACCAGGCTGTCTGCAAGCAGCATGTGAACAAAGTCGACAGCTATACGATTGAATAATGAACGAAACAAATACTTTAGAAGGTAAACACGAAAACTTCAAATTGATTGAATCTGTACCCGTTTATAGTAGAAACTATAAATACGTTTCACAGTTGGAGAAAAAAAAGACAAAGATATTTTTCCTCAAAAATAGTACACTGTACTATATACAGTACAGTATCGTGCCTCACTGCCTATAGCATTTGGCCATGGTAATATTGGCCAAATGCAGCCTTCCAGCTGCAATCACATATCCCCATTTAAGGTGCCTTTAAACAGCATTTTAGAGGTTAACTTTCCAGTGTGATTGTTAACTTCTAACTTCCTTTTAATCTCTGCAACATTTGCACTATAGGCACTTTGTCACACTAGGCACACTAGGCATTGATGCATCATGCACCTTGTTTGTCCTTGTTTTTTCTTTTTGCTGGTTTCTTTGTTCCCTGTCTTTTGTCTGTGGTTTGTTTTTGTTGTTTTATGCCCTGAGGACAGATTAACCCTAGCTAAATCCAGCTGGTTTACACTGTGATTATGTGTGTCTATTCTTGTAATATGTCGTTATCTCTGTGCTAATAAACTGCACATTATGTCTGCAGTGCATATTTGTATTTGTTTATTTAGACAGGAGTCTAAATAAACAAATACAAATATGCACTGCAGCCATAATGTGCTGTTCATCTGTGCTATGGGACTGCGATCGAACAACAAAACGCCTGTGGCAATAATAGAGAAAGATTAATTTGGGAAAAGTGAATAGTATAAATGCACACATTCACGTACATTTTCATGTCAGGGCCCCCCAATTAATTGTTTTACCCCCTCCTGAAAAAAAAAAAATAGCACAGCCTGCGCACTGCGCAGGGAACCCCAAAAGATAAAATTTATTCAAAAACTTTTAAATTGTACTTTTATATAGCACATTTATCCAATGTGCTTTACATAAAATATGGAACACATTCACCCACCAATGGCAGTGGAAACCATGCAAGATACCAACCAGCACATCGGGAGCAATTAGGGGTCTTGCTCAGGGACATACAATATCAACGCTAACTACGGGGTAACCCGGGTTTGAACTGGCAAGTGGCAACCTTACGGTTACCATCCAGCCATTCTACCCCTGAGCCACCGCCACCCCATTTAAAACAGTGAAATTATTTTTTTTTATTAAGCATGAAACCATATTTCAAAGCATGAAATATGATTAAAGTTAAAGTGAAAGCACAGATTTTGATGCTGCTAATTGGCCCGCCCTCAACGTTGCAGGTTCCAGAGTTTTTCCTTATCCTAACTTCTAATCCACGCCTTTTTGTTTCTTTTCATTTTTTCCCTCATGTCTTTTGTTGTTTTTTTGCTTTCATCGCATTCTAATTTCATTGATCTATTTCACAATCTTCACTGTTGAAAGCCTATTGTTGAATATGCCACTTCTCTCATCTTTTCTCTCTTGTGGAATGACACATAAATCACTTGAACGTGTTGTTGAAACATCACAAGTGATTTTCTTAGATCAATGCTTTTGTACTGTGTTCAGAAAACACTGGAGGACAGCGAAAAGGTCGGTATCCCTTAAGATTCACCATGTTGCTCTCTGCCTTAGATTAAAGAAGGAAGAAAGAAGGCGTATCGAACACCCCTCTGGCTTCAACAAAAAGTTTTAAAACATTTTCAATCTGAGCTGGTAGCACTTTTGAAGTGATAATTGGTGTGGTTTGCCTGAGTGGTTGATGACATAATCATGCCAGAGTCAAGACAAATGACACTGGACTTGCCCAGAATATATTTAGTGTGATTCGTATTGATAGGTTGTTTGAAAACATGCCAAGGTCAAACCACAGAGGTGCCATAATACGACCATTTCTCACAGCCATAGTGATGATTGAAAGGGCTGACAAATGACTTCAGGACAGAAGACCTCTTGTACTGCAGATGAGGATCCTACGCCACACAGCTCTCTGAAGGCAAAAATATGCTTCCCAGTGTTTTGTTGGCTTTTCTTCTTCACTCCCAACTAGGGCTGTTGTGTGTAGCGATAAGTTGCGAGTTCAACTCCCAGGGTCCACAAAATAGCTCAACGAGTGTCAGTCTTGTCCTGAGGACAAATGCACAGCAGAAGTCTAGTTTGCACCAACTGTCAGATATGGCTCTGATGGTGAAGACAATTATAAGTGTGTATGTCTCTATCTAACTATCTCTTCCTATCCTTCTCCTCCTACGGGGTTTAATTACACGTCAACATTATAAAGTCACTCCATAATGCATATGTTAAGAATATGAAGTTTAGTTTATTGACTGTGATGGTTGATGGTACCGTGTTTCTACTGCTGTGTATATGTACAAATGTAATACAAGCTAAAAAGATGTGCGAGAGGAGTCATACTGTAGGATTCAACCACCGTAAACATGTATGTGTGTATAGGCTGGAAGCACAGCACACGTGTAAAGCAGTAAACCCTGTTGTTACACTGACAATGGTAGACATTGACTCCTTTTCATGTTCCTCACTTGAAGATTAAAGCTAAAATGATCTTACCCACTGAGAGTCTTATACGGTATGTGACCTTTTGAACCAACAGAGCCCCATCTGAAGAACTCACTGCAACAAACCTTCTTCCCTTAACTCTGAGGAAAAAAAGACTTTTATGAGACTAGGCCAAGGCCTGTTGGAAATGATGATGCCCGTTGGGAATGATGCCCGTTGAGAAGGCATGCCTCCGGTTATGTAATGGCCAGATCCAGCTGCAGGTTAATCCTCAGAGAGTGGATTTGTTCTCGTTGCCATAAAGGCTTCATATCCTTCTTCTCTGAGTGTGCAAGTGTTATCTCTCTCACGTAACTCGAGAATTGGCCGGCCAGTTGACTTCAAGTTTGAAATGCGTGAGTGCAGAAGACCTGAGGGACCCGAGATCGGACCAGCAGTTCTCCAAAAATATTGATACATCTGCAAAAAATGACCCATATGGTCAGATCAGCAGTTGGAACCTCCGCACTCCAAAGGGGCCTATAAGGACTGTTGTCGAGGCACCAATATGCAACCATAATGTGTAATTTCAAATGTTTGCATTGGCTATCAAACAATTGCAGATCTACAAGCTCACAGCGTGTCACTCCATGGTGCAACGATACAAGCTTGCACATCTGCTTAACAACTGCCGTCTCCAGACCTCACGCAGCATTTACTATGGTGAAAGAAACTCAAATACCTGCACTCCTTTCCATACTGGAAGGCAGTGTTGTGTATTATGAACCACATTATACATTATAATTGGGTAAGATATGAGTTGTTTTTGAAGAACAAAAGCTGCCTTACAGTGGCTGTGAGCTGCTGTGATGACACAGAGTTGCATTACTGTTTTCAGTCATATCTGGCCAATATGACTGGATGGAGGGATGTGACGAAGTGTGTACACGTTGAGAAAAATAAGAAGGAAAAAATCGAAGTGGGACAGAGAAAACAACTAAGAACAATTCAACTCTACGACAAAGACCGTGCTTTGGCCTATGCGCATCCAGTGGTGCGCATGGGAACTGCATGTGCAACAAGCTTCTTCATATGGCCTGTGATGGCTATACTGAACAGTCAAAGGTGAGATGAGAAAAGAGAAACTTTGCAGAAGAATTTCATCAGATGAATATCAGATTCATTTGAGTTCAATTGTATGTCTAAATGTCAGTGTAATTCAACATATGTAGGCATATACAGTATGTTGATGTTTTATGTGTCGTTATTTAATTAGAGAAGTTGACTTAAAGGGATAATGAGATGCCTAAATTTGAAAAATGAATTTTAATATTTACTGGAAGTAAAATTGGTAGATTTCTTTTCGTCAGTCCAAAGGTAGTGATCCTGCCACAGGCATTAATGTAAATCGTCCTAATTTGACCAATAGTATGTATTATATTCGGTTGAAATTTAATGGGGAAAAGTCAACGAAAGCATTTGTGCTAGCACATGTGAAGGAAATTTGTTTTTATTGATTATACTGGGTGTTTGAAAGAGCTCTAACGTTTATGGTTAAACGTTAAAGCTTGAAATTAGAGTAACACATGAAGAGCTTTGAGAAACATTTTGATGATTTAAATGTAATGTACTGAAGAACACTGATTACCAATTTATGTGATTTGAAAACCTTGTTTTAAGTCTTTCTTGCATTCTACTGTAAATGTTTGATTTTTTTAAGTGTCATGTTTTTGATGTTCGACTAGTCATAAGGAACAGAGGGAGGACTGGTGATAATGTGGTTCATATCATCTTTGCATGAGGTTACACCTCATGGAGGGAGGATTTGATGTGTATTATGAACCACATTATACATTATAATTGGGTATAATTACAATTGGCTGTTTCACTAAAATGCTGACAGCTTACTTGGGACAGTATGGAGTCCTGCAGCTGTCATTCTACAGAAATAACTATAAGGCCACCTGTATAGAGCTGCGCAGTGACGTCACCGCCCCTGTTCCGGAAGTCTTTTCCCAATTCATTTTTCTCATAGACTTTTCGAAAATAATTTATATCAAGACGATTACGCCGCGGACAAAGCCAACTCGAGTCGTGACGAATCATGATGACACACATAAACTTTTGGGACAATAAAATAATTTCTAAGATGAAAAACGAAACAAAAAGTCTTGTATCATGCCGTTTTCTACTTCTTCCCAATTATATATTATATGACGATATTGTGTTTGTTGTCATGATTTGTCACGACCTGAGTTGGCTTTGGCCGCGGCGTAATCGTCTTGATATAAATTATTTTTGAAAAGTCTATGAGAAAAATGAATGGGGAAAAGACTTCCGGAACAGGGGCGGTGACGTCACTGCGCAGCTCTATACTATGTTTAGGACTTGTGAGAACATCAATGACACGACAATGCCTAATTTGGGATTCTTGACACCTAACCTTAGGGGGTTGGAGCATGGCAACTGTTACTTGAAACTATAAAGTCTTTTACTGTATGTACTGCCAGTTGAGTTGACAGTCGAGTTGTGTGTGTTGCCCCATCAGCCGTGAGGCTGGTGGTGGCTTCTGTGACCAAGACTACAATAAACATGGAAACTTCGAAACTGAGTGCTGCTCCTCCGTTGCTTCCTTCTCCAACCTCTTTGCACTGCCCGGTTTTAGTCTTATTATAAGACTCCACTATATTTTCAACAGCAGCATTCAGGACAAGGTCTCCTGAACTTAGTTCAATGCAGTACATTGATTTGAACTAATTTGTTGTCCATGTCGTACACACCACATCCCCACTAGATAAAGAACACCAGCTTGCGCTGATGATGCACTCAGATGTTGTAGATCTTTTTTTTTTTTTTTCCAAAAGTGCAGTGCTCTACGGGATTTCTACCCCCTGACTCTCTTAACACTACATCTCTGCATGTCTCTGCACATCTAACCCCACCTATGAACAGATATCAGGTATGTGTGCACATCACGGTGCTTCTGTAAGACACACCGCTTAATAGAAGATGAGCTGGAGGCAGCAACCTGTGCCGACACACACACAACCTTTGATCTGAATGAATGGAGAGGATTTTATGCAGGGCTCTGGGGGAGGCGGGTTAGGTGTCACAGGAGCAGAAGGGTAATCCTCAAAGGGGTTATTCATTCGCTTGTCGCCAGGAAGGCTTTATCCTATAAAATGTGCAACACGTGTGCGTGCGCGTGTGTCCTTCGCCTATCTCAACAACCATATCTGACAGATCTACTGCAAATACACAAATCCACATGCATGTACGGTCAAAAGAATGGCATTTGTTATACAGATGCTAGGTCTGATGTTAACTTACTTACTGAAGCGCTAAATAGTTTTTCTTGCTCTACTTTTGCAACTGGGATTTCCAAGTTCATTTAGTTTATAAAACAAAATACATCTCACATTTAATGACAAGGTTATTATAACCTCCTGCAAACATGATGCATTGCCAGACATTTGCTTCTGTTAGTAATCCTGAAGAATCTTCGCCCATTCCTCATATGCAGTGGCCTATGGTTCACTCATATTCATGGTTTTGTGTTTTACAACCACCTTCTTCAAATCCCAACAGATTTTCTATGGGGCTCAAGTCAGGAGAGTGTGGCGGCCACTGTGATTGTTCCCACTCCAATTCACTGTGCTCTGTAGGCCATTTCTTTTCACCCTTTCTGCAGACGCATTTTGAGCTGACATACAGCATCAAAGTTTCCCAATGCGTTGTTCTGCATAGTGCCTTCATTGAAGTATGGTGGCCATGAAATCAGCTTGTGATTTTTTCCCCTTTCGATCATACAGTCCCTCTTGTGGTTCAATCACTTGGCACTTGGCAGTGCGGTTGTCATGAGGGAACAATTTAATGATTGGAGGTGAATATTCCACTCTCCTTTCCTACATTTAACCCTAGAACACATCATAATAAGAGGGGCATAATTGGTATTATTTTAAAAATATCATTAAAACAACTTCTCATTTTGTCCACCCATTCCTGGGACATGTGAGAATTGTACAGCGAATAAAAAGAAGAATTAAACAGTCTATTGTGGGTGCATGTTTTTTTTCCCTACAGGCGGGTGGTAGAGACTCACTCTATCAACACCTGCCTCATTGCCTGTCACCTGCCTGTAGAAAAAAGGGATGTGTGCAGGAATCACTAATCAGCAACATTATAAAAATTACAAAAAATATAAAGATTTTATAGTAAGATGAATACCCGTCTGTCCGTTCACAGACAGAATGACAGACGGATACAGAGGCGGACAGGACAGGCAGACGCGTCTTTGGCCATGCCGAAGCAATACGTGCTTAGATCGGCATTATCAGTATTATTTATTTAATAACACCCCCCCCAGTCTCTGCACAGACTGCACTAGTTTCCTATTAATTATTCAAATGCAAGGTTTACATGTTTCTTAAGGGCAATCCAATTGGTCTCACTGGGCCATGCATGACTGATCACTTGTACTTCAAGTGCCTTAAATGAGGTCTTGGCATACTTCAACATTTGGACTTCTTAAGCTTAAGACCCAAATGAGAAAAAATAGTTTCTGACCACAGGAGCCAGGCTAATGAAAACACACTTGAACATTTTGTCACCAAAACGAACCGAATGGAGTTCTTGGCTTGTAACACAAACACAACCTCATCAAGACACTGCACTCTCATAGTGGAATGTAAACAGGCAGTGCTGTACTTTTTTCCCAGACAGTATACCACCCTCATTCCCTGGGTGACATGCCCGTATAATAGATTATATTATGCCTGGTCTATGGATGAAATTAATTAGCAGACGGTATATTATTTTTAGGTCATAATAGTTCACATTTTGTTTGGCCTTGCTGTCCCCTGTCCTGTCCGTATAGACAAGTTACCAACTGTTCTTCTCTGCATTCTTCTCCCTTTTATGACAGTGTTTTTCTGTAACTGCACCAAATTCAACTAGAATGGTTTCTCTTAATAAAATTTGCGGCAGTTCCATGAGTAATACTAACTAGAATTAATGCAATTTTGCAATTGCAAAGTGGGGCTGCCCTGATGATATTGTAATCTGTGACCGAGAGGCTATAGCCCCACTGATGTTGTAATGGTGATGTGATGCTTCACTGGCCTCACCACTTGTGGTACATCTGCTAAGTCCTAAAGCTCTCCAACGCTGTCTAGGAGGTTCATTCATTGAACCCTGTAGAGTAGAGCATCATACACATTCTCAGCCAATACATACAGTACCCCTTAATGACCTACCAATTTTGCTTTAGTTACATCATCTCGAACAGTCGTTTCTCATTGGTTGAACGATTACAAAATGAATATTAGTGTGCAGAATTCCCCCCTTCCACCAGTAGGTGGTGGTGTTTGATTGTATATATTATGATGTTTTCTGTTCAGGCAGTGTGCTAGACAGCTAAGGGTCCTTCCGTGTGGATATATAAGGGTCCTCGGAGGCCATTTTGTTCTTTTCACACGGTCAGAGAGGGAACAACTGAGTGAATGCTCATGTGAGTAAACTAAGTTAATGTTTTAATGCAATACTGTATTAATGCTGTTTCAGTTGAGTTATGTTGTTGTGTACAGCATGTTTTTATGTTACTTCGGTCACTCCTGTTCTATTAATAATGTCAACCAACGATTTGTTTGGCTAGCACATGGTGCACTAAGACAGGCCTCAGGCCTATATGCCTTTATGTTGTCATGCCAGTAGTAGGCCCACTTCTATTGTACTATGCTACATTGTGCTAATATGCTATGCTAATTGTGTGGTGCTTGTACTGTACTGTATATATGAATCTACTGTATATACTATGCTGTATTTTGTGCTTGTACTACATTATTATTATTATACTGAATCTTGTATTTCCCTTCTGTGCTTAATTTACAGAAACTCAAACTCTGTCAACTGTTCTATTGACATCTGTCAACTCTGACCATTCCCAACAATATATAAAGACTGCCATTACAACTGCATCCTTGTGTCCGTGCACTCTCTTATCGGAGCCCACCATTAGATGAGGGGACTGGCAACTCGTGAGAGCGTTAATCTCTAATATTGGTCCTTCGAGCCGGATCTCCTTCACCTACGGTGGTTCGACATGGCAGAGCAAGGAGCAGCAGCCCCAGATGGATCATCGAGGGAGTCACAGAGCAGACACCCACCAAAGCATCTAGACGAATACGAGGTGACACTACCACCGTCCTTCCTGGGTCCCAAGACCTTCAGTGCCAGCACTCCAGAGCTGCGGCTACAAAGTAGTCAGGTCGATACCACTACACCAGTTGGCCAGTTGTACAGAGAGCTCGGGCATCAGACAAGGTTTGCGCCACCAGGACTGGAACAAGACATGTCAATGCCTATTCTCTCTATGCATCTGGGTGAATCTCTGACACTCCGCGACACATCTCCGGTACGCAGTCATCGTAGCAGTGTAGTGGCCTCTGTCCATAACTCTCCTGATGGCAGCCAGCGCATCGCTTTTCAGGACGAGGGTGAGGACGGAAGTGAAGCTGGTGAGTCCGATGCCTCACACTCGACCAGCCATCATGCTTTACCTCAGGCCATTACTACCCCAAATGCTATGTCGACGTCATTGACCTCTCCAGCTAGAAGCGATGCATCTGTTCTGATGTCCCACTCGACACACAGACATGACAGGTCGGCACTACCTCCAGCCCACTCAATGGCACATAGCTACACATCGACACAGGCTTTACCTTCCTTGGTGTCTTCGACGTTACCTACCGTCCATCCAGTGACGATGCATCCGCAGCTGGTGTCTCAGTCTTCACATGTAGGCATTCAAGGTTCGTTAGCCTACCAGCCCATGATGTCCAATGCACAGGCAATGTACACCCCTGCTTCGACAGCTGTGCATTCCTTATATCAGCCTTCATCCATGGGACAGGTTAACCCATCCCAGCATCCTGCACATGTGGTGCCAGGGTATTTGACCCAAGCCGGGGTTACCCCTGCAGCAGCCTATCAATATAGCACTTCGACACCTGTGCAGCACATTCCTTGGCCACCATCGGCTACGCCATCTTCCACCTATCCGCCGCAGAATGTGGTACCAGTGCAACCAGTATCATGGCCTCCACCAGCTATGCAATATCTACCTCCGACTGTGGCATCTATGCCACAGGTCTCTTGGTCTCAACCAGCCTCTGCTGCCTTACCCTATCTGCCTCCTAATGCAGTATCAACGCAACAGAGTTACCACTCCGTGGCTGCTTTACCAGCGCAACATCAACAGATGACTTCTGCTGCGCAGTCAGTTCCCTTCCACGCTGGAACACAGATCCCATCGGGGGTCCAGTCAATTGGCCATTCGTTTCAGGCTCCTTACCAATCCTTGCCTCCTTCGAACGTGCCAGTTCATCAGATGGCAGCTCCAGTACAGCCAGCTGTTCATCCCATGCCATCAGCGTCGCCATCCCCATACAGGCATCCTACTCAACCTGTACCAGTGCCGACACTTCCCAAGCTTGAACATGACAGCGAGAGAGAATTCACAGATCTCAAGATGGCACTCGACTATCTCCTAGATCCCCATCCAGAGCTCTCTGAGCACTACAAATACCGAGTGCTCATGGAACAACTCATTCTTGATGAGGCACGCTTGATCGCCCAGTCATGTCGGCATTACCCTCACCCTTACACAGCGGCGATGCAGGCTTTGCAACAGCAATTTGGGCAGCCTCACCAACTAGCCCAGAGTGAAATTGCCGCCATATTGAATGCTCCAGATGTGAAGGCAAATGACACGAGGGCATTCCAAAGCTTCGCTCTTCGTGTTGACTTACTGGTGGGGATGCTGATCTCTCTTGAAGGCCCCAACGGGATGGAGCTGATGTCTACTGGTCACGTAGACCGTCTCTTGAGTAAGCTTCCCAAGTATTCAAGAGACTCCTTTGTGGAGCACCTACAAGCTCAGGGTCGGCTCCACACCAACCGCATAAATCCTTACAACTTGAGAGACCTCTCGCACTGGCTCAAGGGCAAGGCAGAAGCACAGCGACTGTCTGCTAAGATGGCACAGCGCCACCAGTCTGAAAGACCTTCAGGTGCCAAGACAGAGAAACCTGCGGCCACAAAGTCGAAGAATCGACCTGTCGCAGTCTTCCATGGATCAGATGATTCCAAGACCAATGATGTGTCCCCACGGGAGACAGCTCAACCGGACAAGAAGAAGGCAAAGGACAAGCGCATCTGTCTCTTCTGCAAGAGTGTTGAACACTACCTTTCACAGTGCCCCAAGATCACCACCTGCACAGCGGAACAGGTGGAAAAGTGGATCGCTGAAGGCAAGCGTTGTCGACGGTGTGGTCGCACTAGTCATAAGTCAGAAGCCTGCACTCTGAAGAAGGCCTGCAGCGAATGTCAACAGATCCACCTCAAAGTCTTGCACGGCGTTGCCGAGACCAGTTCTGAGGTCTATCTTACTACTCCTATGGTGGCCCAGAAGGGAGGAAAGGTGTATCTCAAGGTTGTGCCAGTCATCGTTAGCCATGGCAGTAAATCCCTGCACACCCACGCTATCCTTGATGATGGAGCCGAACGCACTATCATCCTCCCTGCAGCAGTGCACTACCTTGGTCTCCGGGGTGAACCTGAGTCTATGGCCTTGAGAACGGTACGTCACGATGTTGCTCACCTTACCGGTTCCTCTGTGAACTTCTACGTGTCTTCTGTCACACAACCTGAGCAGACACATTTCATTCAGGGTGCCTTTACAGCGAATCGTATGGCACTGACTGAACAGTCTTACCCGGTGGCAGCCCTGCAGAAGCGTTACCATCATCTGAGGGGGATACCCATCCAGTCCTTCGACAAGGCACATCCACTTCTCCTCATCGGTGCTGATAACACATGCATCATTACCGCTAAGGAGCCTATCCGTCTTGGTTCAAGTGGGGGACCTATTGCAGTCCATACTGAGCTTGGTTGGGCTTTACAAGGTCCAGACGGTCTCACACCACACCGAGTTCAGACCCAGACGCTCTACTTCACCACTGTCCAACCGACGCCTGATGACCTCTATCGGCAGGTGGAGCGCCTGTGGCAAGTCGATGTCTTACCATACCGAAGTGAGAAGCTGGCGGTACGTTCTCGCCAGGACCAAGAAGCTATCGACACCTTGGAGTCTCGCACAGTTCGAGTGAAGGTTGGTGACACTCTTCGATATGCCACTCCGTTGCCCCGCAAGAAAGACGCACCACCACTTCGGGCCACGATGGAAGCCGTGATGCCAACATTGCGAAGTACTGAACGCAGGTTGGTGAAAGACCCGGACAAGGCTCAGATCTACGAAGCGGAAATACAGAAGCTGATCGATGGAGGATGTGTGACAAAGCTCCGCCCAGATGAAGTATGTCAATCAACCGAGTCATGGTTCATTCCCCATCACCTCGTCGAGCACAACGGGAAGCACCGCCTTGTTTTCAACTGCTCGTTCTCTTATCAGGGGCTTTCTCTTAATGAGCAACTGCTTGCTGGCCCAGCCCTGGGGGCATCTCTTCTGGGAGTCCTGATGAGATTCAGGGAACATCCTATCGCTGTGAGCGGTGACATTCGAGCGATGTTTCATCAGGTGCGTCTGTTACCAGAAGACCAGCCCCTGGTGAGATTCATCTGGCGGAACCTTCGGCGAGAGGAGCCACCCGACGTATACCAGTGGCAGGTCTTACCGTTTGGTACCACGAGCAGCCCCTGCTGTGCGACCTTTGCGTTGCAGAAGCACGTCAAGGACCATAAGGAGGGGAACGAAGATGTCCTGAAATGTCTGGAGCAGTCATTCTATGTGGATAACTGTCTTCAGAGTCTCCCTACTGCTGAATCCGCCAAGCACTTGGTGGACAAGACCCGACAGGTTCTCGCTGAAGGAGGATTCGAGATCCGGCAATGGGCGAGTAACGATCCATCGACCGTCGCCCATCTACCGGCTACTGCCAAGTCTGAGACCACAGAGTTGTGGATCATGGAGAAGCATACCGACCCCCAGGAGCCTGCCTTGGGTCTGAGATGGCACTGTCATACAGACAGGTTAAGCTACAAGTGCCGACCTTTGGAGAGACAACTGCCAACCATGCGTAACATATACCGGGTGATGTCAAGCCAGTACGACCCACTGGGTGTGATCCTCCCATTCATCACGAGGGCCAAGGTTCTTGTTCAGAAGCTGTGGGCCAAGGGAAGAACCTGGGATGACCCAAACCTCCCTCCCGAACTCCTGGAGGCTTGGACCTGCTGGGAACGAGAACTACCAGAGCTGTCAAAGATATCGCTACCACGAACCTATGCCCCCCCAGAGATGTCCACTGAAGCCAAGGCCTACAACCTGCATGTCTTCTGTGATGCCTCTGAGCAGGCATATGGTTCCGTTGCATATCTGACCCTGGAGACTGACAACGACATCCACGTTTCCTTTGTGCTGGCCAGATCTCGGGTAGCCCCAAAGCGGCAGTTGTCGATGCCACGCCTAGAGCTCTGTGCTGCGTTGACAGGAGCGCAGCTTTCCGCCTTGATCCACAGAGAGCTCACTCTGCCCATCACCAAGACTTACCTTTGGACGGACTCGACGACAGTTCTTCATTGGCTCAAGTCTGAATCTTGCAGGTTCAAGGTCTTTGTGGGCACCAGAGTCTCTGAAATCCAGGAGCTGACCCAGGACCATGAATGGAGGTATGTCGACTCCCCTAGCAACGCGGCAGATGATGTCACCCGAGGGAAGACCCTGGCAGAACTCGCACTCCCGAACCGCTGGATTGAAGGCCCAGCGTTTCTCCGTCATTCACCAGACCGTTGGCCTTCAGCGCCCGTCTTCATTGAGCAGAAGGATGAGGAAGAGCTCAAAAGAAGTACATTCTGTGGGCTCACTCAGACGTCTCAAGCCATTCCCATCCCAGATGCAACCCAGTTCAACACCTGGGCCGACCTGGTCAACGCAACTCAACAGTCCTTGCACGGGGCGGCCGTGCCTGACCCTGCTTCGTCCCCGTCAGATCTCCGAGATGCTGAGCTCCACCTGTTGAGATCTTGCCAGGCAGACAGCTTCCCAGAGGAGGTTAAAGTTCTCCAGTCTGGAAAGCCAGTGTCGTGCAGCAGCCGACTAAGTCCTCTTTCCCCTGAATGGGATCCTACAACTGGTCTTATCCGAGTTGGTGGTCGTTTCCGACGAATGGATAAACCCAGCTCCGTTGACATCCATCCCATTGTCCTAGAGCCTCATCACGCAGTGACAAGTCTTCTCATCAAGGATATGGATGTTCGCCTGCTCCACCCAGGACCCGACCGGGTTTTCGCAGAACTTCGACGCCAGTATTGGGTGTTGCGTGGACGGCAAGCGATCAAACACCACCAGAAGACCTGCGTGGGATGCAAGAAGTGGAGAGGGCAGCCGTCAGTACCTATCATGGCCGATCTGCCTCCTGCACGGTTGCGGCTGTTCAAGCCTCCCTTCTACTCAACAGGAGTTGATTGCTTCGGGCCCTATCTTGTGAAGATCGGACGACGCAACGAGAAACGTTGGGGCTTGATCTTTAAGTGCCTCACTACGAGGTGCGTACATCTGGACCTACTCAGCAGCATGGATGCCGACGCTTTCCTTCTCGCCTTGAGACGCTTCATCGCTCGCAGAGGTACCCCGTCCGAGATCCTCTCGGACCAAGGAACGAATTTCAAGGGCGCCGAGAGGGAACTGAAAGAGGCCTTCGCAGCAATGGAACCTGAGCTGCAGGAGGGTCTGTCTGCACACCAGATAACCTTCAAGTTCAACCCACCTGCAGCACCTCACTTCGGTGGGATTTGGGAGCGTGAGATCCGCTCAGTCAAGAGGGCTCTCCAGGTGGTGATCGGTGGCCAAGCGGTGTCAGAGGACGTCTTGCTCACAGTTCTGATTGAGGTCGAGGGCATCCTCAATGCCAAGCCGCTTGGTTACGTGTCATCGGATGTGGCAGATCCTGATCCCGTGACGCCAAGTATGTTGCTCATGGGGCGGCGGGACGCTTCACTCCCACAAGTGTCTTATGCTCCTGATGCTCTCACCAAGAGGAGATGGCGACACAGCCAGATGATGGCAGATCACTTCTGGTCACGATTCATCCGTGGATACTTACCTACCCTGCAGGTGAGGCAGAAGTGGCGCCAACCAACGGACAATCTGGCCATGGACGATGTCGTGATGATCATTGACCCACAGCTGCAGCGTGCCCACTGGCCCATCGGAAGAGTGGTCAAGCTGAACGTCAGTTCTGATGGATGCGTCCGATCAGCAGAGGTGAAGGTCAAGGACCACATCTACCTACGTCCTGTCGCACGGCTGGTCCGCCTGCCAGCCATACCGGATGACGACAACCAAGGGACTAATTCTGGAACTTTACAGAATAGCCCTGCTATTCTGGGGGCGGCTGTGCAGAATTCCCCCCTTCCACCAGTAGGTGGTGGTGTTTGATTGTATATATTATGATGTTTTCTGTTCAGGCAGTGTGCTAGACAGCTAAGGGTCCTTCCGTGTGCATATATAAGGGTCCTCGGAGGCCATTTTGTTCTTTTCACACGGTCAGAGAGGGAACAACCGAGTGAATGCTCATGTGAGTAAACTAAGTTAATGTTTTAATGCAATACTGTATTAATGCTGTTTCAGTTGAGTTATGTTGTTGTGTACAGCATGTTTTTATGTTACTTCGGTCACTCCTGTTCTATTAATAATGTCAACCAACGATTTGTTTGGCTAGCACATGGTGCACTAAGACAGGCCTCAGGCCTATATGCCTTTATGTTGTCATGCCAGTAGTAGGCCCACTTCTGTTGTACTATGCTACATTGTGCTAATATGCTATGCTAATTGTGTGGTGCTTGTACTGTACTGTATATATGAATCTACTGTATATACTATGCTGTATTTTGTGGGCTTGTACTGCATTATTATTATTGTACTGAATCTTGTATTTCCCTTCTGTGCTTAATTTACAGAAACTCAAAACTCAAACTCTGTCAACTGTTCTATTGACATCTGTCAACTCTGACCATTCCCAACAATATATAAAGACTGCCATTACAACTGCATCCTTGTGTCCGTGCACTCTCTTATCGGAGCCCACCATTAGATGAGGGGGACTGGCAACTCGTGAGAGCGTTAATCTCTAATTATTAGCTTAAATTAAATATTAAATTAAATAAGTCTTCAGATAAAAGTTTACAGCCTTCACATTAACAATAGAGGGGTTTCTCTAGAAAAAATAAAAAATAAAGATAAAACTTTACACATTTTGACATCACAATAACAATAGTGGGGTTCCCACGGCAACCCCACTAACAATAGCTTGAATTTTTATAGTGCCTTTCATAAACCCAAGAATGATTTCCAAAATGTTGAACAAACTCTCAACAACAATATGCCCAGGTCTGAGAGGATAAGTTTCTTTGCAAGGCAGCCTTGTTATAACATGGCTATCCTGGTCTAGCCCTCAATGATTTTGGCCTTGGGGGGCGGGGGTGTCGTGGGATCCACACGGTGGAAGTGCTGCACTCTGATTTGATCTCACTAACGTGTCGTCATCTCCGGCCCCTCCCCCTCCCGTCCACTGCTGTTCTACGTCACATCATTTAGAGCGACGCCCACCCCGGAAGGTTCACTCCCCCCTCAAGGCCACTTTCCAACGTGCATTAGTCCAGGCTTTCCGTTTTCGCGCAAGGCAAACGAAAATGAAAGCCTGGGTGTCGAGGCAGCCTTCGTTATAACATGGCAAATCTCTACTGGGAGAGTCCCCAGGGTAGGGGCTGCTTATGAACGCTCTTTCCCCAAAGGTTTGCTTGACTGCTTTGGAGACAGAGAGAAGGTTCAAGCATTGAATAGAAATGTCCTCGAGAGGTGTTTGTGCTGCAAATGCATTCCTGATCAGGTCCGGCTTAATACACACAGGCACACATTTGCGGGAGCATCAAAAGGCCCAAAATGGCCCAAAAGGGGAAAAAATAATAATTAATTAAGTATAAAATGGCTCAAAACAGTGTTTGAGGACTGCTGAAAATTATTTTCAGCATGGTGGACCACACAACCTTTCTGCACTTTCCAAACTTTCCAGCGAGCAATTACCCCTCCCTCCCCCAGATTGACAGAGTCTTAATCTTACTTACCCAGTAATTAACTATTGTATCCAACAAAGAAAAAAAGTTACAATGTCAGGAGAGAATTATAGGGGGCGTTTGAAATATAATAGCAAAGGTTAATTCAGCTGCTTTAAAGATTTCAATGCTGGATCTTTTGGCCCTTAATGGAATTGAGTTCCTATTTAACATCTCCTAGTAATAATCCCAGAAGAAAGGACAATAGGACTACCCTGCAAAATAAAATACATTAAAAAGGCTCACTGAAAGTGATATCTGCTCTATAACCTAATTTAATTTGGCCCGGCGCATGCCTCCATGCCGTTCTGCATGCTCCGCGCTGCAGTTCCAGCATCCCCCGCTGACTGTTCCTTGAACAAGGCCAACAATCCTCTCCCAATTATCGCATTCTGCACCTGAAGGCAGTGTTTGTCGGTTCCAACCAGGACAGCTCCTGCTGAATGACTGAAAGCTTCAGCTTTCTGCTTTTGCTGTGGGAGCCAGGGGCGGATCTAACATTTCCCAATTAGGGAGGGGGGGCAGGAGAACATGGTATGGGTGCGATTTCATCGTGGTGCGCAGCGACGCGGGCGTTGAAGTCGCACCCATACCATTTTCGGTTACAGGACTTTTATTAGGCAAGTAAAGCATCAACAATAACATCAGTTGTTGTTGAAACAACAGACACACAGCATGCATAAAGCTAAAGGTTTGACTCAGAGTTTTCTGTTTTCAATGATGAAATGCTGTTGGTTTAGTGGTGACACAGCTGTAGTTAGTTAGTTAGTAGCAGTACTAAGTAGTACTAAATATATAAGAACTAATTTGAAATATCTTGGTTGTTTTGCATGCCATGTTTGGTGGGGCAGTCAGTGCATTTAGGGGGGCATTGCCCCCCCATGCCCATGCCTAGATCCACCCCTGGCAGTCAGGGCATTTAGGGGGGCATTGCCCCCTGAGACAGAGCCCATACACAGAAGCTCCTTCACAGGACCTGCATGTTTAATTAGTGAACACCACCGAAACTGGCGAAGTGAAGTGTCCAAAACATTAAGAAAATATCATAGAGCTTTACAGTTGACTATTCAATATGAATAGATTGAACTATTCAATATGAATATTGCCATTTTTGGGGCAGAACCCTCATATCTGCATATTTTGACTTTTAGATTGTATTTATTTTTAGTCGGCTTTAAAGCTCTACTTCTTTGCGTGACTGTGTCACACAACAGTAGCAAAACATAAACGTTCATGTGGGCTCAGGGCACAATAATCATAACACATTACAACAGCAACAAAGAAACAAATGGTGCAGTTTGTGCTTTTTTCTAAGCATTTAGCTTAGAAATCCTGCCATCCTGACTAAGAACAACCGGGGATGACTAAACATGCTACTGGTATCTAAAAGTAAAAGTGTGTCAATGGGAAATATAGCCTATTGAACCAATATAACGTCTTAAAAAGGGCATGGTGAGTAAAGTAATAGGCAGAAATAGAAACACTGGTTATTTTAACGGGACATACAAGGCTTACACACAGCAGTACATGAGCCAGCAGCGGCATGGTGCTAATGCAACAACAGTCAGTGGCTGTCTAGCCTGGTCTAGCCCTCAATGATTTTGGCCTTGGGGGGCGGGGGTGTCGTGGGATCCACACGGCGGAAGTGCTGCGCTCTCATTTAGAGCGACGCCCACCCCGAAAGGTTCACTCCCCCCTCAAGGCCACTTTCCAACGTGCGTTAGTCCAGGCTTTCCGTTTTCGCGCAAGGCGAACGAAAATGAAAGCCTGGGTGTCGAGGCTAGTGGCTGTCTGGCTCACCCACACATAATTGAGTGCAGAAGTAGTACTGAAAAGTCTGATCTATACTTGCCTGTCAACCACATTACATTAGCCTGGCCTGACCTGAAATGATTTTGGCCTAGAGGGGTGGGGGACCGGTGCAGCCACCCCGGTAGATCAGGTAGATCTGATTTGATCTCACCAACGTGTTGTCATCCCCGGCTCCTCCCCCACCCTCCCACTGCTGTGCTACGTCACATCATTTGGAGCAACGCCCACCCCGAAAGGTTGACACCCACTTTTATTCCACCGTGGCTAATGATTCAGTCCTGGTTTTCCATTTTTGGGCAACGCGGACGAAAATGAAAGCCTGGATGTCGAGGCTAACCATACAGGTACATCACCATCATACAACTTGTATGCTTCCGCAAACAGCTGATATAATAGAATACAGCCTACGAGTTCAGTCAGTTCACACTTGGCTACTGACTGAATAGTTTTTTTTCTTACTGACTTTTTTTTGCTGCACATTTCTAGGAGGGGGAAGCACATTATGAATCCACTTGAGCACCCTTTTTTCCAATATTTTATTACCCCTATGAGACCTGAGGAATTGGCATTGCTGTCTGGAGCAGTGGCGAGACTGTGGCACGCTCAGATTTTGAGATGGACCAAAGATAGAGATACCATTTGATTCTAGACAACCTCAGGTTTTCAATGAGAACGTTTACTCCACGATATATTTGAAAAAGATAAAGAGAAATACTGTACCTTTTTTGGCTAGACTACATTTCCAGGAAGGGAACGCACATTATGAATCCATTTGAGCCCCATTATCGAATCTACAAACGTAGATACGACCGGCTATCTTCACTACATTTTGCATAAAAAATACCTGTACATTTGTACAGGTATTTGGATTTAAAAACAGCTTTGCATTGACATGCCTATGATGTAATGCTTTTTTGTCGTTGTTTTTGCTTGAATACAAATGTTTAGCAATTTCTAAACCTTGAGCAAAAGGGAAAAAACAACAACTGCACAATGTCTACAATTAGCCCTTCACTAAGTCCTTCCCCAGTCCCCAATCCATCCTTGTCCAATAGGCATGTTAGAAGGGTAAAGCTTGACCAGGGGAAGCTTGACCTGCATAGTTGCTAAACTAGCAGCCAGCTCTCATTCAAAACACACATCGCAGCTGTCACCCGATCCTGTAGGTTCACACTCCACAACTCAGCCCAGCTTCTCATCCAGACAACAGTCATATCTAAACTGGACTACTGTAACTCCCTCCTTACTGGTCTACCGGCATGTGCACTTAAGCCCCTCCAATTTATCCAAAATGCCGCAGCCTGCTTGGTCTTTAACCAGCCAACATTCTCACATGTCAAACAAAGGTTTGACTCCACCATACCTCACTGGCCTCATAAAACCCTACAAGCCCTCCTGTGCACTCCGATCAGCCGACACTGGGAAGCTGGCAGTAGCCCTGCTAAAATGGCCTGGACAACGCTCCACGTGCCCCAGGCTCTTCTCCCTTCTGGCTCCAAAACTATGGAATGCACTTCCCACTGCAATCAGAACCGCAGACTCACTTCCTATCTTCCGCCGCAGTCTGAAAACACACCTCTTCAGACTCCATCTCGGCCCATAGCACTTGTATTGCATACCAACCCACAGTACCCGCTGCAATGACTTATATAGGTTGCCTAATGTATTACAATGTGATGGTGCGTGCGGTTGTGCTAGTGTGTGCATGTGGACGTCTAACTTGATGCGGGCGTGTGGACGTGCGTGCGTCCTGGTGTGTGCGAACGGACGTGCATGTGCGAGTATAGGCAGGTGTACTCATGCAGGCAGGTGTGCGTGCGGGTGGGTGCAGGTGTGCGGGTGTATGCGTATGGATGTATGTCCTGGTATGCGTGTCCGTGTGTGTATGCAAGGTTGCTGGCTCATGCATATTATGGACTATTTGTTTTCTAAGTTGGTTGAAATGACAGTATGTAATACCATTCAACAAAACAATGATGGCGAATGAGGACGATATTATATTCCCTTTTGGTGACATCGATGATGCTAGCCTTGAATCTACTGTTAATCACTATCATAGGGGTGATACTATACACAGTCTGTACTCAAAATATGAACTCTTTAACTTAAAAACTTTTGAACACACGGAATACAAAATCCATGAACTAGGTAGCGACCTGGATCCAGAAAATAACTTCTTCAATAAGGGTACCCATACTTGTGAGTATTACACCGATGAGCAATTCAATGAGATCAAACCAAATGGTGCTTTTTCAATAATTCATCTCAATAGCAGGAGCCTGTATAAAAACCACAAAGAGATTGAGGGATATTTGCGGCAATTTAGTAAATTCAATATTATAGCAATCTCCGAAACATGGTTAGGCGTAGATAAAGGATATGATGTGGGGATGGATGGATATGACCTATACACGGAGGACAGGACCCATTCAAAATCAGGGGGTGTTGCACTATATGTCGATACTGCTCTAAGATGCAGCATGATACCATCAATGACAACCACCATTGATGGTATCATGGAATGCTTATCTATTGAAATCAATGTACCTGAATCTAAAAATATAGTTATTAGCTGTGTGTATATGTAGTATTACGCGGAAGCGGGGATCGAACCCGGGACTCCCACTCGCCAGTCCAACGCACAACAAGTCGCGCCAATAAGGCTGAGCCCGATTGGCGGGGTTGTTGTCGCTGGCTCATGGCTGGGTGCTACATTCACCCCCTTGATCTTTTGGAGCGCGTCCTCGCGCTTCACACTTCACACCACGGACCCCCGTACGTGATGTCCCTCATGTGGACCCGCAAGGACGTATACGGGTATATTGGGGATAACACCCGCACTCCAAATCCTGCCGACTACGCCAGATTGTAGTATTACGCGGAAGCGGGGATCGAACCCGGGACTCCCACTCGCCAGTCCAACGCACAACAAGTCGCGCCAATAAGGCTGAGCCCGATTGGCGGGGTTGTTGTCGCTGGCTCATGGCTGGGTGCTACATATAGAACACCCGGATCATGCTTAGACTCATTTAACCGGAACCTCGAAAACATGTTTGGTAAAATTAATAATAAAGTACACATAATTACTGGCGACCTCAATATTGACCTCCTGAACCCCCACCGAAACGCTAAAATCGACAACTTTATAAATGAAATGTATAGTAATGGACAATTCCCAATCATCACCAAACCAAGCAGGATCACAGCAGACACCGCTACCTTGATTGACCACATATACACAAACACATTAGAATATCAAACCACAGCTGGCCTACTTATAAACGACATCACTGACCATCTTCCCGTATTTTGTTTTTTCTCGCAACTTAAAAAGGGAAATAATACCCTAACGCACCCCCAAAAGCTGACTAGACATAGGACACCTGATTCCGTTGCTGCCCTAAAGCTGGACCTAAACACCCAGACTTGGGATGATGTCTACACCACCGAAGATCCAAATCAGGCTTATGAGGCATTTCTAGCTAAAATACTTACGATATATGATAAACATTGCCCATTAAAACAATCTAAATCCCGGAATAAAGTAAATAATGACAAACCATGGATGACTAAGGGCCTCGAAAATGCATGTAAAAAGAAAAACACATTATATAAACTATACATGAAACACAGGACTAAAGAGGCAGAAAATAGATATAAAATATATAAAAACAAATTATTTGGCATTATTAGGTACAAAAAGAAGGAATATTACCATAAACAACTGGAACAGCATAGGAGTAATACCCAAGGCACATGGAAGATACTTAATAGTATTATTAAACAGGGCCAGGTAAGTATTGACTATCCAAATCATTTTTGTAAAGATAATATTATTATTAATGATAACAAGGAAATAGCTAATGAATTTAATAATTTCTTTGTAAATGTCGGGCCTTCTCTAGCTAATAAAATCCCACCGCAGAGTGACTGTGAAGGTTTAAATGAGAGAATAATAAAACAGAATCCAAATTCATTTTTTATTAGGACGGTGCAGGAGAGTGAAATATTAGAAATAGTCCATCAGTTTAAAAATAAGAAGTCAACTGATAGCACAGAAATTGATATGGCATTGATCAAAGATATCATAAAGTGTATTGCTGCTCCATTAACCTATATTTGCAACCAATCATTTTTGACTGGTGTTTTCCCAAGTAGCATGAAAATCTCTAAAGTAGTTCCTATTTTTAAAAATGGAGACAAACATAATTTCACTAATTACCGACCTATCTCTCTATTGTCACAATTTTCAAAAATCCTAGAAAAACTGTTTGTGAAAAGACTAGACAATTTCATAGACAAACACAATCTACTAAGCAATCATCAGTATGGCTTTAGATCAAATAGGTCCACCTCTATGGCAGTAACGGAATTAGTGGAACATATATCAACAGCAATTGAGAATAATGAATATACAGTAGGGGTCTTTATAGATTTAAGCAAGGCATTTGATACAATTCATCATGACTTGCTTCTGAAGAAAATGGATAGATATGGATTTAGAGGTATTGCAAATACATGGCTTAGAAGCTATCTCAGTAATAGACAGCAGTTCGTAAGAATGAATAACATTGACTCTGAAAAGCAACACATCTCTTATGGCGTTCCTCAAGGATCTATTCTTGGACCTAAATTATTTATCATGTACATAAATGATATATGTGAAATACTAGAAAAGCTTAATTGTATCCTTTTCGCTGATGACACTAGTCTGTACTGCTCAGGAGGGAACCTCGAGCAGCTCCTGGTAGCAGTGGAAAAAGAACTCATGATCGTTAAGAAATGGTTTGACATCAACAAATTATCACTAAACATAAGTAAAACTAAATACATCATCTTTGGAAATAGGAAAATCAATAAGCACATTAAAGTTAAATTTGCAGACGTTGAGATTGAGCAAGTGCTAGATACTAAATTCCTAGGTATTACAATAGACAACAAATTAAATTGGAAAACACACATAAGCAACCTAAGAATCAAAATCTCCAAAACAATAGCAATACTGTACAAACTGAAACCAATTCTGGATCAAAAATCACTACACCTTCTGTATTGCTCCCTCGTACTTCCACACTTCAGTTATTGTGTGGAGGTATGGGGGAGCAACTATAAATCCAACCTTAATCCAATATTCCTTCTCCAGAAGAAGGCGATCAGAATTATTAATCATGCCAATTATTACGCATCAACTAATCCACTGTTCATTAAATCACACATGTTAAAATTAGAGGACCTGGTTGATCTCTCTACAGCAGTCACAATGTACAAAGCACATCATAGACTACTTCCAACCTGTGTCCAGGAGTTGTTCGAGGTTCGAGAGAGCAGATACAATCTCAGGGGACTGGCTATCTTTAAGGGTGCAAAGGCAAGAACAAACAAAAAGGGAAGATGTGTCAGCATTAGAGGTGTCAAACTGTGGAATGCACTGGGAAACGATTTAAAAAGCTGTACTTCAATCAACACATTTAAAAGATTATACAAATCTAAAACTATAGATAAGTATAGAGCATTGACATGACACAGCGCTTTTACATGAATCCAAACGATAGGCATTATAAGGGCAAAATTAAACTAGCCAATTACACAACATAAACATACTGCAAAGACAATATACATCTATTTATATATTATCTATTATTATAAAATAAATGTATAAACTTCAATTCATCGTGTGATTTTGGATTCCCTGTGGTCAAATCAGTTTTCTCTTGCCGTCTCCTTCTTCTTTCTCCTTCTGTTCTCCTCTCTTTCCTCCTTTCTCCCCCCTTTCCTCCTTTCTCCTCTCCCCAACTACTTTCTCTAATGTATTCCTTTTCTGTGTGCGTGTGTGTGTGCACGTGCTTGTGTGCGTGCGTATGCGCGACGCGAGCATGCTCGTGGTTGTGCACCTGGGTGACTGTGTCTTTTTTTGTTTTGTTTTGTTTTGCTCTTTTGTCTCATGTTCTTCTCTCCCGACCTAAGTCCCCCCATTGTGTAGCCACATATATATGTTAAAAATTCGCCAGTCTGAATTTGTCTAGGGATAGGCAATAATAAGCCATTGGCTTCAGCCTAAACCCTTTTGGTCAAAATTATCCGTTGTATGACTGTCAGATGCATGATGCCATGTAATGTAACTGTATGACCAAAATAAAACTGAACTGAACTGAACTGAACTGAAGTCACTCTGGACAAGAGTGTCTGCTAAATGCGTAAATTGTAATTGTAAATGGTAACTATTTGAACTGGCATCAGACAGTGACTAAACCCACCCCAAAGGGTGGGGTTTTGAGAAAGTCTTTTTTGCAGTGAACTTCAATAAGGGCCTTCATCCGGCTGTATCTTTTTCCTAAAAGATACAGCCTGAAGATGTCCGCATAGGCCGAAACATTGCTGCTCACTCAAGTTCACTGCAATTGTAGACAGTGTGCAGGTGTTTTTTTCCTTTTGATGTGAGGAATTTCAACCCTCTCCTACACACCTGTTGTGTGCATAGGTCTTTCCTGTTGCTAAACCTTGAGCACCACAAACTCATCTTCTGTAAAAAGGGCCTTAATTGGCTACTCATGCACCTGTTCCTGGTTTGCTACTTCAATACAGGTGGCCTTTGAGACGACCTCTCTCTCAATGGTTGTCAGAAAAATACAATTAAATCCTCCAGGGCAGAAATTTCAGGGAGGCCATGAAGTCCATGGTGGCGTCATAGGTGTTTTTTGTCACGTAATATGTTTCTTGGTTTGGCCTTCTGTTCATCATGAATGTACATGATGAAGGGCACCTATGACGCTTCGGCGGGCCACACACACTGACCCAACTGCTGTTCCATTTCTCCTTACTCCTCTCTTTCTGTGAACAGTGTTGGCTTGGAATATGAAACACTGGCCAGATCTGTCCTGACTCCTGAGCACATGATTATAGCGTTACTGTGTAACAATTTTCAGGGTTTGGACAGAATGCGGGTCAGGTGACCACACACACACACACACACACACACACACACACACACACACACACACACACACACACACACACACACACACACACACACACACACACACACACACACACACACACACACACACACACACATGAAGTGCGAAACACTCTCTCCACAAACCCCATGCCTTCAGCCTGGTGGAGACAATTCCATCTGCAACAGACATGTAAGGTTTGCCATTACATTCTGTAATCCTACAATCTGTCCCAATTGACTGTGTAAAAGTGTTCAGGCCTTCGCGTGATAGGAGCTATGAACAAAACCACCGCCAAACATTTCGGTATAAAGCCACATTTATTAAGAAAAGGATTTTGTCATGAATAACAAAGCATGAAATACCACATGGCTTCCATAAATGCAACTTTGCAATGAACTTGCGATCTGGTATGGGCAAACTTAAAAGTCCTGAGAGTAAACTCTGACACACATGTACGTCCCAGACTCAGGATTGTATTTTTTTTATTTGTGTAGCATAAGAATGTACTGTGAAATTGTATATATTTAACCAGAGGGGTGTTTTTGGCAACTTGTAGCACAGGAAACACTGGTTCTCTTCAGACACAAGCACACACCACCACTTACAAAGCAAGCCAAACTGGAAATCATCCAAAGGATGTATGCAGCATAGCAGTGGTTTGTTTTAGAAGTCCCACTTCCTGGATTGCTCCAATCATTAAAGTGCAGCAGACAGTATTTTTTTTACGTTACACAGTTGACATGTCTTATACATTATGAAGAAAGGCTGAAGAGCAGGCAAGAAAACCTTTTCCTAAATATTGTCTTTCATGCGCTGTGACTATAAACAATAACTATAAATAGGCCTACAATATAAACTACAATTACTTCTGCTCATATCCAAACAATTAATTGGTGATACTTTTCTTAAAGCTACAGTGCATTTTTATAGCAACTTTCAAGGCAGAATAATGTATAAACTATATATACACACACACACACACACACACACACACACACACACACACACACACACACACACACACACACACACACACACACACAATAAATATATATATATATATATATATATATATATATATATATATATATATATATATATATATATATATATATATATATATATATATATCCTTAATGAAAGTGTCATTTGTCAGACTACATTCATGCACACTATACACATGACCCTTTACTGCACAAAAAATGCTACATAGATGCATTTGCAAATCAGCACTTTTGACAAAATCACATTATAATCGACCAAGCAAATAGCACATTAGCAGCTGTGTACACAAACAGCAAGAGAATATATGAAAATACATGTCACATGTCACATGTACATGCATGTCATGCAACCATCTTTACAGACTCTTCTGCGCTGTGCGAAAATAATAGGACTTCCATTTACTTTTGGATCCGCCTAACTTGGAAAATGACCAAAACAGCTGAAAACCACCAAAATGGTTTAAACTCTCAGCAAATGCAGCGATAACGGATAGGGCTATGAGCTCAGTTAGCACTATCACAAACAACTATACAGTATAGGTAATCTATCTTTACATAGTAAAAAAAAATGGGTAAAGGTGTTTAGAATCCTCACTGCATTTTTTGGTTGTTGAATGGTCTGTTTGTGTCTGAACGCATGCATTCTTCAGAATAGCAGAACATTGAGCATAGTGTAGAATCCTCACAACACAAAGGAGGGTTTAGGAAGGGGGTGTGCACAACATGACACTAGTTGATAAAAAAAAAGAAATGTACACAAAAAACAGGACCCATTCATCAAACTGTTTAGAATTACTGGCACCTGATTTCTATTTATATCATCTTTGTTTTAAGTCCATGCTTTCTTTTTCTAAAACTGGGACAACAAGTATTTGCATATTAATTACCGGTGCAGTGTTTGTTTTAAAATAGCGAATGCCAAGTGGTTAATCATTTGCCAAATGCCAGAAATGTTGGACAATCACAGGAAAGGTTTTAAACAGCCAGTTTAGTCCTTTTTCAAGAAAATGTCCAGCGCTGTCAGAAAGTGCATACAAACACAGGAACAGGTTCTTTTCTATTTATATATATACTGTATATATTTTACTGGATTCTATGCTTCTCTGAAAATGAAAGCAACCGACTCACATTTTTCTTGATATGAATAAACGCCACCAATTTGTCACTTCAAGCACAACCTCAATTGAACCCAAACGTGTAGTAGGTTCAAGGCCAGGCTTGATGCATTGTGGCACACTCACAACTACGTAGAAATGCAGCTTCAGTGAACAGAACTGGAGCAAATTATGGGCTCTATTTGTTACACACTAAACCCCTTATCCAAATCCCTTATCTTTTTTTTTTTTTACTAATACTATTTTGAAAAACATTTTGGAATTGTTCAACGTGCCAATCTATTAACACGTTCTGATGTTATAGACTGGCCAGTTTAACTATTGAAAAATGCTTTTTTAAAATAGTTTAAAAAGGTAAGGAAGTTAAGGGATAAGGGGTTTAGCGATAACGAAAATCTAGGCCATATATAAGAGACAAATCTCAAAAAGGCAGGTTTGTAGCAGAAGGCTTATGGGCTCCGATTTGTCTCATCACCTCATATATACGCAAATCGAGTTACCATCCTATTCCCCTTAAACACCTCTTAGCCCCGTTACATTATGCATAGTTGTGGTTTGGGAGTTTTAACTTCTATCCAATCCATGTTGGTTTTGTCATTGACTTTAATTCATCCCGTATCTTTTATTGTTATGCCCACTCCTAAACGGCGCCTTAATGGCTCGCGATGCATGGCTCTGCCATAGCTCGATCATAGCTCGGTCAATTTTGGACCATTTCTTACGAAGTGCAGTTGTTCTTTGAGTGACAGAATCTTTAATCAGGACGCTGATTGCATGGTGACCCAGTATGTTAATGTTGGTTAATTACAGTGTCCCTCAACCCCCAACCAAGCAACAGGAGGCCAAGTCATGAAAGATAGCCTAAAATATACAACCCAACTGTATGTATGATCAAGTAGATATTAATACGGGTTATGATTCATAAAATACACCTCAATGCTATATGATCACCAAATATCGATGTCTCCTTTGCTGTATGGGGTATACAAAATGTTATAACGCACATTTCAAAAAGAATAGGGAAATACTATATTATAGGTGCCGCTGAGAACTTGTCTTTTTGATAAATCATATCTTTGTCATTTCTGGCCCATTTCTTACAATGCGCTGTTGGATCATCATATATCAATCTCTCATTTATTGTATTGTATACAAAACAGGATCAAGCGAAAACGTATCCATCGGAAATTCGGTGAAACATGGTGAAACTGAAACAGCAGCATGTCACAAGTTAATGTCTTTAACTACTGCATATTATATAACTTGACTAAACGCAATGGACACAAGGAAGTGACCGACAGCAGGTAGCTGTTTATAGGACAATCAATAAATAAGGTGATGAAATGAACTGATACAGCAGCTGTTCCATTTGGACATCTCCAACGGACGCACATGCGCTGTGCCTTCTCAAACTCGGTACATGGTATAGGTTAGCGGGTGCTTTTAAATCCCACTAACCATTTCCCAAATCTATTTGACGACAATAACAACTCATAGGCTGTGTGACAAACACGCCTATGACCACACCTCCAGTTGCAAAAAAATGCATGGTCATAAGGAATAGTGGATAAGGGAAGAAGAAAGGTGATGAAAATAACAATCAGGGAATTCGTTACGGTCTGCGGGCCGTGTCATGGACAGGGCATGTTTACGAAAATGGGAATATATGGGAAATCAATCAAAACTCTTCCTTCACAGGTTTGACCAATGTACTAATTAAGGTTCTGTTCCATTTTATGTAGCACAGTGATTCTCAAGCTTTTCAATTTCAAGTACCCCACATCCCCATGACATGAGTGTTTCCAGTGTGCCAACATGCACAATCGCTATCCTGACCTTGTTTGACCAGAAATGGAAGAGAGCCTTAATTAGCACAGAAAAAGGGAGGCGTTGGTACTAGCAAACTCGATTTTTTGGCATGCAAATAACATGACAAGCTTCGATGACATCTTTCATCAGACCTGATAAAAAGGTTTAATGAAAAGGGCTTTAATTGTCTGAGCTTGTCTGAGTTGAGTGCCTTGCTCCAGTGCCTTCATTCTTCTACACATAACAATTTTGGTACTGTCCGAGATGTGGCGGACTTGCCTGAATTTGGCTAGAGGCGTGCAGTGGAACCCGTCTGTCCTTAATTAGTATAATTGGTAAGAGCTGTGAAGGAAGTAAAATGGAAGAAACCCAGTTCTTTTCCAATATGCTAGCTGTGCTTTGATCCTAGACTCAAGTCGAAGTCAGAACTTTTGAGTTGTCTTGGAACCACAGTTTTAGACCGCAATGGAGTGTTTTTGAGACGGCCTCCAGCGAACTTGAGTCACGAGAGGCACCAAAGAGCGTGTCGTGTTGCAACCCGATAGGCACAATATAGTAAATCATGTTCTGAGAGAGTGTACGTTGACCCGCTGCCACTCAAAGTGGCTACTGGTCAATCACAGTGTGTTCTTGTTAGAGTACTATAAGGGAGAGTACTGACAATCTTTGATCTTGCGTGATTCACCTGCACTGGAGTCCTGTTGTCAATGCAAGTGGATGGGCGAGAGTGGTTCGTTTGGAACCATCTAGGTGGTTTGTTTGGAACCAACACGAATCATGTGTGCTTTTCAGCCAATAGCCGTCTCTGCTCAGCTGTAGCATTGGGAGTCAAGGGGAGTGTCAGTACTCTCTCTTATAGTACTCTAGTTCTTGTACAAGTCACTGGCCAATCACAACAAGATTTCGCAATCGTGTCTTCAACTCCTGCTGACTTGACATAGGTTGTACTTGTCTTGAATGTAATAAAAACATGAATGTAATGCTTGCCAGATTTGACCAGGTAAAACCTGGGATTAACAGATAAATGTACTGCTTTGTGCACCAGTTTAGTTTGGTAGCATTTTTGTGGAGTAAATTTTGTGCACTTGGGTTCCAAAAAACATTGCAAATGAGGTGGGCTCACCCTCTAGTGCAGGAGGTTCGAAATCATTTTGTGACTGCGACTGCATAAAATGAACACGACCGCTTGGCCCCACAGCCGCAACCTGTATACCACCGGTAATTGTCAAGATGGCTCCAATGATGGTTGCCAGGAATAAACTTATTTTAATGTAAAAAACAAAAAACAACTAGGTCAGTGTTGTTGAAATATTACTAAACAGCGATTTATTACTACTTTAGTTTGTACATCCTACCAAAAGTAACTAGTTACTTTAAATATTACTTAAATATTTCTGTCCCTTAGTAAGTGTATTTTTTGCCAAAAGTCTTACTTTGCATAAGGCCCTTCTGCCTCCCATACTTCACACATTCTACACATTCCGCATCCATTCTAGATTAGTACTATATTATTTTTGGAAACAAAAATAATTGTAGTATATTACGCAAAATGTGAAATAATATGATGTTACTATTACTTTCAGCAATAATATTACTGAAAGTAGTATATTTTGTTTAGTTACTTGACAACACCGTCAAGTAACTAAACATGGTCTTTCAAAAACATGGGTCTCACGTAGTAGTGGCCAAACCTTTTGATTTTTGACATATTCTTTTCCAGCAATCGGTTGTGTAATGCCATAATGGACCCCATTTTGACAATGATGCCAGTCAGACTTGAGACCTGACTTTTCACTGTAACACTCAATAGCAGCTCCGTTTCGTAGTCTATCACTTCGTAAAGGCCAGTCTTTCACAGGACCGACGTTTCTGACTGCAGGATGGACGCATGGCGAGAGTTGCAGTGAAATTGCACCATGTTGTCGGATCCGTTCCGGGATGTGTAGCTGCTGCTGGGATGGTGGGTCCTGCTCAACCTGCAGTTGAGACAAATGCTCCGCCATTTTCTCTTCAGCTCGCCTTGAACCTAAGGAGAGGAGGCAACATGTGTTATCACTGTTAATATAAACACATTTTTCTTGTTCTGCAGTGTGCAATCCAGAACTGGTTCAAGTAATGTCATGGTTTGCTTAAAGCAATTGCAGTGCACAGATGGGTGGGGGTTGCCGAATGGGACAATACAGTGTGCCAGAAAGTTCAAACAAACGCAGGAAAGAAGTTGAAAGCCGTTTCGTGTTGCTTTCTTTTTAAGAATGTGATTTGACCCTGGTTGGATAGTTTACTGCATTTTTGTACCAGTACCAGCGGTGTTGCATTATTTTGCCGACTATGGCATGAGATACGGTATAAAGAATGCATTTTGTGTTATCACCTGCATATATAACCCCCCCCGACTCTGTTAAAGAGCGATATGGACTGGTAGTGTGACAAATAACCAATAGGAACATGATTCATTGAGGGATCACATTGATTTGGTGATGCTTCCTCCACGAAGGTTGTACAGACTTGTGCATTCTGAGTGGCTATACCCATTCAAACTCACTGAACCACTTAATATCTAAGCCAGGTCGAAATGTCTATGCGTGCGTCACACATCTGTGCCTCACACACTCCATATCTGGGCATGCGTCAGACACCAGACTTTGGTATGGGAACTGCATTCACTTCCCAACCGCAAGTTAGACATGCACCATTTTACTGGTAATAACACAAAATGTTTTTTAAAGTGGGGGTGCCGTGATTTTTGTATTTTTTCCAATTCTGTACATGTTTAAGAGGTGACAGTATGTAAATAGACCCCTTTGTGTGTTTTTTATGTGCAATGATGTCTTCCCTTTGTATTTAGGGTTTCTTCCTGGGGGCTGAACCTTTCCAGTCAAACGTGCCAATGAAAAAAACTTCAGTATAGTGACATCATGTGCTCAGCTCCTCCCATAACTCCTCCCCCTTTATCATACAACTAAAGCTGTGGGTGTGGCTTCAGTTCAGGTGGATCTCCACCCATCACCACCCACCAGGCAAACCAGGCATACTTAATAAACTGGTGGAGTGGAATCATAAAAATGACAGTTTAACAAACACTGTACACTTTTGGGGAAAAAAATCTTACTTTTCATATAACATTAATACCTGATGATCATGTTTTAGGGTAGAAAAAAATCACGGCACTCAATTTTTAAGCATTTAACATTGTGTTATGTGTTTAAATGGTTAATGACTGACAAAATAAACGCTCTCAGTGAGTAAGAACAATCAGTGTACTGTACTCCAACTAAAAAGTTAGCTAAAAAGTACTGATTTTTAATACTATAGAATAGATCACAACTGTGCTGTGATCCAATTCTTTGTGTTGTTGTATAGCACTTTGGTCAGGTATTGGCTATTTTAAAGGTGCTCTAGAAATAGAAATGACTTCACTTGACTGACTAAAAGTTTCTGATCCGGATATGATGACCTCTTTATGTTGTACATACAACGTACAGTGTATGGGATATCCTGGATTGATTCTACACACTTACTCCAATGGTCTGGGCTGAAGAACAACTTACCTCACTGTTTAAGAAACAATATAAAATGGCCACCACAAGACCCTAGCAAAACAAAAAACAAAAATAAAAATTACAAAACACAAATTTGACAGGTAATTACAGTACACACAGTTCCACAATACAAATCATGTTGACAGAAGGCACAGAGCTCACATATTGGGCAGCCGACATCAAAAGACATACTAAACAGAAAATAGGCTGTGCAGTACCATGCTTACCTCTTTAACCAAGGTATCCATATTTTGTAAATAATAACACACAAAAAACTAACTTAATAAAGAACCTTCAACTAGACTTCAAAAGTATTTTTCTTTTCACCAATTCTGAAGTTATTAAATGGGCTCAGTTGATTACATAACCTCAAGTTCAAACATCAAACAAGTTGGAGTATTGCTGTTTAGTGAGGACACATTGACAGCAAGCTTAGACACAAATAAAGGCCTAAATAATATAGCTTATTCTTAACATAATGCAGGATACCTGAAAGGATCCGATGGCCAGGTCAAAAAAGATCCTGTAATCTTCGGCAATCGATTCGCTGAGTGACACAAACACCACATAGTGGATCCCAAACAAAGGGATCAACAGCAGGGTCGATTTAGCCAATCTCCTGGCAGGAAAGATAAATAAATTATATCAAAATGTAATATTTAACTACACAATACAGTTATACTTGCCATTCATATTCTTTATACCTCCTAGACAAGCAAAGTTCTTTGGATCTTTAAAAATCTGAAATAAATGTTATACAATAAAATCCTTACTACAAATTATGTTTGTGTAAACTGATTGCAGGCTGCTCAACAACAGCAGGTGTTTGTACAGGCAGACAGACAGACACAGGGGGTCATTGGAGTGGTTGGCACAGGAAAAAACAACAACATTGGTGGCTAAGCTGTCTATTAGAAGCACAGATGCGCACGCACGCACGCGCACGCGCACGCGCACACGCACACGCACACGCACACGCACACGCACACGCACACGCACACGCACACACACACACACACACACACACACACACACACACACACACACACACACACACAGTGAGTTTACAAAATCTGATCCTAGACCACTCCACTGACCTGTGCTGAACAAACACCCAAATGCCTCCTCAGGGGTGAATAATTTTCTTTCTTTACGTGCATTTTGATGGTGATCTGTCTTCCACATGGATCGGTCATATGATCCCATCTAAACAGCACAGGATTTTGCCACATCCTACAAATTATGTTTGTGTAAACTGATTGCAGGCTGCTCAACAACAGCAGGTGTTTGTACAGGCAGACAGACACAGGGGGTCATTGGAGTGGTTGGCACAGGAAAAAAACAACAACATTGGTGGCTAAGCTGTCTATTAGAAGTACAGAAATGCACAAGCACATACTGTACAGACACACACACACACACACACACACACACACACACACACACACACACACACACACACACACACACACACACACACACACACACACACACACACACACACACACACACACACACACACACACACACACACACACAGAGTGAGTTTACAAGATCTGATCCTAGACCACTCCACTGACCTGTGCTGAACCAACACCCAAATGCCTCCTCAGGGGTGAATAATTTTCTTTCTGTATGTGCATTTTGATGGTGACTGTTTTCCACATGGATCGGTCATATGATCCTGTCTAAACAACACAGGATTCTGCCACATCCTGCGATGCAACCATTCCCCATAACTTATAGCTTAAATCTCATTCAGTGGTCACTGTCACACCACTGCTCTGACTACTGCAGCGGGTTTGGATGTCGCTGCTCATAGTGTGTCACTCACTCATATCCCTATATACTGTACTGTAAGGTCAATGACAATACTTCCTCAAAATTTGTCCATTGTTTCATATTCCCTTCCGGTCGGTTATTTCATACTCATACTGCTGTTGCGATCTCTCAAGCTATATCTGTACAGGCGGCAACAGTATATGTCTCCGTAAAACGCTCTATATCGTTTTGTTTGTTTGTTTTTCCAATGAGAAAATGCACAGTGGGTTGAGTCAGCGTGCACATGTGTTAATTGTGTTAAAATGTTGGGCCAGATTAATCCTCAAAAATCAAGGAATGCCAATTATGCTATTTTCAACAGCCCAGACAGATAGACAGACAGACAGACACTTGCTATGACCAAAAATCATGAACATGAAAGTCATGAAAATGTGGTCTCACTTCTAAACACACATAGACTTATCATTCTGCCCATAGGGTGTATTTCAAACTGTGCTACTGTCATCTACGACAAATATTATCATTGACTGGCAGCAGTTTCTTTCAAGCAGTGAAATGTCCTCGCTGTGAAATGACCCCATCACATTTCAAGTTAACCAAATTCCTTGCTTCTAGTGCAGAGTTATTAACTGCTCAGGGTTCTCAAACAGGCTAGCTACTCAAATATAATATTGTTATGGTGCAGAACAATCTCCCAATGTACTAGTGGCTACAACCCTGTCTGCTATGTACACATCACACAACTATTTGAAATTCTACTGAGAAGTTTGTCCCAAGTCTAGGCACTTTACCACATAAGCCGTAAGCTTTATTATCACTTCAGCTCCATATAATTTGAACAGGCTCAGTATCTTACCCAGGTTATTAAATCCCTTACAGTGGTGCTGTTTGCATTTAGGCTTTTGCTTCCAAAGCCTGTAATAATTTTTCAGGACAATTAAATTTGTTAAAATACATAGGTTTGAGTCAAGACACGCAGTAGCATTTTCGTGGACAAAACGAGAGAGAGAGAGAGAGAGAGAGAGAGAGAGAGAGAGAGAGAGAGAGAGAGAGAGAGAGAGAGAGAGAGAGAGAGAGAGAGAGAGAGAGAGAGAGAGAGAGAGAGAGAGAGAGAGAGAGAGAGAGAGAGAGAGAGAGAGAGAGAGAGAGCATTTCCAGGTGCCCCCAGCCAAAAGTTCTGTGTCAGGCACAGTGTTGTCAAAACATTACTTTAAAATAAGTAATAAAGTTCCACTAGGCATTACTCCCCTCCCTGCTTAAAATATTACAACAGCCTGAAAAGCAAATTGGTCTAAACCCATTCCACCGGTAAACAGGTAAATAAACACTCAAATTCACTGGTCTAAATATCGTGAAGTTCTGTGATAAAATAATCGCCTAAGTCATTTTTTCCAGGTTTTTCAGGAAACACACAAAACTCCCCCAAAAAAATTTTGGGGGTGTTTTGTGTGTTTCCTGAAAAACCTGGAAAAATGACTTTAGCGATTATTTTAAGAAGGTGACAATATGAAGTTCTGTGATGACAGAACAGGCTAGCTCCATATTTGGAGCCTAGGCAGGGGGGGCAGAGTCCAGAGCCCAGACAGAGGTCTTTTGTGACGTTTCTGAACAACTGTGGCTTCGACCGTCTTGTCACCATGGGCACATGGACTGCTCCCTGTGGGGGTGCGGAAAGTGTGTGCTGAGTTTGAAGCTGTTGGGATGAATGGTTCTCGAGTGTGTTACAACCGTAGCCTATGCCAATGCATTTAAAAGTAATTTATAGGTCATGTCTGTCTGCCACTATATTGTCATATTCTGTCTATCTGGGACAGTTTTAAGTCCACTCCACTGTGGGAAAACTAAACTGTATGCTTAATATAAGCTTTTCTTTTTACTCTTCAAAAGGTCGTATCTGCAGTTCTAGTCCTCGTCTGAACCCAGGCCTACTGCCAGTGCCAGGTCTTATTTTAAGTGCAGCATGCACATTCTTCAAGTGTCATCTTGTATTTCTCTTCATTACTATTATGTTGATTTGATCTTGCCAATGAGATGTGATGAGATATACTTTATTAATCCCCGAAGGGAAATTGAAGTGTTACAGCAGCATAATGTGACCATGGCCCTAATGCATTGGGGGAGACAGTTCTTGTGCATCTGTGTATTATAGAGTCTGATGGCAGTTGACATGAAAGAGAGTCTGTACCAATCAGTATGCATATTACTTCCTTATTGATGTGAGGTGATTGCTAATTAAAATCAATCTTGATAACACTTGCTCATTAGTTCCTCCTTTCTGTTTATTTTCTGCTCCTTCATCGTCGTTATGGAACTACACTAAACTAAGCTTTGGTTTTAATTTTCTGTCATTTTCGTTTTACAGCAATACAACTATGAAACAAACCCCCTACGATTTTGAGAAACTGGGAAGAGTAATGTCCTGGTACACATTGTGGGTGGCGACTGCAAGCCATCTGTAAGAGAAAATACAAACAATTTCCTCAACATGCGGTTCAACTTTTTGTCCTGTGAAGTTAGGACAAAACCTGCAGGAGCAGGAGTTGAAGATAATTCAAAATGCTGAAAAATCTAACTAGGTGAAAAGGGGCAGGGCTTATTTGTCATGTCATGATTGTGGAATCCAGCAAATAATAATACATGTACAGGCTTTATACTAGATGTAAAGTAGGCTCTTATAGTGCCAACATGAGGTGCATTGATTGAAATAATAATAATAATAAACCTTTACTGTCACTTAATTTCAGTAAAAATACTGAAATTAACTTGAGGGCTTTTACTTTTGGTATGGCACTTTTACAAAGTACCGTAATTTTCCATTGTGGTATTGCTACTTTTACTAAAAGTACTACTTCCAGCAATGCTAAGTACTGATCCATAACCTCCTACTCTACGCTCACATGCTCTGCCTGTGGCAGAGACAAAGCTTACTGTATCTCTCTCTATGTCACTTTCTCGCCTCCAAATCTCAAATACACATGAACCATCAAAACAAAAAAAAGCTCAGCTTTTCCCTGAAGGTACACATTGCTCATTCGCAAGATTTGCACACCTCCCTCTGACTGGGACAAGATGTCCAAGTTAAGAGGATTTTAAATGTGAATGCCACTGATAAATGCAGAGTTATCAAACTCTGTTGATGAAATGTGGTTTTTCGGATTATCTTCCCAAACTAGCCTAGTGTGAGTGAGGGAAACTTGACTTGCTCAGGGACACTGCTAATTGGAAGGACATGCTGTTAGCTGTTGCTGTAATCTTTGAATAATTTATATGTCATCATCCTTTAACTGATTTCTCTTTTCCAGAGAGACCCTGATCGAAGTCAAACCCCTCATGTTTTCAAATACAAACTATTCAGATTGTAAAGGGTAATCCAATTATCCTTTACATTTAAGGTATTATAAACGCCTTAGCTGATGTTATACTTGTAAGAGTGAGCAGGTAGGGATTCAGAATCAAAAGGATACTTCACCACCACTGGGGATTGTGGATTGAACCCGTACCATTTCTGTTAGAGTCACATCATAGCTGCTAAGCCACCCTGACACCATTTGCAAGCTTGTGTCGCACAAAACCAAACGTTTTATTCGAGGGGGTTCCTTTCCATTGATAAATCCTGTCTGTGTGTATGTTGACTGACAGTTTCCTTCTAATCTCTTTTCACAGCTGCTCTGGGCTTTAGGTTTCCCCAAATGTTTACTTACTGTAAATGGTTGGTTGTAAATGTAATAATCTATGGGTACAATCTGTTAATTAGTGGCTTACTCTGCCCACTTTTTCCCCCCAATACAACCAGGAGGAGTGAGTGTATTCTC
This sequence comes from Benthosema pterotum, assembly GCA_039105355.1. NCBI lineage: Eukaryota > Metazoa > Chordata > Actinopteri > Myctophiformes > Myctophidae > Benthosema > Benthosema pterotum. Next base: position 27,328,182 of record CM076976.1, read on the forward strand.
TGGCAGAAGCAATAAGACGCAGCACCTGCCAGTGAAGGTGGGGAGATTATAAAACTTCACTGCTGCTCCGTGTCGCAGCAGTGTCTGTCCGTCTGTCTGTCAGGGAGCCGCTGCTCCAGCCGGTGTATCATGGCTCCCCACATGCGTTGTCGGTAAGACATATGTGGGGCTAGTTACTCCCCCCTGCCTCCCGCCTCCCGGCATGTCCTGCCGGTTTCAAAACACCTGTGGCTTCTCTGTGAGGTTAAGGTTTGTAAGGTAAGCGTGTCGAAACTGTCCCAAACACTGCTGTGACTACTGTCAATCGTTGGGGACAACGCCGGAGGGAGACGATACCCTTCACAGAAAATGCACTTGCTTTCTCTCTCTCTCTCTCACGCGATAGAAGTTTGCACCACATTTTACATTCTTTACATGTAAACAGTGAGTGACACTATGCTCTCCTGGCTGGGCCAACCGGTGGATTATACAAGCAACAAGTGACATCAGTGGCGTTTCTAAGCAATTTGGAGCCCTAGGCAAGATTTTCCCTGGAGCCTCCCCTTACCAAAGATTTTCCCTGGAGCCCCCCTTACCAAATGACCCCTTATGGGTCCATTTGGTAAGGGGGCGCTCCAGGGAAAATCTCCTGTAAAATGGCACCCCCAAGGGATAAAATTATTAACTATTTTTAAATTAAATAACATATTATGTGTTTTAAATGTTCAATTCTAATTATAGAGGATACGTATAATGTATTCATCCATATGAGGCTTAATAGCCTGAGCATGTCTGGTGGTGGCCCCCTCCTCTCGCCCCCCTTCCCTCATGGTCGCCCCCTCCCCTCATGGCGGCCTAGGCAACTGCCTAGTCTGCCTAATGGCAAAAACGCCCCTGAGTGACATGGATCTTTGCTCTGTCTCACTTTATGTGGATTATGCAGCTGTCACACACTGACATTTTATACCGAATCTGTTTTTTTTTTTTATCCCCAAGGCACCTTATTGTTCAAGGATATCATGCAAGGTTTATATCTGATGCTATGCGCTTGCATCTTTTTTTTTATCTCTAATCTCATTTAGTTTCTTCTTGCTTGATGTCCTTTCACCCCTTTCCCCCCTCCCTCTTCTTCCCTTTGTTTCTTCGATATGGACGTTAAGGCACATTTCACCCATTCTTTACTTCTCTATAAAACTGTGATGTGACACTCAGCGATTCTGAATGCTCACAGTGGCACACGTCATGAGCTTGTGTGCACTTTTCAAAAATGCTGAGATGCTGAAATGCTGAAGTTTTTCATTTGGACCCACTAGACTAAAAGAACTATGAATACGAATGATTCTTAAAATAGTGTTGCAAATCTCAAATGTGGTGGGTGAAAAGGTTTGAGGAATCGACATCGAAGCAGCTGACAAGCTATTAGAGACGTGGCTGGTATACAAACGTACATACAGTAGCTTATTCATTTTTTTTGCCAGCTCAGCTTGCTTACACTGTACTTGGATCCTATTCCATCCTAGCGGCGCAGACCCGGAGCTGACTTGAATGATTACAAGGGTTTTCTATTATACTGTAATTGAACCTTAGTTCAACTGCAACAATTGAAACCTTAGTTAAAATATGTGCGCTTGCGCCTTTCTGTGCCACATTTCAAACAAAAGAAGACACAGAGAAGTCATAGATAAAGATAGATAACCTGTACTGTGATTGGTCATTTCCCCCGACGTCAGGACACCTCAGCTTCTGAACCAAGATACGAATTATACTGATGAACTGGATGAAGTTCACCTATAGGAGGGAAGATAATCATACCATTGATAATTACCCAATAGTTCACGTTTCTCTAGCACAGCTAACTGAATACGTGCAGACTGACCTCAGGGCCGGATTTAGCCAGCCCTACTAGGGTGGGCTGGAAGAATGGCAAGGTGGGCAACTCCAAAGTTTTTTCAAAAGAAGCAGTGGTTTTCAGCCTTTTTGACACCTGGGCCCACTATTCATTCGGCATTTGAGCCACAGACCACCATTTGAGAACATTTTAGCCCCAGAGACAAAACTAAAGATTTCTTTTGTCCACAATACCAGGCTGGATTTGGGAAACAAGAGGGTCAAACATACAGATCATGATGAATATTTTAACTCTTGAGAGTGTAAAATGAAACCAAATTAACCCGCAAGGGTCCATTTGGTTTCATTTTTACGCTCGCAAAGAGTTACATCTGGTTAACCAACTTTCCACCATTTAGTCTGGGGACCACCTGGAACTCTCTCAAGGACCACTGGTGGTCCCTGGACCACTGGCTGAAAATCACTGATATTACCTTTCATTGGGTGGGCAGCATGCACGTTTGGGTGGGCTCTGCCCACCCTTTCCCCGCTAGATCAGACTGTGACTGACATTCAGTGACATCAAGCTGTCAATTGAAGTTACTCCTAAATGCACAGAATGTTAAATTCTTGATCTGTTACACACGCTAGTGCAGCCAGCACCTCATCAATATAAATTAGATATGCATTTCTATGGTCTTTATCAGATTAGCAGAAAAGCTAGACTCGCTCCCATTAGGTTCAATAGTAACTAAATAATTTATAGAAAATCCTCTGTTGTGAATTTGTGCAAATGAATGATATCCAAAGATAGCTTAAGGTGTCTACTTTAGGGGAAAAATAAGATGAGTTGATTAAGTGTTTCGTTTTTTTTTTTTTTTAATACATTTGACAAAAAAGCCTGTATCTTCACATTTCATTGTTCCCAGGGCTCATTCAGAGATAAATGCATTTAAAGTTATATCATTTATCAATTATAGTTGTAAAGTGTGTGAGGTGTTTTCTGTCTGTAGTCACGTCAACACCTAAAATACCTTACGAGACGGTGACCAGCAAGTTAACCTATGCTTAGCTTATAGATAAAAAAGTACATCACACGTTCTTGCGAGATGAGCAGAAAAATAAACAATCACACCAAACCGTGTGAAACATCTGTTAAAAGGCTAGGTTTGTAATGTACAAACCCTGCTAAGGCAGCTAGATTGTGTTTACCATACAGTACATCCCATAGATATCTATAAGAAGGCTAGATGGCTTGAGGCGGAGCCTCTGACATCGTTCACGGCGGCCATCTTGCGTACTCAATACAGTATGCTCTATGGCAGCCCAAACAAAAACAGCTATAACTCGCTCAAAACCAGCCAGCTATGGCTTAAGTCTTCTCATTGGCTGCATGGCAGCAAATCAGGTCTGGGGCCTTTATGGTCGAAAGCCTGTACCACCAGCCCTGGGCCTGGGCTTGCCAAATAATTACTCAGAATAATTAAAACCTGCAAATCAAAAGGTCCAGAAATCACCTGACCCCCGATTAAAAATGTTACTGTACTCCCCTGCTTGGTTATCATGAGTTGAAGGTCTTGATGACTGGTTTTAATTATTATGGATAATTATTTTGTAAGCCCAGGCCCAGGTCTGGTGGTACAGGCTTTCGGCCTAGCTCAAGGCCGCAGATTTGATTTGCTGCCATGCAGACAATGAGCATGGACCCACAGCTGATTTGCTGCCATGCAGACAATGAGCATGGACCCACAGCTGATTTGCTGCCATGCAGACAATGAGCATGGACCCACAGCTGATTTGCTGCCATGCAGCCAATGAGAAGACTTACGTGATAGCTGGCTACACCACAGCGATTGAGAATTGCACCCAATGTCTGCACGTATGGCGCCTATTTCCAAAGTGATTTAAAAAACATTACATTCTCATATTTACACAACCTTAGACTTAAATGAATTTATTTCACCGTGTGAAATCTTTAAGTCTGTGATATTGGTTGTCTTTCATACTGAGCATTTTGTAGGTAATTGTTGTCAGTCATACCGTACTGGTGTTGTTGACTGGTGTTGAGCCCTTTGCAGAAATGTGGTCTGGGTCCCCAATGATGGCCTATTTGACTAGGGCTATTGGTGATCAGGCACGTGATTGTGTAGCCTGCTGTGTGCTTTTTAATTTGCGATATGTTTTCATTTCTGCCATTGACTTGTCTAGATCTCATCTAACATCTCAATAGAAAACATTCTCAGTGCTACAGCAAAACTTTATTCCCATTGTAAAACATGGATTAATTGCCTCACTTTTTCGTACACATTCTTTGTGTGTTTCAAAAGTTTCATTTTCACTTTTTGCCCTGCTCGACTGGGAACGAGTCTGTCGACTCCTCTATGCACTCGGTAACCGTGATGATTGACACTCTTTGACATTAGCATTTATTCTGTTGGTGAGAGGGATTCATCCTCTCCCGGCTCTGGAAGTCATAAAGGCTTATGCCTCGGATGTGTATTTGCATATCCCCCATAAACCCCCCCTGTGAACATAATACCCAGGGACATCAGGTGGGCTTATTTTCATGGCGTAGCCCAAGGCTGCACATTCTCCCAACAGAAAAAATACTCACAAATGACACAACTTAGCCATGTCCTTTTTCAATCCCCAAGTAGACTAAAGCAAAAAAACTATGTTGTTTTTGTGTGTGACTCCAGCAGCTATAAAAGTAAACTATGCTTTGTTTTTTGTGCGACTCCAGCAGCATGACATTATGTCCTCGCTGTGCTAACATAATAACCAGATGGGTTCTGGGTTCAGACGGAAACATACCAAGATGGAGAATACTATTGGTCCATTGATCACCCAGTTGGGTATGGGGTTGTCGTTTCTCTCCCAGCATCTGAGCAGAAGGTGAGAGACATGTTTGAGAGGAGGTACGGATGAGAAAAATACTACCGCCTAACACTACTCAATACTGTTTATGTGGCATCACTTTGCCACATAAACAAAACAAAAAACACATAAAGCAGCTAGGAGCGTGCACTGTGCGTGTGCACAGACAATTGCACGAGTCCCTCCGAGCCGAGTCTCAAGCAAGCGCAAGTCATTTGGTCACAAGTCTCAAGCAAGTCAAGTTTTTTTTAGGTTGTGGGCGAGTCAAGTCAAGTCGAGTCCACACAGTTGGGCAAGTCAAGTCGAGTCAAGTCGCATGGTTGTTTCGAGTCGCGTCGAGTCACAATGTTTTCAAGTCGAGTCACTGGTTTTCAAGTCAAGTCACAGGTCACAACTTCCTACGGTCAAATATAAAAAAAAATATCAGTTTTATGAGTTATCAGTTTTGTTGCAGTGTGTAACTTGAATTATATGAATGAAAGAAAAAATGTATTAATAGAGATGAGAGTTACAGTACAATTGTGCTTGTGTAGCATTTTGTAGAGCAGGCATACCTGCACACACACGGATCATTAATTTAACATAGTGTTCATTTTTCATCAGGCACTAAGTTAGCTACCTACTCGTGTAGCTTACTACACGCAGTGTTGCCAACTGCCAAAATCCAAAATGCACTAGTGGCACATAGGTGGTCGCGTTAGCTCCCTGACTGGTTCATTTGGTTTCATTTGCACACCGTTGCCTCCCGGCAATGGTGACTCGGACGATGACTCGGGCGAGTCGCCGAGTCAGGTTGTCTCAAGTCAAGTCCGAGTCTCAAGTATTTTACCTACAAGTCCCAAGCGAGCCAAGTCACCAAAAAATGCGACTTGGACTCGACTCGAGTCGAGTCAATACGACTCGAGTCCAATTGTCTGGCGTGTGCACATTTTAAAATTCTATTGGTGACAATTTCATCAATATGATAGGACCACTGTTACGATAGACTCATTCTATTGGTCGGGCTCTACTCAATACAGTATACAAACCTATACCTCATCAGTGTGTGTCTGAAAGTTACATCTTTTTACGTTTTCTTTTTTTTTTCATAAATTAATTTTCTTTGCAGTTATCTTTACGCTAATGCGGCAAATAGCTTCAATACCAGGTATAAAAAATAATTACTACTGGTACGTATATTTGCCCAAAATAAGGACCGCAGGTTAATGTCCATTAGGTCTGCATGTGGGTCTTACACATATTTAATTAATGTCAACGTTGGAAGCATTAGAACACAGATCTTTCTTTTATATTTCCTGAAAATGAAGTAGAAGTTTTGGATATACAAGTTTGGTGATGAGGTGGAGATTAGTACTGTATCAGCTTATTTTTATTACATTTATTATTATTAATAAAGATTATTTTTTGTTATATACATTATTAAACATTATTAATGATATGGTTTCATTGAATATTCAATTAAACCATCTGTGAAGAGTAATCTGAGCCCTAAATTATATATATAAAAAAGACAGATCCCCAATGACTTCATATGCTGGAAAACCTAAGGAAGATCATTGTGAGTCGAAACATGCTGGTGTTTTAACATTATCAAAAAACGTGCAGTACCTTGATTTTATACCCACCATATTGATTTTATACCCACCCTTTTTATACTTTTTTAAAGTGCTCAGATTGCCTTTTCTTCAGCATTTGAGTCCCTTTGATCTTTGAAGCACCAGCTAACTTTTTAAACTTGAGCATGTGGTTGATTTTCCTATTTCGCTGCGCTTGAAAACCTCATTGAGATTTCCACCCTTCCAGTCTGATGTCAAGATGAGGTTAAAAATACAAACACATACACTCATAATCCTCTTGACGGAAAATTAATGACAACGCATTAGTGAAATGCAATTAACTGTAATTTAAATAATTAGAATCCCCCAGTGGCATATAACAGTGACTGTTGAGGGGAGGTAAAGAGAGAGAAATAGACAAAAATACCACCAAACATGAAAACTATTAGTGGGCAGCAAATTAGCTCCTGGCCCATTCAGGCTTGTCCATTCCTTTCTGTAGTGCGACTCGACCCTCATGCATAGTCATAGGAATGCACATTTTTGCCTTTGTCTCATGGGGTGCCATGCCAGGGGTCGAGCAACAACCTCTCACAAAAATAGTTAGTGTTCGCAAAGTTAAAATCAGTCACTCATTTGAAGTTCAGACCAGGAAATGACCATCATTCATGAGATTACTTGAATATTATTTGTTTATTTTTTAATTCCTGAACTAAATAATCATATAAAAAACTTTGGGAAAGCATGGTTGAATTGAATGTGACTCACCCTGTGTCTTCCAGATAAACCCTGGTGATCACCCACACCACCACAAACACAGTGGGGATGCCTGCAAATGACAGTTCAAACACAGATTATAGATCACAATTCAACTACTGAGCTAACCTTTATTCTTCTACAAAAGGAAGATAATATTGACCTCCTGTTGATATCTGGATTTCATTTAAAAACTGTGGTATTATAGTATAGTTCAAGGTCCCGAGTAATAGGATTACAGGTTCAATTCTGTTCCCGGTATGGCTCAAATACTGTAGTGCAGCACAACATCTATCCATCTAGGCATGATAAGCCATCTATCCATCCATCCATCCATCTATCCATCTATGCATCCATCCATCCATCCATCCATCCAACCACCAGTGGTAGACAAGGGCAGACAGCAGAAGAAGGTTTTAGGCTGGTGATGCTAAGGTGTTGCTCTTCTTGTTGCACTCCAGCAGGTATTCTTGGTTGGTTAGACCATGAGATGAGATGAGATGGGATGAGATGAGATGAGATAAACACAAAGGACACAAAAGTACACAATCCCAACAAGACAATAGACCATAAACACAAGACCCAATTTGGGGGAGAGTCTGTACCGCTCAGTGTTCACTCTCGGAGTGGTGAGCCTGCCACTAAAAGTGCTCACTCTGTCCTGTAGCTCACCATAGAGTGGATGGGAAGGGTTGGACAGCATGGAGACTAATTTGTCCCTGAGTCTCCTCTCTGCAACTGACTGCAGCCCCTCCATCCTGATGCCCACCACAGAACCGGCCTTCTTTGTGCTTTCAAGCTTTTTCAGCTCAAAGGCCTTGATACCCCCACCCCAGCATACTACCGCATAACACAGAACGCTGGCAACAACGGACTGATAGAACATTTTCAGCAGCCTGAGAACCATGGGTTCTCAATGTTTTTGGCTGGGGAAATGCAATGGCCATGTCTTGGGACCCCTGCCCCCGCCCCCATACATATGTCTGTGAGGCTTATTGTACCAGAAAGGGCATGAGGATCGGCATGTTAGCTACTGCTAGAGATTTCAGCATCCAAGCTTGTACTTAGACGGCATCAAGCCTTTCTTGTACCGATACTGGTAGCTGCCGATAAGCTCGGAATAAAATCCACCTTCTTGACAAACATCAAAACATTTACGCTGTAATTCAAATACTAATAATAATGAAAACAGTCATAATATATAAGGTTCTAGATCTGTTATTCTTATTATTTGAAAAATAGCGTGGTCGGAATTAAAAGTGTAATATTTTGCTTTGGTATATAGTGGGGTGGGAGATGTATTCAGAAATACACGTACTTGTCTACAGATATAGAATAAAATAAAACGTACAGTAAGCCTACTCAACGAAAATGTATTTTGCTGAGGCCTAAAGCGACCACCAAAAACTACAACATGGCATCATGCAGCAGCATCGGGGACCACCAAAAACGGTGGTCACCTTATCTTATCACCTAAAGTATGAATAGGCTTTTAGTATCCCCACCACTGCATTCACCCATCCAGTCAGCCTGACCTCCACATTTCCTACCCCAGCCGATGAGCAGGTAGACGGAAAAGCGCCTGTTCTCCGAGAAGATGACGATGAGGAGGGTATGGAGGTACAGACCCTCCGCAAGCAACCAGAAGAAGTTGGCCATGATAAAGTAATGGAAGAACACCAGGCTGGCTTTGCAACCCACCTGCAAACACACACACATACAGAGACAGAAACATGTTATTGTCAAAGTGACTGAATACCTGACATGCCCTTGAGAGAGCTTGGTGCATTTAATAGTGCCCTGTGTCATTGGGTATATGTATTTGGATAACAGCACTATTTCTATCCATCCGTCTCCACAAGAGAGCTCCAGACTTCCCTGTCCCAAGCAACGCCAGCGACTTCCTCCTGGGGGAAACCGAGACAATTCAAGTCGATGTGATCCCTCATCTGAGACTGAGGTCTGCCCCCAGTGTCTCCTCACAGTGGGATGTGCATTGAGGACCTCCCTATGGGGACGCTTGAGAGGCATCCTAACTAGATGCCTGAACCACTATAGCTCCTTTCCAGACAAAGAACCAGCGGCTCAACTCCGACTGTCTCTCTGTCTCTCCTGCGTGACCAAACTTCTCACCTTGCAACATTTATATTACAGGAAATAGGTGTGTTTTTTTCTGATGACAAAATCTTGATCCGCCTGCTGGCAGAGGTTAGCTTTTTAGTATAGTACATTCACTATACTGAAATAATGTTTGGCTGTAGAGAGAATCAGAAAAAGTAGAATGAACACCGCACACTCACTCACCAGCTCCAGGTTATGAATTTATTATTGACAATGTTTCGAGCCAAGCCTTTTCATTTGGTCCAACTCAGTTTTTGGCAGCTCCCGCACACGCGCGCGCTCCCACACACGCACGCGCGCTCCCACACACGCACGCGCGCTCCCACACACGCACGCGCGCTCCCACACACACACGCGCTCCCACACACACACGCGCTCCCACACACACACGCGCTCCCACACACACACGCGCTCCCACACACACACGCGCTCACACACACACACACACGCACGCACGCGCACGCGCGCACACACACACACACACACACACACACACACACACACACACACACACACACACACACACACACACACACACACACACACACACACACACACACACACACACACACACACACACACACACACACACACACACACACACACACACACACACACACACACACACACACACACACACACACACACACACAGTATGATCTGTGCTCACACTGCTTAATGGACAATAAAGCTAATGGGTGTTTATGTTGTGGATGTCATCAAATCCCTGGCTATTTGTTGTAATTCAAATTAAATTACGTCTGTGGACACGCGTGTAGATAGAGCTGTTTTCTAATCACATTTTCTGTATGTAATATAATCTTGCCGGTTTTGATTTACCTCTTCAGGAATACATTATACCAACAATTACATTTTGTCCGTACATTCATTAAAAGTGGTGTGTCGTGAAAACAGCTTTATAACTTTCAATCTGGGAACACATCTGTATCATTTCATGCTTCCATTTTCTACAGGCTAGAAAATAATAAACTAATAATATTAATGTAAATATTTGAGTAGTGAATGTTGAACATCCCTGAAGTTTTTCAGGAAAATGGTGCTTTTTAGGATCAGCTCAAATACGGGTCACTGTGTACACCATTATATTAATGGCAAGTACAACGTATTTCACACAACTTAAGTTCCAAATATCTGAACTATTCCTTTAACAAGGAATAAGGATTGAAAGACAAGACAAGGTTTGAAATACGTTATACAGTAGTCTATATATTATATTATGATTTAACGCAGGGGTCACCAAACTTTTTCCAGCGAGGGCCACATAACTTTTCCCTTCCCCAATGGGGGGCCGGGTCAGACGATCATAGAGGGGTGCCTAAATGTAAACATTTATTGTTTTGGTTCAGCTGAGCTAAACAATAAATGTTTAGGTCAGCTGAAGCTTTGAGAGGTTGTGTCTGCTCAAATTTGTCTTTTTCAAGCCTTGTAGCCTACTTGTAATGTTCAATTACCACAATAATAGCCTGAACAATCTTATTGTTTATTACCATTGAAACACTTTCGATTTTGTAGGCTTGTAGCTGACTGTCTTTCTCTCTCTTTAACCGCATTTATTTTTATTTCTTTCAATTTAACTCTGAGAGTCCATTGTTTTTTTAAATAAGGGTCCATGTGATTATTTAGCTGGGGGCTGGACGTCCCACTTTGAGAGCCACTGTTCTCTAGTATCACATATTGCTAACCAGCACTGAACAACTGATCAATATGAAGCAAAAGAGTCACAAAGGTTTTGCTTTTATCATAAGCCCACTTTTAGTTCAATTCAAAGCGCTTCTGAGACTACGCAGGTGGAACAAATGAAACAAGTGAGTGACACCCAGGACCATGAGTGCAGACAGAGTAACGCCAACTCTGTTCACTTCATGGGGCCAGTCTAATGGCGGCTCTTCTACATAAACTTGTATTGAGAATGGGGACAAGTTGGCAACAAACACGTTTGCTTGAGCGCTCAATTTCTGACCCCTCAATGTCGCAACTCCTCTGCTATAGCGCACCCGTCGTCTCCCTTAGCTGGCTGCTGTTCATTTTCTTGGCTGCCTTCCAGCCAACGGAGATCGTGTCGCACATTTTTCATCATACAAATCAAAAACAGTTGCACGGGTGAAAACCATGTTTTGGGACCTGTTTTGAGCATTTTGCAACCTGGTGAGCTTGCAGATCAGCTGGTTTCAGCGCACTTGACTGTGTGTGTGAGACTGAGAGAGAGAGAGAGAGAGAGAGAGAGAGGGAGAGAGGAAAGCAGCATTAGGCCTACTTACATTTCAATGTTGGAAAAGACCTGCGATTATTATTATTATTAATATTATTTTTACACCAGACAGCTCTGTCTGTCTGAAGCCTGGGTGGGGGCTGCAGCTAGTTGATCTGTCTGTGCGCACCAGACTCAGCTTTGCGTGAGAGGTTTGTCATGTGCGCTGCTCGGGGGAATAATGTGGGTGGGTGGGTGCGTCGGGAATTGTTCAGGGGGCCGGGTAAAATGGGGCGGCGGGCCGGGTCCGGCCCGGGGGCCGTAGTTTGGTGACCCCTGAATTTTAACGTCTTCTCTCAGCTTACTCTATGAGTTACATTTTTAGTGAAACAATATTGCAACTCATGAACTAACAGATTCCAAACATGCATCACATTAGTCAAAAATAAAATAAAATCTTTTGATTCACAAAGATACAGAGACCCTTGAGGTGTCGGTAGTCACATGATAATAGAAGGTTGTAAATTGCACATTGATCTCACCAGGGAGGGCTGGTTAGAACACTGTGTGTTTCTGGAGAACAAGATGTCATCTTTGACCAGCACAGCCACAGCTCTCAGGATGAAGGAGAAGAACAGGTTGAGGTGGATGTAGTTCCTGGTGCAGTGGAGCTTCCTGCATGTGGAACATAATAGCGGAATGATAGAGAAGATCAGACAGTCTCAATAAACCAGGGTTTACCAGGTGAGATGGTACAGTATGTCTACAGCAGTGGTGCCCAAAAGGTAGATTGTGATCTACCAGTAGATCACACAGGCCAAATGGACCCTTACGGGTACATTTGGTTTCATTTTACTGCTCTCTAGAGTTAAATTATATCTAAACATCTGAATTACGTAATTTTCAAGAGTCCACACAATTAGAAAATGGAGAGTAATTATTTAGACTAATGTTTTGCCAGTTCTCTTTCCCAATTGTGGACAAAAATGTGGAAGTTCTTAGTTTTGTGTGCAAGAAATTAAATATCACGAACTGTCAACTCAAATTTCAAATACTGTATTCAAACGTCAGTAATAGCATATACAGAAAAATACACCAAAACACCATCACCACTATTTCCAGGCTCAAACTTTCTAGGGGGCCTTGAAATGGATTTTCAGTAATGGAATAATTACATTTTTGATGTGTAGCTCATTTTGAAAGTAGCTCTCGAGTCAAAAAAGTGTGGACACCCCTGGTCTACAGCATATACACTGCTGAGGACTTCATGTGTGTGTCATATGTGACATGGTTTGAAAACAAACCATGTCACAGTGGTTCCCAAAGTGGGGTCTGGGGACCCCACCCCTGGGGGTCCTTGAGGGAGTTCCAGGGGGTCCCCCACCAAAAATCATCCCTTGAACCAAATGGAACCTGATGGGTCTGTAACTCAGTAAATAGGGGTCTGTAGTTCATTCATGTCAAAGTTTTGAAATTAAACGGGTTGCTAGAGCCTACAAAGAAAATCAGTCTCTGGCATAGAGTATCTCTGCAAGCGGGGGTCCACATGCTAATTAGTGTCAATTTGGGGGTCCTTCACAACCATGGACTTATGAGGTGGTCCCCTGAAGTCAGTGCATGTTCTGGAAGGATGTACTGTAGGTAGGATACGTGATGCAACAAGGAAGGGAAACAGAGACTGGGCTGTGAATGAATCAATCATAAGACACACAGTGTTGGGAAAGTTCACTTTGTTATGAACTAGTTCAGTTCACAGTTCAATTTTTTTTTAAATAACTAATTCAGTTCATAATTCAACATTACAAAAAATGAACTACTTTTGTTCTCTCTTTCTTCCCCTCTTTTTTCTTTTTTTAAATTATTGCAAGAGCCCATAGATACGATCTATGGGCCGGGGCAATAATTAAAAAAAGGCTATAGCTATCTATTAGATAGCCACATAGAAGCGCAGACTTTATTGCAATTGGGAATCAAATAAAAAACAACAACTTTGGGATTAATAAAGTGGCAACTTTTACGATGTGAAATGCCACCAAAATCATTTTTCCAACTTGTAGAAGCAGCATGGTTTCACATGTCTCCACATGCTGAAGATCTACAAGATCGCTGATCTACAAGCAACACACATAGCAGAAATACTTGTGAATGAATGTGTTGGTGAATTATCATTCATGGACCACTTTCATCAATAACACTGACAAGAAATTACAACCTGGGACTCGCTTGGTTAAATAAAGGTTAAATAAAATCGGATGAATTGAACTTCTGCAAACCATAGCCTTAGAGAATAGACAGTTCTAATAACTCTGTGTTTTTTTTTCAAGCGTCCGGTCTAATTTTTTTAGGCAGCTTTTTTACATAGACTTCTATTGAGAATAGAGCTTTAGGTAAGCCCCTCCCCAAAGTGCTATGGTTAAATCACAGCTAAGCATAACATCTGATAGACAAACCTCTCCACCAATACCTTTACTATATGATAAAATATTGTTTTAAAAAATAAATGTCACACACATTTTACCACTGTATAGGGCAGGCCTTGTTGATGGATTTGGAAGAGCTTTTGAAGGTCTGGTTCCAAAAATGAACCAGTATTTATTGTGTAGTCCATGATGTTTACATTGGAATAAATGAGTCCAGCTGGAAAGTGTCCTAGCGTGTACAGGAGGGCAGGGCTTACCTAAAGGTCTATTGGGACGAAGTCCTGGACTGGAACTAGGCAGAAATGCATTGGACTCAGGCAACAGCCCAACTTTATTAATCTTAGATCCCATTATTTTAGATATTTTTGTAGTTTTTTTTTGTAATAGTACAACATAAGAGTGTTTAGTCATGTGCAACAGTTGAGGTTCTGACCCCTCAATGTCGCAACTCCTCTACGAGATGCTCTGGGGCAGCCTAAGGTTGACAGGTTCCAATTTGGGCAAGCGATAATCTGAGTCGCTACAGTCCTCTCTGGGCTATCCCGATTTCAGGCCAGCATCTACAGTACATCTCTCTTATCTACCTGATAAACTACAACAAAAAGTAATAAAAAAAGTCAATATGGTAAACTGAGTGTAAAACATGACACTGTGGGCTTGTACTTTATATATCTACTGATCATCTCACCGGAACAGGCAGAGGATGGCACTTCCTGTGGTGAGGGCGATAAGAGACAGACTGTGTCCCAGTGTGTACAGTGTCTGCACCACCATGTAGAAAACCAACTGGAAGACAGGAGAGACACAGAGAGACACAGAGAGACACACAGAGAGAGAGAGAGAGAGACACACAGAGAGAGAGAGAGAGAGAGAGAGAGAGAGAGAGAGAGAGAGAGGGGTCAGGGAGGTAAGGCAGGGAGGAAGTGATAGACAGAGCACATGGAGAGTGACAGAAAAACATGCAAGGGAGTGAGAAATACAGGGCCAGCGTGAGGGGTAGAGAGATAAAGGAGCTTACTAATTAATAATGAAATGTATCGACTGGCTGCATATGCAATTAATTTTGTATTTAAAAAAACAAAGAAACAAAAAAAAATACAGCAGTGCACACGAGGGGCACACAACACCACGTTCATCTGTTCTAATTCTATTCTGTTCAGGCTCAACATACAATATATATTATTCATACCTTCCCCTGGTGTGAATCGTTTGTTTTTTTGCTTTAGCTGATGACTGGCAAGACGCACGCGCGTGTGTGTGCATATGAGCGAGAGGGGGGGGGGGGGATTGGAGACAGATTCGCCCTCTTATCTTGTTTCCACAGAGAATGAGTGGCATGTTTTATTTCCTCCCCAGAGAACTGTGCCTGACAAAAACAAAGAGTCTATCTTGGACACCTTGTCAGCGAGGGCTGAGGCTAAATGGCGTTTTGTGTGGAAGCTTTGAGGCCATGCCAAATGGGACATTCCTTTAGGAGAACCGGCCAACGAGCAAAGCTGGAAGAACCGAGCTCTGAACCCGCAGGTGTCTGTGTGTTTATGTATCAGATTCATGAGGCTCTCCTTATTCCTTATGAAGTGTGTGTGCATGCGTGCGTGTGTGGGTGTGCGTATGCGTGTGTGAGTGTGCCTGTGTGCCTGTGTGTGTGTGTGTGTGTGTGTGTGTGTGTGTGTGTGTGTGTGTGTGTGTGTGTGTGTGTGTGTGTGTGTGTGTGTGTGTGTGAGAGAGAGAATCCAGCCATCTTGCAAGTGGATTATCTTTGTTACACATGCATGCATAAACTTTCTCTCAATACTGCCTCTCTCGCACGCACGGGCACACACACACACACACTCACACAGGCACATGCACACACACACGGGCGCACGCACACACGTTCTGCATATATTTTTCCAAGAAATGTACTTTTTTAAATATAGTATTGTTTAGTTTAGTTTACAGTTGAATAGAAACTAGGGAGTTCATTGCCTTCCTGATTCCTGTATTGACTTAGCATTTGCATTTTGACCACACTTTTAAGGCCCATGAAGGTTTGGTACATTAGGAATTCAGCGGCTGATCACAGCGTGACGGTTGGTCAGACTTGAGAGGCTGTTAGCTTCCACATGCAATTAGACCACTGCAAGAATAACACCGAAAAACACACAGCAGGCGTCAAAGTCATTGTTACATTGTGCGAATGTGGGATGAATAACTAACCTCCAGTCCCGCTTTGAAATATTTTCATCCATACTCTTCATATTTGCCTCTATATTTCTTGTTGCTGCTAACTACAATTCACCGGCCTCAACAAGTAAGATTCCCCATGGCAAAGGAACTTCTGCAAGTATCCGGTCTTTGCTTTTTGTATTGCACACGTCATTTAGAATCACTCCATGCCCCTCCGTGCAACAACATTATACTCAGATGACATTGCCCCAGTCTTGGATACAGCAGAGAACGGAAGGAGAACTGCTAATGGCAATACTGTACGTTGTAGATACTGTACAATATGTAAGTGCAGGGAGATGAGCCTCAAGCTCGATGACAAGAATACAAAAGTACTAGTGACAGTTAGCACAAAGGGCAAAAGCAGTGCCTCTGTGGTAGGCTGACCATACGTCCGTATTTCCCAGGACATGTCCGTATTTCACGTCCTGTCCTGGGTGTCCTGGTTTATTTTTAGAAAATGAGGAAATGTCCCTGTTTTTGTAAAATTACTTTCATTCCTGTTCCTTTCCGACACGTCTTTGCTTACATCGGACCAGTAAATCGACAGGCACTAGGACACTGCGCACGATGACGTCAGCCCTGAGCAGAGTCAGTGCAGGCAGCCTTCGTCAATCAGTTAGTAGACACTAGACAGCGTGGTTGTCAGTCTCCACCACCATGCCCAAGCGCAAGTGCACGTTTACAGACGAGTTACAGAAAAAATTCCCTGTATTCAGACCGGGGCGAGACAAATGTGAAGCACTGTGCACTGTTTGCAAAGCAGGCACGTATGTCTCGCTCTGCAATGGTGGTGCAAGGGACCTAAAATCCCACATTGACACAGAAAAACACAAAAAAGCTGTTCGAGGCGATGTTCGATATCTGAATATTTCGTGAACCCCCCCCCCCCCCCCGCTAAGGTGTCCTGGTTTTCTCCTTTGAGAATATGGTCACCCTACTCTGTGGACGTGGTGGTGGTTGGGGCAGTTTGGAATGCATTGCATGTGACGAGGAGAGTATGGAAATAAAACATGGGAGAAGACCTTAAGAGGCGGTTGTTCATAGACATAGACACGTTCAGAAATGGATTCCATGGTCGCAGCAACGTATTTCCGCAAATATTTTGACGCTTTTACCTGCTTTTTACAAAAACAATTACAGAACATTGGGATGAATCTATGTAGTTTAGGGCTGCTCCAACACAAGCGCAATATTCGACTAGTGCAGAAACCCCATTGATATTTAAGAAGCCCCATTGAAATCTATAGAGTTAACTTTGTTAACAATTTGTTAGCTAGAACCTATGGCATAACATTCTTTGTTGGTCAAGACTTGTTGAATTGTAGGAGAACATCTTTATCTTATACCGGTAGGTGAGAGCTGTGTGTGTTAAAGGAGAATTCCACACCAAAACACATTTGGCATCCATCTACATTGATCGCTGTGACAACATATACCTGTATAGTGTACTTGATTTTTGCCATAGATGCCCTTTTTTCAACATTTCCACCTTAAGGTCCCCCTCCCTGCAGGCATTTTAGTAGCTCCAAACTTATTTTTTTCACACATTATATTTTAATAGTATATTAATACTAATGCATGAGTTTTACATCACTCTGGGGCAGCCTTTACATGTAATACCAGAGAATCTATTCCTCAACCTCTCCTCCCCTCCCTTCTGCCACTCTCCTCTCCAATCACTCTGGTAGAAACTACTGTCACATGGGTGCCAAGTGCCAACTGAGTTTTTTTTAAAATCATGTAGTGGCCCAATTATCTTGTAGTGTATGGTTTGATGTGATGTGTGGAAAAAAATGTTTGGAGCTACTAAAATACCCGTATTAGAATAAAGACAACTTGCGGCAATGCAAATTGTATTGGGGGAGGGGGACCCCAATAGATTACCTCTGGGATTACATGTGAAGTCTGCCACAGAGTGAAATAAAACTCAAAGAGTGTTTATCAGTATACTATATGTGTGAAATGTAGAAAATGGGGCATCTGTGTCAAAAATCAAGGACATTATGTATCATGTCACAGGAATCAAGGTAGATTGCCCAATGTGTTTTGGTGTGGAATTCTCCATTAAGGCACAAACATATACAGTACATCCCACTAGGTAATTGCAACTCATCCACAGCTTTCACCTTTTCACCTTTCAATATGCAGGTCCATTCAAAGGGTCAGGACTCTCAGACAGACACACACACACACACACACACACACACACACACACACACACACACACACACACACACACACACACACACACACACACACACACACACACACACACACACACACACACACACACACACACACACACACACACACACACACACACACACACACACGGGCATATAAAGGTCATGTGCTTTCAGCATTGGTGGACTGATGGTCAGAAGGTCAGGTCTTTCATACAATCCTCATATACAAGAATAAAGCTAACATAAGATCCATAGTATTTTTGGTAAAGTGAAACATATAGAAGTTTGAAGTCAGTTTAAAGTGACTTCCATATGGGTATGATGGTATGATGTCGTATTGTAGTTTTTCGTCGGTGGTGGTGGTCCCCAAAAATCCAACTCTGAATAAGCCTTAAGAAGTTCACTGACAACCCCATGATGCACCAACTGTGTTTTCAGATGATGGTCAAAATGGTGACTGAGGTTTTTGCTAAATACTTCTCCCAGGAAGAGAGCCTATAGATGGAGTAATCGGGGATCAGGGGAACAGCAGGAGGCTGAGGTCCAAGGATATACGAAGCAGGACTTGTTCAAACTACATACATTTCAGAAAGTGACAATAGATTATAATTTATGTGATATAATGCACTGTTTTGTTGCACTGAATTGCTAATAAACACGTTATTATTATTATTATTTTATTTTTTAAACTTTGTCAATATAAAAATATTTTCTTTATATCTTTAAAATTCCTAGAGTGAGGTAAATAAATGGGTATAATACACAAATTAGTGGTACACAGGTTAGAGTTATTCTACTCCAAAATGATGCCGTCATATTTGAATTCCTCAACAAAAAACACATGATTTACCCCAAAGAATTTCCTTTGGATGATTTTTCCATAATTGAGGTAAAAAGTGTACAATTACTGATTTAAAAATACAAATTCATGTAGGTTATCCAATGTAGCGGACCCAGCTGGCAATAAGGAGTTGAAGATCAACTGATGATTTTCCCCATTTTATTTAGTGGTTTAACCAACGTGAAAACTGTAAAGTAAACATACAATACACAAAACAGATCAATATACATTCCAACAATAACTTCATAAGTCACAATAATAAATCAGTACATTTCATAACACCGTTTCAATATACATTAATGTCAATACCTTCATAAATCACAATACAAATCAGCAAGTCTCAAACTACAATACAGATCAGTACATCTCATAACTACAAATTGCACATTTCCCATAAGATTCCTACATTTCCAATAAATCCATACCTTTACAATAAAATGCATCCTTAACTATAATGCCATCAATCCACCATAATATACATTGAACCATTTAGCAAGCAATAAAACTAATCAGTAAACATCAAACTATACCTTTTTCCCCCTTTCCAGCCAGGCGCTAAATCATTGTCCATTTCAGGGTCCTTCATGTCTTCTTTTAAGTTAGTGTCTCAATATAGTCACAGCCTTTGTTTGCTCAGCCACCTTGGCTGCCATGCTGTCCTTAACAAACATTTTCCTCCCCTGCTGTCACTCTGTAGGCCTTAAATAGCCCTCAGGTGGCAGCAGGAAACAACTCTGCTTCCTCCTTCCTGGTATACCCTCCAAATTAAGAGCCTAGCCTCTTGGGTCCGTTACACTCCCACCAAAAATACAGTGATTTTAAAAATCAGTAAACAAGGTTTAAAATTACGATTTTTTTAAAAAATTCATGTGACCCCAGAAGAATTTAAAACCCTTACAATCGGAAACAATAAACTGTGCAACCAGTCTCCCACCATGATTCCTCCTCCCACCTTGGGCGGAGAGCACCGTGTTTCACCTGGTTGCCCTCGTTGCTGTGGTACTATGGCTGCCCGTTCCAGCACCACAGCAGCGCGGGCATCATCCTTGACAGCCACTGGTTCGGCAGTCTGGCCCTCCGAACTCCCAACAACCACCTGCTGAGATCGATGCTGGTTTATCTGAGGGATGGTAGAAGGCTCGGCCCCTCGGAGTGACACCTCAGGATCTAAGGCCAGGGCAGTTGCACCCTGCCGGACTGGGTCCTCAGGTTTCACTGCAGCAACTCCCTCCATCACCTCCAGCTGTTCTTGGACACAACTTTCTTCTTCACCATCCAGAACATCGTGGTTGGTCTCCTTTTGTTGCTCCTCTGCAGCAGCCTGGAGCCTCTGCTGCTCGCGCTCCTCTGCGGCGGCCTGGAGCCTCTGCTGCTCGCGCTCCTCTGCGGCGGCCTGGAGCCTCTGCTGCTCGCGCTCCTCTGCGGCGGCCTGGAGCCTCTGCTGCTCGCGCTCCTCTGCGGCGGCCTGGAGCCTCTGCTGCTCGCGCTCCTCTGCGGCGGCCTGGAGCCTCTGCTGCTCGCGCTCCTCTGCGGCGGCCTGGAGCCTCTGCTGCTCGCGCTCCTCTGCGGCGGCCTGGAGCCTCTGCTGCTCGCGCTCCTCTGCGGCGGCCTGGAGCCTCTGCTGCTCGCGCTCCTCTGCGGCGGCCTGGAGCCTCTGCTGCTCGCGCTCCTCTGCGGCGGCCTGGAGCCTCTGCTGCTCGCGCTCCTCTGCGGCGGCCTGGAGCCTCTGCTGCTCGCGCTCCTCTGCGGCGGCCTGGAGCCTCTGCTGCTCGCGCTCCTCTGCGGCGGCCTGGAGCCTCTGCTGCTCGCGCTCCTCTGCGGCGGCCTGGAGCCTCTGCTGCTCGCGCTCCTCTGCGGCGGCCTGGAGTCTCTGCTGCTCGCGCTCCTCTGCGGCGGCCTGGAGCCTCTGCTGCTCGCGCTCCTCTGCGGCGGCCTGGAGCCTCTGCTGCTCGCGCTCCTCTGCGGCGGCCTGGAGCCTCTGCTGCTCGCGCTCCTCTGCGGCGGCCTGGAGCCTCTGCTGCTCGCGCTCCTCTGCGGCGGCCTGGAGTCTCTGCTGCTCGCGCTCCTCTGCGGCGGCCTGGAGTCTCTGCTGCTCGCGCTCCTCTGCGGCGGCCTGGAGCCTCTGCTGCTCGCGCTCCTCTGCGGCGGCCTGGAGCCTCTGCTGCTCGCGCTCCTCTGCGGCAGCCTGGAGCCTCTGCTGCTCGCGCTCCTCTGCGGCAGCCTGGAGCCTCTGCTGCTCGCGCTCCTCTGCGGCGGCCTGGAGCCTCAGCTTCTCCTGTTGTTGAGCTTCTAGAGCTTTCCTTTGCTCTTCCTGCTCCCGTTTAATCTCTTGCTCCGTTGTCCACGATGAGGATGTTGGTTGAAAAGAATTAAAACTAGACCTTTCATAGAAATAATCATGCACTTCCATTCCATAAAATTTTCCGTTAACCATATTTTCATCAACAACCTTGAAAAGTTCTCTTGAAATACTCTCACATGCATCCACCCTTATCCGTAGAACATTATCTGGCGTGGTGCATTTTTGAATCTCAGCATACAGCTTGAAAATGTCTTTACTCTTCTCTAATGTATAAATTATGAGTCTTGGGTCACTGAGCAATGCCATACTTTAACTGCTTTCTTACAACTCGTGCCGCCATTTTCCAGTGGTCATATAGGCAGAGAATCCTTTCTACTTTGTGTTCAACTTCTGAGTTTGCATGGTCTGCCATTTTGAAAACTATAAATAAATGTAACACTGCAAAACACAAAACATTTACCTTAGGTCACTCTATTGCACCACTTTAACAATAAACAAACTTTACATTTAAACCAAAATCACAACCTTTGTGTTCAGTTCCCTTCCTTCTTTAAAGTCTTTGTTTCCTGGATTTTTAACTGTGTGACTTTCATTATGCGTTTCATCTGCATTATTTCAATTGTGTTTTGTGTGGTTCACCAGATCCAGTTCATATCGTTGATACCGTGGTTGAGCTCAGATGAGAAGATGAGAAGTCCATTTTATTGCAGGTGGTAGGCAGGCCATCCGGGTTGAAGATGTGGAGATGATGATTTGGGTAAAGTTTTCACTGTAGCGGACCCAGCTGGCAATAAGGAGTTGAAGATCAACTGATGATTTTCCCCATTTTATTTAGTGGTTTAACCAACGTGAAAACTGTAAAGTAAACATACAATACACAAAACAGATCAATATACATTCCAACAATAACTTCATAAGTCACAATAATAAATCAGTACATTTCATAACACCGTTTCAATATACATTAATGTCAATACCTTCATAAATCACAATACAAATCAGCAAGTCTCAAACTACAATACAGATCAGTACATCTCATAACTACAAATTGCACATTTCCCATAAGATTCCTACATTTCCAATAAATCCATACCTTTACAATAAAATGCATCCTTAACTATAATGCCATCAATCCACCATAATATACATTGAACCATTTAGCAAGCAATAAAACTAATCAGTAAACATCAAACTATACCTTTTTCCCCCTTTCCAGCCAGGCGCTAAATCATTGTCCATTTCAGGGTCCTTCATGTCTTCTTTTAAGTTAGTGTCTCAATATAGTCACAGCCTTTGTTTGCTCAGCCACCTTGGCTGCCATGCTGTCCTTAACAAACATTTTCCTCCCCTGCTGTCACTCTGTAGGCCTTAAATAGCCCTCAGGTGGCAGCAGGAAACAACTCTGCTTCCTCCTTCCTGGTATACCCTCCAAATTAAGAGCCTAGCCTCTTGGGTCCGTTACATCCAATCCCAAAAGTCTGGCCCAAAAGTTATTTTTTATCTTTATTTGCAGTTATTATTATTATTATTATTATTATTTTTTTTTAAAGTGGTCCAGGTGTTATTTTGTGAAAATACTCCTTTATGGCTGTTTCCCCTACCCCAAAATAAGCTTATAATGGGGCCAGTGGGCGTTGTGCAAGTTCACCTATATACATCGCTCCAAAATGCAATTTTTTGCTATATATTGTGTCTCCACCATGTCAGTAGTGTGTTAACACTCACACTTTCACTTTTGGTTCAGCAGTGATCCAGCTGTCTCAAAAGCTGGGGGCGTGGCACATGGTTTATGGCTGAACCACTGCTGAAACAAAAGTTAAAGTGAAAGTGTGAGTGTTAACACACTACTGACATGGTGGAGACAATATATAGCAAAAAAAAAAAAACGCATTTTGGAGCGATGTATACAGGTGAACTTGCACAACGCCCGTTGGCCCCATTATAAGCTTATTTTGGGGTAGGGGAAACAGCCATAAAGGAGTATTTTCACAAAATAACACCTGGACCACTTTAAAAAAAAAAAGATTAACTGCAAAAAAAAAACTTTTGGGCCGGAATTCTCCTTTAAGTATACTTCACCCAACTGTGACATGGTCACTCACAGCACAGGAAAGGGCCCTGGTCTACACAAGAATGCCACAAATGGTACTATAGGTGTCACATTGATGGGCCACGCCACATCAGAAATGTGGTCCTCTAATGGGACCTGAAATACCACCCGTTCAGGCAAAGTCATGGAGAGAAAAGAATGAGGCTGGCAGCCATGTGGCAGGGCACTGCGTCAGGCACCCAGAACTAGTGGCAAGCAAACTTTTGTAGCACAAAGAAGGAAAACCCACGAGCGAATGAACAGTGAACTGAAAACAATGTACCAGTAATTCACCCTAGTCACTCTACTCTGTCCCTCCCTGCCATAAGAAATAGTTCTTCTTCTTGTAGTTGTAGTTTGTGACAACCAACTAAGACAAGTCTTTCTTCTCTTACAAACTCCGGGGGACCAAAAGACCCGATGATCTGCCCTGTGTCAAGTTTGATCCAAAAGTTAAAACACAAAATGTAGGCTACAGTAAGGGGCTTTACAGACAGGGAGCAATAAATTGCGCCTTCTAGTTTGTTTTTTACGGGGCCGTTTTGTGCATAGAAACCACTGTTAAAGCAAGAGTGCGACGCCGGGCGTTGTCGAGCAGCGTCCATATCGTTCATAGTGTGTGTGCTCGTTTCGTGCACACGCTTGTGTGTGATTTTAGACCTCAATTCTGTGAGCTTTTTTTCACGCTACGTAATTTTCGTCTGTCGGTACTGAGTGGCACGGTGGAATTGCTGCGATAATGCATGTGCTTATCACTCCCCGTCTGTGAAGCCCTTCAGCGTGTGGTCACACTGAACTTTGAGTCTACCTATGCAGCCGCCAGATTCTGCAAATGCTTTTCAATGGGAATGGAGTGTTGCAATTTGAGGATTTCCCTCACAGAACACTTTGTTCCCAGCATTGGCAGAATCCATCACACAGGCAGAATTAAAGTTTGCTGTTACCGCAGCCTTCAATCTACAGAACAAAAAATAGAAAGGAAAACGTGATCGTGCTCCTGCCTCAGAGGTTGTATACGTCTTTGCAGTAAGCCCATCAAGACAGAATTATCCACAGTGTTGAGAGGTGAAAGTGCGGCGCCCTTGTTCAAAGCACCGTCAACCTACTGGCTGAAAAAGCAATACCATGCTACTTAAACAGAACCAATCGAAAGAAAGTCACAGTGCCTGCTGAAGCTGTTGTAGTTGTGTGTTCCCAATCACATCACATTTTTCTAATTTATACGGTATACGTTTTGGGGTTTCCGATTTATAAAGTTTATGGCATACATAACTTCAATTGATTATTACTCCCCTTTAATTATACTAATTGATATTGCATTTTATATAATTTTCAATCACAGGTGTACTGACTGGTACCTGAACATGGGTCCTGCAACTTTAACAAGTTGTTGTCTCCCAGGGACTGACTACTTTGTTGTCCGTCTGTGACTTCACCAGATTATTCCCTTCTTCAGGCATGCCTGAAGAAAGCTGTAAGGCCAAAACTGACTCCTGACTCTTATTTAAATAAATACTCTTGAACAAGTATGAGTGGCAGTGTGCAGGGTCTCCTCTCTTCAAAAATTCTATTCTGTATGGAAAAAAATCAGGTGGTTCATGCTGCATCAAACAGATGAGTAACACAGCCCGGTAAGATTCCCACCAATTGATTATTTTGCTCAACTAAAATATATATATTGTATATTCAATTAATTAATTTGGTTGTTATAAGAAACATACATTCTTATGTTGTTAATTTATGATTATTTATCATTAATTGAAATGCTGTGAGAGAAAATACAGCCCGTTAACTCTGTAGTTGGCCTCCAGGCTATAGTCTCTGTAGTTGGGCCCTCAGGCTACCAAACCCTCATCGTTCCTCCTTGATCAATAAGGGCGGGTTTTTAACCTCTCAAACATGACTGTACATGACTGACAGGCTGTAGTGTTCCAGATTTCTCTACTTAGCCTTTACAGGTTATTCATGAGAACGACAAATGAAATATAGTAGAAACATAAATGCTGAGTAAGGCAAGAGTTGAGGAATTGTCTAGAGCCAGCAGAAATACTATAGTGTGTTGTTAACATGCATTACACACATACACACACACACAACCCCAGACATCCTTCAGGGGAACATCCTTTTCTCTTTGTCACTGTTCAAAGGCCTCACAAAAGGCATAAGATTAGTCGTCAAAGTCCATGACCTTGTACTGATAGTTTAGTTGGACACATCCTCTGCTGAAGAGCTAGAAGTGGTAGCAGCCAACGTTGGCCTATTGCTGTAGGCCAAAAATATAGAATGGCTGCTTCTGAATGACGACACCGATCATCCAACCATCCACTGCATAGACGGCAGTGACATCAAAGAATCTCAGAAATTCAAAATTAAAATATCTAGTCAGTAGCAAAAACAGGCCTGGAGGGCTCGCAATAATCTTTGTCTTATATAGCAGCCAGTCAGCCACTCTCAAGAGACAAGATCACCCTATACAAAGTATCCTTGCACCTGTATGGGTGCAAGGATAGTCATGCTAAAGCTCAAATTTATGGGAGTCATCTCTTCCGTCTCAGTTGTGGCACGAAAAAGACTTTCCTTTGTTGGTCATTGCCACATGAACAAATGAAACAATACAGGTAATTTATTATATTCTTCCGAGTACCCTGGCCATGAAGAGCTACAATACACTCAGTTACAGATGAACAATAGCACTCACAGTTACAGATGAACAATACTACTCACAGTTACAGATGAACAATACTACTCACAGTTACAGATGAACAATACTACTCACAGTTACAGATGAACAATACTACTCACAGATCCTCAAATTGCTTTTGAGGATTAATTATAATGCGGTTAGGCACCCGGTAAACCAATGTTTCTCCTTCTCACTCCAGTCCACTCTCTGGATTAGATGTTAGGCAAGGTTTTACGTGTTAAGAGTTTGGACATTAGTTTGTTTTCCTAGCACGCACAGTTCTTGACCACTTACACTGTTGTTGGCCAACAAAGATCAAATTTCCATTCCAGAGTGTATACTACTAGCCAATACCAAAGACCCAGACTTGGTAGTGTAATTGCTCAGTGCTCTGGGCAACCTTTGAAGTTTGTTGGGAGTGTGAGATTGGATGGGTCGGGGGCGCCGGGGGGGCCGGGGGGGCACCACCGAACCGGCCCATCGGCTGGTTATCACAACAACAATAACAGAGTAGCACTAATAGGCCTAGTTAAGACATTTGTTCCATCTAGTAAAGAAAACGAAAATATGTTGACTATTTTGTGTGTGTTAGGGGTAATAATAATAATAATAATAATAATTTTATATATTGCCTTTCAAAACAACCAAGTTAGCTTGAGAAACCCAAAGGCCCATGCAAAAGATGGGTGCTGGCACTGACATTTCTTCATTAATTATTATATTTCCAGTGAAATACTGCACGACATACAGATATATGAACACATGGACAAAGAAGTGAATTCTTTCTTTTTTAATAAACTAAATGCACACATTTTGAATGGGTGTAAATTCTATAAATTATTACTGTTTATGGTTTTAAAGTGTGTTTGTGAATGTTTAATAATGTACTGTGGGGATATTATTTTGAACAGTTTATGATTGCAATGTTGGGGTGGATGGGTTTATTTATATTTTAAAGAGTTGTCACCATTGTTATGAAAGGGCGCACAACACCTCTAGGTTAATGCATTCAACTTAGATTTTAAACGTGTCTTGCACGCCAGGGCCTGCAGGGGTCTACCTACACCCTTAGCAAACTCTAGAAAGCTGCCAGGGGCAAAAAATGACTTTTAGTGCAGCGGTTAAGCTCATTAAATGGAAGGTATTGTGCATTTTATGACTAAAGCATGAAACTTTCTATAGTGTTTCTATACACCATGAAGTTTATTTTCAGGTGTGGAAACACTTCTCAGTTGAAGTGCTTTCATGTGTTAGAGGCTGTACAAATGTAAGGTGGTCAAAAACATGGATTTTTCAATTTTTGCAGGCATACAGACAGTATATCAATAAGAAGAGTCCTGGAACACAGTACCTTTGGTTGGTTGTTCTTGGTATCGGTGTCAGTGTCCAGCTAATCTCATCCTCTGTACTGCTATCTTCTACGTGCAGTAATGCCCCGATGCTGGGTGATACAGGGTTCCCCAGGGTGTCTTGTATGAAGAGCACCTGTTAATTATGTTTTTTCTATATTGTATTGCTGTTGTGATTCCTTAGAACAAAACCTCCATTTAATGGAGACTGGCACATGTCAGAAAGCAATTCTGAAGTCAATGACTCTCGGTGACTCAAGGTCTCCAGATGTCAGTCTGACAGTGTTAACAGTTCCGGGCATGCCGTTCTGAACATGCACAGTGCAGTTCTGCTGTAGGTTATAGCACATACCTATGGTATTTAAAAATTAATAAATACATACTATATTAGTATGTATTTATTCATTTTCAAAAATCATGAAACACTGAGGTATAGGTTTCCAAAATCTCATACCGTGTCATCCCTACTCAGGAGACTGTTAGGCCTCACTAACAGTGTCATTGCATTATAGACACTCTTTATTGCAACTAGGAGACACTTTACTCTAACTAGGAAATGTCTAGAAGAGATGTGAAATGCTCAATCCAATTTAACACAAATTGTTGAAAATCCGTTTTTTGTCTTTGGTCATGTGAGGTAAGTTTGTGTGACCTAATGGACCCTGAAACACAAATGACACATCTTATACTGGTGATATAACCCATTGAAGAAATTTGATTATAATTAGTGGGTTCCAGAACTCTTGTTGTTGATATCTTATCAATGTGTCTGCAGAAAAGTAAAAAATACATGTTTTTGACAACCCGGTATTTGTACAGCCTCTGGCATATAGAAACATTCATGCTCAGAAGTGTTTCCACATCTCAAAACAAACTTCATGGTGTGTAGAAACACTGTGGAAAGTTTCATGCTTTAGTCATAAAGTGCACAATTGGTTTGCTTAACCGCTGCACTATTTGGCGAGTTATTTTGACGTGCGTGTGAAGACGCATGTGTGGCGTGTGTGCGTGTGAATACACTCTGAAGAGTGTGTCACACGCTCAGTGCGTGAGACATGAGAGCTTTGTAGTGTAATTGCTCTGGGTTTCTCTTGCAGCTGCCTGGTGGCAAACGGCATGTCAATGTGCCCTGTGCTTCCCTGGAGTCATGCCAACTTCCTGCTAACAGATGTGCTGCTTTAATGGTTGAAGTGAGAATTATAGGCACATTCGCCTGTGTGTCTGTGCTTGCACATACTATACATTCGATACGCATGCGCGCACACACGCACGCACGCACGCACACACACACACACACACACCCACACACACACACACACACACATATCAAACAGCATGCATGTGCATGCCTTCCTGTCTAGCCGTTCTCAGAGTAGGTACATCCAGTGTGGTTCCCTCAGCTCATTATAGGGACAATAATACAGAGATAAATACGGAGATACAGGGATCTCTGCTCGTCAGAAAACCGCTGGTGTGGCGTTGTTGGCCGTAAATGATTTCTACTGTACCATGTACAGGCAGCCACACAATGGATCCGCCTACACCCAACCTGCTCAGATCCAGAAATTCTGTGCGTCCTCCACAGACACACATTAAAAGGTACACATGCCTGTATTGGTGTTTTTTTTTTAGGTACTCGGACACACACGTCATGTCGGAGCTTGTTCAGTCAATGTTGCACCAATTTAGACAGACAGACAGACAGAGAATGTTAACTAGTAGTAACAAGTCTGAAGGCAAGCAGAACCAGGTTCACCTAAACCCGACATTGCGTGGGTTGCTGGGAACACCGCATATACACGCACGTGCGTGCGTATGCGTGTGAGAGATGCGTGCATGTTCGCACATATGCGTGTGTGGACAGAATGAGACCGAGGTGGAGAAGAGAGGGAAATAATGAGGAGGAGTGGGAGGAAATCAGGGAGGCAGAAAGAGACTTGTGGAACAACGGGAGGCTGAGGCTGAGGTCAGCACTCACTCAATGTGAATGGAACTCATGAGAGTGGAGGGGAAAGAGAGAGAGAGGCAATTATCCCTGATAAGTTCGATCACACCTGTCTCTATTCTTATCCCAGTCTCCTTCCTGCTATAGGAGGAAGAGCTCTTGTCTACATGTATAAAAAGAACTGGATTTTCCTCCTTTAACAAAATTACCCTGTCCATGCACTGCTATGATAAAAGAAATCAGGAAAATGCAGAAAAAGAAAGAAAAAAACAACAACATACAAACAAAACATAGCCGTCGTCATTAGACCGTCAGTTGACAGCCCGTCAACACCTGACAGCGATGCCAGCTGTTCAGGTGGAAACTTTTAATTGCGTTGTGGCGTTATGCTTCGATTAAAGTATATAGTTTAGACCAGGGGAGTCAAATTCAATTACACAGCGGGCCAAAATAGAATTGGTACAAGTCGCGGGCCGGACTGTGTGTTCAAACACACAGACAGCGGTTTATGAGGACGTCCCAGGCATAAAGGGGAAATGTAATTTTCCTTCTGAATTCAATGCCCCTTACTAGTAAAATGAATGCAAAGATGAAACTGCCTGTGTTAAAAAGTGAAAAGACATTACTAAAGCTCAGTTTCCTGTTCTATGATCCTCACCAAGCAATGCTTTCATAGTCAAATTGTAAAGTCAATGAGCAGGTAAGTATCAATTGAGTTGAGAAAGTAAAACAATTAAGTGTGTGCCCCCAGACCTTGAGTATGACATATATGGTTTAGACTAAAACAAGAGACCAAAAAACAATGTTATATTTCTTCCATTTACCCTTTTTGGCACAGAAATTTGGTGTAGAAATATGAGAAAGGCGGTCCAAGTACAGGGACAACTCAGTTCCAGTCTAAGTTGTTATAAGCAAGTGTTATGTGTGTGTGTGTGTGTGTGTGCGCGCGCACGTACGTGTGCGCACGCACGTGTGCGTGCGTGTGCACGCGCATGTCCAAACTCCAGAGCAGTGCTTATTATATTACTACACATTTAGCTCCAATTTTATTTTTTTATGCAACAGTTTGTTTCCCAACGATATTTGTTCTGTTAAAGTAAAATATTGTTTTTTTTTTTCTTGATTCGTATGGTGGCAGATTGGTTCCAAGTTGTAAGTGCAAAGAGAGAACAAGCTCAGAGGGGCGAGAGACATGAGACAGCAAGTCGTGATTTGAATTCAAACATGGGTCTTTCCGTGTCTCCAAAACGATCATGTGCCGGGCTGCCCTTGCACTAATTCGCTGCCTTTCAAAAATGCTTTGCAGTTGCGCGCAGTGTACAGGTGTTTTCAATGACAAAATCATTCCATTTGCATTGATTGTGTGTGTTCTGTTTACTCACCTTCTCCTGAAAGGGTTCAGACCAGCACACACTGGTTATGTTGGGGAACACTTCGCTCCATCCGTTTGCTGTGCAATTCCTGCTAATGTTCCCTACAAGTAAAAAAAAAGAAAGAAAAAAAAAGGAAAAAACAATATGGAGGAAAAAAGTTAGGCTCAG
The DNA here is from genome assembly GCA_039105355.1 of Benthosema pterotum. Taxonomy (NCBI): domain Eukaryota; kingdom Metazoa; phylum Chordata; class Actinopteri; order Myctophiformes; family Myctophidae; genus Benthosema; species Benthosema pterotum. The sequence goes on from CM076976.1 coordinate 27,359,074, forward strand.
GACAGGAAGAATGTGTTTTATTTAAAGGTAATACAGGCAACTTTAGTGTGTAAAAACATTTTGGACACACTAAACACACTTTTAAAAACAGAATCTAACTCCACCTCGCCTCCACTCTATTGGCTCATTATGAATCTGCTGGAGACTCCTGTGCTGTGATGGCTAAAACGCTGCCCCGCCCCACACAACCCCCCTCCCACTCACAAATTAGCACTGCCTTTCCTGAGCCAGACAAATGTTTTGTTTTCATGATTTGTTGACAATAACAAAGTTGTAGACCGTCTGCAGGACATAGCGAAGAGTCTGTCTGCAGGGAAACAGCTGCCACAACAAAGTAGAAGCAACAGAGAAGGGAAAAAAATATACAGGTAGCTACGGTATATACATATCTATTTAGATTTTTGGCTAAAAAGTTGCCTCTACTACCTTTAAGTCACAGCAAAAGTCATCTGGGACTGGGGTTCGAAGCCATGATACACTGTCAGTCTGGCATTGTAACCAATGGTGCTGGAACCCCCATGCCGGCATCGCCGGCCAGAATGTGGCTTTTGATATCAACAGCAGCCATTTAATTTTACTTTATTTCACACATTTCACACACATTGAATGAATGATAGCGCAACATTAATGGTAATTTACTGCTTGTAGTTGCAGCGGCAGAAACACATTCAATATTTCTTGATTAAATTATTTCCCCCATGGAGTAAAAAAAAACCTTGCAGCTGCAGCTTTGTAGAGTTATAGGGCACACATACACTTATAGTTGGAGTAAGGCGATGAATATCTCTTCCAATTCATTTTTGATGAGAGCAGGTAGGTGACAATCTCACACTGCATAAGTTCAGCAGGCGAGGAAAGCGTCAATTGTATGCAAATAAAAGTGTGCCTTGCTGGGTAGTATAGCCAATCCAATGTGGTAGGTATGCTGTACATGTATCACGTTCATAAAGTTGTCGTTCAGACAGATAAACCTCAGATTAATCGACTACGAATAATGGATCATCTACCGTAAGGAAACATCTTCCTGTGAGGGAGAAACATATTGTATATGTATAGCGTATCAGTATCGGAGGCATGCTCTTCAAGAAGCTACAGTAAATCACAGGTTTTGTGGCAGCTGCCGCGGGGGTGCCAGAGATCATTACATTTATATACTGTATTCCCGAAAGCAGGGACACATGTACACTCACACGCTCGCACGCACGCACGCACGCACACACAGATGTTTAGCAGACCTCAAGTCCAGTAAGGGGCCATTCCACTGATCTTATCCGAGGGACAGGTCTTCGTTTTCCCATACATCCAATGATGACCTAAGTCCCGTTGTTTTGATTATGGTCTTTTTTCCCCCTCAGAGAGAGGAACAGAACCTCCTGGGCTCCTCATGCACACCCATAGGATCCCACTGTAACAGACCTCTGTTCAGTGTCAGCCTTAGGGACCAGAGCAATAGGCTGCCGTGTGAACATAAACTATCATTACTAATACTAACATTTGTAAGAGGGAAGCAATGAGTGCCAATGAGTGAGCCTGGGCAAAGTCTGTGACGACCAACCCAGTCTGGTATGTCGGGTGCAATGTTAAGTGACAGATTTGCGGCCCTGTGACGACCCTCAGAGTACTAGTGGGACACACTGCACACTGCAGTGGGACACACAACCAGAGCCAGCATTTGGCAGAGGCGTTATACAACAGATCACATGTTCCAGCAAATTGAGAAACGCAGCTGCAACCAAGCAGACGTGCGTACAGAGACTTGGTGGATTTTAGGGGCGGATCTAGGCATGGGCATGGGGGGGGGGCATGCCCCCTAAATGCCCAGTCTGCCCCAACAAACACGATTGCATGCAAAACAACCTAAGATATTTCAAATGAAAGTGCTTATATTTAAAATGATTTGAAACACTACTACTGCTACTAACTAGCTACAGTTATTTCACCCCTAAACCAACAGCATTTCAAAAAACAGAAAACTCTCTGAGTCAGACCCTTAGCTTTATGCATGCTGTGTGTCTGTTGCAACTACAACTGGTGTTGTTATTGATGCTTGATTGCTTAATAAAAGTCCTGTAACCGAAAATGGTATGGGAGTGCCACGGGCGATGAAGCCGCCCCCATGCCATTTTCTCCTGCTCCCCCAATTGGGAAATATCCGCCCCTGGTGGATTTATAGATATAGATAATATAATATACAGAGAGATCAGACAAAACAATAATGAGTATAGAAAGAAAGCGATGAGAAGAGCAGCACAGGTGCTGTATGTTATCCACTGACATAATTATTATTAGTCATGCACAACCTTTGAGAGTGTTGTTGTTATAAATCTCTTTGGCTCCGCTCACCGTCTGGACTACGAGATTATGAGAACATGACGATACGGAATGTCCCCATAGCACACTGTGCAGGGGGCTGTGGCAGAGATTCCCATACTAAACAGCACTAGCCCCTGTCACAGTGATCTGGGTGGTAGCTGAGTGGAAGTTTTTTTTCCTGGGGCAATCTTTATGACTTGCTGTCTGAGCAGATGTGTTTGTGTGACTCAGTGATGTGCACAACAAGCTGCTCATCCTCTCTACTGATGTTCACTTGGATGGGGTATGACACACACACACACACACACACACACACACACACACACACACACACACACACACACACACACACACACACACACACACACACACACACACACACACACACACACACACACACACACACACACACACACACACACACACACACACACACACACACACACACACACACACACACACACACACACATAAAAATCAGTGACACAAAGGTCTGTGATTGTGACAGTAACATGGTTGCCACCACTGGCAATTGGGGACACAGTCTAAAGCGCTTTTCATATCACACTCACAGGTATCACCTTGCAACTCCTTTCGTACAAACAGTTGCAAAAGTTATCACAAAAACGGCCTTGTCCCTTTGGTGTGATATGGTCCATTGACTTATGTGTTGAATCGCTTGGGACAACATGCTCAACGTGCAACAAACATATCACACCACAATGACATGCGTCAAGGTTGACTTGACCCTTTGGTGTGGAAAGGGCTGAAGTCTGACTTCTCGAGTTGCACACTACTTTTGGCAATATAGTAGTCTCATATCACTATCTGGCCCCAAGATAAAGATACATATTGCACAGGATAATGAATGAATGAATGAATGAATGAATGAATGAATGAATGAACGAACGAACGAACGAACGAATGAATGAATGAACGAATGAATGAATGAATGAATGAATGAACAGAAAACCTCACCAATGGTCATTACCACCATTTCCTATTGATGCTTGCAGCAACAGTCACTTCTCCTATTTGTTGCTGGCTATTTCCCTGAAATACAAATTGTTGCATGGTTGCTCAAGTTCAACTTCCCCCACATACACTACTAGAGTGAGCAGATGTCCCTCTTTGCATGGGACAGTCCCTCAACTTCAGTCCCTCCACAAATTGAGCCCCTGTCACACATTATGACCGGCGTAGTTCAGTGTTCAAATCCACTAATATTTGGCTTTCTGTTGTCTATTTTTCTGTTATAGCCGTGTTTGTTAAAATAACCTGACTATTCCCCTGGTGCCACTATATTTCCACACTCACTCCAGAGAGGCCACATTGCATGTATTGTCTCAAAAATCAGCTATTTTTGCTATATTTGAATTGAAATCCTGAATTCTTACAACCCCAATTCCGTTGAAGTTGGGACGTTGTGTAAAATGTAAATAAAAACAGAATGCATTGATTTGCAAATCGTTTTCAATCTCTATTCAGTTGAATACACCACAAAGACAATATATTTAATGTTCAAACTGATAAACTTTATTGTTTTTTGAAATTATGCAATCTTTTGTAAATTGATCCCTGCAACATGTACCAAAAAAGTTGGGACGGGGGCAACAAAAGACTGGGAAAGATGATGAATGCACAAATAACGCCTATTTGGAACATTCCACAGGTAAACAGGTTAATCTTAAACAGTTTAATATCGTGATTGGGTATAACAGGACCATCCCAGTCGTTCACAATCAAAGATGGGGCGAGGTTCACCACTTTGTGAACAATTCTGTGAGAAAATCATCCAACGGTTTAAAGATAATGTTTCTCAACATTCAATTGCAAGGAATTTGGTGATTTCATCATCTACAGTTCATAATATAATCAAAACATTCAAAGAATCTGAAGAACTTGCTATACTAAAACTCTACCATGCAAAGCAAAGCCATACATCAGAAAGGTTGGTTTGAAAAACAACCAGAAAAACAACCAGAAATGCCTTCTCTGGGTACAATATCATTTGAAATGGTTAGACACAAAGTGGAAAAGTGTGCTGTGGTCTGATTAGTCCACATTTCTAATGATAGTGGACCCAGAGAAGGCATTTCTGGTTGTTTTTCTGGTTGTTTTTCAAACCAACCTTTCTGATGTATGGCTTTGCTTTGCATGGTAGAGTTTTAACTTGCACTCGCAGGTGTAGCGACAAATTATGTAAACTGACAATGGTTTTCTGAGTGTTCCTGAGTCCTCACAGTAATATCCTTTACACAATGACATCAGTTTTTAATGCAGAGCCACCTGAGGGATCAAAGGTCACAAGTATTCTGTGTTGGTTTTCAGCCTTGTCGCTTTAGTATAGCAAGTTCTTCAGATTCTTTGAACGTTTTGATTATATTATGGACTGTAGATGATGAAATCACCAAATTCCTTGCAATTGAATGTTGAGAAACATTGTTTTTAAACCGTTGGATGATTTTCTCACAGAATTGTTCACAAAGTGGTGAACCTCGCCCCATCTTTGATTGTGAAGGACTGGGATGGTCCTGTTATACCCAATCACGATATTAAACTGTTTAAGATTAACCTGTTTACCTGTGGAATGTTCCAAACAGGCGTTATTTGTGCATTCATGACCTTTCCCAGTCTTTTGTTGCCCCGTCCCAACTTTTTTGGTACGTGTTGCAGGGATCAATTTGCAAAAGATTGTATAATTTCAAAAAACAATAAAGTTTATCAGTTTGAACATTAAATATATTGTCTTTGTGGTGTATTCAACTGAATAGAGGTTGAAAACGATTTGCAAATCAATGCATTCTGTTTTTATTTACATTTTACACAACGTCCCAACTTCAACGGAATTTACGTTGTATTTTGAATATGACATCAAGATAATAATTTGCTACTGCACTTTCCCTCAAACGAAGTTTAGCAAGTCACCATTAGATACGACTACAATCTGTCACAAAGAATTAAAACAATTTTAGGACGAATCCTGAGAACACTTAAGATATTATTAGTGCTCAGGGAAGAAGTCAGCCTCCTGTTGTGTGTATATATGCGAATTTGTCTGGATGACAGCCTCCACTTTAAACCTAGAAAAAAGTAGCTGATCTTCTTTAAGCTGCTGTAGGAGGCAAGCTTTTATTTCACACAAGTGCTGTTTTCCCTTTGAAGCCAGAACTTGAGTACATGAGCTGGGAATTGAACACTTCCTAATTGACACTCAGAGAGACAGAGACACACACACACACACACACACACACACACACACACACACACACACACACACACACACACACACACACACACACACACACACACACACACACACACACACACACACACACACACACACACACACACACACACACACACACACACAATTGGAAGCTGACTGTCTGACCCATCCGATTGTGGTATCCACACTGTGTAGGCAGGGTCTGATTAAAGCTTGGTAGAGGCCACATCCTGCATGGGGCTGCCCACGCCCAGTCCCACAGCCCGGCCAACAGTGTTTCAGCACCATAGACAGTGCCTTTATTTTACCCATGCAGACAGAGGCAGTCTGTCTACATTACTATAGTATCAATCAAATCCAATTTGGTTTCAACAAAAATTAGGGGTGGCGAAAAAAAGTCGATATGCCAATATATCGCAATTCTTAATCCTATTTATGTAGGCCTATTCATTAATTTGTTCATGTCAGAAAGACTGGTTGATGTTATCAGGCTGCACTGATGAGTAAAATTGAACTTGTGTTTTAAGTTGTTCAAAATTGCTTTAATATGTTCTAGTTGATTGAACTTGTCATGGTCCATATTGTTCAGAATTATTTTAAAGGGCAATTCCGCCAATTTTCAACATTTTACTGTACTGTATTTTACTTGATTATGACATTGTCAAGTTGTGTTTGGTAATGATTTTTCTTTTAGGACCTTTTTTCTGAGGGCGTACAGACTTGTACGCTCTCAGAACAAATGAATGGAATTCCCCCTTTAAAATGTTCTAGTATAATAAAAGCAGTCATTTGTGGGAAAAAATGCGATATATCGAATTGCAGGATAACTAAGAATCGCAATATAAATCGATTCAGAATCCTAAATATCAATACTGTATTGTATCGTGAGGTAAGTGAATCGTCCCACCCCTAACAAAAATGTTGCCAGTAGATTTTTTTTGTATAATCATAATAATGTTCAGGATTTCCGGGATGGTTGCAATAACATCAGAGGTTAAGCACAACTTCTTATCACACTTATGTTTTTAATTTGCTTTCCTTCATTCCAGCCGCTCCTTCCTCCTGGCACCCAGTTTCTGGCTCCCAAGGTGAGAAAATAAACAATTTAGAAATTAATTTGTACTGGCAGCCATTGCACGTCCAAATAATTAGAAGAAATAAGAAAGAAAAGTGCTCCTCATTTGTATTATCAGGGCCGAGATAGAGTTGGCTGGTCTACGATATTTTGGATGTGCCACATATTTGCACACTCCCGCCAAAAAAAGATGTTTGATCATGGGTGGATCGGATGCGGGCAGTTGGGTCCCCTGGGCTGCAGCCTGTGCGGTAATCAGGGCCTTGCCGTGGGTACTACTTGTGCTTCTGCGTGCTTGCATGGATCCATGTGTGGGAAAGTTTGTGCATCCAACTGCACACTAAAAGGTTGCATACACACCGTTCTGCAGGAGTACATAAAAGACACGTACAGCTGCAGAAATCCCTGTGGAAAACAGGCGCACTTGAACGCACATGCATACACAAGCAACTGGTAAAAATGTGCATCATAATAATAGTATTACGTGTCTGAATAACAAGCTGTCTGGCATTCTCTTTTCAATAGCCCAGCACATTGCTATGTTTATTCCATCTTGACCTCTGCCATTAAAAAAAAGAAAAATGTATTCATAATGATTTTGCATCAGCAGGAAAAAGGTCCTTTGAACCATGACTATGAATATGACTGTGATAAATACAATCCCACATTTAATGCATATACTTGATATCTGTGCTGATAAGTGCTTGCATTAGAGACTGAGGTGCACCGTATTTATATTTTAGCTCTCGAGTACATGCATATGAAAATACTGTATACACTGTAATAGCGACACTAAATCTCTCACTTGAAACTTACTATTGACTACTGTGAAGACTTAGATTAATAACCAGTAAAATTATTCATTGGATATCTTGTACGTTTTCAGCCATCAGATACAAGCTTATTAGCTCTGACAGCGATGAAATAAGGATTAAGCTGTTAATATTTGATATTTAATAGTCCAAAAATATTAGGATTTTGAATGCAGAACCTTTGCCTGTAATTTTTTTTTTCTTTTTTTTTTTTTAACAATTTAGTTCTTAAGTCCAATTTAGTATACTTCACCCCCTCCACTGTGGTACGGTAGCATTGTGAACAGATTGTGGCTGCGGGGTGGTGTGGACGGTGGCGCACACCACACCGTCCTGGAGGGATGGAAAGAAGCAGGGGCGGATCTAACATTTCCCAATTGGGGGGAGCAGGAAAATAAATGGTATGGGTGCGACTTCATCGCCTGTGTCGCGAAGTCGCACCCATAACATTTTCGGTTACAGGACTTTTATTGGGCAAGTAAGCATCAATAATAACATCAGTTGTTGTTGAAGTTGCAACAGACACACGGCATGCATAAAGCTAAAGGTCTGACTCAAAGAGTTTTGAATGATGAAACGCTGTTGGTTTAGCGGTGAGACGATTGTAGTTACTTAGTAGCAGTAGTAGTGTTTCAAATAGTTTTAAATGTAAGCACTGAAATATCTTGGGTTGTCTTGCATGCCATCGTGTTTGGTGGGGTAATCTGGGCATTTAAGAGGGCATTGCTACCACCCCTTGCCCATGCCTAGATCCGCCCCTGGAAAGGACGACGGAAGGTCACCTCCGGTGAAGTTCAGCGGCAGTCCTCACTCTGGTGGCTGACTGGATGACAGCTCCTAAGTTACAAGGACAGCTGACAACAGAGGAAACTCTACTCTGTCCTTCCTGGCTCCCAACATGAGCAGCTACAGCTCTGTGTGTGCGCGTCATGCCCTGCTGTGTGAAACTTTGTTGTGGTGATAAAAAAGAAATACCAAACGTCTTAGGAATTAAGTTTGTTGTTGTCTTTTAGTTACTTCATCCTTTATTCATGTGAAGAACATAGTGGTAATTGATGAAATATGTATAAAGTTGTAGTCATACATTAGAGGGAAAATTACTCTCGTAATTTAAAGATTTCAGTGTATTATGTCGCCTTCATGTATACTTTGTTAGTGTGAATCTAGTCAGCTTTAATACAAAAGGCAAAAATGTCTAATCGGCTAATTCTGAGGGACAGGAACTTCAGACTAATTGGCTAGTTGGAAGAATGGAGGTTCTTTGGTCTGCTGTCGGCATGCACAATGAATATGATAAGTATCAGCCTAGAAGTATGGGACTGACACGCACGCACGCACACGCACACACACACTTTTCCAATTGGGCTAAAGGAGACAAACGGTCGTCAAACTTGTCAACACGACCACAGGCTGCCAGTTTCTTAATGAAGGGAAGGATTATGCAAAAATAAACACACACAACTGTCGTAGAGATTGACAACGCATGATTCAAGAATTTGGTTACTGGGTGATGTCAGTCTGACCAATTTTGACACATTTTCACAAAGAGTATTTTGTGTCACTTCAGTACAGCCGCAAAGAAAATAATTGAAAAGTCAATAATCTGAAAAGTAGTCTTCACAGAGGCATGGGCTGAATGAACTTTTATTGTTCATATACAGGGAATAAGGCTGTCATATACTATGTTGCAGACATATTTTCTCTGTCAAGCTTCAATTACTGCTAAGTTTCCATAACATTTGGTTTCAGTTCACTGAGGTGCTAATGGCATTGACACTTAATCAATGTGGTAGTGTATAATATACAACAAGAAAAGACACATACAGTATATCCTATAAGAAAATCCTCTCCAATGTTTTGTGTTCGTATTTTCAGAAATTGTGTTCGTATTGACAGAACTGTCAGATGATTATATTCCATAACCCAAAGCTACTGCACTGGAATTACTACAGTATTTATTTTTCATTTTTTGCAATGGTGGTAAAGCATCACGCAGGGGTGAGCATCAAACATGATGTGACTTTAACTTAATAAAGATCCCTTCTGATCCCAAACAAAGCCCCTAGCCTCTGTTTCAGTAAGATGGAAAACAAACAATAGGTCTGATCAAACGCATGATCAATAGCACATTATTACAATGGGTGAGATCATATCTGGGGGATAGAGAACAAGTGATGGACACAAGTGCCACATTTCCTCACCTCTTGCCCCCTCACTCTCCAGGGACACACACATTTCTTTTTATTCTGTATCAACTATATGAAATCAGTCTGTGACTGATTGTTCCATTTCACTGACAACTCAGCCCCACTAGTTTCCCGGGAGGAAAATTCATGGTGAAACTATAACAGGCTGATGTGAAGAATTTGGAGCAGAGGTCTCCACTGAGGAGTGGGTGGCAAATGAATGGACGAACGGACGGACAGACAGATGCTTGCACAAACGTCGTCTCTGGCAACATCTATACAATAGCATATACTGTATATAGCACTAAAGGTAGGATATTGAATGGTGTCTGTATTGTATCTGATTTCATTCTCCTGATCCTCTCATGATAAAAGATGATAAATAACATGTCACCACTTCCAGAGCTACAGTATTTGTAGAGAATGTCATCAACTGAAACTATAGTATGTTTATATTAAGGACCTAATGTTAGTGCTGCTCCATGGGAATTTCAATAACAGAACAAAAGCAGCCAGGGTACATACAGTACAGCTACTCATGACATTGAGTCATTTGTTTAACCAATAGGTATAGGCCCACGGTACAATACACTATACATGCTTTGGTCCTTTTCCATTCATTTGTAAAATCATCTGCCTTACCGTTTCTGCCAAATAAGGTCTTGAGAACTCTGGGGCAGGGGATAGTGATAGTCTCGCCAACCTCAGTCGGATCCCAACAAGCAATGTTATCCCACGATCCTTTGCAACCTAAAAAAAAAAAAAACAAGTGCATTGGTTAGATTGAACAGGACTGATATTTACTTCCGTTGATTGCTATATAGACCTACTGTATACATTTGCTGTACAGTGTGTTGCATTAGCAGCCACATCACATCACTGTGCAGTCTTCTGTTTCTGAAATACCAGTGGTTATCCTGTAAAAATATACCCCTAGATGAATAGGGCTCTGATGGGGATTGTATATAAAGTAATAACAAGCCTACAGTATAGACTTTTGTTTGTTTCGAGTGTCTGTTTCATGTCCCAGTGCTTGAAATATTACCCCTGAAGTCCTATTCCATAAACAAGTATCCTTGATATGGTTATTTCAATACAAAGTATTTTTACAGCGGTCCTGAAAGTGTTGTTTGTTAAACGCCCAGTGTTAAGTGTCACATGAGGGACCTGTTCAAGATCAAGCTAACAAGGCAGTCAGTCAGTCAGAATTCCCAACTATGCAAACTCTGAACCTTTGACTGATGAATACAATAGAATGGTCTGGATGCAGTCTTGAAGGTTATGACTATTCAATAAGTGTAATCACTGAATATGACTACTATTCAAACACTGATGTAATTTGTATTTTGTCACTCCATGAGTGAATACCGTTGAGGTTTGCCTTTGAATACAGTCTAGACGACCACTCACAAATAGAAATGTCTGATCTACAGTACATGGTATCCATCCTGCTGCATGTATTTTTATCTCCATTTTCTGAGGCAAGGTTTTATTTTCAACTTCAAGGGCAATGTATTTCCCTAGGACTTTCAGAGAAATTCAGTAGAGCAAATTGAAATGATGCCAGAAGGTCTAGGTATGTTTGGTTCCTGCTGGCGACTCTGTGGGCACCGAGGTCGCGTTCTCTTGCCCACGTCCTCAGTGCTCATACCCGAGACGGGGTTGGTGAAACTCCTTCGCCAATAGCACGCAGTTCGTGGAAGAAACATGTTATTCCAAGCAGTTCCTTTCCCATCCATCAGCCGCCCCAGCTGAGCAGGGGGAGGCATCGAGACCAGGATTACTGAATGTTTTTGTACACAAGGATGTATTGTATTGCATTGCATTACATTGTATTGTACTGTACAGCACTGAGGGTTGTGTACCATTAGATGGTTTGGACATTTTACTTCCGTTATAAAAAACAGAAAAAGGAGACATTGCTATCCTCTACAGCAATTTTAGCAACAACACACATTGAAAGAAAAAGAAAATATGAAAGCCTATATACTCCAGAGTATCCCTCTCATATTTGAGGTTATTTTTGAGAGCACAAAGCACCGCAATTTTTCTAAACATCTCCTCAACCTTCGCTTCCATTTCTTGAACCAGGATTCGTGCACTCTTCACCCATTGCAGCAGTGAATCACTCACAATGTTGGAGCTCAAGTGATTCTTTTTTGTAGCATAAAGTACCTCACAACATTGATATGGAATGAAAGGGGGAATGGAAGTGGTGGAGAGAGACCCTGGGGGTAGTGGCAGGCTGCAGGCCTGGCCAGGGGGTCTGTATGAAAAGTTAGGAAAGGAAAGGGCAAGAGCTGTGGCTTCACTGGCCTGTGGGGCAACACTGGCTTAACCCCAAAAGCAGCAACTTTTTGGGGATTTGGTGTAGAAAAAGTGGTCCAAGTACAGAGCCAAAGTCTACAGAGCCCACCAGGGGGACCTTAGGGTTTAATTGTCAATGGACAACCAGCTGGTGAAAGTAAACAGGACAATCTGGAGACGGTTTCAAAGGAGAGGAAGCTAGAGGACATCCTGATGACACACAGTACAGTAATCCCTCCCACTTGCTCTATCATGATGTCACTGTTGGGCAGAAACCTTGGATCTCCATATTTCTACTTTTTTTCCTTCCGTAAATTCATGTTACTTAAAAACCTGACCGGCTAAATTCTAGTGCCGTGCATCATCGTCTCCCTGGTGATGTTGTACTGCTAATTTGTTTACATGTATTAGGCAAGGAAGGTGTTGGTGTGAGTAATTGAGGCCCTGGAGAATAGAGTGTAAATGGAGATGGGAAGTAGTTGGAAATGATAGCATTTGCAGCCATAAAGCTGAGCAGTCTTCTCTCTCTGAAATACCCAAGAGGTTGTTTTGTAATAATGTACCCTTATATGATTACGGCTGTGATGGGGATTTTGTCACTGAAGTATTCTCAGTGTTCTTGAAAATGTGCAAAACATCTAGTGTTAAGTGTCGCTTTGAGACTAAACATGAGTGGCCTGTCAAAGATCAAGGAGACAAGCCAGGCCGTCAAAATTCCAGATATGCAACCTTTGAACCTCTGACTGATGAATACGATTCGGTCTATGGTCGGTCTATGCATTCTTATATTCGATATGTAATATTCAATATGTAATAATCACGGAATCTGGCTGCTATTCAATACCTGATGTAATCTGTATTTTGTCACATGGAGAATAGGGTATGCATGGAGATGGAAAGTGGTTGGAAATATGTTGTGTTATGACCTGGTTAGGACCACACTGTACTATACTATACTGTACTGTACCGTGCCATATTGTATTATACTGTACTGTAATATACCATACTGTACCATAACATACTGTATTATACTGTACAATAACACGTTTAACTGTATATTGCATCACACTGTACTGTACTGTATACTGTACCATAGGATTTTTCAACAGTTTTGCCTGGGGACCACTGAAAATGCTTGGGCCATGTCGCCTGCCCACCTCCTCACCACCAATACAAACTTTCCACTAGTGATGTATTTTATATATCGCAATATATCGAGCAATATATCGATCAAACACCTGGACGATACAGCAATAAATGACATGAATTATGAATAACGTTAAACATACTTCTGTTTAACGTTATCAAAGCCTTGGTTGCAAGTTGAATAGACTCTCAGACCCTTCTTAGGAGGTTTAGATATTTTATTTAAAAAAATATATATATTTTAATATTCAATTCAAGAACTTTATTGCCATGTCAACAGGTGTTGATAGGAATTTGTTTTGCTCAGGGTGGGGGGGGGCAGGTTGTAGTGAGCGAGGCAAAGCCATTCTACGGCGCCAACATAACATACAGCCTGGGGGGTGGGGTGGGGACACACACACAGGGGAGAGATTTCAAAAAAGAACACAATATTCATGTCATAGGCCTTGATTTAGGTCATAACAGGTACATGGCATTCCAAAAACAACCTCAATTAGACAGACAAGTTACAAGCAGAGGGGGGAGGGAGGGGGTAGGAGGCAGCATGTGTAGTTATCAGTCCACGCTCAAGGCCTTTTAAGATTGTCTGTCTACTCTACGGTGGAAAGCGAGAGTCTTTTCACAGTCCAATCCTCCGGGCACAAAGCCGTGTGAAAGTGTCAGTGTTTATGTTACTGTGAGATAGAGCGTCTCCAAGGAGAAGGCTCGATCCACAGGTGTGTGGGGGAGGGAGGGAGGGAGGGGGTAGCGAGACTCCGAGTTGTCCAAAGCATGGCCACGCCGTTGTCCCTCGCTGGTTGCATTCTCAAATCCATAAGAGGGGTTTTGAAGCATGGGGGTCAAATCACAATTTTCTGTGAAATCAGAGATTTAGATCGAGGGCAAAGCCAATTCGCTGCTCCCCTCTTAAGTCTTTCAGTCATCAGCTTATGGGTTGGTTGGCGAGACAACTGTGATGACATTCAGCGTCCTTAGTTCTCAGCCGCAACGCTCCCCATTCCAATCAGCATGGCGGGTACAGGGGGGGCTCCTACTTGACCCGTCGAATTTCCAGTATACCAGAACCAGGCCCAATCCAATCGCCAGGAATCCGATAACCGTTAGTAATCCAAATGTTTAATCTCCATCTCACGACAGTCTTTCCCAGATCCACAGGGACTGTTGTTCTCACGGGCGAGACCGGCAAATGTCCAATCTTACCGACAGTTCTTTCCCAGATCAACAGGGGCTGTTGTTGTCCCGGGTGAGACGAGCGTAGCATGTCGGCCCCTCGGCTCTCGACTTTCGGGTGGAGAAAATGGTGTCAATAGCGCTGATCAACCAATCAATCAAATCTTGAGGTTAGGCTTTCTCCGAGGATGCAGGCAGTGAGAGGACCGGTGGCCAGGCTAGGAGTTCACCCAGAGTCGAAGCGCAGACGGCGGACACGAGACACAGGCATGGTCGGAGGGGGATGGGAGGGGAGGGAGTTAGGGAGAGAGATGAGGAATGCGACTGCCTCCTTCGAGAGTCAGGGAAGGAGCCCTTAACTCTCTGTGAGCATCAGAGTGTTTTATTGCATTTGTGCAATGTGGTCATTATATTGAACACACATAATTCTTCCACAATACAATATAAAATCGGATTGTGGCTTCTGCATATCTATCGTGAGATTGCAAGCAATATCCACCACTACTGCCTGCTACAAAAACCTTAATAACCACATGGGTGGGAATTTTGCCACAGCCTTTGTTCTCGGGAATGTCCTTGAAGACCTTAACTTGCCGTTTCAGCTCTGTAGATGAATCATTGGGATGACACACTAACATTGCACAGTCCCTTCTTCAAGTAACAGCACAATCTGAGCGGAGCAATAATGCTACAGTACATACCTTCCTATGAACTTGCCTCTAAAAGCAGCCCAAAATCAACCCAACAATATCATGCTTAAAGGTAGGGTAACGGTAAGTGATTTGAAATTCATTGTGTAGTACCAGCCTGGTGCACTAGGGGCGCCCCAGGAGTAGCTACACTATGTGAACCTGCTGCTCGATCCTGATTGGAGGAGAATTCACCCTCCACCTGGGGAACTTTTATTAGCTCCTCTGCTAATGTGGGGGAGGGGGAAACTCCATATATGGTCTGCACACCTTATAATAGAGCATTTTAACAAAAATATATATTTTTGGGGGTGATATCTGACAAAAGTGAAATCACTTCCCCTACCTTTAACCTAAGGCACTTCGGGGAAAAAAACATCTAAAAACTAGAATCAGCACTTGCACATTGCGCACAAACAGGCCATGGCCTACTCGTGTGTGAGTGGAGCGATCTAATACTCATGACAATAGTTATAAAGGGGTCACTTGCATCACCATTACGTCATCAACTATACCGGCCAATCAGGGTGCACCGAGGGACCGCTGAACACTGTGCTAGAGGTCGCCTAACTTTCACGGGTTGTCCGAACCCGAAAAAATCCGAATCCGTCCGAGACCCGACAGTTCCGGTCGGTTCCGGCGGTGTGTTTTATCACAGTCACTCGGACAGGTCGGAATCGGACGTATCCCCGTCGGAAGTCGGACCTGTCAATCATTATGTGCAATACCCGAGAAAATCCGACAAGACCCGAGACTACAGTGAGACGTATTCTTTCTCTACGTTTTTTTTTTTTTTTTTTTGCCTTTTTAATGATAATAAAATATTCTATCAACCAAGTGTGTGTATGATTGTATCTTTGTCACTCTGCGAGTGCGCTTCTGGACATGCACTGACATGTATGATAGGGGCGACAGTCTGTCCTGTGGTGTCCGTGTAGACAGCGTGTTACATAAGGGGGCAGGGGCAACCTCCCGTATGAGGGCACTTCTGTGTTTTAGACATGCGAAAGAGCTGGGGCTGCAGGCCCCTTTTTAATCTGTGTGTGTGCACGTACCTGTAGAGTGTAGAGTATACTGGCAGCGCGGAACAGTGTTAGCGAGCCGAGGCAGCGTCGCATGCGAAATATAACTGATCTACAGGTTCATCAAACGTAGGCAAGGCGGGGGAGGGATTTGGTCAAGGCGGGTCTGTCGGACGGTCAAGAATAATCCGACTTCGGTCGGGCTCGGCGAAGCAATTTGGGGAAAATCTCGGAACAGTTCGGAAGCGGAAAACCATGCCACGGATCGACTCGGATCCAATTTATTTATTTGAAAATATTTTCGGAACAGTTCGGAATCGGTGATATTGCACGGATTTATTTCGGATTTCGGATGGCATTTTTGAGAGCCGTGAAGACCGCTGAACACTGTGCACCGATCGCCTAACTTGCACCGCTCCACTCACGCAAGCAAAGTCAGAAAGTTTTTTAAACAAGAACTGGTTGTTTAATAAACCCATTATTTTTCCTTCATAACACGGTTCCTCTGTAATGGACTGAGGCCAAGCTATTAGTTGAGAGTTCACCATTTTGTTGAATTTTAATTAGCACAGAAGTAGAAAACGAAAACTCAGATTGTCCTCCAGTGACATCACATTCACCACAGAGGAGAACACTCATCCTCATTAACTGACCAGATTGCCCACAGTCAGTCAAACACCATAGCAGCTATCTAAGTGACAGTCAGCCATGATGGTGAGTGGTGGTGGAAGGCTTTTTGAGGGGCACTATACGCGCTAGCTCCTCCTATGCCCAGCTTTGAGTGTTTGTGTAAATAGATCTGTAAAATAGATCTGCCATTTTCAATAGACAAATATAAATAAGGCTGGGTGTTTGAGTCCCAGCCAGGTCATACCAAAGACTAACTCTCCACCGGCTCGGGTCACGTCACTCTGTGAGTGCAACAGTCACTGTTACGTCACCCTTTGAGGGTGATGTAACAGTGACTGTTGTGGAGACAAAAATGGGTCCCAATACCTCCCTGCTTCAGCAGGGCTTGACACTAACACTTGCCCGCTTGCCCGGGGCAAGTAAAAAAATGGTCAGGCAAGTGAAGACTGCTACCTGGTTGCCCGATCGGGCAAGCGTGTGAGTTAGTGCACTATAACACAACACGATATATTTGTCTTGAAGGTGGTCATTGCGCTCTGCCTCTGCGTCTTTCCCTGCTTTCTAGCTACAGTATCTCTCTCATCTCTCTCCTAGGTCCATTTGGTTCCAAACTATCATTTTGGTGGGATCACGGACTGTGACCACTACAGGAACCACGGTGGGAACCACTGATTTACAAGTTGAATATTTACTGTAGCTGATTGTGACTAAAAGAAAACAGTCTTTGACAGCGAAAGGAAATATTTAAAGCGCCCAAGTAGAAAGTAAACTTAAATGCAAAATTTACTATATAATTTGGGGGGCAAGTGACCATGACCTGAGGGCAAGTAGAACCTGACTTCCACATGCCCGATGGGCAAGTGCCTCGGAGACCTTAGTGTCAACCCCTGTTCAGCATCAAGGGTTGGATTGGGGGCAAGTCCCTGCGACATACTAATCATGTTTTTGCGGTCAATAAAAAAGTGCAATTTTGTGTGAAGCAGAATAAAATGTCGTGTCCACTATTCATAATTGCTTTGTTTCATTCTGCATGTATATTATTATGTAGGTCAAATAAGAATAATTTGCTTGTTACTTTGTTACTTTCACTATGTGCACACTAAATCTGCATGTGTATGTAGGCCCTTCCAACTTCAGTGCCCGGGAGTCCGCAAAGGTCTTGATCGGGCCCTGGTTAAAAAACTACATCGGGAAAAGGGTGAACTAGCCCTCGTCCCTCGAACTCTCCTCCCCCTTCTCTGTAGCTCCCCAGGCTCAGTCATGGCACCAACCCCCTCCCTGTGGCTGTCAAAGCAGCGTGTCACAGCTACTGACATCAACACGGGTAAACAACTGTTGTCCTCAGGGTCGTTGCTGATGTGGATATGCCATTTGTGACTGTTCTCATTGGAGGCAAAAAAATGTGTATTTTCGGCAGAAGAGATTATGAAGAAGAGAAGAGATTATGCAACTTTCCAAATACTGTGCTCCGTGACAAATACCCGACCCACACTGCAAGCACATCAGATTTTATATCCATTTCATGTCAGACATTTGTCTGTTTGTGGGTGTGCAGGAATAGTTGTTTTGTGTATTAATGTACTGTACCATGATATACAACACATGAAATATTGGGATATTTCTTTATTTATACTTCCATCTTTCTCATGCGTTATCTGGAGGCCGTGCCACACAGATGGATATATTGATTTGAGGATGCACCAGTTGTCTACTCGTCAGCAAAGACTGGAGCAATTTTAGCCTACTTCAGGAAAACTGAAGAACCTTATTTTAATTGGCATGGCCCCACGACGCTCATCACTGGTATGGAAACTGTACTGACCTCACATGCAAACTATTGCAGAGGCTCATGCGGACAGCAGAAAGCATGGCTGAACTTCTGTCCATCCAGGACTTATTTCAACTGACGTGCACTTTGTCAGCAAAGCTCATAGGCTTATCAAAGACCCTAGACAACCCAACCAGTGACTATGAGTCACGGTCCCTTCACAAGTGGCTCCGTAACCACAAAGTTGCTAGCAGTACTTATCTCCACAATGCCTTATTCGGATTTCTGTTGATGTCCGTTTTCAGGCTGTCAAATATCTCGTCAATTGAGAGTGCCTTTATGATTCCGTCATGCTCATGCAATTGTCAAGACGTCGGGGTGTCAGGCATTAGAATGGTGGGCTTTTACCTCTATTTGAATGTCCTTTTCTTTCACAATAGCTCCACCAGCAAATGCTGTTAATTGCTCGCATTAAAGGAGAATTCCAGCCCCAAAGTTTTTTTTTTGTATCTTTATACAAAAACCACTGCTGAATCAAAAGTGAAAGTGAAAGTGTGAGTGTTAACTCACTACTGACATGGTGGAGACACAATATATAGCAAAAAATTGCATTTTGGAGCGATGTATATAGGTGAACTTGCACAACGCCCATTGGCCCCATTATAAGCTTATTTTGGGGTAGGGGAAACAGCCATAAAGGAGTATTTTCACAAAATAACACCTGGACCACTTTTTTCAAAAAAATTAACTGCAAATAAAGATACAAAAAAACTTTTGGGCCGGAATTCTCCTTTAACTGTTACTTTATGTTGCCTTCTGCTTTCTGGACTATTCCAAATTATCTATTACTAGGGCCTTACCCGTTGTGAATATATGAACACCAAATGATGTACTCACTGTGTGGGTAATGTGAATCCTTCATCACATTATGTGATGAAGGATTTGATGAAGGATTGCTTTAATGCACAGGCACAGACACTGCAATGGCCAGTCATAAAGTGTGTGTGTGTGTGTGTGTGTGTGTGTGTGTGTGTGTGTGTGTGTGTGTGTGTGTGTGTGTGTGTGTGTGTGTGTGTGTGTGTGTGTGTGTGTGTGTGTGTTGGTGTTTGCATTACCCCCTGTGGCCGAAAAGGGAATTGCCAATGTTAAGCGAATGGGGAAATTTAATTCACCAATAAATTCATTATTAATCAACAATTTGTTAATTTGAAAAAAGGGCTTCCTCAGTCTCTTCCTAATGTTATGGTCAATGACTGTGTGAAAAATCATAGTGATCGGTGCAGCCAGTGATGAGTTATGCTCGCTTCAGACATTCAGACATTCAGACATTCAGACATTCAGACAGACAACTCCTTAATTATAGTATTGATATTGATATAGTTGTGAGGGCCACATAGAAACCTTATAGGCAGTGTTGTAGCGGGACTTTTAGAAGTGGGGGGATGCCTCTTAAAGGGGAATTCCACGCATTTTCTTTTTTTTTGACAGTGTACAAATTTGTACACAAAAAAGTAAACTCGTTAGCAGAGTGAAACACATCTTGATGATGTCATCAAGATGTACTGTATTTCACCATGCTAATGATTTTTTTCCAGACCTCCATTTCTAGGAAACACAGAATGGGGGATTTTTTGTGTCCACTCAACATCTAAGGTATATTAATGACATTAAATATATATAATATAAATAATATTTCAATATAAATATTGAAAATGACTGGAATCCCCCTTTAAGACACGTGCATGCACACTTGCATTTGCATGCACATTTGCGTGCGCCTGCGCAACACACAGACACGCTATGAAAACAAGCATAGCATATTGAGAAAGATTGTTTACAATGCCTAATTGTATCCATTAAAGTAAATGACAAGACAAAAAACATAGGTCTACTTTTTCCCCCAAAATATTTTAGATGTGAGAACTTTGGGGGGGACGTCCCCGATCCACTACACCCCTCCTTGCACTCTGTAGAGTGCAAACTTGTGCCTAGCGTACAAGTAGGCCATGGCCCATTCGAGTCCTGCATGAGCGGAGTGGGCTAATACTCATGACATTAGTTATGTCTCTTACTCACATCATAATTACGTCATCACCTAATCCGGCCAATCGGAGTACTCCGAGGGAGCGACTGCCGCCAAACAAACATGAACACCAAATATGGAGAACTGAACACCGATCCCCTTACTTCCGTCTGCTCCGCTCACGTAAGTAATTACCTCAAAATTCTACTTCGATACAGCACTTAAATAAAAGCACTACACCGGAGCATTTTTTCTTCCCAACGCGGTGCATAGTGTCTTACACGCATATCAATTATGACATAGGCCTGCGATATTCACCTGCGTTTCAGCAGGATTTACTGCAAAGGTATGCTTTTACAAAAAATGCAGAAATATACCGTATCAAGATGGTTTAGATTTTTTGGGGCTATGTTATTGACTTATTGACACAAGACGTGCCCGTTGAACAATCCTCCTTTTCACTGGGTAACGAAACTGTGTGACTCGCAGTCAGTGGTTTTGAACCTGTGGTCTGGGGACCACCAGTGGTCTCTGAGAGGATTCCAGGTGGTCCCCAGCTAAATGATGGACAGTTGGTAACCAAATGGACCCCTATAGATCTGTAACTCTTGAGATCGTAAAATGATACCAAATGGCTCTCAAGAGTTAAATTATATTGAAACATTTGAATTACTTAATTTTCAAGAATGTACACACATGTAGAAAATGAAAAAGAATCGTTATTTTGACCAACGTTTTGCCAGTTATCTCTCCTAAATTGTGGACAAAAACGTGAAAATCATTAGTTTTGTGTGATCAAATGGTGTTCCATCGCAGAAATGCAGAATAAATGAAAAAGGTATGGTATGAAAAAGGTTGAAATACATAAGCTGAGACCACATGCAGTTCTAATAGTTGGCCTATTAGAACTGCATGTGGGCACCATTTTGATTGTCTTAAGTATCAGCTCTTAAATTCTTAAGTCAGAACTTGGAGGTGTGGCCGTGGCAAAGCTGTTTGACTGTTTTGAGAGACCAAACAGCTTTGCCACACATTCAAGTTTTGACTTAAGACCTGATACTTAAGACAATCAAAATATGGCCCCAAGTGTGTGAAGTTGACGTTGTGGAGTTGTGTAGAGTTTCGTCTGACCTTTAGTGTGTCCAGAGGTGTCCTGCTCCCTCAGCCTCTGCAGACACTCGTCCTGGTCTCTCTCCAGCTCCAGCATGAAGTTACAGGTGGGGTGTCTTCCTGTCACCTACGGGGGGCAGGCCAAGCGTTAAAGGCCAGACAGTAGCACAGTGGTTTTCAACCTTTTTCATACCAACCAGGGCCCACTATTTCTTCAGAATTTGAGCCACGGACCACCATTTGATGAGATTTTATTTAGCCCCACAGACCCCAGAACTAAAGATTTTGCTTTTGTCCACAATTCCAGGCTGGATTTAATTGGGAAACAAAATAGTCAAACATCCCAAAATGTCCATTAATCTTCTACATTAGTTCTGTAGACTTAGACTAATTCAGATGATGAATACTTTAACTCTGGAGAGCGTAAACATGAAACCAAATGGACCCGTGAGGGTCCCTTTGGTTTCATTTTTATGCTCTCAAAGAGTTTCATCTGGGTAACTTTTCGTTGTTTAGCCTGGGGACCACTTGGAATCCTCTCAGGGACCACTGGTGGTCCCCGGATCACCTATTGAAAACCTCTGCAGTATCAACATTAGTAGAGTAGAGTTCATTAGCGAGAGTGCATTATGTGTGTGTTTCATAACAATAGCATATGAGACATTAGCTTCTCCATGTCAATTAGGTCTGTCTGTCTCTCTGTCTCTCTCTCTCCCCCTCTCTCTCTCTAGGACAAATTATCCAACTTTGTCAAACACAGTGCTTTGATGTGGTGTTTGCCGGATATACAGTCTACGCAAGCTTCCCTCCAGGAAACTGCCACTTATTATGTTGGATGATCAAATGGGGAAACTTGGAATTCTGCATGCAATTGGTGGAGTTAGGACACGATAATCACAACCTGGCCCTTTGGTAAAAACTGAAAATACGCTGGAACAGTAGAAATGCCTCAATAGAACTTGTGGTGTGGCGGTATAATGAGTCTCTTGTGTGTCTCTCTCACACTATCCATTTGTCTGTGTGCGCGCTTGCGAACCAATCATGTACAGTATGTGCGTGAAGAGGATTGCACTGTAACAAGAATCATCCATTTCAAATAGGACAACTTGTAAAACAGTTGATGACCTCAAAGGGATAGTTCACTTAAAAAAAAATAGTATCTACCCGGACTGAACACTCAAGAAAGTTTTAGCTTTAGGAGGGCATTAGAAGACTTTTAATTTACAGTTCATATAGGGAGGAGCAGGAACAGAGGAGCAGCCAAACTTCATATCATATCGAATCGAGTAACTTGAAATGATGAAAGATGAAATGATCAAGTGTTTTTGAAAGTGAAATATCCCTTTAAATGCAGACAGAATTACCCTAGTTGCTGTAATGCTTTGTGGGGCTGCCTTGTTCTTGATGCCACTGCACCTTTTTAATGACCAGTATAGCATGACTAACGTCGCATCACCAAGGTTCCCACCTCAGAGGAAAGCCAGATCGATGTTTGCCTAAACACCTGCGTGTTCCGATCTAGACTGGATAATTTTTTTTTTCTTTTCTTTTTTCGTTTATTATTTAGGTATTCTGATTTGTGTATTCTGGCTTGGCTTGGTTTTGCTCCAGCCTGTTTGTTCTTAGTCTTGCCAGTCACAATTCAGAATAAGAATAAAGTCAGAATAAAAGATGGATCTACCAAATTACCAAATGAACTATTCAAGGAAAGGATTTGAAGACTTGTCACATACACAGCATCAAGGCATTCATTGAGACCCTTAAATTATCATGATCACATTGAATTTTGGGTACTTCTCATTCCAGCTTGTGGTTCCTGCCTGATGATTACAAACCAGCGTAGTAGGTTACCATCCGTTCTCATCTCGTCGGATATAAACCAAACAGGGAATGCATCTCAGACTACAGTATGGACAGAAAACTTGCAGTCGGCAACATAACCGGCACTAATATTTTCAAATTTGACTGAAAAAATAAAAATAAAAAAACATTTGGACACCTACACCAGGAGGTCACCATTTGCAGTCTTATTAACACATTTATTTTCGCATCAAGAAGCCTAATTCATATGGATCCTAGCTGTAGTATTTAAATGATGCCCAGGGATATGAGCCATGAGCCCCTGCGCCATGGCTTCTCACACATTATAAATGAGGCTCATTTTAGGGACTGTAGCAGCCCAAGTGACCATACTTGTTGATCTTTCAAAATGTGTCAATATTAATAAGATATATATCTATTTGCATACAGTATATACTGTATAATGGGGTTGGCATCCTTTTTGAATCCTGGCCAGGAAGCCCATTTAATGTTTTATCCCCTCAGGTCTTTAACCAATGTTTACATTTTAGTAATCAAAAACATTGATGCTGCACTATAAATGCCGTATTTGACATCTTTCGGAAAATGTCATGATAGAAAACTGCCATGCATATTTTTATTTGCTTTATAGTTTGATTGCCCATAAATATGGCACTTATTTTACTACTTCATTAAAATATCTTCTTTCACATCAGGAAAGGATGTATGATTATTAAACTCAATACCCTGCCCCCCATGGTCAGAGTTCACTGAATGTGAGCTTGAATGAATGTAGAATTATATGCAGGATGTAATTTGCATACTGATGTAATCGTGAGAGACCGGGATTCATTTCCGACTAAACTTTATTTGAATATTTAATTTTTAAATAAAAAAAAACCCTCTCTCACACATGCGGTGTGCCAGTGATTGCCCTATGCTTTGCCAATACTCGCACTACTGCCTAACGTTGCCTACCTCTGGATTATGGTATCCCATACAGTACTAAATACATACAGTACTCTACACTGCAGATCATAGAATACACACCCCAAAATGACATCATTTTGTTAAGTGATATTAGCATGACAGTTTATGCCTCCTTTTCAGTTTCCTTGGGGAACAAAACTAAAATGTAGTAACTACCAGCAGCCAGGAAGGTCAGGATCATCATGGTTTGCGATACAAACCTCTGGCGACTTCATGAAAGTCACTGCGCTCCTCAGAAATAACAACCGAAGAAGCTTAATTCAAAGCACAATATTCCAACAGAGATACGAAATGGGGTTTTGCAGAAGTCATCACAATCCCACAGCCCACCCCTGACTCATTTGAGGCAAGGAAATTAATATTGCAGCATTTGGCTCCGGTCACTGGAATTTCAAAGAACACGAGAGCTGTCAGTCTCCGATCACCGCGTGGCAAAAAAAAAACAGCAGGATCTTTTAATTGACTTTCTTAGTATACTTTACTGATGTTTAAAAGAAAAAGGGCTTCTGGGGGCATTTCATTTTGTGGTTCTTTTGCCAGTATAGAGAAAGAGAGACAAACTCCCACATCACACAGTTAAACAGACACAATAAAGGGAGCAGTTTGCAGACTTTCTCGTGACTGCTATTGTTTTAAAGTAGAACCAGTACCTTTAGAGGCTATTGCATGAAACAAGTTATACAGTATAAGTCCCATTTCAAAGCCATCAGTTATCAGTGCTAGATTTATCCACCACTCAGAGGGAAGAAAGACTAGATTTTTAATCCATTCGTTGTTTTTGTTCCAATTCTAAGCCAATAATGCTGCTTTGACGAATCTCAGCTTAATCACTAATCGGCACAACTGATGATATATCTAATGTGATTCTCAGCAACTAGGTGGGCCGTCATGCCCATTTCAGCACAGTTGGAGAGCCAATTTCAAATAAATGCTGGGTCAGACAAAATACCTGTAGAAGGGCTTAACATGGTCAAGGGCATTGGCACTTGTCTGTTGGACAAGTGAATCATGACTTCATTCTTTTGGCAGCTGCAAAGCAGCGCCTAGTAAACAGATTCAGGGAGATTGGTTTTCCAAGAGGGTGGTCCAAGCAGCCGCCATTACACCCTTCCGTGGAAGTGAACGGAGATGTCAAGACTCTTTTGAGTCTCAAATTAGCCAACCTTGATTACAGAGACGCCACATTTCCCACTTAGAACAGTAGGGGAGGCTATTGCAGACACTTCTCTGATTCACACGTTCATTCACACCGGGCATTCACAGGGTGGGCGTGTTCATTACGATGCCATACAGATGCAAATACAATGGCTTAGATTGCTACAATATAGCAATGCCAATGTTGCACCAGGGGATCTCTGGAACCACCTTAATGACCCCTGGGGTCCCCAGACCCCTGGCCTATAGGGTCAGGGGTCAGTACACCCAGCAACACCACTACTGAACACCAGTAAAAACTATTCCACACCAATGAATGACCTGATAAAAACCCTGAGGGCAAGGTTTCCCAAAAGCCAATTAACATTAACACTTTAATAAAGACACATCCTGATATCCAAACCTGCTTATATAATAATGGTCGGTGACGTCAATAACGATTGAGCAGTAGAGAAGAATAACGAAATTATTCTGACCCCTTCCTTGAAAAGGGCCCCTTCTCCTGACATGCATGATTTATGCATAATGGATCATTAGTAATGACTTATAGTTATTCTTCTCAACTGCTCAGTTCTTCCCACTGTCTCTTATTGTCATTAATACCGTACTTTGAAAAGTTCAAAGCAGTCCCAAAATAGCAAAAAAAAAGTGAAGGTCACCCACTCTCCTTTAAAAACACAACTTTAAGAGTCCATGGAACTAGAATGGTTTTAGTATTTGTGGTTATAGACACATTGTTTGTTCGTGGCAAATATTTTGTTTGGGGGAAATGTCCATCAAAAGCCTGTGGCCCTGTCTGTAGTATTATCAATATTTCATTCCACTTTTTTTCTCCTTTATGGTAGGACTCCTCTGTGTAGAGGAGTCACCAGAGTAGAGTGGGTGTCTGAGGAGGTAGAACAGGTCATCTAGTGATACACGGGTCAGTTAGAGTTCCCGTCTCTTCCTGATTATGTCAAAGTGTCCTTGGGCAAGACACTGAACCTTAAATTGCTTGCGATGTGCTGGCTGATAGCTTGCACCGCAACCGGTGTATGAATGGGCC
This sequence comes from Benthosema pterotum, assembly GCA_039105355.1. Taxonomy (NCBI): domain Eukaryota; kingdom Metazoa; phylum Chordata; class Actinopteri; order Myctophiformes; family Myctophidae; genus Benthosema; species Benthosema pterotum. Next base: position 27,385,544 of record CM076976.1, read on the forward strand.
AATGTATTGTAAAGCGGCTTGGATAAAGGTGCTATATAAATGCACCATTCACCATTTTTAATAGTTGTACACTTACCACTGGTCTAGACTAGATTATATCTAAAGTGGGACTGAGTGATGTGGTCTTTCACTCAAATCAAAAGCAACATGACTGAAGGCCAATTCTGTTTCTAAACGCACTAGCAGGGAGGCATGAATGCTTTTTTTGGGTGGACACCAGTAAATAATTACAAGGTTTTCTATGTGGCTACTATCAAAAGTACAGGATGCATAAAAAGGGGTTATACAGTATATGTTTTGTAACCTTTGTATATTTGTCTGCTAACCCGTTGATAAAATATGTAAATAAATAAATAAAAATAAGTATAGGATGCTGTTGGTTGAGCCCAGATAGTCCACATGGTTTCACACAAACAAAGAAGGCTAGATTTGACCTTTTGCTTTGGCAATGTAAACTACAGTACATGACAGAACATGTCTAGGTTTACTCATGCCAGTGAAGCTTTTTGAATTGAATCAGTTCAATTCAAAAAGCTTCACTGGCATGATGCACTCAAGGACATGGTAAATGTTTGTGGAGATTGCAGCTGCATGTGACCATTACATGACAGCACATTCTGTTACAATTGCATCAATCTTATACATCACATAACCATTCCGCAGAGATTGGCACAAGTAAGGTACTGTATGTACCTGTAGGAAAGAGACCAAAGAAGGTCTTCTTCGACTTCCTGCACATGATACTTTATGGATCACAGTGATTAATGTGCCTCTCTGGGCGTTAGTCTGATAACCCAATAATTTAACATTACTAGCCCTAGGCTGAGGAGCTGGGCGTTACAATTTTAGATGAGTTGTGGGGGAGGGCCTTTATAGTATTCAGAGCTGCTCGATAAACTCTAAATTTGGGTTTTGATTCAATTTAAAGTAATGCACAGGTTGCATTACTTTAAATCTAAATTGGCTATAGACAACTGGGAAAGGATATCCAGCCAAATTGCTGCTTAGCAATATTTATATCTGATTAGACAAGGGACCTGGAGAGAGATCATTAAAAGGCAGTTTGATTGCTGCAAAAAATTCAACCTCTCTGAAACCCCTGTTTCAAAAGATGGCTCAATGAGGTGGTGTCCATTGCTAAACAAATTCATTATGACGGACAGAGGACACAGGCTAAGTTCCAAATAGTGTGCTCGACAGTAGTTGAGCATGTGTTCTGTTTATCTCTGTGCATCTTTCTAAACTGAACTCAGAATTGTGTCTGCTCAACACCCCAAACCCCAAGCATAACCACAGGCTGAAGGCATGGATGAGTCTTAACGTGACTAGTAGGACGCATGCCCCCACCACTGTGGGAGTTTTGTAGAATGACACATTGTCATTGCCGTTACAAAGTCTCCTAAGGCAGCCTGCCCAGAACAAACCAAGAGGAGACCATAGAAACCTCCATGAACACATGCCGAGAAAGCCAGTGGCAAGCATCCATCCTGCAGAATTGCAACCAATTTTGCTAAATTTCCCCAACAGCCATTAGAGGTGGATGGAGGGAGACAGGTTTGTGTGGTTAGAAGAATAGGTGGTCCTTGACATGGTGGACTGACCCCAAACCGTCTCAGTGGAATAGGATGTGTTGCCACAAGCCACCAAATGTCAAAGTCACTTGGCTGAGGTACAATCGGGAGAGGCAAAATAATTTATAGGCCTACACTGGAAAGATTGTATGATGTGCAGTGCACAGTATCCATTTCCAAGACTGGAGACCAATGAATGTTTGCCATCATGGCAAAGCAATATCACGCTCAGATAAGCGCTACTGAATAATGCATAAAATTACCAAAATGTCACAAAGTGAAATCACAAAGAGTAACATCCGTAACGTTACAGTCGTACACTACACCCTGAGAGTTAAATTATCACTAAGCATTTTATAGAGATGTTGTATGGAGTGTTGCGACCAGGGGTGTAGTGGAGGGGGGACGCGGGGGGACGGTGTCCCCCCACTTCTCACATCTAAAATATTTTTGGGCAAAAGTATGGTCTATGTTTTTGCTTTGCCATTTACTTTTATGGATACAATTATAAACAATGCATTGTAAACAATCTTTCTCAATATGCTATACTTGTTTTAATAGCGTGTCTGTGTGTGTTGCACAGGTGCACAGAAATGCGCATGCAAATGCAAGAGTGCATGCACGTGTCTTAAAGGGAAATATCACTCATTTCCAATATTTTACTATGTCATTAATATACCTTAGAGATGTTGTGTGGACATGGTAAAAATATTCCCCCCATTCTGTGTTTCCTAGAAATGGAGGTCTGAAAAAAAAATCATTAGCATGGTGAAACACATTGATGAAATCATCAAGATGTGTTTCACCATGTTAATGAGTTTCCTTTTAGCGGGTCCATTTGGTTCCATTGGTACACTCTCAGAAAAATAAAAATAAAATGGGTGGAATTCTCCTTTAACAGGCGTCCCCCCACTTCTAAAAGTACCACTACAACACTGGTTGTGACACAGGTCTCGATTTTCGTCACAGGTAAACCCCTTATCCCTTAACTTCTATGCCTTTTTAAACTATTTTAAAAAGCATTTTTCAATAGTTAAAAAAGGTCAGTCTACAAGTTCACAATGTACCCAGGGGGCAAAGGGGGGTGACCTGCATTTGCCATAACATAAAAGGTTGTCCACCAGAAATATTATCTATGACCCTGTAGGATCACAACCTATATGGACAACCCGGTCAATTTTTTGCTGGAAACCCAATATGGCCGCCGCAATATTAGCCCCTATTAGATATAATGGGGGGTGAATTGGGCAAAATTTTAAATTGAAAGATATTTCCACGAAACTTAACAGGTTGATCAATTATATAAATACAAACATTTTTTGTATTGGAACTTTTCATGAAATCCAATATGGCCGCCACAATATGGCGACCAGGCTTAAAGATACATCGCATGGATGCAACTGGGACGTATCCTCAGTGATGTATCCCAAGGTCATCAGGGTTTCGGGTCTCGCAACATCATACCCCTCACTCAGGCGACCCAGCCGGGGTTGATCAAGTCCCGACTTACGTCCCAGTAGCTACTCTCGGTCAGTCCACTAGGGAAAGACCCAAGGCCACACAATCCACTGCTCCAGAACTACTCTGCCGGGACTGGGAGAACCATACTCTGGCACATGGAAGGACTAGGCTCTGTGGGTTGACTCCTGTCCAGACCCCTCCTACGTCTCACCAGGTCTGCTCCTGCTCTCACCAGGTTGGCACAGGACCTGTGCGTTGCACCAGACTCCCAGCACCAGACATTTCATTCAGGAGCAGTGAATCATAATGGCCCTCCTAACGGCCTCACCAAGGTTTTTGGGCTTCCTCCTCACGGAGGACACAGGCTGGGGCGCTAACCCATACTGCTCACCCGGGTGCCGTCTACATTCCGGCTGTCACCCGTCTCTCCGGTGGTCACCAGACTATACCCGGTTGTCACATAGTCTATTCCTATGAGCCACTATAAATAGAAACTAAAGGCTTAAAGATACATCGCATGGATGCAACTGGGACGTATCCTCAGTGATGTATCCCAAGGTCATCAGGGTTTCGGGTCTCGCAACATCATACCCCTCACTCAGGCGACCCAGCCGGGGTTGATCAAGTCCCGACTTACGTCCCAGTAGCTACTCTCGGTCAGTCCACTAGGGAAAGACCCAAGGCCACAAAATCCACTGCTCCAGAACTACTCTGCCGGGACTGGGAGAACCATACTCTGGCACATGGAAGGACTAGGCTCTGTGGGTTGACTCCTGTCCAGACCCCTCCTACGTCTCACCAGGTCTGCTCCTGCTCTCACCAGGTTGGCACAGGACCTGTGCGTTGCACCAGACTCCCAGCACCAGACATTTCATTCAGGAGCAGTGAATCATAATGGCCCTCCTAACGGCCTCACCAAGGTTTTTGGGCTTCCTCCTCACGGAGGACACAGGCTGGGGCGCTAACCCATACTGCTCACCCGGGTGCCGTCTACATTCCGGCTGTCACCCGTCTCTCCGGTGGTCACCAGACTATACCCGGTTGTCACATAGTCTATTCCTATGAGCCACTATAAATAGAAACTAAAGGCTTAAAGATACATCGCATGGATGCAACTGGGACGTATCCTCAGTGATGTATCCCAAGGTCATCAGGGTTTCGGGTCTCGCAACATCATACCCCTCACTCAGGCGACCAATATTAACACACAGAAATAAGGTTTTGGCTCTAACCTCTGAACCAAATGAGCTAAAAACACAAATGTGGTGTCTATTGAAGAGTTTCTGACCATGAAAGACTCACAGGAACAGCTATTTTTATCATTGGGCATAGTGTACCCTTATTGTGCATATTTACAAGATGGTTAGCTACAGGAAATAGTGATTTCACTCATTTCTAAAATGATTGTTGACTGTTTTGGCAGCACATGCAAATGGTTTTGGGGTTCTCCAGATGTTTCTTAAAGGAGAGTGTCCTGTCCAGTGTAACTCCAAGATATGTGGGTTGGGTACTGTTGGACAGTTGGTGACCATCCCCTGTGACACTCACGGGGGATCACGGTTCCTCGGGTGAATAGTTGGGTTTTTGACAGGTTGGGTTTCAGGTGGTTGTTATTGTAGTAGCTTGGAGGGCACTTTCAAGGGTGGATTTGATCTTCTGGAAGTCTGCTTGTTGCGTGGTAATGAAGAGGTTATTGGCATAGATGAAGCATTCTGGGGGTAGTGGCTGGTCTAAATATTGTAAAGGAGGGGGGCGAGCACACTTCCTTGTGGGAGGACGTTCTTTTGGGCTTTCCATTTACTCCTCTGGTCATTTAGGTGGGCGTAGAAGCATCTGTTGTTGAGAAGGCTTTTGATGACCTGGCACAGGTTCAGGTCACCAGTCATGTTCAGTGGTTTCCTGACCATTGTGTGGTGATCGTCGGTGTCATAGGCAGCAGTGAGATCTATGAATGCTGCCCTATTTGCTTTTCTTCAAACCCATCCTCAATGTGTTGTTTGACGTTGAGTAACTGTCCAGGGCAGAAACCAGCTTGGTCTTTAGTCAGCATGGTGTCTATGATTGCGATGAGACGTTGGAGCAGCAGCCTCTCATAGAGCTTGTAGGTGATGCAGAGGAGGGAAATGGGTCAGTAGCTCTTTGGGGTCTTTGCCAGGTTTGGGGATTGCAACAACATTGGCCTTTCTCCAGACAGAAGGGATGGTTTTCTGCGCTATGCATGTGTTCAGCATCTCCAGGAGCCAGGACTTTGCGTTAGGTCCGAGGTGCTGTAACATTTTCACAAGTATGTTATCAATCCCTGCTGTTTTCCGGGTTTCAGCTTTCTGATTGCAGTTTTGAGTTCTTCTAGGTTGAAGGGTTTGGTGAGAGGACTGGCTAGTTGTGGTTGGTCTGATACCACTGTACAATGGTGTTCTCCTGTGGATTGGCAGCGGTGTTGGTTATGACCGTTGGCCATCAGCTGCGTTGCAACAGTTTGCTGTGACCGTTGTGATTATGGGTGGTGTAGTGTGATCTGCTCCGAGACGACGGATTGTGGCCCATGCCTTCATGCTGCTGTTTGTCATGTTGGTGTTCTCTATCAACTCCTTCCAGGCTTTCCTTCATTCTTCCCCAACTTCACTGATCAGGGTCTCTCCAAGTTCCGTGGTGGTGGGGAAGAAAGGGTCCTTGTTGTACTCTTCATAGTAGCAGGCTGCTGGATATTTCTGATAAGCCAGGGATATACTGACATCATCTGGGTATGTGATGAGTCTGTGAAGTTGGAGTAGTTATTGGGAAGTAGTGGTGTGCTAGATATGGACTGCTTTCCGTAGGTTGAATCTCTACGGAATGGGACAGTGGTTGCTTGGAGAGAAGATCTAACAGTGAAGGCAATCGGCTGGTGCTGGGTGTGGGGCATATGGTCCAGAACTCAGTTCTGGATGTGAGGTGAGGTGTTGCTTACAGGCAAGGTCTGGGTTGTATCCTCGCTTGTTATGGATTAGAGTCAGATGTTTGGAAACAAGCCAGGTTTCGACTTCATGATGTACTATGAGCATTGAAGTCGCTAATGCTGATGTGGTCTTCTTGCATCTTTCTGGTAGTTTTGTGTGTAGAAAAGGGGTTGCAGGTGGTTTGTAGACTGATGTGACAGACATCTGGATTTTGGATGGGTGACCATGATGGTTTCCATGTGCCCTTCTGTGATGTGAGTACAGACCTCCTCAATCTTGAGGTTTGGCCTGCTGAAAACAGCTGATCCATACTGTCTGTGTCGGATCTCAGCGACCAGTTTCATCCTAGCGATGGTGGGTCCAGCGATTTTGTGCATGGCCGATGTAGGTTTCCTGCATACGGAAACAATGGCAATCGTTGCTAGTATCTCTGCCTTGCTTCTGGAGAAACCTTCAATGTTGATTGAGACGACTGACAGTGCAGGTCCTGAGTGGGGCAAGCATCTGTGACACTGATGAGATGCGGCAGGCATCTTCATCTGTTGATTGCGCATTATAGTTATACAGAGTTGTAGTTATATATTGTCCTTCTGGCAGTATTAGATTATGTCCATATGTATGCATGTATATCTTATTCAAACCAACGTTTCCCAGGCTGCACCACAGGGAGGTTTCTGTATTTGCAGCCTGGAATGTTACTTGAGGTACTTCTTCTTTGGTGTTTTAATTGATTAGAAAGATCACTAATAAGCACAGGACAAGTTTGACACTGATAATGTCAATCCAATCAGCTGTGCTTGCCCAATTAAAGGAGAATTCCTCCCATTTTCAACATTTTACATGTCATTAATATACTTTATAGATATTGTGTAGAGATAATAAAAAGTTACCCCATTCTGTTTTTCCTAGAATTGGAGTTCTGAGAAAAACCTTTAACACTCTAGACACAGTCCATATATTTTAGCCTATATATGGACACCCGGCATTACACGTGTTACGCGTTACACCTTTTCCAGGACTCAAATGTATAATAGGATTGGGTGGAATTATAGAGGAAGAGGTTAATTAAGAGATCTGGATGAGCTCCCCCATCATGGATGAATATTAATATAAACAGTAGGACTAGGCTAATCAACCTGCAGCTGGAGGGATGTGTGACATGTCTTTCTATAAGGAAACAGCACATCAGCACACAGGAAAATTAGGGCTAAAATGATTATATAGGTACACTTAAATTTTAAATATGGGCTATATGACTAGTCTCTTGTGGTCAGAGACTCTAAAATAGACACCAAGTTTGTGTTTCTAGCTCATTTTGTTCAGAAATTAGAGTCAAACCTATTTTCTAGGTGCTAATATTAAGTCGGCCATATTGTGGCGGCCATATTGGATTTCATGGAAAGTTCCAATACAAAAAATGTTTGTATTTACATAATTGATCAACCTGTGAAGTTTCGTGGAATTATCTCTCAGTTTAAAATTTTGCCCTATTCACCCCCCATTATAACTAATAGGGGCTAATATTGCGGCGGCCATATTGGGTTTCCAGCAAAAAATTGACCGGGTTGTCCATATAGGTTGTGATCCTACAGGGTCATAGATAATATTTCTGGTGGACAACCTTTTATGTTATGGCAAATGCAGGTTTCCTAAAAAAGGGGTAGTTTGCCCCCTGGGTAATGTGTCAAAGATTGGCATGTTGACTTTCCAAAAAGTTTGTCAAAATAGTAGAAAAAAGCATAAGGCGTTTAGCGTGTAACAAAAATGTAGCCCTTTGTGTTTTGTGTCTATGGAGTTAGGAATAAGCATTACACTAATAGACCCCAGGCCAGGGCTGGTTAGAATATTGAATGCTGTTCCTGTGTATTTTTGGTTTCTTCCTGAAAGCTGAAAGGCTTTAGCTGTATCCAGGCTTGGCATGTGTTACACCTTGCGTTTTTGGCTCAGTATTTTGTATGTTCGGCGACGGCCACCTTTCCATCACCAGAAAAAAAAGCAAGCTGGAAAAAGCCAGAACTTTCCATTCACTACCAGTCAAAATAGCAGGAAATGACATCACGGCTGAGCTGAAAACAAAAGCAGACATAAATTCAGTTTTGGATGTGGGTTTGGAGTCAAAAGGTCTTGTGACAGCACATTGTGACAGCCCATTCTCTAACCTGTCCTCTATTTTCATCCACACCACCTGTGTGATTTCAGTTCAGGTGGATCACTACCACATAAAAAACATCATCATCAACCATCAAAATCATAGTATCTGATGATCGTGTTTTTGTTTTGGTAGTTTTTTTTTTCTTTTCTTTTTCTTTTGGGGGGGGGGGTCACAGTATCCCCACTTTAATGTGTATGTTTGATGTGAGAAATACAGTAGGGATAAGCACATGCAACAAGAAGATGTAAAACAGCAAGCAAGCTGGGTTTTAATTAGAGCAGTTGTTCAGGGATATGTCTGGGCTCTGGTGATCAGAGACCAGACATGATGTCCCTTGGGCAGAGATTATTATGTGTCTTCTTTTCTGTCTGTAAGTCTTATCAGCGACCTCGTTCCTAGACTTTTCTCATTTCAAGCCTAGTAACGAGTCTAACGACCTAACGAACATGGCTGTAGCGAGGGACTTTCCCTTGTATGCACTTTCCCCAGAACAAGAATCTGTCTTTTTCAACCAATCATAACTTGGGTTTCATGCCCAGGTAATGTAAACGGACCAACGTAACTTCCTCTGGTGTTTTTTCGACAGAACAGTCCGACATACAGTACATGGCCAGTTAAGACTTATGCATGGCTCTGTGTGCGTTTAGGGCTAGGTCAGGTGTAAGGTGTTGAAGTATTGCATGGTGGACCATTTGTGCATTGGTGCCTCATTAGACTAAAGTAGATGTCTTCACGGGGTCCCCGTGTCCTTAAGGAGAATTCCACACCAAAGCACATTGAGCCTCAATCTGCCTTGATTCCTGTGACATGATACATAATGTCCTTGATTGTTGTCACAGATGTCCCCTTTTCTACATTTCACCATGAGGTCCCCATCCCAACATCGACGTCCTACAGTTAACATGCAGGCTGCAGGTTGTCTTTATTCTATTGCAGGTATTTCTGTAACTCCAAACATAGTATACTGATAAACACGCTTGAATTTTACATCACTCTGGGGCAGCCTTTACTTCTAATCCCAGAGGTAATCTATTCCTCCTCCTCTGCTCCCCTCCCTTTCGCCACTATCCTCTCCTCTCCAATCACTCCGGTTGAAACTCCTGTCCCAAGGCTGCCACCTTAGTTTTTAAAAGTCATATAGTGGTTCAATTATGTTGTAGTGCGTGGTTTGATATGATGTGTGGAAAAAATAATTTTGGAGTTACGGAAAATACCTGCAGTAGAATAAAGACAACCTGTCACAAAGACATCTGTGACAAAAATCAAGGACATTATGTATCATGTCACAGGAATCAAGGTAGATTGAGGCCCAATGTGTTTTGGTATGGAATTCTCCTTTAATGACCCGATTGTGCCCTTCGGGGGCCCAATCATTATTTGTAAGTGTATCTGAGAAAAAAAAAAAACGTTCTATTCTGTGTTGTACTGTTGTTGTTTTTTTAAATATACAGTAAAATATCGGTTGTGTGTCTAGGTCTGTGGAGATACCGTGGAGATGCTGTGTTGCTTGGAGATTGGGAGAGAAAAGAATGTTCAAAGTGAAGTTCCTGTGTAATGTGCAGCTGCGGTTGCATTGTGCTGATTGGTCATCTGCGTTTAATTTAGGCTACTTTATATCACAAACCCCAAAAACAGTACTAAACGAGGTGAAAGCTCAAAGCAAAGTAATATAAGAAAGTTAGCCGTGTTGAGTGTGGCGCCTTCAGACTTGTTAATATTCCATTCAGCTAAGACGTGCATCTGCAAAAACTCTGTTGATTGTGTGTTCATTTTAATGCATGCATGCTGAGGAAGCATCATGCTCCCTCCTCCAGACTGCAGAGAACCTCTCTCTGTTTGACTGGATCCGTCTCCCCTTCTCTCCCTCATGTTAATAATAAAACCATTGGTCAATAAATCAGCTACAGTATATTATTTCATAAAGTCTACATTTACGTCTTCCTGGCTGAGTTGTGTCTCTCGGCAGGTCGCATTTCTGTCTGGCTCGGCGCCAGCTGCACCACAATTTGAAAGAAATTTCAGAAAATGTTGGGATCAGACAAAATAGTAACGGAATCACTCAGGTATCAGGTGAACCATTTTAAAATATTTTTTCAGAGTCGGTAATAGGTTACAGATTAAATTTGGAACCACTTTGGACTCGAAAAGACCTCAAGACTGTTAAATCTCCAGTTTTATCGGCTGGCATGCAGGCAGTGGAGGATGACAGGAACAATGAGGGAAAGAAGAGAGAGCGAGCCTATGGGTCATATTCAATTGCTGTGACATCCAATGTCAAACAGAATCGGCCAACCGCCAACTTTGTTATCCCTCAACCACATATTGTCTCAGGTTCTCTCATGCGTTGATTCGCTCAAAAAATGTTGTCCCTTGTTTGCAGGCAGATTGATGCCGTTACTGTACAGTTTGCAGGTATCCTGACAGCTGCAGCCTATATGACTGACCCAGCCTGGCAGAGATGTGCGCTCTGCATCACAGGTCTGAGCCCCGTTCCTGACAAACTTTGCTGTAATAAAATAACAGAGACCGGACTCGAGCGACAGTCCCGCCCCCTTGCCGTTCATTTCAATACAAGTTGCTCATTGGCGCTTTGAAGCACCCGGAAGACCGCCGGAAGTGCGCCTATTTCCGCATTTGAGCACCAAAATTTGGTGCCCCAATGCGGAAGTATTTCTCCATGAACGCGCCCGACGCAAGGGATTATGGGAACCATGAACGAGCGCCGTCGCGCACGAGCAAAGGAAAAAAACATCAAAAAGCATCAAAAAACAAGCTTGTGGGTTTGCATTGAGCTTATTATCTGTCATATAATACATACGTTATGTTTTGAGAGGTAGTATATGACGTGAGGACCGCTGGTTTATTCAGAAAACAACTTAAAAACAAACTGCCCTGTCCACGTGCACAAAGCAAACGAGCGTGCGTGCTCTCGGGGCGTTCGTGCATGAATTCCACCCGCCTGCAGTACCAAACTTGGCCACCAGCGTGGCAGCTTCAAGCCTGGAGCCGCTGTCTGCTCACCAGTCTGAGCCCCGTTCCTGACAAACTTTGCTGTATGTTACTGCCAGTCTCTGTCCCCTCGTTTCCTGTCTGTCTTTCCACTATCAATATAAAGGCAAAAATCACCCAAAATCTCTCAATATCTTGCCCTAATAGACATGGAGAATGTTTTCGCACATCTAAACCAAGGTTATTTTCTTTATCTTGCGGTTAGTGTGATGCCAGGATGACACTGTAGTTATATAACATATCATAGACGATATCTGCACTCGTCACTGAAATGTGACACTTTCAAAGTTAAACTCCAGAGTTAGTTTTTCTTTTCCACTCTGCAAAAAAGCTCTATAAAAATCTAAGTAAGGTTATAGAACTTCCAGTAAACATGGTCCTACTCCTTACTTACTCAAATGTTTACCACACTGCTTTGAAAAGCAAACTAGACCTAGTAAAGCGCATGTACCTATTCTTACAATCTCTCAGCTAGGTTGGGAGTGTATGCAAATCACATTTTTGTTACAATTGATCTTTGTATTTTCTTGCCATTATTTATATTGTACTTGTATATGTATATGTGTGTGTACGCGTGTGTAATCCACGTAACTCGAGAACCCTCACTGATTTCATGACAACACGTATCATACATCACCACACAGGCATGGAGTAAAAAAATAATAAATCGCTCCAGGCATGGAGCGATTAAAATGGGTGCCTTGGGAATGTGTATTGCATACTAAAGGTGGTGTGTGCATTCCATATTTTCAATGTTCCCAACTGCCATACTTCCCAAGTAAGTAGGGTAATGGCCGATAGAAAAAAAAAAAGGGAGCCCATCCGTTTGGCCAGAGTAGGAATCTCTAAAAGGTGCTCTTTGGAATTCACACAAAAAGGGGAAAAAAACGCACAAAAAACAACAACTTTAATTTAAAGTGACATTGCTAATGCACTGCAAGAATTATAAAATGAACCTACGCTTTGGGGCACAGCTGTCCTCATGAGGGTTACTAACAAGATTGCAGATGAAACATGGCCATTATAGGATATGACACAGCACAGGTTAATTACCAATACAGATTGTCTTCATCAAGGTGAGGTGACTAACAAGTTGCTTTGATAGGACATGACATCACAGGTTAATTAGCATACACTGGTCTGCATATCACCCTGTCTATTATCCTGTTTTCACAGCTGAAGCTGGCAGTTCGTGTTGCAATGTGTAGGCACATTTTAAATCTTGTAATCCATCAACCACTAAAATTAAAGGCTTTTTTGTGTGTTGCTTGATCTTGGTCTCTTTTTTTTCCTTTGCAAAAATAAATGTAACTTGATTTTGCAAAGCTTTTTGCATAGAATATGGTGGAGAGATCCCGGGCACCCAGTCTCACAAAGGTAGCATGGATAACAATCGCTGCTTTCATGTATATGGACTAGAATATTATACGGACGCACGCACACATACGGTACAGAAAATAAATAAGATGTTTTACTCTGACTTATTGCTCTGTTCACAATCTATAGTGTCTTTTATAAAGGGTACATAGAGGTCAAATCAAAACATCCTTCCCAGAGAATTGTCACAGAACCTCTGTTTATAACTCTATTATTGCTTCATCCTTTTTAAAATCCACATGCGCTAAAGCAAAGTGCTATCAAAGTAGTTGGCAGACAGAGTTCAGACTACAGAGCATTCCAATAACTTGGATCAGCACTTAAAACTAAAATGACTCACATCTCTAAACACAACCTACTTCAAACCTGTCTCATCTGTGCCATGGGCCTCAGGAGAACGGACTTTAGATATAGAAGGATGTTGTTGCTGTCGGTTGGAAACGACAGTGTGGAAACCTCATGTATGTATGTCAAGAACCATTACTCATCAGGATTCAAAGCAATTGAGATCTCTACTGCATGAGCTTGAGGTTGTACTGTAGATCGGCCAATTGTTACTACTTTTGAGCGACAGTTAAGTATTATTCATAGGCCATTCATTTACGAACATTTTAATGCTTAAATGGACATGCAGGGTTTCTGGCCGACAGCAATGTTATGCAGGAGAATGTTTAATTAAGTGCTTGTCTGGCTGGTGATAAGAGAGGGGGTGACGGGGTACATAAAATAAACCGGTAATGATCACAGATAACACAATAAATCCTCTCAACGCATCCCCCAAGGTAGTTAATAACACAACAAACAAAGGCTGCGTGTCACAGGGTATCTGAAGGTGGGGTGTGTTATTTGGTGGTTTCTGGAAGTTATTTTGGCCTATTCCTGGCTAATTAGAGTGTGTGTGTGACACACACACACACACACACACACACACACACACACACACACACACACACACACACACACACACACACACACACACACACACACACACACACACACACAGTCTCCATTTGTAGAGGCTGAAATCCAGACAATGTTCAAGGAGAGACAAGTGAAGATTCAGGAGGTCAAACGCTCAGTAGAGATCAGAATGAAAGATGCAGACACAGGGATAGCAGGCAGTGTGTGCAGGTAGTGTCGACGCCCAGGGCTTTCATTTTCGTCCGTGTTGCGCGAAAGGAAAAGCCTGGAATAAATTGTTAGCCACGGTGTCCTAAAAGTAGGAGTCAACCCTTCCTGGTGGGCGGGTCACATCATTTGGAGTGAGCACTGCAAGCACTGAAGGGATGAGAGAGGGGCCGGGGATGACAACAAGTTGGTGAGATCAAATAAGATCTACCGTCCCGTCTGAGCCGGTCCCCGCCCCTCTAGATCAGCTGTACTGACAGAAGCCAGGTGTAAGAGTGGAAGTAAACAACAGAGAAACAGGCTGAATACTTCAAAGATCTGCAACAGGTAATCACTGAGTTAGAGAAGAAGACTGGAGCTGAAACACATCCATCAACACCTCTCCACCCTCCTAGCAATGGAAAACGATCAATGTCTTGATGGGCTGGAGAAGAGACTCAGTCAAGAGATGTATATTTGTGATATTCAGATGAAGATTTGGCGATATGAAGTGAAAGTGATGCAGCACATCCCAGGCTCATCCGGTCTGACGATGGGAAACGTGTGTATGAAGGAAACTTCATTAAACTAACTTTGTTAAATGGAAGACTGAGAGGGCTCTACGTATGGGTGCTCATTTTTCTTGTTGGCCCCAAAATTAACCATCAATGGAGCCAACACAAACTATAGCATTCTTATGTAAACAACATACAATTTCGACTATTTAAGAAAACACTAGACAAGAGGAAGAATAAAAGAATAAAAAAACAACCCATCATCACCCATAATGCTTAAACAAACATTACAATCAATGTTGTAAGATAAGGATCCGTCACTTCACTCATGTGTGATTTTTTGTTTGTTGATTACATTACGCCTCTGAATCATTGAGTAAACTAAACCAACTGAAACCAATCATATACTTTGTAGCCTACAATAAACAGGGGAGATGGATTTTCATTCAGCTTGAGCTTTATCACTCTGACACAGTTCGTGAACATTATGTTCATGCTGGACACCTTTACAACAGAGGGAAAGAGAGATAGAGACAAGACATACAGAGAGTGGGCAGCGCATGGCGAGAGAGAGGGAGAGAGAGAGAAAGAGAAAAGGACAAGACAGAAACACAGCTCAGGCACACTTGAGTCAATGTGCGGCCAAAAGCCGCTGTCTGCTAACATCACTTCCTGTTTTTAGACAGCTGGTGGATGGAAAGTGAAGCGCTGCAGCGGCTTCCATTGTCCGGGAGGGCAAGCATTTCCTGCAGGAATCTGGCCACTGTGGCATTAATCTGCGTAGGTGGAGCTTATTTTGCATCCACCAACCGTCTCAAAAAGCCATAAGACCACGAAGCCGACAGTTTTTTTTCCCCTCACGCATGGAAGTTCATGTGACAATATAGAGGTGCACAAGGAGAGATTGTGATGTCATTAGGTAAATCATGGAGCCATTAGGAAGAGGAAGAGAGCGAGTGCAATTTCGGTCCTCGCCAGCCGTCGTTGAACAGCCGCGGCAGTGGGTAATGATTAGTGATTCTAATCTGGTGGCACCGACGGGCACGGTGGAATTTTTGCGATAATGCAGGTGTTTATGCACCCGCTTCGACCTCTATCCATGGATTGAATAGAGCATAATCACGAGTAATCACACGATTGAATACAACGAGTAGACGCAGATAACAGATACCCGCCGGGCAATTAGATGTTTTGTATTCATTGCATCGGGTGATCACGGCTACTACTAGTAGGGCGGGGCGAAGGAAGTTTAACTGAGGTTATGGTTAGGTTAAGGCATAAGTTTACTGAGGTTAAGTTTAGGGTTGGGGTTAGGTGTAGGCATAGCCTAGTGTACTGAGGTTATGATTAGGGTTTAGGGTTAGACGGTGCTTTATGCGGTTACTAACCGTAAACATAACTTCCGTAAAACTATGCTTCGCCCCGCCCTACTAGTAGTAGCTGTGATCACCGGATGCAATGAATACAAAATATCTACTTGCCCGGCGGGTATCTGTTATCTGCGTCTATTCGTTGTATTCGATCATGTGATTACACTCTATTCAATCCATGGATAGAGGTCGAAACGGCTAGTTTATCAGTCTCTGTCCGAAAGGCTCTCAAGTCTGATTTACAGTTTAATGTTTGATAGGCTATATACACAGGTTTGATGTTTGTTTTTCAACTATGTTTATTAAAAAACAGCATTGACAATGAAGAGAAATTAATAGTTTGTTTTGTTGCCAACACAAACGTCACACGTTGTGATTATGTTATAAGATGATGAATAGGGCAAATAGCCTAAATAGACTGTTGCCTACATAATGGAACAAACAGCTTTCATTGAGGGATAAGCTACTGAAACCTATTTTTTTATATACAATACTGTGAAATAAGAAGATTCCTGCTTGCTGGGTGAGAAAGGGGGAAAGACTGTCCACTCTACCAAAAAGTGAGGCATTCTAGGTCAGGACTAAATTCATATTAATTCGTATTTAGAAATGTTTCATCAGAAAAGACAAAAAGACTTGAATTGCATATTTAGGAAACGTTATCGAACAAGGGGAACTTTCTCAGGCAACTTAATGTGTGTGAGTGTGATGTCTAATGAAAATATTAACGTCATGCCCTGTGTAATGTAGGTGTGTGCGCGGGTGGGTGCATGCGAGCAAGATTGAATCAGCAGGTCCACTATTATACTTCGCGCTCACCATTTGGACGATCATATCGTCAGAGGAGCGCATGGACAAGCGGGATAGCGCAACATGAAAGAAACAACATTTAGCCTGCAGCAGCTTGAACAGAACATCTCACTGAGGGTAAACCTCACACAGAAACAGACCCAGTACATAGTGACGTATATGTAAACATGCCCAGGACTGAGGATGTGTGTGTTTTTCTTGCATTTGATTTAATGCACTAATGACAACTTCAGTGGTTGTCTGCACAAATTAGAAAACAAATGAGTCACCCTATCACATACTGTAATTTATACCCTGTTTAGATATAATGCGAGACGTAGGCTATAAGAGCCTTAAAACATGTCTCCAATATAGAACCACACAGATGCAAGATACTAATAGGATGTGAAGAGACTATGAAGCCTTATACGTTGCTTTATAGTCTCACTTTGTGCAGCATTGCATAAGCCACGGTGTAGAAAATGAAACCACCGCTTTAGCCTTTAACGGCAATTATTTTGTTGTATTGCCATCCACAGTAGGCTATAGCAGTAGTTTTCAACCTGCAGTGGTCCCCTTGGAATCATCCAGGAGTCCCAGGACTCCTTGAGATGATTCCGAGTGCTCCCCACCCAGGCTAAAGGATGGACAATAACCAGGCAGGAGTAGCCTAACTCTTGAGAGGGTAAAAATGAAACCATTTGGTTTCAAGAGTTGATCATCTAAATTAGCACCACACAATAAGAGAATTTAGAGATCAATGGTCATTTCGATTTGTATGTTTGCCTGGAATTGTGGACAAAAACAAAAGAAATGTTTAGTATTGGTTCTGTGGCGTGAAAATGTCATCAAGTGGAGGTCCGTGGCTCAAATGCTAAATAAATAGTGGGATCTGGCATAATGTTTGAAAACCACTGATCTATCGTACAAAAGTCCTAATTGGCTAATTGAATGAACGAGATTAGTCAAACTTTGAAAAGACTACTAGGCTACTACTACTAATAATAGTTACGACTACTCACCATAAACGGACACGCTGAAAAACACAAAGTGACAAAAATAAAACTTTTCATCTTCATCTCCCGAGCCTGTCGTCCAAAGAAAAAAGCTTTTCCTCGAATGTCATTGAAACTCCATCTGAGAGTTTTTCATTCCGCCAAAGAAATAATATTCTAAAATTCCGTTGACGTGAGAGTCAAGGCATCAAACTGTCTCGGTAGACCGGTGTGGGTTGTGTGTAAGCGGCGCTGCCACCGCGCTGTGCAGCGCTTCAAATCACCAACCAAACAACCTCATTCCCCCTTCTTGTCCACGAGGCTAGAAACTCACTCATCCCAGATCCACATAATGGCGGAATTGCGACAGCGAGGGGTCAGAAACGGGGCGCTCGTGCGCTGTTCATACAGCCAGAATAAAAAAGAGAGACCAACAGGAGTTGGAAATACGTTGACTTCAACGAGGGCGGCGCAATTAAGAGCCATTCTAGGCATGCAAACTGTTTCAAAACATTGAACAAACAAAATCAACTAAAGTCTCTGTCATGCTGTTACTACTAAACAATCTAAAATAAAGGGATCGAAGCATTTTGCATTTCTTCCTACTTCCCTTGCAGGACTTGTCCCCATTTGCTGTCCCCGGGCTCAATACAAGTCTATGTAGATTGAGGATTAAGAGGATCCGCCATCGAACTGGCCCCATGAAGTGAACGGAGATTGCGTAACTCTGTCTTTATAAGAAGATTCTGACTCATCATCCAAAGACCGAAGTGTCATCGCTGTTGAAAACCAGTGAAAACCCATCTCGTCTAGAGCAGTGTTTTTCAGATCCCGGAGAGCCAGAGTTCCGTCCATGACCATCTAAACCCCTTATCCTAAACCCCTTTTTTCACTATTTTGAAAAACATTTTGGAATAGTTCAACGTGCCAATCTATTACACATTGTGAGCTTGTAGATTGCACACGTGCGCACAACTGCGCGTGCATGTATGCGTGCACATGTCATATTTTATATGGTCGACAAAATCCTGAAAAGAAAATATTCAATATTTTGGGTCCGAGTGACTAAATATGATTCCAGCCAGCATATGCTGACAGCATAGATTTATTGCCAAAGCAAAATGCTGAGAATGGAATAAAGAATAAAACATAATACATTCAGACAGTACAGTACATCATTCTCATAGAGAACAACAACAAAAGACAAGATACAGTGAGACAAGTAGACTACACAAATGCAACAAATTGTAGGCCTACCTTATTGGCTGCATCCACTCTCTGGGGAAAATGGAGGAAACTTCTCTGTATAAGTATTTTGACTTTAATTGATATGAAGTCTTTTAATGGCAGGAGCAATGCACTTTTAGGTGTTGGCTGGAGTTGAATGGTCAGAATGAACTGGCTCTGCTCTGCTAATTAGCGCTGTACCAAACCACCTTTGCTGTTCAATCAACAAAGCAGGCTGCAGCTGTTTACTATGAACTTAAAGGGATAGTTCAGATTTATTTTTTAAATAAAAATACTTGCTATAGTGATGTCAACCGTAGTAATTGATTACGAGAGTCCCATGGTGGGAGTTCTGCTCTGGTTGTGGTGAGGGGCGGGGGTCTTTTATAGCCTATTGTTGACCCTATTTCTAAGATATTGGCACATCCTTTGTTCATTTTTGATCCCTCTATCACACGGAACAGTCTTTGTGTCCATATCTATGGTCCATATGCACAAGATCTAAACTAATCTAAGATTAGACCTATATAACAACACTCAGTTTTAGACGTTTATAAGACCTTTTGTGCTAATTGGGCTATGACCAAAAAGTATTTCCATGTGTCAAAAATGAACGAAGGTTGTGATAATATTTTAGGAATAATTCACCAATACAAATAGTGGCCCCGATGACCCCCACAAACTGATTGGAACTAGGCTAATATTATCCAAAACCAGCACAGAACTCACCACAGGACTATGGCAATTATATAGTTGACACCACAATATCAATAGCATTTCATACAATTGAAATTCCCAAAATCTGACTGAAATCTGACACTTTAGACTGTCACCAAGTGACAGTCTAAAGTGGATTTACGGATTCCATTTAGCACTGTTGCAACAGACACGCAACATGCATAAAGCTAAAGGTCTGACTCAGAGAGTTTTCTGTTTTCAATGATGAAATTCTGTTGGTTTAGTGGTGCCAAAATTGTAGTTAGTAGCAGTAGTAGTGTTTCAAATAATTTTAAATATAAGCACTTTAATTTGAAATATCTTGGGTTGTTTTGTATGGCATTGTGTTTGGGGGGGCAGACTGGGTATTTAGGGGGGCATTGCCCCCCCATGCCCATGCCTAGATTCGCCCCTGCTTTGCATTCATCCGTGTGTGTGGTTGTGTGTGTGTCTCTGTCAGAGACAGAGAGAGAGGGCTCATGTAATTGTTCCTCTGTAGTCTTAAACTAGGCTAAACTCCTACATAGAAACATAGCATGGAGGATGTTACTATGACAGATGCTCCTTTGAATCCGGCCCACTGCTCTTCCAGAAAGTCTTAATGCTACACATCTCATGCCCACTATCAGGCCTGATCAGATTGACAAGTGCACCGTCCAGGACACACACTGCACTCACAGCACCTACACCCAGGGATTATCAGTCAGCCTACCTCCATTCACTTAGTATTCCAATAATAACGGGATGAACGTGCATTGTGAATTGTCTTGGCTGATGCTTTGTAATAGATGCTCTCAGCTTCATTTTATGAACGTAGTCAACAACCACAGTCTCCCAAGAAGAAATCTTGCACAATCTCCTCTGTCAGGCATAATTGAACGAATTCCATGTGATTGGATGACAGCAACTCCCAAGACGCTGTTGTTTTTGTTGTCTCCAGTCATATGGCATCCTTTTTAATGATCGTATTAAATCCTATTCCTATCAAATAGCACCTTCCCCCGATCCGTTAAAAATAACCACCAAGGTGTACACAAGCAATAAGGCACTCCAATAAATCCCAATTGTATAAAACAACTTAACAGAAATTAAACCCATGCTGCACACAGAAGACCAATCGATTGATGTCTGGCAACTCAGTGAAAAAAAATATTCGAAGGGTTTGAATGTCTGTCCAAACCTTCAAACTTCAAGGACTTCAACAATTAGGTCTTCACAGGGCTCTGTAGAGTCTCAGCATCATTTCAGCAGACTGCCAGTCATCTGCTTTCTTGAAGATTCTGCTCTGCATGCCAAAGGTTGTGATACCACAGAGTATACAGAAAGTATTTTTTAGACTACGGCCACACCTAACTTCGTATCTGGTATGTGGTACACAAACATTGGGATATAAAAAAGTACATCTGACTGATGTTCTGGTCTCACATTTCCGGCTATACATTCACCTCCTTAGTTTGTGACCTGCACAGTTTACAGGGCCAGATCAATGGCGGCTTTCTACAGACTATTCTATTGATGAAAACTGATTAAAATATTTTTAAATATATATTTTTAGTAATAGTACAACAGAGAACAGAGTACAACAAAGAGACAACAGAGAGATTAACTGAAACTGAGCTGTGTAATAATATAATTAGCTGTATATTACTGAATATATGCTGTAAGTTATGATGTAGAGATAGACCAAGAAAGTGTAGGATAAGTTTCTAGTAAACCTCTTCCTAATCCTTTTTCAAGCATAAACAGAAGTTAAGGAATATGAACTATCAATTATTCTCTTTTGAATGTTTCTTTTTTGTTCTAAATCAAATCTAATTCTCCTTTATTTTATTTTATTGTTTTTGCTCATTACATTTAACAAGTTAGAAATAAATAAATAAATTATGAATGAAAATGAAAACTCTTTTTGTCTACACCGCTTGACCACTTGGTCATGACCACCACGGCCCCAAGCTGAGAAAGTCTATTTGAAGCAAAAACAGTGGATTTACACTTTGCAAATAAAAGCCTCGCCATGGCCTCTCCATCCACCCACTGCTAGGGGACCTGTTTGACCAGCCTAGTAGTTGATTACTTTGGAGAATTACCTTGGAAAGTTTAATCATACAATGGGTGCAGAACTTTTCAAGTCACCAGAGTTGGGGAAAAAAACTTCTTAAACCTTTGCTGTTTGTATTTTGACAATGGATTGGCTCTGACATTCTGGGACAGAGTTCTGAGACTTATTTTCAGTATTGGATTTTGTGGCAGAGATCAGGAAAAAGCTCAGACGTCTGTCTCAACGTAAGCCTCATCTCTTAATAAGATCTTTGTGAGGCATTTGAAGCGCATAGGGTCCCTTATCGTATTGTATTAATACAATAATCACATACCGTTGAACAGGGGCGTTGCTAGCAATTCTGGGGGGGGGGGGGGGGGGGGGGGGGGGAGTGTGTGGAGTCCTTGAAATCCAAAACTCATTATTATGTTACTGTTGTTGCGCACTCATTCGGTTTATTCAGGTAATATAGTGATTCAAATACATTTTTATAATAATCAATACAAATAAAACATTAATCCAAGCTTTTAGTGGGCCCCCTGGCTTCGGGCCCCCCTACAACTGTCCCCCTGGTCCCCCCCATGTCTACGCCCGTGCCGTTGAAAGTCCTATTTTCTATTTCACAACATGTGTGATATATCACGTGTTGGGATCTGACTTCAAGGACTGCCAGTCCCCCAAGGACTGACAGATACAGAAATCTCTATGTGGGACAAGGACTGACTGATAAATTACAGGTATATAGAGATCTCCATATATGGATATATTAGGCTGTAAGTCTAGGTGTTCAATCCAGTCAAGTGGCATAGGCTAACATGCCAGACCACAATCTTTATTGAAAATGACTACCGGTATATGCGTAAAACACAACTGTTCACAACTAACCTCAGACGAATAGATCCAAGCTTATGCCCAAGACAGGAGACCACAGGCAGCTTATTACAAAGACTCAGTGAGGATGTACAACTCATAGGCTACCCTGCAGCTCAATGATAAGGCCGTCATAGATACCGTATCTCCTGATACATAACATCCATTTCAATTAACATGAATCGTTAATTAAAAGTTTTACAAGGTAGTCTCCTGTACGGTGGCAATAGGCAAACAAGCTACTCAACCATCTGGTCCAAATTAATTCACATTCCTGTCATCTGTCCAACAACCTTTAGTCCGTCAGCCGGTCTTATGGGGTGGGAAATTTGGAATAGTCTATCGTTATTCGCTCGCAATCTGACTCCACGTCCTACAGGCGTATGCAAAGGCTCAAATTATTGTGAACGCAGTGAGCGAGAATATTATGAAAGCCAGGCAGATATGACTGTCTGTCTGTGCGTCACACTGCATTTGGACATGCCCAAATATGAAGTGCTGTTCAATAGCATTTTATTGGAAACTTGGGATAGCAGTCTATGCAGGCGTTTAGCATTTCATGTAATCATAGCGCTCGTATGTTTATGCACAGTTTGATTAGCCTATATAGATTTTCTACTGTTACGTTCTGATGCAAGATTCACATTAACTAATTTGTATGTACGTTTGTACGTATATGATGTACTGCCTTTTTCTTTTGTTTTTGCTTTTCTTTTGTGCATGCTTATTGTAAGTGGCCCTGGATTAAGATTGTCTGCTAAATGCCTAAATTTTACATTGTATTTCATTGGTCTAAAATGTTGTCTATATACGGACAGCAGCATGGGAGACCCCTAGGCCACGAGGGAAGAATTTGCAAGTGAGTTAGTTGGAGAGCGAGAGAGGGCAAAAGAGCTTCTTAAAGATAGTGAAGCAGATGGTGGAGAGGCGTGATGTGACTGGTGCAAGCCGTGTGAAGGATGAGGGCGGCAGAGGAGTGAAGGAGTCATGGCGGCTGTACATGGAGAGGCAACCGAATGTGGAGAATGTTGATGACGGATATGTGGGATGTTTAAAGGTGGAGAGCGAACGCAACAAAAGTGGTGAAATCCCTGAAAGCCACGAAGAAAGCCATGGGAAAGGCAACCATCTGGAGTGGGGTGGCAGGGGACCTCAGTGTGCAGTGGAGTAGAAAAAGCTTTCAATATGGGGCCTTTTGCAAATAAAAGGCAATACTAATAGAGAGATATGTGCTCTCTATATAACACCCACCAACGTCCCTTAAAAATACTTATGCATAGAAGAAAGTCCTGAAGCTGAAATCAGTGGTCTTGTTTTTTTAAGTACAGTACAGTGTACAACCTCAACAGGCATCTTGAGTCTGATAGCTTGCTGGTAACTCATACAACAAAGAACATTTCGTGATCTTTATAGTCACAGGACAGAGACATCAAAGGTGGGTCAGGTTAACAACCCCTCAGTCATGAAGCCAAATGGTCAACATTTCCATATACTGTAAGGCATTTTCCGGTTACAGAAGAAGCACAGTAGGTGCACTCGGTCGACGTGCCAACCCCGTGAAAGCTTAGGGTTAGGGTGAGGGCCAACGGCCCGATGGTTAGGTTTAGGTGCATCGGACCACCAAAACACATGCACCCGCAACAACAAGGATGCAAAGTAGTTGGAAGAAGTTCAGGGAACGCATGCCATTTTAACATCTCCCTGTAGATGAAAGGACAAGTGTACCCTGCCTGCATCAGAAGTTATATGACATATGGAAGTGAGTCATGGACTCTCTGATGGAATGTCACTGAGGGACAGAAAGACAGGTGCAGAGCTGAGAGAGATGATGGGAGTGGAGGCCATATAGTCAGTGGATGTGGTGAGGAGAGGCAGACTGTTTTTTTCTTCACACAATCTGCAGTGGTAGGTGAAGAAATATGTGGATTTATGGTAAAAACAAAAACGGAAATGCTACTAAAATACCTGCATCCATTCTAACTGCCAACTATTATAATTCTAATGTTCTAATGTTCATTCTAATGTGGGAGCGGTGGGAGTGGAGAACAGGGGGAATATAAAAACAATTCAAGGCCAACGTAGTACAGTATGTTGGGGCAGGATTATAATGATGATAATGATCTATGATTCATGGGTACATTTGGTCTGGATTTCTCCTAATTTAGAAACAATTATTCAGTAAAACTGCATGGGCAACTGAAATGCTTCAAAAGTAGTAACTACACTTCTCTTGCCCAGGCTTAACCATTCTGTAGAGTTCAGTGAAATAATTAGATCAGTGCAGGCCGGTGCAAATTTGACCGAGAACACTGAAATAAGGAGGGGCGCATCCAACACTGCAGGGGGGATTCATACTTGAAACTCGATCGGAGATTCAAAGTCTTGTCACATACTGTATGAGCACAGCAGTATGTTGGCGCAGCAGACTCCACCAGACTGTAGGAACATATCTAGTAGGTCATAAAAAAGTTAAAGTAAAATCTACAGAACTTCTAATAGTTGTAAAAAGTGTGGTTGGTGTTTAAACAGTAGCTACATTGCACATTCCCTGGGACTAAATGATATACAGTACCTGTTCAAAACTAGGTTCACACAAACATTTGACCACTGATCCGACTGCATAGGGCAGGCTATGTCTGAGTCATATAGTGTTGTCAGAGACGGAGTACCCATTTGAGCCATCTGTGACCCTTTTGTGCACATATGGATATATCGGTATCTGTACATGTATCCTTTTACAATTGTATACTACCGTAGTATGCTCATATCGGTCGGATGGGCAGTTATGGACAACCACATTATCTGAACAACCTGGCGGTCCCTCCCTCAAGCTCCTTTCTGATGCACAAGCTGAGTTTGAAGTTGGTTAGCCTCATACCGGTATATGCAGATGAACAAATTTACCATAGGCCTACTGTATGTGCAGAGTGGTCGGATCTCAGTTATGCCTGAGTCAGAGTGAAGTGACAATTTAATCTAGGATATACCAGTATCATAAATTTAGAATTGCATTATCCTATATTCCATACAGAGTATATTGTTCTGTTCTAATATTCCATATGTTGATCTGGTCAGTGTCCTGGTATAGCACCACCAGGAGGCCACGATAATCTACAGTACCTGGCCTAATATCGAGGGGGGGCTGCTGTGGCCCCTATCAGCTCATGAGGAAATATAGCCTAGCTTGTATTTATTTAGCGCTCCTCTGTGGCAAGATTAGACCCCACTGACAGGCAAACACTGCTGCATTAAGACATTAATGGTGGGTGTTATTGTAGGAGTGTTTCATTTTGGTGCTGCCTGCCAGCACGAAGTTACATACTTAAAACACGCCCTCTATTAACGGTATTTTCAGCTGTGGGTAATGTCAAAATGAATGCTGTGAAAGTGGGGTTTATTCATAGATACAGTATACAGCGCACTATACACTTAGATACCACATTACCTCATTGAGTGGGTCATCCACCACTCCTCTTCAATAATTTACATAGTATGGTGGAGAAAGAAGGAAAAATGAGGGGATCTCATGACTCATCTTCAGCTGGATTTGAACCCAGGACAAACCAATTGTGTAGTTTTCCACTTTTTCCTGGTATTTTTTTTTAGGATCTGTGTGTCTACTTTAGTAAAGAGACAGGAAACTGAGGGTGGAGAGAAGAGAGAGGGGGTGGACATGCAACACACAGTTCTCCAGACAGAATCGAACCAGAAACCAGATATATGGCTGACTCACAATTTAAGCATTTACTGTAGCAGGTGCTCTTAATCCAGAGTTTACAGTCACGATTTACAGTAGCCTAATATATACTGCACATAAAAGATAGCATACCCAAGCTAAAGAAATTAACTTTTCATTCCATTTTTTTTTAGTTCAGTTCAGTTTTATTTTGGTCATACAGTGGACATTCCATGGCATCAGAATCTGACAGCCGTACAGAGATTATTTTGACAAAAAGGTTATTGCTATAGTTCATAGTCAAAAAGTTTTTGACATTACAATTGCCACGCATAATTTTATTTTCTTGGTGGCAGTGTCCATCCGATTTCGATTGTCCATACACATGGCTAAATACAGTATGTCTTTCTTTGTTAAAACTGCAATTTTCACATCAGGATGTATAATTCATTTAATTCCCCATAGTTCACTAAATGTTGACTTTGAATCAATGTGCAATTATATGCAGGATGGCATTTGCATACTGATGGGATCATGAGACAGGACTTTATTTCCAACTAAACTTATTTTGAATATTTCATTTTAAAATAAAAATCTCTCTCTCGGCACAGGTGGTGTGCCAGTGATCGCCCTATGCTGTGCCAATGCTGGCACCATTGCCTAAAGTTTGCCTACCCCTACACTATAGACGAGAGTGTTGTGTCAACTCAATGCTATCTACAGTAAATTACATAAATTGAGCCTTTGCCTATGTCTGTGGGGTCGTCGAGGCTAGGGCAAGTGCTACGCAGTTCTGATCACAATAACAGTTCATTCTTTTCCCTTTTGGATCCAAAAGGGAAAAGCGGCTGGGACATGTGGAACATTGCCCCAGCGTTTTTAGTAAATGTTCTGCCAGCCTCCCTGTGTTGGCTGATCTGAGTGCATTGGGGGGGTTTTATGGGGTCCGATCAGACTTTGAAGATATGAGGGCACCATACCATTTGTTTGGATGCTTTGAAGGCCAACATCAGACTTTTCT
The DNA here is from genome assembly GCA_039105355.1 of Benthosema pterotum. Taxonomy (NCBI): domain Eukaryota; kingdom Metazoa; phylum Chordata; class Actinopteri; order Myctophiformes; family Myctophidae; genus Benthosema; species Benthosema pterotum. The sequence goes on from CM076976.1 coordinate 27,412,375, forward strand.
GTGACCACAATCGAGCCAATGGGAAGGACTCAATTGTTCACTCAGCCCACATTGCTTTGAAGACCAGCATCAGACTTTTTCCACGACAAACCTGGATCCAAAGGAAGGAAGGACTCACTGTTAACTGGTGTTTCCGGTGACTAAGTGACTTTAGAGACCCTCCCCTTTCAATTCAGTCAGTACATTGCAAAAGTATTAGTTTAAGTGTGAGTGTGTCTTGCCTTAAGGACTTCATTATACTCAGTGGCAGGGCGGATCTAGGCATGGGGGGGCAATGCCCCCCTAAATGCCCAGACTGTCCCACCAAACATGATGGCATGCAAAACAACCCAAGATATTTCAAATTAAAATGTTATATTTAAAATTATTTGAACCACTACTACTGCTAATAACTCCACTAAACCAACAGTACCACTAACAGCTCCACTAAACCAACAGCATTTCATCATTGAAAACAGAAAACTTTCTGAGCCAGAACTTTAGCTGCAACATCAACAACTGGTGTTATTATTGCTGCTTAATTGCTGCCTAATAAAAGTCCTGTAACCGAAAATGGTATGAGTGAGACTTCATCGCCTGTGGCGCGAAGCGACACACGATGAAGCCGCCCCATGCCATTTTCTACTGCCACCCCAATTGGGAAATGTTATATCCGCCCTGCTCAGTGAGTTTCTTCATGTCAGGAATCAGGATCACCTGGGTATATGTGGTGACATCACAAGTCAGGGTCCGAGTCCTCTTCCTCCAGCTCTCCCTCTCCACCTATCAGGAGTGCATCTCTGGTCCCTCTTGGGCTGGTCTACATAAGGTCGAGGGTAGTCTCCCCTTTTGGTGCCACGGACTGGCAGGCAGTAAGCGCAGGTCAAGGATGCAGATCAGTGGAGAAAAGCTCAATACATGAACTCTGAAATATACAGCATATGCTGTCATGTTGAATAAATGATGCATCCAACGCGCTCTACAATGTGCAATGCATTCATCCACACCAATGCTAACCAGACATCTGGATGATTTAGGGGGCTAAGTGCTTAAAGAGGATCAGTATAAGTGGGGAAAACTTTGAAACCTTTCTTCTAACGTTGTAATGCTGATGGTTGTGAAATACAGTATTTGAGCCAAGGGCTTTGTAATCACCTTAATTTGGACTGAGGCCGATTGTTTTCTGAACTTCAAAGATTAATATAGTAGCATAATTTTTTAATACTGTACATAGCGTACAGAACCCCAGATGGGGAGGTTCCCATCCAGAAGGGTAGGGTTAGTCAATTGATTCATGGCTATAATCTACTGGTAGATCACATCAAAATCCTTGATGCACAAAGTTGCACACACACCTCCACGATAACATCCGGGCACTGCATATATGGGCATAAAGGGACAATAGTTGGTTAAAAAAAAATCTGTAAAATAGTAAGTAGAAGGTACAGCTTGATGCTGCTTGTCCAGCAAAAGCTCTTTTAATAGTTTAAAAGACATTGAAGGAGACATTTTCGAATCGTAGCGTTCTGCATTTTGTTTCAGCATTCTCTTTAAATATCTGGTCATGTGAATTTAAGGCACAAAGATAAATTAAGTTCAACAGAGAAGACAAACCTTACATGAGGACATGATTTCTCTTTCCATTGGCTTTTGCATATTATTACATTTATATAAAAAAATAAAAAATAAAGAACACAATAACAAAACAGACAAATCAAACAGCAGGACGTACTCAAACTGAAGAGCTCAAACTGAGAAAGAGACTAGTGGATTGTTTAACCATTTAAGACCCTTCATACTTTGTGTAACAAACAATAGAAGATCTAGAAGTCTGCAAGCCGCCAACAAGTAACACATTATGATCTTGTGATGTATATATAAATAAAGGCTTAATATATTCGGCTATAATGACATGCCCAAAATAGGGATGGCATGTTGGAAGTGGTTAAAGCCTCTTTTCCTTATCGACACATTGCCACCTTGTATATCTGCCATGTTTGGTGTGGGACAGCATCATAAGACTAAGTTTAAAATCACGCTTTAGTCATTCCCTATGATCACGACACACACAGTGTCGTTTTGACATGATTAGAACGGAACAGACGACGCCTCTGCTGAACAATGGCACGATGCACACAAGATAAAATACTTTGATAAACTGATAAACTGATTGCAATCAACTCTAAGTAAACTAGTTTTAAACTGAAGCAGCGCTTTCCGTTTCATACAGACGTGTGTGTTTACATGACAATGTAACAAATGTGAATCCCTTTCAAAATCAAACTCTGCGACTTGGTGTTTGTTTTACGCCTAAGTTTCTCTTTCTTCCGGCGGGAATAGCATTGAAGATGCAGTGACGTGTATGTACTATGAGGTGCACATGCTGGATATGTATGTACAGGGACGATAAGTGCAAGAGGAATTAAGACTGTCAGCCACACGTTTGTGACGTTAGTGATGGATTGTCAATTTCAGCTCTATTGAAAATGTTCGACAACGTGCAGATTTGGGACCAACAAACCAATTCTGTCCATGATCCCTAAACATCAAAACAATACAGACATAGAACATAGATGTGCAAACATTCATACATTTTTGGTTTAAAAACAAAAAAGGGAAGCCCCGCCCCGTACAAGTGATAAAATGAAATATGCGTCTCTTTGGTGACATTTTTTTTCTATTTCAAACCTGTCCACAGTCCTGCTTCAACATTGGAAATTGCATGTTCATAAAAAAAAGTCAAAACAAGCAAATGTTCTTTCTAAACCACACCATCTTGCCAATGTACAAAGTCATCAAGAATTATATACTGTATATAAAAAAATTACAAATACCCTATTGTTTTTTGTTGACCAAACACCTCCCTCTTCTGGTTTCTAGAATAAACCTCTCGCCTATCTCTTCTCATTATACATATTTACAAGGCTGTCGTTTCTTCCAGTCGGTCAAGACAGAAAACTGGACCTTAAAAACAAGAGCAAGAAAAATAGTATTCTCTCTACGGTTCTTAATTAGAGCCTCTACAAATAGTATGTATGCTGCACTTTAAATACTTTTACTTCATCTGTATACACATATTCTGCATACTCACACGCACAGTACACATCGTCTTAATTAGCATGTGATAAGCTCTAGAGATAGATGTTATTGTGAATGTGTTGTGGATATTACATCTAATATAATTGAAATTATGCTCCCTTTAGTCTATCAAACTATCATTTCTTAAAGGGGGAGACTGCATGGAGAATGGTGATTATGAGTAACAATGTGGAAGGTTATTACATCCATTGTACAGTAGATTCCGATGCCACCGTGTGGAGAAAACAGCAGTCACTGATGTAGTTTCTCTGCAGACAGGACAGGGAGAAGTGTTGAAGTGATGAAGATAAGGAATTCATCCCTCTGTTAACTCTATAGTTGGTGAGGCTTGGCGAGGCCATCTTCACTCAGGTCATACCTTGAGGACAAAGATACAGGGATTACAGGCGTATTGCAATAAAATGACTAATGATGATCACTTTCACATGTAAATTGACACATTTGACAAAATGAACGCAATAAATCTTTTTTTTTGTAATAACTGACAGGTGTCTTATAATGTGGAATTTCGGAAAATACATTTGTACTGATTGGAAGGATTATGGATGTGTCTTGTGGATGTACTGCTTGACGAATGTTTTGTTGCTTGTGATTTGTCTCTGTACAGTATCTGTCTGCTGTTAATTCATATTTCATGTATGTTTTTATTGCTGTTGTTTTTTCTTTTGGGTAAAAAAAAATGTTCGTTTATTTTGAACTTTGTATTTGTGAGTTTATTAAAAAGCTTTTGACATAATTGCCATTATTTAGAATACTGATTAAAAAAAGTAAAAAAAAAAAAAAAAAAAGTAAATAAAAAGAAAAAATAAAATAAAATAGAATTATCCCTCTGAATATTTCTACGGCAATACGTAAGTATCCGCATACACTCATGTCCATCATGAGCTTGAGAGGTCATGCAGACTTACCATTGAGTCCAGCCCTTGGAGATCTCATCACTGGTCAGGTCCACCAACACCTGATGGACAGATACAAGCACTCGTTTGTTCCGCTCTCGATCAAGCACTCAAGATAACCAGATGCACCCTGCCTAGGGACTTGGAACGCACTAAGGTGTACTGTATGTTTGTGTTGCTCTGTTTTATGTTGCTTTCTCTATCTGTCTGTGTAACTTTGTGTGCAATGCGGTCGTTTTCTCCAAGACAAATTTCTCCCTCGGGAGACAAATAAAGTAAACCTTGAACCTTGAGACAGAAGAAATGCCAGCAGGAGCGCAGTCCAGGCACCATGCAGATCTGTAACTTTATAATTGTACAACCTTACCAAATGGACCCATTGTACAGTTATTATGGGTTCTTTGAAATTTAAAGGTTCGGGAACCACTGATGTATAGGAATAGAGTGGATGGGTGAGATGTGAAAAATTATAAAATAAAAAATAAAGAACAGGATAAAATAGAAAAAATGCTCCCTGGAGCACAGGTCTCCAGCACGATCATGCATAAATGATTTATTAAAAAAAAATAAGAGAATAGACCTGAAACGAAGAGATGAAGGGATAAAATGAGAAGTCGAGTCTGTATACCTTTCCCAGAAGTCCTTTGTGTTTGGACAGCAGGCCTCCTCCATTTTTCACTGCCACATCCAGAGTTCTCCTGTGGAGCTCCACTATTGATACACTGAACTCAAATCTAATGGAGAGAGAAAGAATGATCAATAAATGGTGGATAACAGACAGACTAATCTAATGTGCTGCTGAATCTGTGTCAGTGGGGGCCTTCAGCACATGTATACATACTTGTTAGTGGGAATGAAACCATAGGCACCCCAGAGAAAGCGTTCCAAATGGCCATAATACTGTTATCCACATTCTATTGGGCAGTGCACTGGGAGGCAAATTCAATTTTGGAAACAAACAGCAAAGAACACGGTCTTCCCTCTTTTGCCTATGGTTTCCCAAATTGCAGACAGAGTGAGTGCCTTTACCTGCACACTAATGCACCAATTCCACCCAGAATAAAGCAATATTCTGGTTATCAACAGCCATCTTGACACACCAACAAATGATATACGATGCAGGGGTTACATGCAAAGGTTACAGTCAACCTGAGGGCATTAACAAACGCTGCACTGACTCACATTTATAAACATTCTCTTCAACGTTAGTGAAACAAAGTCGGTTTACTCAGTTAACTCACATCTGGTCATAAACAGGGTTAAGTGTCTTCTTGTGAGTGTGAGTTTTTCTCCTTCCAGACCGCCGTTTGTCAGGGAGGAGATAGAGGCGCACGTAAGGGTCTGAGCCATGGTCTGTGAATGCTATGAGGTTCCTGTGGATGGGAAGGTGAAATAGATGGAAGGTGATTAAAATGGTATAGCTTCTACTGTGTCAAATGGTTATCTGCGACTGGTATACTGTAGTAAAATTACATGAGAACTGAATACAATATAATATACATCATCATCAAATTATATTCCAGTTAGTAAGTTATCCCATTGTGAGCATCCAACATAAAAATACATCGTGTGTCACAATCACATTCTAAAGGAGACTGGAAAAAAACATTCAGGATGATTATCATTCAGGATAACAGAAAACATTCCACTTATTATTTTTCTTTCAAAAACTGAAGTTGAAGAGAATCATATCTTCCCCTAAAATGTGAAAAGAGCTCTTTGTGTTGCATCTTACCTGCAGGCGTGCACCACTACAATCAGCTTGTTCCTCTGAGGGCTGTGTCTCACTGTCAGCTGGACCTCTCCCAGAGGGAAGTAACTGGGTCCTGAACCACTGGGACAGAGAGAGAGAGAGAGTAGAGTTTAATTGGAATGACTAAACGTCCAGATACAGACACAGACAGACATGTGCACATATTTTTCCTCAGAGATCGCGAGGGTTGTTTTCATGAATAATATGTGTACCTAAACCCCAAACCATCTGTGCATTACTTGAACTTTTTGTGGTAAAACACTTAAAACTTTCATTCCTGTGTTGAGCTTCATCTCCTCACCCCATCTCTCTTCTTGCCTTTCTTGTTTCTCTTGGAAAAAATTACATGATAGGAACTAAGCACAAAAAAAGAATCTCACCCACATTTTTAGACCATAATGTGACGATAAAGTTGTCATTCTGAAATACTGTGGAAATTTAGGCTTTAGCCATGCCATTAGTGGGGAAAATGCACTGTAAGCTCTGCACTTCAGAATGTTAAAAAAGAGCCCATCACAGACCGTAGACCACCTAGAGCGTGCTTATTTTCTAATCACTGCTCCCAGTGCAATCATTGTCCCTCACATTATGTGCAGCTTTTGATTGATTGACTGAAATATTTATGTACACTCCTAACAGCTTGCAGAATTACAGTACATTTCAAGCACAACTCAATACATGGCGGTTAACTGTGAGTGAGATGGACACAGAAAAGCATTTCTACTTGCTTAAAATGGGGCAAACCATTTTCAATTCGTCAAAACATTTAAAGACATACTGTACAAATATAAACTTTAGGTTTGAATTGCAGCCGCCTGTGAGTGCCCTTTGAGAGCGAACTTAGTTGCTTGTTTGTGCCGAATCTGGGTTGCATATTTGGTTGGTGAACACCCTCTGGTGCGTGAGTGTGGAATTCCCTGACATTAAGGAATTATTTAGACACAGGTGCAGGTATATGGACCAGACCCATTGCAAGATGCTCCACTCTGTCGTCAACACTAAGCTCCTTACATTATCCCATATACAGTACATATCATTTATTCTGTTTGTTCTGTTCAACAGCCAACGCCCCTCCTTACTTCTGCAGCTGTCGTAGCCTCTGCTGGAGCTCCTGTGTGGCGTAAGGGTTGGATATGTCCGAGGCGATGCTCGGCGTGGGCTCCTTTACCACACCACCACCTCCTCCTCCGGACAGGTACTGCTGGGAGCCTGAGATCGCCAGGTTGGACGTGCTCCTCCCCGTCTCAGCCAAACCTCCCCCGCCCCCTCCTCCTCCTCCTGCGCTCGGCCCGTCGCTCAGGCCTCCCAGGGAGCTGGAGACCTCCTGGGACTCCCCCACTCCTGGAGGGTGGTGGTTGTTGAGGAGGTCGTGGGCGGAGAGTGACGAGGAGCGGGGCGGATGGGAGGAGGACGAGGAGGAGGAAGGGGGAGGAGGCGGGGGGTGGGCGGGCTCGGAGGAGGGGACGGAAGGGCGGGGCGTGGGGGTGGAGTTAGAGCTGGCCGAGCTCGCCTTGCGAACCTGCACGGACGAGGGGGCAGCGTCCGCCGAGGACGCGTCCTTGTCCTGAACGCACAACACCTGTGAGGAGCAAGCAGAGCGACACGGAGGGTTCATTATTCAAACGTTTGTTTACGCTTTTACCTCTAGTCATTTCATTTCATTCATGAATTCAAGTCAAACCTCTCTTTCAGCACAGTCCCATTTCTCATGTTGGACAGTGAGAAGGTTTTTTTTATTATATTTGTTTTTGGCCTTTTGCCTCCATTGATAGTTTTAAGTGAAGATAAACAGGGGAGGGAGAGAGTTGTGTTTGTGTTGTGTTTGTTCTTTTAGGACCTTTTTTCTGAGGGTGTACAAATGGAACCAAATGGACCCGTTAGGGTCAATTCAGAATCCTAAATATCAATATTGTATCGTTTCATAAGGTAAGTGAATCGTCCCACCCCTAGTGGCATGCGCCTGGACCACCAGGCCAGCGGGAGATCTGACAGTGAGCAGTTTAACAAAAGCAGAAAGCTACATTTATTGTTCATTTATTCATCAGTTGAGAGTTGATTGTGTAATCAACTTTGCAGCAAATGCAGAGGTGATCACACTTTTGATTCATGACAAAAAGCTAGAAAACACATTCTTCATTGACATTTCTCCTTAAAGAAAGCTGTAGGCACTGTTTCCCAGAAGCCCTAGCAACTGGTTGATTTCCAGTTACACCTCAGCCTCATCGCAATGTCCATGACGAATCCGGATTATTCCCGAAACAGGCATTCAACGGCAAATTAAACAATAAAAACACAAGTTGGGCATCTCGTCATTGGTAGAGAAGCTGTTAACACCAATCAATTAACTGGCACAGAGTGTCAACCACAGTGCATTTTACCTTGAGCGCCATCTTCATTTTGAGAGTGCAGCTGGGTCCAGAGTTCTTGAGAGGGAAGCGCTGACTGAGAGTCATGTCCTCTGCCTCCAGCAGACGAGTCAGAGGCACCGTCAGCTTCCCCAGAGAGCACTCGTGCTTTTCGTCCTTCACCTGAAGCAGACATTACCAAAACAAACACTCAAGGTCGAGTTCATCAACAATTAATTACTGGCAGGTGCAACTCATCTAACTAAAGATTGCACCTCTGCCACCATGCATAGATCAAGATATACAATTTCCACTTGATGATGTAATTTAGATTTGACCTTTTCAATATTCCGAAAAAATGCACAGAAGTGTAGAGAGAGGACCCGCATAGCGTCTGCACTTGATTGAAATATGAAATGTATTAAGGTGTAGCAGAGGCTACAGCCTCTGTCTTGATGGCCTCCAAAGTCTAGTATCTGCCCCCGGACCAAGGGGATGTCCCTTTGGTCTAGTGGTTAAGATGTTTGGACTTTCATACGGGAGACCCGAGTTCGAATCTCGGGCGTTACAGTGGTGACGACTCAACTGTATGATGGTATTAAAACAAAAAGAGGGCTTCGGAGGAGATAATAAAATTGATTGAACAGATTGGTGTCACACCTCGACCTCCAGCTCCTGGGTTTTAGGGTTGTGGATTAGGAAGGTGAAAGCTTCTTCCCAAACTGGTTCATTGGTCTTGTATCTGGTCTGATGGACGAACAGAGAGAGACAGGTTAGTGGCAAGAAGAATGTCAGCAGACACAGCACTGTTATTCATGTATCTGGTGTACAGGACGCTTAGACTGTTCACAGCTTTTTGTTAGTGCCCTTAATGTGTTTTGTAGACGGTTGGTAGAGTTAATTATGTAGTGGTTTTATGTTGATCTTACCTTGCTCTCAAAGGATTTGTGTCCAACTGTGAACTGGACAAATGGACTGGGGTCGCTGCTCACCTTTTTACCAGACTGCAGAAAAGCAATATAAAGCAAAATAAACAAATGAGGGATACGATTTAGTCACTATGACTTATTCCCTCTGTGGGATCATTAAAGGTACATAGGGCAACACCTTTCTAAACTTGTAAATGAAAACCTTCATGGTAGCTACAGTATGTTTGATAAAAGAGACATGCTTGATAATGGTGACAGTGTTTGATTTACCTACAATAGCTTACCTACAAGTAGAAAACATTGAAAACTCTAATGTTATGCTATGCTATAATAAAAAAATAAAAGTAAAACTAGATCTCACATTTTAGTTCTAATGAATAAAATGTGATTTATAAGAAAAACATATATACAGTAATTACAGAGGAAAGTAATTGAAGGTGAAAAGTAACTAAGAGCTCTAAAACACCAGACATCAGACACCAGAAATCATTTCAGATTTTAAGAAAGGTTTAACAGACTGATTGGCTTAGTGGACGATTAGCTTACTAGAAAACAAATGTTATTTACGAGAGCTTGTTAATTGATTTAGTTTGTGAGTTGATTAATGATATTTCACAACAGTGGTCAGTAACTGGAGTCATCTGGCAAGACATTTTGAATGCTACAGCATGCCCTCTGTGGGGACAATCCCGAAATTAGTATACAAGTCCAAATACACAACATAACCCTAATCTGAAAGCTCCAAATCTGACAATGATAAACAAATCTCTTCACCAAAGACCAATCTCTTGGTATTGGTCTCTTGGCCTACCATCTGGAATTATCTCAATCTGTACTGGGTATGTGTGCACATGTGTCTAAGTAATGCAAGTATGTGTATGTCATAGGATGGCATGATGGCATGTATTGTATACATGCATGTATGTAAATGTGTGCGTTTATATGTAGGTACCTACATGTACACATAGTATGAATCATGTATGTTTGTAATTGTAGTTAATGCATGTGAGCATTATTTCATTCATTTTGTCTATCTGTCTATATCTTAAAAACGTTGAATGTGCTCTGTTGACGTCATGTTACCTTGATGGCTTTACTGACTGAGGCCTTCTTCAGCCCCTCAGAGTTGAACTCTAACGGATTGCGCTTTGATTTCCCCAGTGACACGGTAGGAAGAGAAGCAAAACACACGCGCGCACACACAAGCACACACACGCGCAGGCACACAAACACAAACGCACCACTCGGGTTATTAGGGAGTGGTGGCGGGACGTGCAAGATGAAGGACAAGGAAGAAGAATGTTATTGATGATTGACACATCACCACCACCAACCCCCACCACCAAGCATAATGTGAGACAGACAACATGGATGATCACATGGATAATGCAGTTAAAACATTTAAACGTGGAGCCAAAATTACAAAGTCATGCGTTAGAAGAACCAACACGATTGGACCATGTGTGGCAGAGGGGGATGAACTGACATGATATTCATGAAATGATGATTGGCTGCAATACAAAATGTTGTATTAGTGCTGAATCCACCTCTGTACAATTCAGCCTCCTTTAAGCACTTTTAAACCATGGCAACAAAACTGGACTATTCTGTTATTGTTTTTAACCATTTTAAACCCTCTACCTAGTCATATAACTAAGCATATAGGGCTTAAAAGGTTAAGACTGTGTCCTCAGAATTCCCATATTAGCCATGGAGACAGGATCATATGTTTGCTGCCCCCTGGTGGTGCAGTTACACTCTCAAACACTGACATTGGGGGAACATTTATTGTACAACATTGTACTTGCACAACCAGTTATTCTGTACAGGAGCGCATTTTGGTGCTTTAGGCATTACATTATAATGCCTACAAGCCTACAGATCTACAAACTCAGTGCAACACTGGGTGCCTAGCTATGAGCTTGTAGAACGTTTTCGAAAAATCATCAAAATGTGGTGCAAATCTCTGAGTAATATTTTTTCAGAGTGAGTGTTTTGAACTTAATCTTTGCTTCTTTGGCGTTCCTGTAACAACATGTTTTCAGATGTGTGTCGCTGGCCAATTAGATATAGTTTAGGGCTCCTTGAAATGAAAGAGTTTGAATACCACTGACAAAAACAATGCGGTTTTCAGAAAACTGTCATTATTCCTGGGTCAAAATGGTACACTACTGATATACTGTATACAGTAGCTTATAACATAAATATCTGTCTCCCTGTGTGATTATGTAGTCAACCTAGGTTGTTTAAAAGTCACACAAACATGTGTTGTCATGCACACTACAAAAAGTTTATTGAGAGTGTAAGGGCATAAGCATGGAGATCCAATGGTTAAACCCATCCATGTAAGGGGAAGACAAGTAGGATGGATAGGGATGGCAATCCACTAATTATTAATCCTCCCTGGACTCCATAAGATACCATCAAAATACAATATTACGTACTCCCCTATTCGTTTAAATTCCTTCACTTCCTTTCTTTAAGGAAAATAGATAGACTAGATAGATTGTTCCTGCAGTCGGACAAACATCTCACCCATTATCTCCATATTTCAACTACAGTACTTCATCTTACTACAATGTCACACACAAGTAGCAAGAATAGGCTCCTAATGATGTGTTGCGTATGACCGTGTACTGTAGATATGCTCTCTTTTGAAAGTGACAGTGGTTAAGTGTGCCTGTGATGTGGGCATTATGAAAATAGAAAGAATGAAAAATGTGTGAGAGAAAACAAGACCTTGTGAGTAATACCTACATCAGATCAATTGGAACACATACAGGTTTTGACTACTAAAGTATTACTTTATCATTATTTTCAGATGTAACTGTTTTGTTTTTGGACGTGCGGATTTCCACCCAGCAGTGATGACGGCTGAGGTTCATTGACAGATTGTTGCTAGAGTGTCCTGTAATATGACATGTAAAACTAAAATAACTTTCAAACAAGACAGCCCACATTCACTTGGCATATCACAGAGTAAAAAAAAAGATATTATAGATACAAAAAAAAACAGATACTAAGTTGAAATACTGATCTCATGCAGCTCATCAATGGAAGTAATACAGTGGTGGTTTGCTTTAACTAGAAGCCCTGCACATTTGGTCCTACTAAGTTTGTTAACTTTGTTGCAATTTACTGAGATACTGTACATTATAAGCAATTTCATTAAAGTCAAAGAATTTGCACAATTACATTAGTAATTCAAACCTACATTAGGCACAAGGTTAAAGGTCTTCATGCTTTCAGTCCCAACACACAAACATGATAAAAGAATAAAAGAAAAACAACAATCTCACACAGCAATATTAAGGCCAATTCATGAAACACACGCATTAAAAACCCTCACAGCATAGTATTGATCAGACTACTGTGGAAAGCAGACAAACGGCCAGTGGACTCACAAAGAGGCTCCTATAGAGAGAAGCAGTGTTCTCACAGAACACCAGCCCAGCCGCACGCCTCTCTTTGAGGAAACCAGAGCCCAAGTTCCCCTCGAACACACTCTTCATAGGAGGAAGAGGAGGAGGAAGCAGAGAGAAGAGGAGAAGCAAAGAAGAAAAAGAGGCTGAAAAGAGGCTTCTGCTATCGAATCATAATTAAATGTTCATTTTTACGAAGTGCTTATCGACTAAAGATCTGTACCTTTGTAGAACTTTCTGACTTTCTAATGATATTAGAAATACTAATATAATGCATATCAACATGAGAAAATCTAGTAGTTTAAAACTGGCATATTTCAATGACAGTCACACTGATCATAACAATAGATTGTTATACTGTATATTAAGGGAAACTAAAGCTTAGCCTTTAATGGGTGTCTAAATGGAACCATTGCAGGCAGGATATAAGATGAAAGGTGTCGTATGAAGCATGTTTCCCTTTGTTTATGTTTCAAACATTTTTAACATTAAACAGCTCTGGCCTTTAGTCCCAACATTTCCTGTGTCTATACGATGAGATAGCAAAGAAAAAGCAGCAAAGTAAGGAAGGAAGTAAAGCGTAAAGATAGCAGAGAGACCAAGGAGATTGTGGGCTAGCCCACAACAGTCCGACACCTGCAACAATATCAAATAATACATTTCTTTTTTCAATTTTGAAAAATGTTGTGTCTGTGAAGGGACAGGTGCATTGGATAAATTAACTGGGAGAGCAGGACAAAACAAAACAAAACACACAAACAAGCTCACAACGGCCACAAATGTACAGAGTAGTGTACATTTTGTACACCAGTGCACATTATAGTGTACAAAAATGAAAAAAGTACACCTGATATGTTTATGCCAACCAAAACAAGATTTTTTTTGCATTTGATGTTGTTGTTGTGCGTGTGTATGCACACACACACACAGGTTCTGAAATGGATGTTACGGAATGGCATAATATGCAATACATGTTATGATTTCATATTCATAACAATGAAAGGCAATGGTATTCAAGAAAATAAAACCAGTTTTAATTTCCCATCAACTTGCTCGAAATCTATAGAAAACATATTCATCCCCCTGAACTCAATACCACTATCTTTCTGTACACTACTACTACTAGTGCATCTCAGGAGGAGTTTCTATCGGTCTGACTTACCGGCAGGTTGCGAGCAGAGTCTAGAAACACGACCAACAGAGCCGAGGACAGGCCGTCGTTGGCATGACCCCTGTCTGCCTTGATGCTGGTCAGAGTCTGTGGAGAGACAGACAGCAGCTGGACATTACTGCAAGGTCACCATGGACTCCATCACTATGCACACAGAATTACTCTTCTTACTATGAGTCCTATTCTTTCGCAGTTGTTACTGATTATAGTTAATTGAGGCTCTGTTCTGTTTAGTGCTGAGCAGTTGTCAAACCTTAAGAATTCAAGGAAGAGTGTATGATGCGTTGTGTGCTATTTTCACTACCTCTTAAACATATTTATTCAACTTTTTTACTGCCACGATTTTGCAACCCATTCTTTTCACCCAGTGCCAAATATCCAATGTGATCCTGGGCTCTACACACCCTCCGCAAATCTGGGGAGGCAGCAAACTGTCTTCATGCCTCCTTCAATGCATGAGTCCAATCTGCCTTCTTATCACGTGACAGGGAGGAGTTTCCCTGGTTGGACCTGGCGTGTGGAAGGAACACGTTATTCCAACCAGTTCATGTCCATTCCATCAGGGATGCAGCCTACTACCTACCCTAGAGGACACGGGGAGAACACGCAAACTCCAACCCCACCTCGGGTATGGGCAGGGATGATGAGGGGCTAACAATTGAGGTCAGGTTTGTCTAAACAAAATCTTTTGAAATAACAACGCACGTTATATGTATATTTTTGTTTACATGCAACCCAACAAAAGAAAAAAAAACTGTCCATGACCACAACACAGAAATGTGTTGGGAATGGGAAACAGTGTCTTTGAGTGACTGCTGGGCCTCAATTCATTTTACCATGTATAGTAGCACCATAGCAGGCGTTTTGTTTCTCAGCATGAATAGAATTTATCGCCCCGAGGAAGGCTTTGGCCCCAAAGCGTTCCGTGTAAATAAGAGTGCATATAAGGACTTTCTGTGAGCGCTGGCGTCTTTTGTTTAATGGGATCTGTCACCACTGATGGGGCCAAGGGAAATGAAACCGACAGTCTTACCTGGTCTAATCTCTCTGGAGTGGACAGCAGAGACAGCCATTCCAGTTTGAGATGTAGCTTTCCTGTTGCAACTTCATCCATCACAAACCACTGGGCAAAACAAAGCAATAACAATAACGTTAATTAGCCATAACTCATGCGGCCTTTCAAAGGAAAACGCCCAGCCCCATATAAGCCTCATATGTGACAGATTCATTGTTGAATAAAGTAAGATACAGAGACAGGCAGGGAGACAAATATACTAATAGACATACAGTATTATCACAAAATACAAATAAAAGTCTGCACAATACCTCTTCAACCTTCTGTTCCTTCTCCAGCTCAGCCATGTCAATCACCAGACTGTAATTAAGTCACAAACATAAAACAATATTACAGATCAAGATTGCTGCGATTCAAGTATTTCTAGAGTTGTCAGCTGGAAATATTTGTGCAAATTTGTGGAAAAACTAGAAAAAGTGGCAGGGTAGGGTTGCCTACCCTGGGTCTGCAATCTTTGTAATGCAGTCATAGCCAACTGGAATTGAATCTGACAAATCTGCAAATTTACTGTATCCCACAACTGACAAAACCATGGGTAGGGAACCCCAAACATCTGTGCGCCGAGGAGTAACCCTTTCTAGGAATTTCTTAAAGGGGAATTCCACCCATTTTCAACATTTTTTCTGAGAGCGTACAAATGCAACCAAATGAACCCTAACAGGTTCATTTGGTTCTATTTGTACGCTCTCAGAAAAAAGAAGCATCTAAAGAAATCCAATAACATGGTGAAAATACATCTTGAAAATACAAAGGGGGTTCCATGACCAGACTTGGTTAAAAGAGTGTAGTACCGTCCTAGGAAGTCATCTTTATCGGTGTCTTCGTCAAACAGTTCTATTTCCAGTATCTTTCCTGTGTGGTCGTACACTAGAGCCTGATGGAGGGGGAAAAGGTAATTACATTTAATACATTTAATAACTCAAAATCCATTAACAAGGATGCCAGTTATGTGATAAAGCCATGCATAACTTGGAAAGATGAGAATGGGAAAGTGTTAATAAAAACACATTTAAACTAATGCGTACATCTGTACATCTGTGTGTGTGTGTGTGTGCGTGTGTGCTTACCTCGTACACTTCGTTCCATTTAGGGTTGACGGTCTCATGGATGACTTTACTCTGGAAGAGCTGGGTTCCCAGCTGAATGACTCCATACGGGTCTGACTTGCCTTTGATCAGCCCTCCCAGGAACCTGTCCTTACCCAGTAGGTCCTGGGCCTCCATGAAGTGGATCCGCAACACACCCTGGAGAACCAGGCCAGAACAGTGAGATGGCAAGACCATTTTAGAAAATATTTGAAGGTTTGAGGAGGACAATTTGAAGGTAAGGTGCTGAAATACGGCCTGAAGTTACCAGATAAGCTAGTGAGAGGGAGACTCCACCCAGAGAGGAGAAATGTACGGTAGCTGTCCTAACCTGGCTTCCCCGCCCTCATTACAAGCTTGTATGAGTCTGGAGTTACAGGCAGGGTTCTGATTCGCTAGCGATGGGATTTGACTTTCCAGGGATGGGATTTCAACTTCTATTGGTTAGAATCTAACCAATCAGAGCAGCACTGATTGCCACGTAGGCACCGGTAGAATGCAGTTTCTGTAGTCCCCAGTACCAGTGACCTGTTAGCTAGCCTAGCTTTGAAAAACTACAAACTGGGTCTCTGCTGATTTGCGTCATTTGTTTTTCTACGGAAACGCGCTCTGATTGGCTCGCCAGGGTTTGTGCAGAGCCAGATCCACCTCTGATTCGGCGAAGCCAGAGTCTTCTGCGCCCACGCCATTACGCCAATAGGGGGCGCAGGGAAGACTCTGGGACCAGGGTGTAGCTGTCCTTGTTCTATGTGTCTGACACACCTGTGTGTGTGTGTGTGTGTGTGTGTGTGTGTGTGTGTGTGTGTGTGTGTGTGTGTGTGTGTGTGTGTGTGTGTGTGTGTGTGTGTGTGTGTGTGTGTACCTTGGGCATGGGGAAGCGTAGCTGGGCCAGCTGTGCTTCCCCCACAAGAGGGATAGTGATTCTGTTTGGAAGAACCAGGTAACTGTAGATGATGTCCTGGATGATGTTGTCACACAGGCCACTGAGAATGAGAGGAGAGACAGACAGACAGACAGACACAGAGGGGGGGAGAGAGAGAGAGAGAGAGATGAAAAAGCTGATCTTGCACAACATCAACAACGTAAAACAAGTTTCTAGTTTGCAGTAACATGCTTCTCTGAAGAAAATGCCATCAATTTCTGCCTCAGCACTGCCTCAGTGCTGAGCATGTGCATGTTTTCCTTGTCTAAATAGTTAGACAACTTCTACAGTACCTGTTTATTTTATTATGCACAAATGTTTTGGCGACCATACGATACTGCTAGCCGGCCAAACAATTGTATCTTCATACCAGGCAAAGACAACACATCTGTTCATCGGCACAAGACGTTAAAATCTCAGACCTCTTCAACCACCCACTTATATATACAGTACTTTCACATCTTAACTCAATAAACCCTGTTAAACTCTGCAATAAACTGTTGGATAACAAATGCTGACCCCAGCATGCCACCATATCCAAAGCTTCCTGTAGAGAGGCTGAAGGTGAGAACTCATGTCGACTCCAGGGTTGTGACATCTCACCCTGACCACCCCTCCCCCCCCCACTCCTTCCACAAGCCATGACAACAGCTCTGTCAACACCCGCAAATAAGCAGACACAACAACTGTTAATAGCCTCAGACTCAAGCTACAATAACATAGAGCAGGCAGCCCAAACAGTCACTTGATGCCTCGCCCGTAAGCAACACAGCACCAAAACATGCTTTGTTGTGGTGATCGTCAGCTTATGATCTAATTTGTTCATTGATATGGCAAGGCGATGTGGTTCAAATAAATATACAAATACAGCATTAAGTAGTTAAATCAGACAAATGGATTTAGGAAATCGTCATGAACACATCTGTTTTCATGTTGATTCATTATTAATTAATATACATAAGAAGAGCTTGGTTTCCGATTGTTCAGTTGGTTATTGGTTCTAAATATAATTTTTTATATATTTCCGAATAAATAACCAGCCTTACAGGTACTGTAGGTACAAAAGATACTGTAGATAGACACCGTTACTGTATGCAGCTGGCCATGTCCATCTGCCTACAGTCTGGCACATGACATGCACATACACACACACATACATTCACAGACACACTGAACTGAAGATACAAACAGGCATCATGTTTCAGCATGTGTAAATACACACAGACACGTGTTTCCACTTTAGAATACACACTGTTCCACATGTCACTTAGCGTGCCCAGGCATATACATACAGTACAGTATTGGCAAAGCTGCATAATTATGTAAATGTGCGCTCTTAACTTGCGACTCAAGTCAAAACAGAACAAGTTTGCTTTGCACGCATGCACAGACATGGTGCACCTTCCACCTTCCATGCACAAATGCCAACAATTACTATACCGTCAGACATCAATCCCCCAGCGTGACACGCGCACACGCACACACACACTCATACTTCCCTGGCAGTAGCTGTGAATACTTTAGGGTTTCAATGTGCTACTATATCCATTTCCTGTTCAGCTTAACCAGGCAGCCATGACACATGCCTTTTAAAAACAACGATCGGATTCACACAACATATACATGACTTGTTAACAGAGTGCTTGGAATTTGAGAAGTGAATGTGTAAACTAAAGTGTGGCAACCTACCT
The DNA here is from genome assembly GCA_039105355.1 of Benthosema pterotum. Lineage (NCBI taxonomy): Eukaryota > Metazoa > Chordata > Actinopteri > Myctophiformes > Myctophidae > Benthosema > Benthosema pterotum. The sequence continues at coordinate 27,430,742 of CM076976.1, forward strand.
CTATTGACATGTGCGTGTGTGCATGTGCAGTGCACGACTGCTAATTCCCTCTAGAGGGCGTCATTGCACTATACAGAAACCTTCCATGTGAAAGCGTTCAGTTATTCACAAGCATGAGGTGAAGTTACACAGGGAGAACTGATCTGAGTGCATTTTCCCTACTTAACTCTCAACTAAAAGACATTATTACAGACTGATTGGAGCACAGCGAAGACAACCAAACATATAATCATCTCCAGAAGGGGAATGGATTGGTGCTGAACTTCCATTCCAATCCCTTTTCCAAACCTGCTGAGGGTTACGACATATCCCGTCATGCCCATAAAAGGAGTTTGTTTTTTAGGTTTGGAGAAAAGGGAGGGAGGGATGGATAATCCTTGTCTGTAAGGAATGATAACAAATACCATAACTGGCCGCATATAATGTAAGTTCTTTGTTGTTGTGGCTGACTGTCAGCATGCGTATGTGTGTGAGTAAGAGAGAGAGGGGGAGATGGAGACACACGCAGTGCTAGGGGTGACCTCAGGATTCTGCTGTTTGGCTGCAACTTGCAAATGAGTGAGGAAATATGAGCACCGACAAGACAACAAAAACACACACACACACACACACACACACACACACACACACACACACACACACACACACACACACACACACACACACACACACACACACACACACACACACACACACACACACACACACACACACACACACACACACACACACACACACACACACACACACACACACACACACACACACACGGGTGTGTCAGACTAGTAGAACAAGGAGAGCTACATTTCTCCTCTCTGGGTGGAGTCTCCCTCTCTGAGAACAGTGTGTGTGTGTGTGTGTGTGTGTGTGTGTGTGTGTGTGTGTGTGTGTGTGTGTGTGTGTGTGTGTGTGTGTATGCATGTATTGGAAAGCGTTTAACAACCTACAGTCAGTGGGTATGGAATCTTACACGCTACAGTTCATGTGAGGATGTGGGTAACGGTGCACTGTGAACTGGGCTAAATGGTGCATTTATACTCCAGTTGCAAACCACTGGTATAGTGTAGTTTAGTGCAGTGGTTTTCCACCTTTTTCATACCAGGGCCCATTATTTATCTAGCATTTGAGCCACGGACCACCACCATTTGATAGTATTTCAGCCCCACAGACAGAGCCCAAAACTAAAGATTTCTTTTACTCTTGTCCACAATTCCAGGCTGGATTTGGGAAGCAAAACAGTCAAACATACAGTTCAAAATGACCATCTTCTACATTCTCTAGTTGTGTAGACTTGGGGCTAATTCACATGATGAATATTTGAGAGCGTAAACATGAATCCAAATGGACCCGCAAGGGTCCATGTTTACGCTCTCAAAGAGTTACATCTGGTTAACCAACTTTCCACCATTTAGCCGGGTTGAAAACCCCTGGTTTAGTGTCATTCGAACAGGACACCCTGTAGTAGTACTCTTCTCTATCTGAGAAACAGCTCTGGGTCACCAGAATGAGGAAGACACGAAAACGCCCCCTGGTAACATTACTGATGAATGAGGTGGTATACTGTAGTGCCCTACTTTGGCATCTCAAGGGATCTCATTTCAAAACTTTCTGATAAAATATAAAGCCAAATTACCATGATGAAATACAAACTCAGAACACAGAAAGGAGGAATATAAGCACCGGTCAAGGAAACAAACATAAAATGAAGAGAAATAGTTCCTGTACAGAACTGTGCACTAATCAAGGTCACAGATAATCAGAGAGAGAACTGGGGGGGAACAAGTGCACTTTTACATCCCATCAACATCCTATCTTTATCGGTTGTCAGAGCACCCAAATATAGAGCATCTATTTCAGCCTGCCAATGATGTCAGCCCCATCAACTTTTACGTGTCTACTTAGATGTCTGCTGTCCGTCAGCAACATTGTATGAATTATAAATAACTTCATGTTAGCACACAGAGGAGTACAGTGTGAATTTAATGAGTTGGCTTAAAGAGTGCGTGACTCAGCGACTACGCCAAGATAATTAGTATTCCACACAGCTACTGGTCACCTCCTGGACAATGTCTACGGTAGGTGTAGAGACTAGAGAGGTGTCGTGTGTGTCTTTGGCTTGCACGATTACTCTTAAATTATAATCTCAACATTCTTAGTACCGTCTTAATAGTGCCTTTGTGAGCCTGATGGAGGCAGAGATGAGCTGTGCAATGTTCCGGTTGCAATTCTTGTGTGAATGGGATGAGACTAAGGAAAGATCTAATAGCTGGCCAAATACTGGCCCAATCCTACTTTAAACATTACAAAGCAAATACATTACAAAAGCTAATTGTTTTTGAAAATAATGTAAGAAATATCAAAAGTAATATAAAAGTTCAATGGAGACCAATTGTACTCAAACAGAATTTTGAAGTTTGAGGTTTTGGTTCTAGATCTCATCAAAACAAAACCAGATTCCTGCGAGTCAACTCCAGTTCTCAAAGTGCACAAACAAAGGAGGAGATATTTGAAAACCAAATCAAACAAATGAGACAAAGATGTCACCTGCACGAAGGCAAAAGTACTATGAAGGAGAGAGAGTCAGAGAGTCAGAGAGAGAGACTCTACACAAGAACCAATAAAGCTTTGCCAATCTTCTAGCAAAAAATACTGTGTTCTGCGTATTTCTCCTCAAAATATTGACGTCATGAGTGGATGATGTCAAATTGCGTTGTTTTGCAGCATGGGACGTACATAACACATACTGGAAGGCGTGAAAGACACTTTGTGAAAGACATTTTGCAGAGAAATAACACTGGATTCCTGATATCAGCAAAACTACCAGCTGATGACGGAGAGACACGGAGAGAGAGGGGCAGAACAAAGCAGAAAGAGAGAGGAGGAGGAGAACACGGCATCACTAGAGAAAGCGTGTTCAGTGTGTGCGTGTGTGACGCAGGGTTTTATTGTGTGTGAGACTGAGTCCATGCACACCAAAAAAAACACATTCCCATCACGATCACTGGTGCACACGCACGCACAGACACAGTATCAATAGCTCAATACGGTATGTATTTCTTTGAATGCACATTACGCGTGAGGACCTCCGTACTCTGCTATTCATGCTTAATAACAATAGATGTCACTCACCAGTACTGTTTGTGTGTGTGTGTGTCTCCCCTTATTTGTGTGTATTTCTCTGTGCATGTGTGCACACAGCTCAGAAGGAAGAGCATTCATCGCAAAGGTTCCCTGTGTTGTGTCCTTGACCAAGACAGTCATCCCCTAAGTGCTCCCGATGTTACTGCTACGCATGGTTTCCTCTCCTCAGCGTGACTGTGTGTGTGTGTGTGTGTGTGTGTGTGTGTGTGTGTGTGTGTGTGTGTGTGTGTGTGTGTGTGTGGGGGTGTGTGTGTATTAGTGTGTGTATTAGCTTCTCATTCACCCATGGTGGGTGAATGAATATGCAGCTTTTGTTCCCACCCATTGTGAGGACAAAAAGCTGAATAGACACAGTCAGATTTCTATACAGACATAAATATATTTTGATCTACAGAGAAGTGCATTTCCGGTTCAGGTCAAAAAACTGCCTGTCTGACCGCCTTCCCACTCTGCACAGCATTCCCTTGGGAACTCTGGCATACATACTGTACACACACCAACTTTGAAATCGATCGGTCAGACAGTTCTCGAGTGCAGTAGACAGTCAATTTGTTCATTTGTTCATTCGTTCATTCCACTATTATTTAAAATTCTCTGAGTGACTATTGGTTGACCCTAATTTACAAAATGTAAAGGTGGATTATTTATCAGATTCTCCTTGTGTCAGCGAATGTTCAGAAGTATGGTTTCTGTCCGGTGGCGGTGATATTCAAACACAGATAAACAAATACAGTGACACAATAACATGCAGCTAATACCAGTACTGCTGTTTTACTGGTAATGCATTTACTTACTTCACGCCAGGGATGTCCAACATATTGGTGAGACCAGTCCAATTGATGTCCAGCAGCTAAAATGCAGAAAGAGAACATGATGTAATATAGAACGACTGACCCAGAAAAACATCAAATCCATTTACTGGGCATGTGTTACTAACAAGACTGAGACCAATTCACACAAACCCATAACACACAAAAATACTGATATGTATCACAAGGAGTTGAGTCTCTCCGCTTAATGCTGTGGTTCAGAGCCTAGGTAAAAAAAAAACACTGTTGATTCTGTCCTGACATCTCCACTCACATACCAGTAGAGATACAAGCCCCACAGTTAAACCAAGTTAAGCTTAATTTCCCTATAGTGCCAGCTCTATTCATGATTTTGATGAAAATGTCTGATATACACGACATGTGCTTTTTTAATGTAGCAAGTATTAGAGAGTCAGTCCTGATGGTGGCGGCAACTTCACACCAATATTCAGAATTTAAAATACAATCCAAGCTGCTAATAGTCATATATGGAAATAGACGCGTTGAGCTTGTGGATCTGTTATTTTCTGTTATTTTTCACCACAAAACAAATGCTAGGGTTCATGCAGTTCATGAGCTAGTCTTATGTGACCAACGGACCGTTGTGAGTTCATTCAAGCCATGTAATAACACTGTATAATAATACAAAAAAGAAAACAAAATCTTATATGAAGACACGAACCGTTACGACAAAAAAGGACGCTCTGATACTTTTTCCAATACAATACAGTATCGGGACATCCGTGGTTTAAACAATGAAAAACAAAGCCATAATAAATGTCTCAGCAAATGTAGTTACTGCACTTTGGATATATAGCACCATAGTGTGTGCATTGATAGTGGAACAGTGCAATGTAAACATGAATGGCTGTACACATGGTGTACGAGTATGGGTCACGGTGTGTGAGGGTCAGTGTGTAAAGTCCACGTCACTGTTAACACTGGAGTCCTGGCTGCCCACTGAGGGCTGAATTAGGACATTAGTGCCGTGGATGACTAAGGCACCAATTCATCCCAAACACAGGGACAGGACCCATTTGTGGGTCCCAGAGAATATGTGTGGGTTTATTCCTTTTTTTTTTTTTTTACTTTGACTCAATAAATTCACAAAGCAATAAAAGAGAAATCCAAGAAATTCCATAAATCAATTAAAAATGCAAAAATAACAATGCACTGCTTTTGTGCTCTATTGCATTTTTAATTGATGTTTCAAATAGAGATTGACAGGAAAAAGGGGCCGGGAGAAGGGGAGAGACATGTGGCAAAGGTCATCCTGTACGGAACTCGAACACGCAACATTCTGTCAGGTTAAAGCCTACGTGGTAAGGACCCGGTGCAGCAGGCCAGCAGGCCTACCACCCGACTCAGAAACCCATTTCAGTATGTCAAGTAGCACGACAGTCCTCCCATAAAACGCCTGAGTTCACGACCAAATCGAAGAGGATTTCACAACCCACTTCACTGCTGGAGAAACAGCAAATTAATCTTCATGACTCAGCACTATGATCCATCAATCCAGCAGGTCACAGGCTGTTTTTTCAGGGTTAATTGACTGGCTCCCGACGTACAAATTTAATCAATAAGGATGATTTGATTTGCATGTTACAACACAGGAAATATGATGAGCCACTGGCTTTTGGCTTGAGTTTGAAATCACTCGATTGCAGAAGATGTTTCATGGTGTGGAATACAAAGTCTGAACAAAATGTGCCCATTTTTACCAAATGCTGACCTATAATTAGTGTACGGAAGTCATCAGCGCATACAGTTATCCCGAGTCCAGAGAGACAGAGAGAGAAAATGTGTGCATGTGTTGAGTGTAGGAGTGACACAATTCAATCAAATTATTGATTCTTTGACAGACAGAAAATCTATCACTTTATTATTTTTGCAATCAAATAACTGGTTTAATGATAACATAAACATTACTAATATTCATAATAGTATAGAATATGACTGAACATGATAGAACGCCTAATCAAAACATAAGATATGCTGTGATGTGTCTCACTGCTCTGTCAGAGTGGAGCCAGCTGGGCTGCTAGGCTAGCAGTTTTCTTGGAACATTTTTGTTCGTAGTGGCTACACCGTTGTTTCGTTTTTAAGGTTAACTCTTGTACAATTGAAATAATACACGAGAGACTGTGCTTTACAATCGGTAAGCTGCGTTTGCACTTCGTTCCTGCAGCAATGCTGTGTCGTGTAATATTGCTTAAGTAGTATTTTGCTTAGATACAGGAGGCATTATCAGCTTCCTGTACCGTGTCAAATAAAATGCCTTGCATTCATTTGAGGCTTGTATAGGACTTCTGTATGTCTTTATATGTTGACCTTTCACTGATTTCCGTCTTCTGCTTGCATGACTAATCACAAATGAGGTATGAATATTAAAATCACAAGAGAATCACAAGACTCGCATTGGGAAGGACCTTGTCATGCCAGAATAACAATGAGTCAAGCATCAAATGATGATTGCAATCGGAGTGCCAGCCTAGGTTACCACACATGGCACCATGTGTGATGTCATAAGGTGTAAGAGGAAAAAGTAATTGGTTAGAAGAAAGGGTGTGTTGTACTAAGAAATATCAATTTGCACATTGTGTGTGTGTGTGTGTGTGTGTGTGTGTGTGTGTGTGTGTGTGTGTGTGTGTGTGTGTGTGTGTGTGTGTGTGTGTAAACAGCATGTATGGGATTATGTTTCACACTTTGTCCACAGCCCATTTCTACAGAGTTGGCCCATTTCTACAGATATGTGATTTTTCTATTGTTTTTAGTAGGATCAAATGTCAGCATGACAGCATCAACATAACGACAGAACTGGTATTACTGGATTTATAAGCAATGCCATTTGATAAATAAAAGAAGTACTGTCTTGTGGTTAATGGAATTGCCACATTCTACCAGGCAGTTTGGCAGTTGTTTAATAATTTACGTGGGATTCACTCACAGCAACATTCTAAAAACAAAACAAAAAGGGTGGGATTATTTTGGCACTATGTTTGAACTTACTGTACAATACTGTTCATATAAAGCATATTCTACAACAGGTCGTTTTTGAAGAACTAGTGGTTGAAACAGTAGCTAGTTTCGTGGAACATTTGTAGTCGTAGTGGATACATCTGCCATTGAACAATTATTGTTTTTCAGCGATTCTCTTAGTTTTAAGGGTAATGTTGTAGAATCGCAATATTGCGCTTGAGGGTATGTGCTTTAATGTAATTTCATGCGATAACTTCAGAACTCACCCTGTGGGCACTCGCCCACAGGCGTGGATGAAATCACATTAAAGCACACCCTCTGGTGTAATATCGCTTAATTAAATGTTTCTACAAGCTGCTTTCACACTCCAGGTTGATGTTGAGTGACCTCCCTGTGATGGTGAGCTCTGCCTTGCTTGGTCTCAGCCATGCTGCAGCTGCCAGTAGCTACAGTCAGGCAGAATCACACCTTCTCTAGGCCATGTGTTCTGTTACATGTCCAATTATTTATTGGGAATTTGAGCTGCGGACATCCATTTGATGAGATTTGGCCTGCCCTCAGACCCAAAACTTACTTTGTCACGGTTGGTACCATTATGAGCGATAGCATGCATTTAACGTTTAATAAAAAATATATTCTACAAGAATACATGAAGGCTGTTACAGCCCGAAAGAGGGACAAAAGACGGAGATTTCTAAAGCTGTCCTGAGAGTGCACAAATGTCCATTTGGTTCCATTTGTACAGTCACTCTCAGAAAAATTGTCCCTAAAAGAAAAATCATCAACAGTAACATAGTGAAACACAACTTGACAATAAAGCCGCCATTGGATTGACCCCATGAAGTGAATGGAGTTTGCAACAGCGTAACTCTGTCTATAATCAGGGCTGAGTATTATTTGGGCCGAGCCTTACCCATTACGTTCCACAAAATTCTCCTGTAATTGTGTTGACTTAAGATAATAATGAAGTGGTCCTGATGTTGAGCAATAATTTAACTAGAGTCAAAAAGGTCTACGTATAAGGGTCCATTTGGTTGCCAACTCTTCATCATTTAGCTGGGGACCACCTGGAACCGCCTCAAGGACACACTGCACTACAAACTGTGTGGGTGTTTTTGTGGTTAATTCTTCAAAAAGCGCTACTGTAGTAAACATGCATAAGCCGACTCACAGGAAAATGCTGGTAAATAAGAGGGGGCAGCTCCATAGACACAAGAAAATAGGCAGCCGTGCGAACAGACAGACTGACAGAAACAGACATATGTAACGGCAGACATAAAATGACCTCGATTCTATCGAGTTTTTGTCGCAGGCACACTGCGTGGGATAAAGACGTGACTCTGTTTAATTTGATTGCCACGAGCACAGCGTATCCCTGCCATGTGTTTCTCACAGCCTTCAGTCTGCAGGGTGGAAATAAAGAGGAACCAGAGCTGGCAGCACGCTGCTCTCTGACAGGCTCAGGGGCGGATCTAGGCATGGGCATGCGGGGGGCAATGCCCCCCTAAATGCCCTGATACCCAAATTTCAAGGATATTTCCAATTAAAGTGCTTATAATTAAATTGATTTGAAACACTAGGCTACTAACTACAATTGTCAACAAACACCATGTCATCATTCAAAAGAGAAAACTCTGAGTCAGACCTTTAGCGTTATGCATGCTGGGTGTCTGTTGCAAGTTGAACAACTGATTTTGTTATTGATGCGTACTTGCCTAATACTTAAGTCCCGTAACCAAAAATGGTATTGGTACGGCATCATCGCCCGTGGCGCGAGGCGACACGGGCTATGAAGCCCTCATACTATTTTCACCTGCCCCCCCCCCCCCCCCAATTGGGAAATGTTACACCCGCCCCTGGGCCTGCTCAGTGGCTGTTCAGGCAAGGATGTGTGGGCGTTAGTGTAATGCCAGCGTGAAGAGCAACCCAGTGAAAGTGAGAAACAGACAATGACAGTTTATTTGTCTGCGTCAGGAAATGTGTGAGCAAGTTTTGTGTGGTAGACGTGTGTGTGTGTGTGTGTGTGTGTGTGTGTGTGTGTGTGTGTGTGTGTGTGTGTGTGTGTGTGTGTGTGTGTGTGTGTGTGTTGGGGGGGCAGAATGGAGTGGCTTCCTGGGGAGTACTTAGAAAACGACTTCCCCAGCACAGGAAGTGATGTCATACAAGAGACAGGATTCTACACACTCTACACCAGGGGTTTTCAACCTTTTTGATGCCAGGGCCCACCATTTATTCAGAATTTGAGCCACGGACCACCACTTGAGGACATTTTAGCCCCACACATCCCAAAACTAAAGATTTCTTGCTTTTGTCCGTCTTCTAGTTGTGTAGACTTGGGCCAATTCAGGTGATGAATATTTTAACTCTTGAGAGTATAAAAATGAAACCCTGGCAGGTCCATTTGGTTTCATTTTTACAATCTCAAGAGTTACATTTGGTTAAACAACTTAACTGGGGGCCACCTGGAACCCTCTCAGGGACCACTGGTGGTCCCCGGACCACCTGTTGAAAACCCTTGCTCTACACCATACTATTTAATGCAAGGGAAACTACGGAATCTCCTGAAATTACAGCTTCAATCTGAGGCTAAATCTTCCCTAAGACAACATTGCCAAAATGCATTTTTCTCGTTTGTAGGCAGAGGTTTAGGTGAGAGACTGTTCAAAGATTTGTGACACATTTCCATGATAAAAATAGCAGACCTACAAGCTTATAGCACACCACATGGTGGCTCAACACAACTTGTGTGTTCCTGATGACTTTACTGTATTGTTTGTTACTATATGTATAACTGTATTAATGTTTATAGGCCAATTTTGTGATGATCTACTGGCTGTTTTCAATGTACTGTCGTTGCAATACTTTTCAAAGTAAAAACATCAATAATAACATTCAAGCAGAATCAATCAAGTTTTGGTTTCAATCTGCTTGGAGTTGCAGGTGAGTGTGATTGACTCTCCACAGCAATACTGTAAACCTTCAAACAGATTGAAGAAAAAAAAAAACACTGAAAGATCCACCTTCATGAGGAACCACATCCACATGGCCAGGGTAGAAACCTGGCCTGTTGCTATGACACCAAACTAAACACTACAGTGAGCCTGAGCCAAGAGTCCAAAGCAACAGTGAGTTGTAACCAGACAAGTCACAACAGCCAAACGCTGGCACAGTCACACTGTGGTTGCTAGGCTATCTGTACAGTAGAGTGCCAATGTCTTGACATCACAAGTTCATCCCACAGTACCGAGAAGTCATTTTTCTATGGAGAAAAAACATCAAATCCTCTCATAGGAATTGTGGCCCAACAATAAACAACAAATTGGAGCGGTGACATAAGCGAGATGGCTCTGTTGTTTGACATTAGTCAGCCACTTATATTTGACACAGTCTTCTGGCAAAGAGGAATTTTGCAGCACTAACATTAGCATTTTTACATGCCTCACATCCATTGTGAGTCAAACAGCTAGGATCAACTGTTCTATAGTCTATAACAATGCAGACAATGGCAGGAGTTAACCAATCACAAGTCATATCCTACATGGTTTTCAGTAATCACTTTCGTTGCTTCTAATACACATTACATTAAGTATGGAGCATGCGGCAGGGAATGGGTTAACCCACCCCCTGCTGTCCACGTGGACTCGTGATCTTCTCTGTCCGTCCCCCCCGCCAATCACGACGATCAGCCCAATCACGACGATAACCATTTCCCCCATTATACATTAGATTAAACCCTTGTGCATCCACCCTGTGGATATCAAACGTCTACATCAAAGGACAACACCACAGCAGACGATCACAGCACACCATGCACAGACAGAGTAGCCAATTGTATCTAAAAATCAACTGTATATATAACTTGCTGTGCCCACCGCATGGCAGCAGCAGCAGAGAGAGAGAGAGAGAGAGAGAGAGAGCAGAGGCTGCGCACACACGCACACACGCACACACGCACACACGCACACACACACACACACACACACACACACACACACACACACACACACACACACACACACACACACACACACACACACACACACCAGTAGTCCGGGGACCACCAGTGGTCCCTGAGAGCATGAGGTCCATTTGGTTTCATTTTTCTGATCTCAAGAGTTACAGACCCATAAGGGTCCGTTTGGTTACAAAGGATCCATCATTTAGCTGGATCTAACTAGCTCAAACAATCAGTGCCGCCATTACAAAAAAAAACAAAAACAAAAAACAGCAACCAAGGCTTTTTTTAAACCTTACCTTGTCTCCAAATAACAGGTCAACCACCAAAGATCAGGGAAAAGATCGCTATTAGATCCAAAAGTCAATAAATCCAAGCTCCTTCAGTGTACAGATCCATAAGGCTCCCTCTACTACACTCTCTCGTCTCTCTGTTTGTTGTGTGGTTGCTATGGAAACCCGTAGCTGACACATGTGGCTCTCCTGCCACGTGGCAGGGAGAGCCACGTGGGTGAGGATGAGAACCCTGTAGACTCAACTACATGCAACACATTCTCTCTCTCTCTCTCTCTCTCTCTCTCTCTCTCTCTCTCTCTCTCTCTCTCTCTCTCTCTCTCTCTCTCTCTCTCTCTCTCTCTCTCTCTCTCTCTCTCTCTCTCTCTCTCTCTCTCTCTCTCTCTCTCTCTCTCTCTCTCTCTCTCTCTCTCTCTCTCTCTCTCTCTCTCTCTCTCTCTCTCTCTCTCTCTCTCTCTCTCTCTCTCTCTCTCTCTCTCTCTCTCTCTCTCTCTCTCACAGTGTTGCCAGGTTGTCGGAGAGAAATAAGTAACCAGGTCTCAAAATAATACAACCCCAAATCCGTTGAAATTGGGACGTTGTGTAAAATGTAAATAAAAACAGAATGCATTGATTTGCAAATCGTTTTCAACCTCTATTCAGTTGAATACAACACAAAGACAATATAATTAATGTTCAAACTGATAAACTTTATTGTTTTTTGAAATTATACAATCTTTTGTAAATTGATCCCTGCAACACGTACCAAAAAAGTTGGGACGGGGGCAACAAAAGATTGGGAAAGGTCATGAATGCACAAATAACGCCTGTTTGGAACATTCCACAGGTAAACAGGTTAATTTTAAACAGTTTAATATCGTTATTGAGTATAACAAGACCATCCCAGTCGCTCACAATCAAAGATGGGGCGAGGTTCACCACTTTGTGAACAATTCTGTGAGAAAATCATCCAACGGTTTAAAAACAATGTTTCTCAACATTCAATTGCAAGGAATTTGGTGATTTCATCATCTACAGTCCATAATATAATCAAAACATTCAAAGAATCTGAAGAACTTGCTATACTAAAGCGTCAAGGCCGAAAACCAACACCAAACACTTGTGACCTTTGATCCCTCAGGTGGCTCTGCATTAAAAACTGACATCATTGTGTAAGGGATATTATTGTGTGGACTCAGGAACACTCAGAAAACCATTGTCAGTTTACATAATTTGTCGCTACACCTGCAATTGCAAGTTAAAAATCTACCATCGAAAAGCAAAGCCATACATCAGAAAGGTTGGTTTGAAAAAAAACAGAAATGCCTTCTCTGGGTCCACTATCATTAGAAATGTGGACTCATCAGACCACAGCCCACTTTTCCACTTTGTGTATAACCATTTTAAATGATATTGTACCCAGAGAAGGCATTTCTGGTTGTTTTTCTAGTTGTTTTTTCAAACCAACCTTTCTGATGTATGGCTTTGCTTTGCATGGTAGATTTTTAACTTGCAATCGCAGGTGTAGCGTCAAATTCTGTAAACTGACAATGGTTTTCTGAGTGTTCCTGAGTCCACACAGTAATATCCTTTACACAATGATGTCAGTTTTTAATGCAGAGCCACCTGAGGGATCAAAGGTCACAAGTGCTAGATGTTGGTTTTCGGCCTTGATGCTTTAGTATAGCAAGTTCTTCAGATTATTTGAATGTTTTGATTATATTATGGACTGTAGATGATGAAATCACCAAATTCCTTGCAATTGAATGTTGAGAAACATTGTTTTTAAATCGTTAGATGATTTTCTCACAGAATTGTTCACAAAGTGGTGAACCTCGCCCCATCTTTGATTGTGAGCGACTGGGATGGTCCCGTTATACTCAATAACAATATTAAACTGTTTAAAATTAACCTGTTTACCTGTGGAATGTTCCAAACAGGCGTTATTTGTGCATTCATGACCTTTCCCAGTCTTTTGTTGCCTCCGTCCCAACTTTTTTGGTACGTGTTGCAGGGATCAATTTACAAAAGATTGTATAATTTCAAAAAACAATAAAGTTTATCAGTTTGAACATTAAATATACTGTCTTTGTAGTGTATTAAACTCAATATAGGTTGAAAACGATTTGCAAATCAATGCATTCTGTTTTTATTGACATTTTTCACAACGTCCCAATTTCAACGGATTTGGGGTTGTACTACTTTACACATGAAATAGTTTCAAATCCATCAGGCATTGAACATGGCAGTTCTTCAAGCTCATTGTGATGTGTTGTGGAAGTAAATGAAAAAAAAGTTGTTTGAGGTTGGCATGATTTTATTTATAATATTATTTTGATGTATTTATATGGTTATGGGTATTGTATAGTACATTTTGGTATGGTGCCGTTCAAGTTTAGTACAGTACATCACAGTGTGTGATGTGGATGTGAGTGTGGTATATTTCCCTAACTGTGCTATATCATAAACTGATTTCTGCAAGAAAATGCAGCCACAGAACATCATCTGTGGGGACTACATGAACATGCCATATCTCTAATGAAAGGTTATGATGTCCTCTTGAATACAAAAGAAAAAGCGAGTTTCTAGCATGTACCATTTTGGAGTTATCAGTGATCAAAAACAGATTGATGTCACATAATTCAGTCACTATTGAGTAACAATGCTGCTTTCCAAGGCTGATATTTACATAACGGTAGATGCTATTTTATTATTTATTTTTTTAGATTCAAGCAGGCATCATGAGGTTTAATTTGATATATGGCCTGCTGCATCATCTGCCATTATAACGCACTGTATTCAATTGCTAATATCTACAAAACAGAACATGTTATCAACTCACATTTTTTTTTCCATGAAAGCAAAGAGATGGAGGATTTTTTAAGGTATTCCGTGTCTCGAACGGCCCACCATAGATTTTTCCATAATTGTCTAAAAGTCAAGTATTTCTGGCAGTGACACTTACTGTCCCCCTTTCTTGCAGCAGCGGGTGGGTTAAGAAGAAAAAAAAGTTTTTAGGGGAGCAGCCTAAAATGCGAGTCTTTGTTGCATTTTGGGATTTGAATGAGGCTTCACATACCTGACAAAATAAAGCGCACTGTCCGCGTCTATAGCAACAGGATTATGGCCTCCTGCTGTGATAGCGACATTTTCATATGAGGAAATATGCAATTGGAAATAGAGAGGCACATTTTACGCAGTGCAAGAATGTGTTGTTAGGGCCGTTACAGCTGGCGGTTACAGCTGATAGACGTTGCTTATGGAGACATAAATACACTGTAGTGTACAGAATTGTCTCTGTTTTGGCCGTGCGTAAAATGGTTCCAAATTACGCAGTGCAAGGATGTGCCGTTATACCAGACATTACAGTTACAGAGAGAGAGAGAGAGAGAGAGAGAGAGAGAGAGAGAGAGAGAGAGAGAGAGAGAGAGAGAGAGAGAGAGAGAGAGAGAGAGAGAGAGAGAGAGAGAGAGAGAGAGAGAGAGAGAGAGAGAGAGAGAGAGAGAGAGAGAGAGAGAGAGAGAGAGAGAGAGAGAGAGAGAGAGAGATATGCATCTTCGTGTCGGGGATTCGGTGGACGTTTCCACCGAAATCCCGACACTTAAATTTTGCTCGATCCCGCATCGTAGAGAACACCTACCCACATATTCCATACAGCATCTGAGAGAGAAGGTTTTTCCCATCACGCTGTATTTTGAAATGTAAAAAATGGTCCAGAATTGACCGAGAAATGAATGATCAAAAAAACATCTTTTTTGCCGCAAATTTCCGACTTTTTTGCCATTTACTTTATAACATTTCGCAGACTTGGGATAAATGCACGCCACATACAGCAAAAAAAAAAACAAGGAACATTTTTTTCAACATAACATGTTGAATGGTAAGAAATGATTGAGAATTGACCGAGCTATAATTGTTTGAAAATAAGATCTATAATCGTTTGAGAATAGGCTATACTCATGCATGTGTCTGTCAGCCCGCAGCCAGGCTGCGTGCTTAGGCCGCGTTGCCGCATCGCAGCTGCACATGATAAACTAAAATGACTAAATGGACGAAAACCCTTTGGCGGGTCTAATAAAAACAGTTGAAAATGTGGAAAAGTTACAAAGACATGCTTAGTTTAGTTAGCTTAGTTTAGTGCTGAGAGAGAGACAGAGAGAGAGGCCGCACCCGACACGCGACAAGAATTGAAATGTAAATGACCCATTAGACTGGTGCGAAAATCCTTCTGTGAGGATTAGCGGGGGAGGAGGGTGAGGATGGTCAAATTGACGGCGAATTTAGGTAGTTCCGCCTCTAAATTCATATTTAGAAATTATTACAGACGAAAAGAAAAACAGAGATGACTTGAATTGCATATTTAGGAAAAGTCATGCAAGGGGGACCTTTTCAGACCATCACAGGCAGAGAAAATCCACTTCAAAATCTCAAAAACGCTCAAAATGACCCCTCAGGCATTCATATGAATCTTTCCTAATCTTCATGGCTAAATTGGGACCGACATCTGTTTGGCAGTGCCCACACATGCAGAGAGAGAGAATTCGCAGAATTGACAAATATTAAGCACTCAATGTCAGATCACAACCAGTATAGACATCTCTCTCTCGGCATTTGGAACCATTTTACGCACAGCCAGTGTAATTATGTTGTTTCCTTAAAAACTGATAAACTGCTCATTCAGGCCTGCAGGGACCATGCAGTCTCCTCATTAGGATTCGACCACGTCTATCAACTGTAAATGTCTGGTATGGCCTATAACGACACATCCTTGCACTGCGTAAAATGTGCCCACCCATTTCCAATTGCATATTTCCTTATTACCGGGCACATTATTTGCTTACTTTGCTAGAATCGAGCATGCAAGAAAATGTTGCTATAGACAGCAGGGGGGCGTATTCCTGTTGATACATAGAGCCGGCAGTGCGCTTTATTTTGTCAGGTATGTGAAGCCTCATTCGAATCCCAAATTGCAACAAAGACTCGCATTTTACTTCCCTAAAAACAAAGCAAAAAGACAAAACAAAAGGGCTTTGCTTAATTTTGATTTGGTGTAGCTGGAAATAAAGGAGAACCGTGGCAAGGAGTAAAGTTGGAGAAGGGATATTTTATGGGTTAGGACCGTTAGTTATAGAAAAAGGAGACCTCTGACTGTCTGTCGGTCGGTCTTTTTTCATCTTGTTTAAATATGAATAGACCTATAGCACAGTCATTTTAAATGATGATAGCAATCAAGTCAGAGTGAGAGATATGTTCTTACGCAGAGGGGCGGTGTGTGTGTGCGCGCGCGCGCGTGTGTGTGGGGGGGGGGGGGGGAATGAAGCGCGATACATGCGCGCAGAAAACCTTGTCCCGTCGGGCCGCGCGTCACTGACCCGGCCGTCGGACCCGTGCCCCCTCGGACCCGTGCCCCCTCGGACCCGTGACCCGTCGGAACCATGGCAGGACGTCGCCACTGTGGATAATCAATAGGAGGAGGTCATGCAAAGACTCAACACACAGCGTGTGTGTTGTTCAATTCAGTGACAGAGGATTCATAACTTCGTCAAACTTTTCTACAGCAGAACAGGTTTGTTCCTAGTACACAAATATATTTTGTACGGATATAAATCCCTTTTTAAAAATGTTTTGTGTAAACTGTAAAAATGTCATGAACCAAGTGAGAAACCTGTTAAATGGACACTGTGTGATGAAGGAAGTTATTTTTCTAGATTGAATGACTGGCCCCATGGCCTTGTTGTGACAGCAAAGATTTAGACCTAGCTTTTCATCACCGTAAACCCCTTATCCCTTAACTTCTTTGCATTTTTAAACTATTTAAAAAAAATCAATAGTTCAAATGCCCAGTCTACATGCTCACGTGTCAATAGATTGGCACATTGAACTATTCCCAAAAGTTTTTAAATATAGTAAAAAAGGGATAAGGGGTTTGGGATAAGGGGGTTTAGCATGTAATGAAAATGGAGCCCTTAGTATTTGCAAGAAAATACATAAAGAGTCAGAGAGGATATAGTGAGTGGATAAAAAGGGTTGAGAGAGGAAGAGAGCAAGGAACAGAGTGAGAATACTGTATTATCCTACCCCAGAGTAACTGACACACTGCAGTTCTGCATAAAACAAAAAGTGGGGGAAAAAACTAAACAAAAACTATTAAATAACTACAATAACACAAACTCCCTTTGGCCAGTGCATGTCTTAATACCAACTGCAACTTTCATCCAGAAACAGGACAAGAATACCTAAATCATGCCCACTGCTGATTTGGGAATATAACTAAATCCGAGAACAGGGAGGAGAGAGTTTCTCATATCTTCTGAATATTTACTCTTTTTTTATATTGAAGCTTCTTTTCCAGGGGGAGATGGTATCGAGCCATGAATCTTAAACATAATAAAATGATGCAGTAAAGAAACAGGAAGGAAGAGATGGTATTCAGGGAGAAGGAATGGACTGATGGAGGGGATAGGCTGTGCTGTAAATCGCCTGAGCTTCTGAGACTAGGGTTCCGTCAGAGCTGAAATCCACTGTACTTTGGTGGAATGGTGAATGCTGCTGAATACAACAACAAGTACAAAACTATCTTTTTTTAAGCCTTTCGTTTCTCCCCAGGTAATTCCTTCCAACACATGCTAGTGTAGAGCCCCTCCCCCACCCCCCAACAACACACCTGCTGATAGGTGTAACTCTAGCCCGAAGTAGGAGTATGTGCACTGACCGAGATCACCCTTCTTGTCCCATCTTCCCTCTTCAGAACACAGAACCAATTAGGTTCACATTCGATGGTCTACAACAGTGGGTTTTCAACCACTTTGATACCAGGGCCCACTATTTATTCAGCATTTGAGCCACGGACCACCATTTGACAATATTTTCACCCAACAGACCCAAAGCTAAAGATTTCTTTTGAACATTAATCTTCTACAACATTAATCTCTAGTTGTGTAATCTTCTTAATTAAGTGGATTAATTCAAATGATCAATATTTTAACTCTAAACATGAAACCAAATGGACCCGCAAGGGTCCATTTAATGTTTACGCTGTCAATCATATAGCTGGGGACCACCTGGAACCACTGGTCTACAAAGCCAGATGCACCCCATTGCATTCAAAGATGGCGGTGGGCAGATACTTGAACATAGCCACACCACAAAATGATATCACTCCAAAAACACATCTGTGACAATTTTTATCTAACAAACCAACAAAGCAAACCTCAGCCAAATGTCTATCAACTTGTACTATGAGAAGGTCAAAGAGCAACATACCATTGGCCAAGAAAACATAGCACCATAAAACAACTTTACGTGTTTTGGGTGGTTCATTTTCGAGGTGTTGGTGAAAAGAAAGAAGGAGGTACTCACAGGTTTCTTGAGGAAGAAGACGGACAGAGCTCCAATCAGAGGCATGTCTCCTAACAGCGGCTCCATCACCACTCTCAGCACACCGTGAAGCTGGAATGGAAGAGGGAGGTAATGCCTGTCATTAACACAACTATTTGATCGACTCAAGAAGATTGTTTCAGGTTGCTTTTTCTGTTTAAAATGCAACACATTTCTCTCCTTTATGTGGACGTAATAAATGTTAGATATACTATTACATACCCAGGTATGCCCCCCCCCCCACACACACACACACTAACAGACTACATCCCATAGCCTGGGGCCGTACTCATGGAGACATCTGAAACAAGTAAACACTGTGGTTGTAGAGTCACAAAGTTATAAAGGAATAAACAGCTTGAATTTGGGTAGAGTTAACAATACCCTTCGCAGGGGTTTGGACATGGTCCATATGCCTGTGTGAAAGTACAGATTAATTGCTCAAGAAGGTTTGGAGAGACGAGTATTATTAATTATAGGAGAAGAATAAGTTTGAATAAATTGGCAATAATGCATGTTTATTGTCATAATCCAACCTAGTGAAACCAAATGGACCCTTGCGGGTCCATTTGGTTTCATGTTTACACTCTCGAGAGTTAAAATACTCGTCTGAATTAGGCTAAGTCTACATAACTAGAGAATGTAGAAGATTAATGGTCATTTTGATCTGTATGTTTGATCTGTTTTGTTTCACACAAGTGCATAGTGTGGACAAAAGCAAAAGAAATCTTTAGTTTTGGGGTCTGTGGGGCTAAAAATATCCTCAAGTAGTGGTCCGTGGCTCAAATGTGTAAATAGTGGGCCCTTGTGTAAAAAAAAAAAGTTGAAAACCACTGATGTAGACCATTGTAACCTGGACCACAGGTTTGTTCACTGAAGTAGGAGAATTGCCTTACAAAGCTCTGACTGACCTCGGTTTTATTACCAAAATTCTTTCCCCCGGTGCTTTCATTAACAGGGACAACGCTTTTCCAGCTGGCTGAGGTGACTCAGAGCTCAGACATGCAGACTGCGTGTCTGTGGGACCAAATTTGGTCGCAGATCCACTGTAATCAAACCGCCAACATTGCCCCGAGTCCCCAATTAAAAATGGCCTCAGTGGAAGAGATGTGAGATAGTGTCTGTTTATGCTGCTCTGCGGTGGTTTATTGCTATTATTGGAGGGGGAGGTTTGTAAACAAATTATCCACCCTAACCAGTCCACAGCAGACCACACCTATTGAGTAAACAGCCTGGATCTAGTCTGCAGGGTAATGTATTGACATCATGCTAATGAATCTTTACAAACTGATTAGGTGATGTTTGAAGCCTCTAGGTGACACGTGACTCCACTGGTGTAGGACTAAACCCCACCTACTGTTCCACTTCTTTTATTTTAGTGTATGTCTCTCCTACACAGTCTCCTTCTAAGAAGTTCTAAGTGACATTAAGCTATCTGGAATGCCAATTACAGTGACTAGCTCATCTGTCTGTCAAGGTAACTGCTTATGCCCACTTTTCAAGCTGCCGATTGGACGAAGTCCAGCCAGAGCTGAGCTAATGCTTTGCTACAAAGACCTGTCACTGAGGTTGTGACCTATGTACATACTAACCCACATTATGACCACATATCAGTCACTCTTATCGGAACAACACGCGACATCTCCACTGTCTGACATGATTTAAGATTTTGTAAAGGATCCAATAAAAGTGTGTGCGCAGAATCACAAGCATTGCACACACGTGCATACACGCGCTCAGTGGCACGCACATGTGTGTCCCCTCGCAGACGGCAAAAGTAGCCAATCTGCACGAGGCAACCCAGCGCTCTTGTCAGGAGAGGGCCGAGGGGCAGCACAAATAAATGCGAGTAAGGCAACCAAATCATGAGTGCCGTTCCTAGCTATTGGTCAATCTTCCCTTACTCTCAGTCTCTCATTTCTCTCAGTCTCTCTCCACCTTAGGCATTGTGTGAACTATAAAAAGTCCTCCATTTATCTTTTTCACACACATGTGCAGTATATATTGGCAGTCAAATAGTGTGTGAACAGTAGCTTTCCATTTCAGATATCTTATTTGTAGGAAGCCATACATCTTCAATATGGGAATTAAGCGCTCATATAAGGCTTGCACATGTACGCATGCATGCATTGCATACAACGCAGTCACACATCCAAAATCTAAGCAGTACGTACTAGACAAATGTTGACTATAGTCTGCACACAGGGACGTCTTTCAGGTCGCATTCACAGCAGAAAGATTTACTGCAATTAAAATGAATCCTGCTGTGTATTGTTGGAAACTGCACTTCCTTTGGCAGTTGTGAAGTCTCATTAGAATCCTGATGTGCATCAATTTACAGCATTTTACTCCTCCCACCTGCTTCAAAACGCGGCAGAGTGCGGATCACTGCAGGTGTAGCCTGGTCTAGCCCTCAATGATTTTGGCCTTGGGGGGCCACTTTCAAGGCCACTTTCCAACGCGTGTTAGTCCAGGCTTTCCGTTTTCGCGCAAGGCGGACGAAAATGAAAGCCTGGGTGTCGAGGCTACTGCAGGTGTGAATACAATTACATTAAACATGCCCAGATCATCATTGTCGTGTTCTAAAGCTTACACAAAGTATGTAGTTTACAGGACTGCACGAGAATGGTGGCGATTAGGTTCCATATTGCATGTTTGCCCAATTTTGCAGGTTGCATAAAGTTTTTACGCTTAAGCAAAAGTGCATACACGCGCGCACGCCGCGCAGCACACACACAATACACGCTGCGACCATGTTTCTGCTTGTCCGATTCCTACTTACTAATGTCCATTAACTTTACCTATTAGTAGGCCTACTATATTTCACGGTGTAGTTGAGTTTATGAATTGACCATTGATAAAGGTCCCTGCTGCATTTCCAATTGCTTCGGTTGATGGTGCAGTCATTGTGAAAGCAAACTGCAGCAGATGAAATATACCCAGAATCATAACATCTCCGCCCATTCGCATCAAGTCTATCGAAGTATTAGGTGAGAAGACGACCTCAATCTCTCTCCCTCTCTTTCTCCCAGCATGTCTCTTTTCCAGGGGGGGATTTAACAATTCCCAATTGGGGGGGGGGGGGGGGGGTGAAAATGGTATGGGGGTGGCTTCATCCGCACCCCATACCATTTTCAATAACTGGACTTATTAGTCAAGTAAAGCATCAATAATAACATCAATTGTTGTTGAAGTTGCAACAGACACGCAGCATGCATAAAGCTAAAGGTCTGACTCAGAGAGTTTTCTCTTTTCAATGATAAAATGCTGCTGGTTTAGTGGTGCCACAATTGTAGTTAGTTAGGAGCAGTAGTAGTGTTTCAGATCACTTTAATTATAAGCACTTTAATTTGAAAGATCTTGGGTTGTTTTGCATGCCATCGTGTTTGGTGGGGTCAGACTGGGCATTTAGGGGGGCATTGCCCCCCCCATGCCCATGCCTAGATCCACCCTGCTCCTTACACTCTTCATTCCCTTGCTCTCCACCTCATCTTTATCTCACATCATCTCTCTCCATTTCTCCTCTTGTGCTTTGCCTCCCTGTCTTCCTCCTTTTTCACCCCCCCACCCTCTTCTGCATCTCCACTCTCTCAATGTCAAAACAATTCATATTTCTTACAGGTTTCTTGCACCCTACAAAAGCCCGTAGTCAGTGTCATTTTGAGAACAAAAAGGTAAAGCCATGCTCCCTTTTGATGGTTGGGAAAATATCCGTTGTCTGGGAGCAACAACTAATCACAGAACAGTCAACATCGCCTGATCCTTTGCCAACAGTGGCGCAGATAACCTTGTAAACTTTGACAATTTATCAGCAGTGTGTCAACTCATTACATAAGTCAGTCTTTGGTCTCTGGGTGACTATGCAGAATCACTGTGTGGCCATGAAGTTCATATCTGGGTCAAAATAACTTTGATGCAACTTCAACATAACTTCAACATAATGCAGATGTTAAAGACTGGACTGATAAGTTGTTGAATAACACATTTTCTTGGATTTTATTTTACTTGCAATATACGAAGTGTGCGCTTGATTTCGTTTTTGCAAATGGCAGTTAACATGCATCTTAGTTTTGGGACTTTTCTGGGGTTCTGTCCTGTGCTTTTTATGAAAGAAAGGAATTCTTCTTTATTAAAGTGTGCAGGTGTTTGATTTCATCCCAGGCTGATCCCTGCAACACCAGACATTTCCATACCTGTATGCTTTTAATCCCCGCTCTGCAGTAGAACTTCTTAATGTCCACATCAATCTCTGTATTCCCAACGAAACTGGAAGGATAATAAATAATACATTACGAGAAGCTCACAGATCAACCAACATAGCATTACAGTCAGAATAAGGCAACAATGTGATCAATTAGATCCATTGGCTCACACAATTTTCAAATGGTTCCACCTATACAGAAGGGCTGAAAATGTGGAGGGTCCACGAGACCTGCCACGCTTCAGTTTCATCTTTGCAGTGGCGTACATTTTGGGACCATTCAATGCAATCATTGTGTATTGTTATCATTACTTTTGTCAACATATAGGACAAAAAAGATAACAGCTTTCATTCTCAGCTTTCAGGAGGTCTGTAGACCTTATTGTGGAATACTATTACTACTAATACTACTACAGATTGGTGTTTTTACAGATCTGTGATTTTACCAACACCATCGGTGTCAGCCCATTTACAGCAGTATGTGAATTATGGCAATGATTCGAAACTTTTCAGGTCACAGACCGCCATACTCATATTTGAAGTAGTAAGTTTAATGTGCAGATACCCTGTATGTGTACTGTATTTTGAGAGATAAAGCAATGTTACACAGTACACTAATAATCTGGGGACCCCCCAAAACACTTTGGGGGCCCTCCATCGCAAGTAGAGAAAGTCACCTGATCTGCAGGTCCATGATGATCTGCCTCTTGTCAACATTCTCTGTGTAAACCTTCACTCCATTCACCCGCAGCGGCTGGAGGGATGAAAGAAAAATCACACCCACATGAAGTGAGGGGAGCTCTCATCATCATGATCATACCTCATCTCATTCTGGCCAATCAAAATTATTTGTGTCGCGCAATGTTTGTGTTTAACACTTTGGAGTGTCCATTTGTTAATATTTGTGTAGGACAAAGTTTGTGTTAGCACGTACACTACAAAAAAGCTGGATATAGGAGGTGCTATCGCCCCTCAATCTCCTCTCAAAATGTTACATGTCATTTTTTGCCTTTATTTGTTAAGGTACAAAGAGAGTATGGGGAAGACATGCAGCAAAGGCAGATAATTATGCTCAGGAGTCAAACCCGTGGCACACAGTCAGACACACATTTTTTTTTTACCTTGTCGCCCAAGTCAATCCTGGTGAAACAGAAGGAACTGAGGTGGGGGGTCGCTCCTTTCACCGCCGGCTCGATGGTCTCTCTGAAAAGCTTGTCCACAAACTGGCAGATGAACGGCCACATCTGTTTCACCGTCTGAGGGAAGACAGAGGAGACACAAAGACGGTCAGATAATGGAGAAAATGACACATGAAATATGGGCCAATATGAGTACATTTATAGAATCAGATCTTGTTCATTGATTGCATCATCCCCAGTGTTGTAGGAACATTAAGGATTGAAAATGAAACAACCGTGTGTGTGTGTGTGTGTGTGTGTGTGTGTGTGTGTGTGTGTGTGTGTGTGTGTGTGTGTGCGTGCGTGCGTGCGTGCGTGCGTGCGTGCATGCGTGTGTGTGTGTGTGTGTGAGAGAGAGAGAGAGATTCAGAGCAGGAATGTTCTCTGCTGACATAATCTACCAAAGCATTCAGGTGTGGTTCATCCTGTGTGGTTCACAGAAGAATGTTTGGAGACCTTAAAGAATAATGTATGCACTGTTTAGCATCAACAAAGACCAACAATCAATGTGAAATCTACATGTTTGTCATATGAACACTGACTGGTATTTAAACTGGTTGTGTACCGTGTAGTTTTGTGATGCACCTCCCATTGGCGCCGCCCTCATGTCCATGTTCTATCCAATTCATTCACCGATGCCATTATGCTTTATTTTTCTGACTACAACAGATCTAATTGAGTTTGAAGGCTTAGTAATAACTGCTATGAATTGAGCTTTCTATGTACTATCATGTCATGTCAGTACTTAACGCTGCACAGTATTTACTGCAGAGCAATGTCAACAAGATTGCTGCAGAGCTGAATGTGCTCAGTGAATCACAATTCACAGACTCTATTGTTGTCTTGTTGACAAGAAGTAACTCAGATGTAGAACGCTGCTTGTGTGACCCTCGTGCATGTACTATGCCCTCGATTCTTTGTCCCAATATGTTGATGACTGAATGCCTGATGTCATGACAGTGGAGTTCCACGCAGCTCCAAATTCACCTCAAAGGGGCATTACAGAGGGAAGCCTGGCTGATATGAGAACGCGTTGTTGTTATCCTGTTTTTTACGCTTGTAAATGTGTAACCGACTGACCGACTGGCCAGGTGGTTTACACTAGTTGGCTGCGTGGTTGCAGTTAAAAAAAAGGCCTCAAAGTATATCTGCTGTTCCACTTTCTGTTAGTGCTGCCAAGGCGTGTAAGTGGATCATAAAAAAAAGAAAATCACACGGAATGCTTTCACTCGATATTGAAACTCAGCTGTATTCATCATAGATAAACTCCTGTAACCTAAACAAGTACATAATCCCTGATAAGCCAGAAGCAGATCTTGATTTGCGCTTCAAAAAGCCGATCGACGAGATGACTTTCACCATGGTATCTTCATTTGGTTTTACTCTCTACAAATAAAAATGTAAATAAAAGAATTCTCGCAGCATCCTTATCAGATTTATTCATTTACACAATGGTGAACTACCCTATCATGCCTCTCGAACCTCCTACTCTCCATTCATTTGTACTTCTTTCTCTCTCTTTCTCTCTGTTTCCCTCTCTCTCCTTCCATCAGCCATCGACTACCTCTCCCTCAAAACCCAGTCATTTCTTTCCCTCCATCTAATTCACAATTCGCTCCCCTCCTCTCTGTGCCCAATCAACTCTCTCTCTTCTCTCTCTGGAGAGCCATGTACTGGAGCAGGCTCCAGAAGTCCAGATACAGGTCCTATTTATAAATCAGTCTGCCAGTGTTAGTGAAAAAGGCTAATGTTGGCTAATGTGGAGCAATACAGCTTGGGGCTCTGGGGAGACGCCGGCCTTCAGGGGGAGTAGAGGAGGAGGACGGGTGTGATGAGGACAGAGGAGGAGAGATGATGGAGGAGTAGAGGAGGAAGACGGGTGTGATGAGGACAGAGGAGGAGAGATGATGGAGGAGCATTGGAGGAAGACGGGTGTGATGAGGACAGAGGAGGAGAGATGATGGAGGAGCATAGGAGGAAGATGGCTGGAATGAGGACAGAGGAGGAGCATAGGAGGAAGACGGGTGGGATGAGGACAGAGGAGGAGAGATGAAGGCAGGGAGAAGGAGGAGAGAGCGAGGAGGAGCTGTAGTAGTTTACCTTGTTGAGCCACTCCACTCTCTCCACGTCTGGGAAATGGACCTGAAAAATGAAAGGGAGAGGGAGAGAGAGAGAGAGAGAAAGAGATCGTTATGATGATGTATTTTTTATTAAGCAGACCAAAAACACAAGGCGCTTCCAATACAACTGAAGAAAAATATGTATATAGAAAGTGCAGTGATAATTAGACATATTAAAGCGAATGAATGAAACAACACAATCTACTGAATTCATGGAGTTCCTTTCTCAACAACTACAGTATGTCTATAAGTAATAGCATGGCTACCATAGATTTTAAATTCATACATTTAAGACAGTTGTTTGCATTGTGCTCAGTGGGTTGAACCGGGGCACTGATCCACCCAGGGTTAGAGGTTTCAATCCCTCTGTAGCTCAATGAGATCAAACACCATTGTTGTTAAATTAAGACCGTTACTTTGGAGCCTGTAATCTGTGCAACTTCTGTTCTGTTCTATAATTATCAGTGGAACTGTTAAAGAGCCCAAAATAACTTTTAGACTGCGAAATTGCGTGTAAAAATAGCACTGGGTGCCAACACCCTCGGTCTGCCTGTCTGTCTGTCCCCTTCTCCCCCCGCACACGCGCGCGCACGCGCACGCACACACACACACGCACACACTTGTGTAGCCTGCTAGCCGGGGCAGTAAAAGCAGTGCTGACCGAAAGAGGATTAAGCTGTGAGTGAGAGTCGGTTGTGTGTGTGATGAGGAAACAGCAGCATCCCATCCCCTGCTGGCTGGCTGGATGGATGGATGGCTGGCTGGATGACGGAGCTCCTTATATAACAGGAAGGATTCTGAGCACAGACTGACGCCTAATTCAAAGTGAGAGCAGAAATTAAGCTTCAGGACAGGCCTCAGGACAGAAGCGTGCATGCGTGCCTTTCACATCTGTGCACAAATGCACATATTATTTTAAAATGCATAGGCTCGGATTTTGCACAAGAGACAGATATGTATTGTATGCCTGCACACTCTATACAGTAGACCTCTCAGTAAGCCCCTCCCCAAACTGCTATGGTCCAATCACAGCTAAGCATAACATGTGATAGACTAACCTCTCCACAAATAACTTTCCCATATGATAAAACATTGTTTTAAAAAATAAATGTCACACAGACATTTTCCACTGCATAGGGCATGCCTTGTTGATGGATTTGGAAGCTATTTTGAAGGTCTGGTTCCAAAAATGAACCAGTATTTAATGTGTAATGTCCATGGCATTCACATTGGAATGAATGCGCCCAGCCAGAAAATGTCCTACCCTTGGATGGACACTGGGGAGTGGGCGGTGCTTACTGAAAGGTCTATTGCAGTGCCGACACCCACCCCCCCCCCCCCCCCACACACACACACACACACACACTCATCCTCACAGCCTGTCAGCTCAGGTCATATTTCAGGGTCAGGTGAAGCCCAGCCCTCAGAAAGCCCTCAGTGCTGATTAGCATCGGCTTGTCACAACGTCAACACCTCTGTCTATCTCACAACACACACCTCTGTCTATCTAAACAACACAGTAATTCGGAGGAAGTCGCTTCAGCTGCGCTCGTCCCAAGTAACCCACCTGCACAGCCAGAATCTGAAAACGTTAAGTAAAGTATACCACGTTGGATGGAAGCGGAGCAGTGCCAAGTACACACACATACACAAACGACAACAAGGGTTCAGCCAGGTACTTTGATCAGGATTATCCAACGGTATTGCTTTCAATTTGTGTACCAAAGGCCCTATTTTGAGTTTCTTAAGTAAAAGGACTTATGACTTGAGTCAAAACTTGGAAGTGTGGCAAAGTTTTGAGGCCTCCATTTTTTTTTACTTAAGTCATAAGAACTGACACTTAAAAAAAACGCACAAAAAAGGGGCCAGAATCTGAAATCACTCATCTCTGTGAAGCAGAGCCAAAGAGATAGTTATTGCATGAAAACTGAATCAAGATTCCTCATGCACACAACCTCATAATTCCACATTTAACTTGGAGAAGACAAGACCTCTATGTCCCAAGAAAGAAAGACCACCTAGCACTGACTGAGACATGTAGCATGTGTCAATTTGTCGGCAAATAAGATGTTTGTGTACGCTGGGCAGTGGGAGTAACACAAAGGGCCTCAAAAGGGACTGCATTCTACTTTCCACTGGTTACTCACTTGTAATGTAACATACACACACACACACACTCACAAATTGGGCTATATTTAGCGCATGCATGTCATGTTGTTTCACCAGCTGTTGTTCCCGTACACATTGCTACCAGTGGTTGAAGCTTTTTGTCCTTACACTTCAGAAAAGTGTCATGGAAAGTGATGATGGTGGAACCAGGCAGGGTTTTGTGTGACACGTGGGGCGGAGCACGGAACAGACCAATCAGGATTCTGGAGATACACAGCAAAATCTGTGCCAACTCTGAAATTCTACAACATAACTCCAGTTCACATGTCCATCTAGTCCATGTGCACCCACTTCTCAATAGTGTACATTCGGCCTGATATTAGTCTGATAACACTTGAATGAAGTGTGTGATGTTTATCTCCATATAAATGTGTTTTAAGCATCATATAGACATATACAGTACATGTGTTTTATCCCTATTTTCTATTTACAATGGTGGTGGATTTACGTACACCAACATACAGAACATTATAATATCCTAATTGTCAACTGGTAGGCATGTCATGGGAAACTGAGTATTTTGACCCAGTGACACATTTTTCCTTTTACGGTAAAAATAAAAAATAGGAAGCTTCTCGTAGCGTGGTCACACGATGACAGTACCTTATTTTTAGTGGCGAGAAGAGAAGGATGAGAGAGACAGACACCTTGTATGGTAATACCAGTATATAGCTAGCGATCTGACACTGTACCACAACTCCATTGCGGTACATGTTGTAGAAGAGGGCAAGCCAATTGTTTTTCACAGTCTCGGCCAATGAATAAAACATTAAGTCAGCGCAGCGGCAGACAGGTTCAGACGTCTTAAGTCCACAACACAAGATCAATGGGTAAGTAAGAGTCACAGATGAATAGAGAGAGAGAGACCATTAGCAGAGAAGTGGAACAACAACAGCTTTCACCAGCAGCAGCAGCACCACCAGCACCATGGCTGCTGTGTCCTGATCACAGAGGCTGGAAGCTGTAGACTGACTCAGCACCAAACTATTTCCTGGCTTCGAACCACTCATCCTGCTGCTGTGTGAGGTAACCCAAGGTCACGTGTCCTCCAGCAGCCTTTCATTACGGCCACATTACTCTCTCCCTCTCTCTCTCTCTGCGTGACAAGCCTTCATTTCTTAAAAGTGGACACACAGAGCAATTACTTTACGGGTAGCTACAAACGGGATTTGGATTTTAATCAAATGAACACGTATGGTGACCCCATTAGCCAACAGATTTTCTAAAGCACCAACAGGAATTCCTCCAAAGCTGTTTGGGTTACAAGAGTTCTCAGTTAAATTTCTTTGTAAACATCACAATGGCAAAAAGGTGGTGAACTAAAAGAAGGTTTGAGGCAGCTCTGTTCAGCATCAGTAGGACATATTTGATTCATTGATTCCATAAAAGCGAGTTATTAAAAACACAGTTTGACCAATGCCCTCATATACATGCTGTCACGCCACTAGGCCAGCGTGTACCCCGACCCTTATTATTCTTTATCAGTGTCCACTCTTTTACCTGACCACTTGAACATATAGCACCGCTATTCTGGACTCTGGACACTGGCTGAATTCCGTACAGTAAAATACTTGGCAGATAAAACTGTGCACGGATTGCCAAGAGCAGATGCAGATTGACCTGTGTGTGGCGTTGAAAGATTCAGCATACTTAAGCTGCCCAGACTGAGGATATGTCTATGGTCAGTGCATGCATTAGTGAGTGTGTGCGTGGCGTGCATGTGGTTGTACTCGCATATGCCACATTTGGAAACAAATGTTGGACATATAATCTGTTGATGCAATGGCGCTGTGAGGTGTTTGAGTGTGTGCATGGGGGCAGCCATGCAACAGCTGTGTGGAAATCCTAACTAAGCGTCTATCTCTAAAACATTCATTTTCCTGGTCTCAGGCTTTGCATATTCAGGCATTAGTAAGGCCATTGCTGTTAATGCGCTGCGCCACTCTTATTCTTTAAGTAGAGAGTTTAAGATTGCTCTGACGTGCGACGCCACCGGCAAATGATCGGTGCTGGATATATAAGCCTGCGGCGGTCAGACCCTGTCCTCCCAAGGCGTAGTGCCTGCAGAGAGATGTCAGAGAGAGGACAGGGTCAGAGAGAGGTACGCTACAGAGGACCATCGCCATGGAAGTCGCAGGGAGGGTGATTTTAAACTCCCTAATAATACAGTACATGCCACTGTTGGGTGGAAACCAAGTCCTAAAGCGTTAATTTTAGGGCTGCAACTAACGATTAATCGGATTATGAGCTTTTCATTTGTGTACTCTCAATGAAAAATCATTAACATGGTGAAACACAAGTTGATGATGTCATTAGTTGTGTTTCACCATGTTAATGATTTTATTCAGACCTCCATTTCTAGGAACCGCAGAAAAGGAAAGGGGGGGGGGGGCTTTTTTATCATTTACAGACAACATCTCTAAGGTGTATTAATTAATGACAGTAAAATGTTGAAAATGGGTGGAATTTGTTACACTTAACACTGGAAAAACTACGGTTTGGCGATCAGGGTGTTAAGTGGGAAAAGTTAAAACTTCAGTGATTAGTTGACGAACCGATTAATCGATTGCTAAAATAGTTGACAACTAATTGAATAATCGATTCAATTACGAGTCATGAATTAATCGTTGCAGCCCTAGTTACTTTTAAACTAAGGAAATGGATAAAACTATAATCCTGTGGGTCTGGATCCAATCTTGTATCATCAGTCACAAGCTCTTGTTTTCTTGGGTTCAATATTTAATTTATGTAACCAGACTAAAACCATTTTCACTTGAAAAAACAAAAAGCATCCTCCTGACCTCCGCAAAGCGGACCCTTATACTTCGGTGCGAATAAACCTGCCCATTCAGCTTTTCCTGCAGCTCTGTGCATGCATGTGCGCCTGTGTTAGTGACATGCGAGAGTAATGGGTGGAGAGCAGTCGGGTGATGAATGACTGACAGTACGACACACAGGGAAAAGACTTCCCATGAACACAAGACAGTTGTTCCAAAGATCTGGGGCCTATATTTAGGACGGGAAAGGGAGAGAGAGCGATATAAAGGCTGAAGAGAGAGAGCGAGCGACTAAAGCAGTGGTTTTCAACCAGTGGTACGGGGACCTTGAGAGTTCCAGGTGGTCCCCAGGCTAAATGATGGAAAGTTGCTTAACCAGGTGTTAACTCTTTGAGAGCGTAAAAATGAAACCAAAAGGACCCTTGCGGGTCCATTTGGTTTCATGTTTACACTCTCAAGAGTTAAAATATTCATCATGTGGATTAGCCCAGGTCTACTACTGTACAACTAGAGAATGTGGAAGATTAATGGCCATTTTGGTCTGTATGTTTGACTGTTTTGTTTCTCCAATCTAGCCTGGAACAAAAGCAATCTTTAGTTTTGGGCTCTGTGAGGCTAAAATATCAACAAATGCTGGTCCGTGACTCACAGTCTGAATAAATAGTGGGCCCTGTCATCAAAAAGGTTGAAAACCACTGGACTAGAGAGCAGCTGGCGTGCACTCTGGCGGTGCCCTTGGTTTATCGGTCAATCGTAGCATCACGCTAAATGGTAAATGGTGCATCTAGCAAACTTTATGCAAGGCGCTACACACACACACACACACACACACACACACACACACACACACACACACACACACACACACACACACACACACACACACACACACACACACACACACACACACACACACACACACACACACACACACACACACACACACACACACACACACACACACACGTCTATTATGTGTGTGGAAGTGTGGGTTAAGTAAGATATTAGGTATCAAACTAAATTATCCCCAAGATGAAAGCGGGAAATATTACATAATCTAGGCTGTTAAGACGATCATATAATTCATTTGATGTTTCCAAAGCGAGGTTCAAAACTCAGGTTGACATTATGTCGATGAAGACTCATCCGTTTCTGTTTCTAAGTCCTCAGCTGTCATTTAAGGTTATGCATATACTTGACTGGACACGTTGTTGTTAAACTTGTGATGGCTTGTTGTGAAATGGAGAACTAGGATTAATCTGGTGTGCGTGCATGTATGCGTGCATAATGTGTGTATGGTTGGCATTTAGGTGTGTGTGTGTGTGTGTGTGTGTGTGTGTGTGTGTGTGTGTGTGTGTGTGTGTGTGTGTGTGTTCCTGACATAAGGCTATTGTGGTGGTGGGCGTTTGAAAGATTCCCCCAAGCAGAGTCAGACTTTTACCAGGTGTGTCAGCTTTCCAACCTTTTTTTGAAGCTGAGAATGTCAGAAGCATGAGGTAAGCAATTCAACTCTTGAGTCTTAGGTTAAACTGAAGGTGAATTGGCACCAAATGGACTTCAAGCATCAGAGAGATTTTACTTTTTACACAGCCTACATTACTTACAGCATTTTGCTGGTTCTAATTCAAATTCAACGTTTGATCAAATCATGCAGAAACAGGTTTCATGAATGCATAACGCTCTCTACCTCACAATTTCCCCTGCCATTGCACCCATTATATTTAAGTGTGAAGTCACAACACAGATGCACTGCATGTACAGATCTTTGTTTCATTGCAATGTTATTCAAAATGCCTAAATGTTTGTTTGTTTGTTTGTATGACTTATTATATGTATACTGTATACAGAAGAGTGTCTAAAAAAGTCCATAGTGTTCTGTACCTTGTTGACACACTAAATTAATCATGATGTGGTACAATTTAGATGTCAAGAGGCTACATTTAATCACTCACTGGACTGGGGTTGTGTTGCTGTTCAAATGTACACAGTGCAGCACAGGCAGCAAAAAGACTTTCAGTTGCTCACACATTGTTTCCATTTTGTGTTCCTTTCTGCCCTGCCCCGCCCTTTGGCACATACAAAGGAATAAACTGCGCCATCCATGCCATGTTGGAAGAGACAGAGAAGGGGGGGGTGCTTTCTCAGTTAAGCTGTTATTGCAGCAGCATTGATTAGAAATGCAAGGATTAGTCAGTAAAAGTATTTCCTTTAAAATTATCTTTAACGACTCATTCTCAAACGCTCAAGTAAAAGTTATACATTATTTATTCAAGGCTCAATACTAGGTCGAACCACTCCTTTCTTTCCCCCTGACTGCTCTACCCTAGGCAGTACACATCCAGCCGTCATTGTAAGTAGGTCTGTAAAAGTATATTTACTAAATGCTAATACACCAAGTACACCCAATATTCAAGCTCAAGTTTTGAACAAGTACTAGTTAAGCTATTTTGACCAATGTTAAGCCCAGAATTGGTATGTAACATACACTACATACAGTATGGTTCAAGTTCTACTGCTTTATGATTTATGATTACTTTACTTTACGGAAATATTGGGTGGACATGCATGGGCATTTTCTTTTCTCACCATCACCCACGGCTAAGTCACACCCACATACCCAGTATAACGGATGGTTTTTACACTTAACTTGTCAGAAATGTAAACAGCAGGTGGTGGTACAGTCGAGACACTGTCGCGAATAGGAATACACCTGGTGTAACACTTGAATGTAGCACAGCGGTACTACTCTTCCATCTGTGATACTGGCAGAAATGTGCTAACACAATTATTCCTGCCGTGCGTAAATGTCAGAAATGATAAAGTGGTATTTCCCTCCAAAAGCGAGGCTATCCCTTATATAGAGGAGAGGACAGACCCTTACATTGTGCAAATGTGTGGCAAATTTCCACATTTGTTTATCAGCCTGACCCCATTCCTTCTCAGCAGCACTGCTGCTGCTGCTGCGTTTGGTTCACAATAGACCAACAGTAAGTCTTTAGCCTGCACGCCCAGCCAGCAGGGTGACCTATCCTGACCTCAGCATCAGCCTCACATTCTTCACTGTACACTTTCAGTCAATGTGCTTCTTATCCAGTAAGGTGCAATAAGCAGAATAGGGGAAATGTCAAAAAATATTAGCATTAACGCTTACATTTGATGCATTTCAGGCACCCAACAGGGTCTAATCCAGAGGGATTTAAGGCGTTGCAGTAGGCAGCAGTTCAACTTTGGGACTCGGCAAAAGTACTTTTATGTTTTAGAGTCACCTTCCAAGTTCAGGCAGAACTTGGAAGGTGACTCTAAAACATACTGTAAGTCCGACCTATCCGGCCAAGAACTTTTCACTATATATGGCCAACATAAAATATATTATTTGTTTCTGACTTTAGCAGCAGTAATGAATAAAGAAATTTCCAGGACCAACAACTTTAGCAGCAGTAATTACTAAGAGAGAGTTATCATCACTTTCTGGGGATTAAGGAGCATTTATAAAATATGTACAGTGCTTAATCATTGTGTGACATTTTCAAAGGGCTTTTCAAACCCACATTGAACAAAATAAACAAAACTCTTGACCCTCGATCTGCAAGGAACTCTCTCCCTCAATATACTGTACATCTGTTGATATGTAGTCACTATCCAGGGACCTGTGGTTGGATGCTTAAATTAATCTTATTATTCAACTCAATAATACAAACTAGAAATGGCTTCTCTTTTTTTTTTCAAACAGTGCCAATTACCTAATTGTGTAATTTCAAATCACCCCCTTGTATATACAGTAGCCCCTGCCACATTCCAACCACTAATGTTTGGTCTTAGTGAGGGTGTAGAGTAGACATGATACAAGGCAACCATATGTTTCCTCTAATACCTGTCTTTTTTTCACCCGACAGTGAGGAGCTTCACTTAGATGGAATCTTTCATGCAGTGCCTATTTCATGCAAGGCGCCATGGCCGAACAAGAAAGCACTCTCTCCAATAAGAACCAGCTTCCCACACAAAACTCTGTTGCTGGACTACTATGGAGTAATCAAACCCCATGGCAATCAAACACTTGTGGCACCCAGACATCCATTTGGGTGCCCAGGAGGGACATAAAATGGGCATGTACAGACAATTATTATCACCATATTTTAAAGATTTAGAAAATTGTATTAAATGAAGTCATATGGTGAGCCAAAATTTTATTCCACGCTGCCTGCCTCGCTGGACCCAGGGCAGTGCAATTTGCACATCAAAACAGAACAACTGACCACCACGTCTTAAATGATATAGATAAGATGCATACAACAAACGCTGTATGCATGTTATGACATCGATGTTTAGTACTAGGTGAGATCACACATGGTGATTTCCAGGACGTCTAGTCTAATATAGCTTATTCCTTGCAATATCTGATTCTTAATACGTATATGACTTTAGTTTATCTGGCCTCGATCAGGCTGTCTCAGTGGGCAGAATTTATGTTGGTTGAAATCAGTTGATATTTGCACTAGATCTGACTTCGTCTTGGTTTGACTTTGATCAAGACAAATAATTTGTCAAGGTCCCGACCATGCTTGCCCAAAAAGTGCAGTCGCCCGCACCCTCTCCTTTACTCCTATACAGTGTCCCTCACACACGCTCGCACGTACACACACACACACGCACGCACATCAGATTGCCGATGACAACAAGCACACTCAGTGTGCCAACAGGGACAAGATGCAATCACTGACGCTATGGTGCCAGCACTGTCAGGAGAAACTAACTCTCAAAGTCAATCAACAAGACCAAGGAGCTGATTGTGGACTTGTGTATTACAGGAGTGGAGAGCAGAGCCCTGTCTACATCACGGCCTGCGCTGGCACTCAATTATGCAGGCCCGTTTGATAGATGATGCTGCAACGTGATGTCTCACCTTCACAAGAGATTATACACACACAAGTAGTCCATAGGCCAGACAGGATGTCGGTATCACTTGAGGCGGCAAAACCTTACCTATTCTAAAATGTTCATAGGGTCAATATAGGTAAATTAAAATATGATAGACCTTCCATAGGAGTAGCTTTTTATATTTTTTGGGCATTTTGTTATTTTTCTCTATAGGCGTTTTTTCATTAATTCCAAAGAGAACTCTTACACTCAATAGCACATTCAGATCTCTTTTTGGACATTCCTTATTATAGATTAAACAAACCTGTGTCCAAAAAATGATTGATAAAGTGGGTGTGGCCTATAATTCCTGAAATAGCTGGTATTATTTGGTGGTGGACAGGGGTGGACTGACAGTCTGGCATACAGGGCATTTTCCCGGTGGGCCGACCCCCCCCGGGGGCCGTTAATGTCGTGTTTTAATTTTAAAAAAAAATCTGCACAAAACCGGCCCACGAATCAGTGCTGGCGGCCCTCTGTCCTCTTCAAATGAGACTGCCTATTGCAGGGTTTTTATAGTTAACTAAAACTAACTAACTAATTTTAGTTAGCCCGAGCCCCAGAGCCCCTTATGTCTTAAATTCTCATGGGGGCTCAGGCCCCGGAGCCCCCACAAAGATTCAGAGGGCCGCTCTGAGGGCCGCTCTGAGACAAAATTGCCCGGTACGTTTTGAGCTCCCAGTCCACCCCTGGTGGTGGAGCAGTTATTTCAGGAATTTAAACTGAATGGGACACTGCTATCATGTGGCATCATGATTGATGATAGATTTAAAAGTGTGTTTTTCTTGTCACTTTGACATCCACCTGACAGCAATAGGAGGCACTGTGCTGAAGGAAGTTAGGGCTAAGAAAGTGAGGAAGGCACTCGCATTGAGGACCCTGAATGGCATGGCCAGTGTATGGAACCCTAACCTCCCTGTCAAATCTAACTCAGCTTCTTCCGTACAATGGTAGTCTATTATATGGCAGTGAATGCTGGACAATGAAGGAAACCCTGAAGAAGTCTCTAGACCAACAAGACCATGGGCGAGGGAATACCAACAGTGGGAAAGAAAATAGCAGCCATTGGAATAAAACAGGACACAGTCCAAACCCGGACCAACACACAGGCTCCAAACAATGTCCAACATAGTTGGGTGTACTCAAGAAAGATGCAGAAACTCAAATCACCAATGAGCTGGCCAGGTGTATGGACAACCGGGTAACTGGAATTGAACATGGAGGGCTTGTCCACTGAAAACCTAATTCCGACTCATACAGCAGATAACTGGTGCATTTACCGTATATAGTGACTTTATCCAAGACACTTCACATAGATTGTGCAATACATTCACCCACTCACAGATTCATACACTGATCAGAGACGAAAATATCCAAGGCACCAACCTGCACATCAGGGACAATTAGGGGTTCAGTCAGTGCCTTGCTCAAGGACAGTTCACCCTATATTCTCAGAAAGATGAACTGTTCCACTTATACTAATTAGGTAGCTGCTTCAGATAGTGTAGCACAGAGGTTCTAAAATGTTTTCATTTCAAGGAGCAATGCTTCCATTTGGTTCCATTTTGTACACTCTCAGAATTGCACACCCGTAAGGGGCCCTGCATCCTCAACAGCTCAGTTGGTGTCTGTCCTGAAACTGGAAGGTTGGGGGTTTGATCTAAAAAAGGTTTGATTATGGCCACAGTGACATACTAGTCATGTCCAGGGAGTGTGTGGTACATCAAGTTGCCTCACAATACAGAAACAAGAGATAGGCTCCGGCCATATGAGTCACATGGCTTGGCAAGACTATAGAGCATCAGCTTGTTGCGAACAAGCTGAGTAAGTTATTGTGATGAAACCTGTGATGAAGGGCAGGGATAAGTGAAAACCAATAGGGTTATGAATACTGTGTGGTCCCGCAGTACAGTTCTACCAAGATCAACCACTGGTTGATCTCCTTGTCACTGGAGAGCATGGACAAGAAGACAAAGACACCTTTTCTGCATTGTGCATTTTTATAGCACTTTTCTATGCACTAGGTGTATACTCAAAGCGCTTACAATGGTACATTCATTCATTCATACATTGGGAAGTAGAGCGGTGAACAGTCAACGCCACCATCCCCACTTCCCACATTCATACACCAGCGGTGGCAACCACTGGAGGCAAGGTGGGGTTCAGTGTCTTGCCCAAGGACACTTCGACATGTAGACAGGAGGAGCCGGGAATCGAACCGCCGGCCACTGGATCATTGGCCTGTGATGTTTGCCTGTGAGGGTGTACAGGGCAGGAATTAGGGATGGGTACCTTTCACCTTTGAACCGATACGATACGATACTCGATACCTGGGAACCGATACGATACCAGAAACGATACCTATTTCGATACTTTTTTAATTATATATTATATATTTTACACATCATAGCAATGGTTTGGTTGAATCATATCTTAAATTATATTATGTATGATGACTATCTTTATGGTGACGGTTTACAAGGAAAAATTTGTTCCCTTTATTTTATTTTTTCATAATAATCTATTGATCAACTTGAGATGCATTTGCATTACTGAACTCTTCTAAGCAAAGTAGGCTATAAATCACACAGGCAAAAAGTAGCCTTCCATGGGGTGGCATTATTATAGTCTTGATTGCATTTGAGTTTATGCTGTATAGTTTATAGCCTGTAGTTTCAGTTAATTCAATAAATAAGTAGCTATAATGCAAACTGAATTGGAGGGAGGGGGACCTCAGGGTGAAATGTAGAAATGTAGGGGGCATCTATGACAAGAATCAAGAGCATTATTATGCATGTCACAGGAATCAAGGTAGATTGCACCCAATATGTTTTGGTGTGGAATTCTCCTTTAACCACTGTGGAAAGTCCCCACTAATTAGTGCACCTGCTGCATGAAGACACTGACAGAAAGAATGCGCTCCATATTTCCATAGACTTCCATATTAAATTTCTGAGATTTGAAAAGGCCATGTTGACTCTTTTCCCAACCTTTAAAAAAAAAATCAGGACTTCCCAAGAAACCATGTGAGGTAAGATTTCATTTAATGTATCATAAACACTGTTATATCCATTGACCAGTGAACTGAGGCTTTTTCAAATCTCAAAAGTGTAATACGGAGAGCGCATTCTTTTAACATTGAAGCCCCCCCCGCACGGCCAGGGCCAGGACACATACAGTACACACACGCTGAATTGCACGACATTACCATTTTCTGTGCGCTGATCTGCGCAATTGGGCGCAATACTTGTAGATCCATGCAATGACAAGTGACGGAATAACGGATTTCTTTTCTTTTTTTGCTTCGCTATGCCGCCTCTCTCTCTCTTGCTCTCTCTCTCTCGGGCGCGCACACATACACACACATAGCCTACACACGGGGACAATGCGCTCTTTGCTGTGCAGCGGCACAGAATGACAGTACAAAGTATCGAAACGAGGCACCGTTCATTTTGAAGTGAATCGATACCACTAGGTATCGCTATGTCCCAATCGATACCAGTATCGGTATCGCTCACGGTACCCAAGCCTAGCAGGAATGTGTGTGTTTTGAACTGGCCTATATGATTTTTATATATGAGGATGTTTTTTGTTTTTTGCGATGTTATTAGTGGTGTTGCTAAGGGGAACCCCACTTCTGTTATTGTGATGGCTCTAAACTTTTTTCTAGGGCAACCCCACTACTGTTATTGTGATGGCTGTAAACATTTTTTCTGTAAACTCTTTTTTAGGGGAACCCACTACTGTTAATGTGATGGCTGTAAACTTTTTTCTAATATTTATTTTGTAAACTTCCAGCCAATGAGAAACCACTGTTCTAGATGACGTAACTAAAACGTGCTTCAAAATTGGTAGGTCATTAGGGGGTACTGTATGTTTCGGCTGAGAATGTGTGAAGCTTGAAAGAATCATCTTCAGCCCACGGGATGATATTTAATTACTATTAGAACTGGCCATATTGCACACATCATGATTAAAAATTAATGCAGCTAAATGTTTTACTTTTGCAGCAATTGATTTACTTTCTCATTTTACTATGAAAGCAGTGCTTGGTGAGGATCATAGAACAGGAAACGGAACCTTTCTTAAGGATTCTTATTTGTTTTCCCGGGTCATCCTCGTAATCAGTTGCCCGTGTGTTGAAACCCCGGCCCTCGACTTGTACCAATTCTTTTATTCTGCCCCGCTGTTTATTTAAGTTTGATATCCCTGCATTAGATAACTAACACTAGCATTAGATAACTAACACTGCAGTAAAGGACTCGGGAGTTGAACCCATGGCACACAGTCAACAGTTATTTGTAAAGTTACTTTACAGTAGAGTTCTCAACGGGCCTGAAAATTGAGGCCCGACCCTAAGTGGGCCCTAACTGATCAGGCCCAAAGCCCGGCTCGGCCCGACCAATTAGCATAGTTTTTAGGCCCTACCCGGCCCTACAATGTTGGTTCGGGTCGGGCCTGGTCGGGTTTAGGTAGAATTTGAGCAATCTACACAGAGTAAAAGTGAAAATGCTAATCTGCACCATCTTCACGAGAGGTAAATACACAGACAGACAGAACAGAACTATTATTTTTATCATAATAAAATAATTCAATATATATTGCTTTTTTCATGGAGCCCTAAGGCCGATCCGGCCCTACTGATCTGCATATATTTTAGGCCCGAGCCCGGCCCTAAAATGCCGGGTCGGGCCGGGCTTGGTTGGGTTCGGGCAGAGTTTGAGAACTCTACTTTACAGTATACTTAACAGTACAGTATATGCAATATTGTTACTGGCACATGCATGCTACGGGCACATGTCATTAATTTTAGGAATAGTTGCACTGAGATCCTTTACACTCAAAATTATACAGACACCCTATGTATTGCATTTATTTATATAATTGCAAAACTTATTTTCACAAAAATCATAGTTGGGACATTCTGACAACTTTTTACCATGGCTCATTCAAGTAAGAAATATTCCACAATGTGTATTCAGTTCATACCCAGTCATTGATTTGTTTATTGCATATGTATAGCTGATATTGACTGAATATACAATTTCACAGATTTGTGGTATAATGCAGAATTCTGACTACAGAAAGCATCATTTTCAAGATAGAAAGGTAATCTTGGAGTCAAATTGAAGCTTAGGGGCAGGGGATGTTTTTTATATACACATGAGACTGTGATAGTCACCATAATGTGCTGGTAAATAACCATTTGGTTGTTATTTTTTAGGCGGACAGTATATATTTTTTGTGTTTCCTGGGATGATGCAGGTCATATTTAACAATATAGTGGTAGCAATCCCCAAAATCCTATTCTACCAGTTACCCCTATGTGTCAGGATACTCCATGAGGAATTTTAGACTACCAAGTTGATTTATGTAATTTTAGCTAATTAAAATATGCCTTTATACAATTTCGCCAGAGCCATATACCCAAAGGGGGGGTTTGAGGTGATAACTACTATAAAGCTACCAGTCAGAAAAGTCTATCATATCAAAACCTAATCTAGGGATGTATAGGAACAAAAAAATCACGACTAGAATTTGCCGCCTCAGGTGATACCGATGTGTCCTATCTGGGGCCTTGGCCCATGTACTAAAGAGACTGTGTTCTCGCAGCTATTTTTAACTGAGCTCATTTTATTGTTATTTTTAACCATGCACCTATATACAGCACATGACATTGCTCGTTATATGATACTAAGAATATTTGGGATCATTTGATAATCTGGGATAATGTGACTTGATTCAAATAAAAAAGTGCAGAAACAGAGTGTGGCATCTATGTTGGAAGGTTGTGTGTTGTTTGCAGTGAGGACTGAGGAGCATGTGAATACAAGAAACATTGTAGCCTCAGTGTTGCCAACTTAGTGTGGCAACTGTAGTGCGGTGCCAGAGTTAAAGAATAATTCTTGAAGAATTTTTTCAATGATTTCACAACTATATTGTTCAAGGTGGTGCTTTTGTTTTTGTTCCTTCACATTTGCCAGTATCTGAGTACATTGGGAAACTTTGAGTACTTTGGAAAACCACATTTAAATATCTTGAAATAATAAGCGTGGTGGTGAAATATCATACCGGTAGTCTAATCCTAACCAATAAAGACCTGATGCTGATTCTACAAGTGCAGTTTTTGACAGGGACACCCAACAGAGAGAGACTACAGTAGTGTGTTTCAAGATGTTTCAATGTACCGTGCTGTGACCCAGTTTTAACAGCCGAAGATAAAATAAAACATGTTGTTTTGCTGGATTTAATGGGTTAAACTAAAGTACAATGCCACCTTGGTAGACATATGACCTAACAAGACGAAATCTCACATAACAAGACGTTATGTGAGATATTGGCAATAGCCAATATGTCCCCATAAATAATCTCATTGAATGACATTGCATAATGAAATATACTGTATTTCATCATCACGGGAGTTCATCATTCACTGCACTGGATTTGGGGGCTTGGATGGCTGGCCTTGCGGTCTAGCCGTCTGGGCTCTGCAGTATCCTGACGGTGCACTGCAGGTTCGAGTCCCATACCTGGCAGCCTTAGCTTTACGTCTCTCCCACTTGATTTTTTCCCCCACTCCAGCTCTGGGCAGACATGGGGAAAACCCCGCCCTGATGCTCGGAACCCAATGAAAACACTGCAAAACAGCAGGGGGTTTGAGAAGGAGCGCTTGTTTTACCCTGCTGGCTACTACTAGTAGGACGGGGCGAAGGAAGTTTTACTGAGGTTATGCTTAGGGTTAGGCTTAGGCTTAGGCATAGCCTAGTTTTACTGAGGTTATGTTTAGGGTTAGTAACTGCATAAAGCACCGCCTATAGGCAGTGTAACTACTGTTACTAACCCTAAACATAACCTCAGTAAATTTCCTTCACCCTTCGCCCCACCCTACTAGTAGTAGCCAGCAGGGTAAAACAAGCGCTCCTTCCCAAACCCCCTGCTGGTTTGCAGTGTTTTCATTGGGTTCCAAGCATCGGGGGCGGGGTTTTCCCCATGTTTGCCCAGAGCTGGAGTGGGAAATAAATCAAGCGTCTCTCCCCCGTTTCCTGGGAGTGAATGTGGTTAGTGCACATGCACCAACAGGTTCAGCTGTCAGGCAGCCAGCCCTACTTGAGGAATTCAGCCTTGCCAGCTGCCCGAGACACACTACAGACCAGGCCACATTCCACACATATCTTCAGGCTCACAATCAAACCTGGCATTTTCTCTTAATGATCTGATGAATAGCTTTGTTGGATCAGTGCAGCTCCATTGCTAATGCTTACAGCACATGTGTCAATGAAAATACTAATGCACATTGTAGAGGAAGTAATTGTTGCGCAGATACAAGACTTTCACAGATATGTCTAGACTTGCCCCCGTTATATCAAGAGAGGCTTGCAATTTCTTGCTAAATGGAAATATGGTTAGAGTATGTACCTGAATGTTCAAAAAGAAAACACAGAGATGCAGCGTGATTTATCTATTAAGATATTTTTGTACACTCTTAAGAGTCCTGTATACAGAACTGTGCCCACATT
Organism: Benthosema pterotum; assembly: GCA_039105355.1. Classification (NCBI taxonomy): domain Eukaryota; kingdom Metazoa; phylum Chordata; class Actinopteri; order Myctophiformes; family Myctophidae; genus Benthosema; species Benthosema pterotum. The sequence goes on from CM076976.1 coordinate 27,474,151, forward strand.
GGACAGCCCAAGTAAAGACGCCTGATGTTCTACTGTAGATAAGGGCTTAGTACAAGTACATGTGATAATAATATGCGTCTGTATTTAGGTCACATTGTCTGCACTCAAACGTCTCCATAGTCATGTACATATAACATACTTCAAAAAAAGGGGAATTCCATTCCTCTAGTTACCTTATCAACCATAATAATCATTGTCTATGACAAAATCTAATGGAATGCTTAGTTTGGAATGCAGACAACGCTCTATTGCATAATGCCTTCTAGAACAAGTAAATATATTATTTAATCATTCTTTAATGCTGTGCGTCTGTACTTAAACTATTTAAACGCATGCACTGTAGGGCCCAGCTGTCTAATTTTGGAAAAGGTTTTGCAGCAGCATTGTGAAGGTAAGCTTAAATCTCTTATTTTGCATTGGATATTGGCAATCACAGCTGAACATATACAGAACAGTAGAAATATTTCAAATAATCAGAATTTGAATAAACAAATATACTGTATCAAGTTGTTTACTACTAGGTCTGGAATCATCATCATATCATATCGTCACATTCTGCAATGATAAATTCCTTATCTCCAGTGGGTTTTCAACTTTCCACTGCATGCATTTTCCATTTCAAAGTATTAAAGATGAATGCCACTAACACAGAACTTTTCTTTTGGGGTTGAGGTTAATCTGAATGAGTTGGGGGAAGTGTGAACTAAGCCATTAGTGACCCGTCTCTCTTGAAGAGAGTATTATTCTTTAAAACCAGAAATAGGTATGACTATGGTCTAAAACTATAGCGTAGAACACCCAGTCACCCATCACTTTACACACTGAATGTAAAAAGTAGAAAAGTATTTCTTCTTGTACTTCCCATTACGGTAAATACCAAAATGCGCAACTCATTACTCTTTCCTAGACCTTCCTGGCCTGTGTTGAGCATGACAGGATTTCCATGCATCACTATTGACTCTTTCTAGTGTTGATGACGAGACAGAATCTGAAATCTGAGAGTGGCTACATGGATATCAGCCAGACTCCAATATTCTCCCACACATCCACCCACACGTAATCCCCGACATTGTTAGGGCGCCCTTGAGAAATTAAAGAGTTAAGCAAAGATGCTAGTCTGCTAGATGGCTATTATTTCTTACCAAGCTGACAGTAATGCATCAATTCAAGAAAATTAAGGTACTCAAAAAGGATGCTCCCAAAGGGAAATTCTTGGCAGGAAGCAAATAATGACTAGAAAAAGTGCCCTTCTGGTCAGGCTGTGGCCTCTTGGTGGTACTATACGCCAATGTGAAAAGGGTGCAATTTCTTCTTATGCCTTTGATGGTAATTGGACAATTTGAGACATTTATTTCCAAGACTGTGTTTTGCAAAAATCCACCTGTTGGTGGTGCTATAGAGCTGCGCAGTGATGTCACCCTCCCTGTTCCAGAAACGGATTCCCCATTCATTTTTCTCATAGACTTTTCAAAAGTTATTCATATAAATATGATTATGCTGCTGACAAGTATATGCTGCACACAATCATTTGGGACAATCAAATAATTTCTAAGATGAAAAACGAAACAAAAAGTGTTGTATCCTGACGTTTTCTACTTCTTGCTAATTAGATATATACCGTATGATAATATTGTGTTTGTTGTCATGATTTGTCACGACCCGAGTTGGTTTTGTCCGCACCACAATCGTGTTTTTATTAATCATTTTCGAAAAGTCTATGAGGAAAATTAATGAGGATAACGTTTCCGGAATACGGGCGACGTCATGATAGGAGCGTGGCTGTGCAGCTCCATAACAGGGCAAAGTGAAAAGGGTGTACGCCTAATAGGAAAGTGTATTAAAGATTTCACATAAATTGCACAGTTCGTGATTTGATGTTTTTTCTTCAAAACAGGCAAATCCTGCAAAGCCTATTACAGACAATTAGGATGGAATATGAAATATCTAGCAGAAAGGACGTAAAGCCATTAGCATAGATAATGAGCAATCACCAGCAATCTTTGACCTGTGGGAATCAGCTGACTGCATGCAGGTTGCTCCAATGACACATTTATCAGTCATTCCTCTGTCAATGGCCTGAATGATTTGCAAATGCAAAGAGTTGATGACGGGCTTACATTAACCATGACTCATCACACTACTGTCACAAGCTAAAGGTTCCGGTCATTCCATTTGGCAGTGTTATTTAGCAAATTGCAATCCCTCTACACAAGGGAAACACGTTAAGGACTGGATTTCCACAATGCAACAGGGTCCGGCTGCCCTATTCTTCTGCCTGAAGATAAATCTGTTGAATAGAGGACAATTTATTTTCATTTTAATTGGCCTTTTAAAACATCTCAAAGATTCCTGAAGTTTTGAATTGTTTTAAACAGGTCTGGGACAGTAGCATTTGATTTGGCAGGCAGGCTGAGGCAGCTTAACCACATCTGTGACGCTTAAAAAGCTTTAAAAGGGGTATTTCACTCATGGTGAAATATAAATTTTTCATGAGTCATGTCATCTTCTACTCAGGCTTACATGAACACCCCAGACAGTATTAAACAGTATTATGTAGCCGGGTTCAACTAACTTCAAACTCTGTGTTTTATCCATGATAGATTGACCAAAAAATACCCATCCTTTTTTCTGGTATTGTTCTTTTTCCATCTTACTGCTGAAGGAGGTGCTTTTCCAAAACAACTATGGCTTTACTCTATATGTTGACTAACGCGCATGATGGCATATAACCAAATCCAGTAAGATGAGAGCCAGCAATATAGGCTATGATAGCTTGTGACATACAAGACCAGGAACATGGGTTGTTGTAGCAAAGGCATGACAGGTATGTGAGCGGCATCTGTTAGGGATACCCCTTTCATTCCAAACCAAACCAACGTCATTCATGCTGTGACTTCATTCATGCTAAACACAGTTTAGATGCACGAAGAGAAGAAAATAAAATAGGCTATAGTCCGTACAAATTAGCTAAACAAAAACAACGCAACCATCTCAAAGGTATCAAACTGGGGGAGTACTGGGGTAAGAAAAAGGGTGAGAAATTCACTGCAAGTTCAACTATGGAAAACACACACAGACACACATGTTTCTATACATACATCATCACAATACCAGGATGTAAGTAGATTCATTGTTAAACTATAACAGGTGCAGAAATGGATAAGAGGGGATGCAGCTGGTTGCAGAATTATTCCCCACTGCCTCAGCACAGAAAGCATAGACATACGCAATAAACTGTAGTTTCAGCAGTCCTATTTAGCTTATGCAAATGACCCCCCTTCTCCCTTCTGAAATCATGCACCTAGTGCAGTTCACTGTTGTCAGTGGGTACCATGTACTTTGACATAGTACTGGCCTGTACCCACAAGCCTGTCATGCACATCATTTCGCACTAATTTACACTTAACATGCCCAAATGTGAATATTGCGGGCAGCTCTCGGGATATGTGAAAGAAAGACAGTGACAGGCACATGCAGAGATTTGCAGAATTTGTAGATATACATGCACCAATCCTGGACACCCATGCTGCACCCTATACAGCTGATTCATCATCAGTTCTGGTTGATCAACTGAAATACATGGGAGATATTCTGTCACCCGCTTGGTTTTGAACCTCACTTTCCTTTGTACTGTATGGTGGCCCTTTGGCTGACCTTTATGTAACCCGTACTCTGACAGCAATGTGACACCATGCAGACAAGAGTTTGTGCTGGAATGAAATCACACAGTGGACAGGGCACTACGACAGCTACAGAAAAAAATTGATGAGTCAGTCAGTGTCAGTGCATTAGGGGTACAATAATGTGGGTTCTTTTTGCCACGTTGCTCATTAAAACTATATTTCAACTTAGAATGACAGTGTGAGATATTTCATGACCAGTGTTGAACAAATACACATTACTGTAATATCATTACCTTTTCCAGAAGTAAATAATGATATTACTCTGCCAAAATGGGTTATATATTTTCAAGTTATTAACAGATAACAACAAAGGGAACATGTTTCAACTTGCTATTGCATATATAATTTTGCCCGGGTTTTAACAGGTTAGCATTTCCTGCCAGTTATTTGTAACTGTATTATTTCAAAATTATTAGAAAAACGAAGGACAAAAACTAAAAGTTGTAGGTCTCATGAATCCCAGTGCAGTGGAACTTCTGTAGTGTTACTTGCCAATGGATTTCCACTATTCTGGCCTCAGCTGTACATGATGGAACATTTTACCACTAACGTTAAGGAAATCATAGGGCACTGCTAAAGTACATTCCTGTGATTTGGCGAACGAATGTAGGGGAACTGACATGTGCTTTCTTTCCTTCATAGCTCTAGTGCTGGGGTTTTCAACAGGTGGTCCGGGGACCACCAGTGGTCCTTGAGAGGATTCCAGGTGGTCCTCAGCTAAGTTGGTTAACCAGATGTAACTCTTGAGAACGTAAAAATGAAACCAAATGGACCCTTGCGGGTCCATTTAGTTTCATTTTTACACTCTCAAGAGTGATGTACGTGGTGCAACTCTGTGTGGGGGTCCCTAGAAGGTCCCTGGAACTTCCAGACCCTCAAGCCACCCAAATTACCTCAGACCCCACAAGTTCTGCTCATACAGACAGACAAAGCCAGTCAGGGATAGACGCATGGACACACATACAGTAGCTCCTTTGTGAAGTGGTTGCACCACTTAAAAAAGACAAATGTCAAAACAATGTGCGGTTTGCAGTATGAAATTGCAAGAAATAAAATCCTGCAAATGATATGCTTAATTCTATCACATCTTCTGTTAGCATATTGATGCGCTGCCACTGTGAATTAGTAGTTTTGTTTGAATCATTATTTTCAACGCCCAACATATAAGGCATAGGCCTACAGTCATTGATGATGACACACACCAAAGCCATTCATTGCGTCACAGCCTGTCATGTCACTGACTTCCTTCCTGGCTTACAGTAGAGCAGTGAATTGCAATAAATCGTTTGGTTGTCATGTACAAGTGGAAAGATATCACAGCAAAAAGTCAACAAAGTCCGGTCTGACAGACCTGTCATGAATAGTTCCTGTCACTGTCAGCGTCCTTAATACAACATAGTTCTGTCTAGACTGTAGTGTACCCTAAACATTGACCTGTGTATAGTGTGTAGGATCCCACTGCCCCACTGAAAGTGAAATCCATCAGGTTTGCGTTTTATTTAACCACATTTACGTCTGCCATATTTTGTAAAATGGTAAATGGTGCATTTAGTATAGTGCCTTTATCCAAGGCACTTTACAAACTGTGGTTCCCATTCACCCATTCACAGACACCAACTAGAGAATGTAGAAGATTAATGGTCATTTTGATCTGTATGTTTGACTGTTTTTCCCCCAAATCCAGCCTGGAATTGTGGACAAATTACAAAAGCAAAAGAATTATTTAGTTTTGGTATCTGTGGGGCTAAAATGTCCTCAAATGGTGGTCCGTGGCTCAAATGCCGAATAAATAGTGGGCCCTGGTGTCAAAAAGATTGAAAGCCACTGCTTCATATGAAGTTGCCCACCCTGCCATTCTTCCAGCCCACCCTAGTAGTGCTGGCTAAATCCGGCCCTGCATACGGGGGACCCCGAAAAATGCTGGCCCCGGGAAGCCCTCGTGCTTGGTGGATAATCCGTTCCTGTATAACAGACTCGACTTACCCACGGTGGCAACTCCGAGGTGGTCACGCTCTGCTTCGCCACCTTGTCCTCGTGCTGCAGGAACGCCAACGCACGGTTGATCCTGTAGTCCTTGTGGCCGTGGTTCTTCCGCCAGTAGAAGAACAGGCCGAGCCCCACCAGCACCCAGCTGAAGCTGAACGAGAAGTAGCCCAGCACGTAGATCGGGAAGATGACGGCGAACGTCTTGGCGAATTTAATCCACATTTGGGAGAGCTCCGCGAGGGACGACTGCGGCTCGTCGTCGTCCTCCAGGTCCACGGGCGACAGCGGCACCGACGGGCTGGTGGGGCTGACCGGGCTGACGGGCGGCGTGGTGGCGGTGCCGGTGGGTCCATTCCCCAGTCTGGACCCGGCCGCTGCGTGCGCTCTGCTGCTACTCATTTCCACTCTGGAAGAAGTTTCGGGACAGACAAACGTCAAAACTAAACAACAAGGCAGGGACGTGCACACATCAGACGGATTCAGATAGCAAAGGGGGCTTCTTCTAAAACAGTGGTCCTTAAGAGAGTTCAAGGAGGTTCCTCCAAATAAATGATGGACAGTTGGCTAACCGGGTGTAACGCTTGAAAACGTAAACATGAAACCAAATGGACCCTTGCTTAAATGTTTACAGTCTCAAGAGTTAATATCATCTGAATTAGCCCAAGTCTACACAACCTGAGAATGTAGTAGATTAATGGTCATTTTGATCTGTATGTTGGACTGGTTTGTTTCACAAATCCAGCCTGGTATTATGGACAAAAGCAAAACAAATCTTCAGTTTGTAGTCTGTGGGGCTACAATGTCCTCAAATGGTGGTCTGTGGCTCAGATGCTGAATAAATAGTGGGCGCTGGTGTCAAAACGGTTGAAAACCACTGATCTAGAACAAAATGCCCTTTCCAGACCACGAATGGTTAAATGAATACAAACACCCTTCCTTTCCAATGTGCCATGCAGCATTCAAGTCTTATGAACCTCAGGGCTGCGCTCCGAAAATAGTCTCCAAAATACGCTATTTTTGCTATTTTGATCCAAAAGTACCTCTTACAGCCCCTGGCCCCTCTAACACTCCCTGCACGTCCCTGAAACAGGGCCGGATCTAGAGAGGGGCAGGGGTGGGCAGTGCCCACCCAAATGTGCATCCTGCCTACCCAATGAAAGGTAATATAAGTGTTTTTCATCAGTGGTCCAGGGACCACCAGTGGTTGTCCAGGTGGTCCCCAGGCTAAATGGCGGAAAGTTGGGTAACCAGATATAACTCATTGAGAGCGTAAACATGAAACCAAATGGACCATTTACGCTCTCAAGAGTTAAAATATTCATCATGTGAATTAGCCCAAGTATACACAACTAGAGAATGTAGAAGATTTTGATCTGTAGGCCTATGTTTGACTGGTTTGTTTCCCAAATCCAGCCTGACATTGTGGACAAAAGCTAAATAAATCTTTATTTTGAGATCAAATGCTGGATAAATAGTGGGCCCTGGTATCAAAAAAGATTGAACCCCCCTGCTTCGTATGAAAAACTGGAGTTGCCCACCCTGCCATTCTTCCAGCCCACCCTAGTAGGGCTGGCTAAATCCGGCTCTGCTCTGAAACAAGGCGATCTTACGTGGTGGCACACCAGCCTGGGAAAGTTAAAACCTGCTGCTGTGTCGTCTTTTTCCCCGCAGCTCCCTGGGCCTGGGGGTCTGTATAACAAAATTATGGTTCCATGTGTGTCAGCGGGGTGAACACTGAACAACAGTCCTATTGAAATCCACTAGAGCCCATGAGCGAGACCAAACCAGAACCACAACAAGTGCGACTTTCGTTTTTTACCATAGTTTCGCCTTTTACGCACAAAATAACACAGCAACTCACCCTTTGTATCCACCTGCGACATCCGCACACGATTAAAATTGGGGGGGAAATAAAATAAAATAAATGAGTCGAGTAGTGCTTTTCGGTCCACTTCACTCCATGGCGTATATTTCAGCGAGTATATTCTGTAGCTAGACTAATCTCTTCCTAGAGAACACACACATCCTGCTCTGCCAGGGGCTCTCCCTCTCTCACACACCGCCACACACACACGCATCCGAGCCTTGCTTCAGGCTCGGCCCCTTCTCTCAGTCTACAGGAAACTGTCATCGCCGTCAACTATGAGGGTACTCCAAAAAAAAAAAGGAATCACTGCGGCATCTTGTGGTGGATGTTTGGTAGAGCAGCTATTCTCAGGACCCCCGGTTACTGGTCTGATCTAAGAGTGAGATCAGTTCATATAATATGACCTATTTTGATTTTTGTTTGTTTGTTTTTAGATTTTGAAGTTGATTATCTTCGTCCATGAAGCTTTCTGAAAGTTCCCTTTTCATGACCTTCATCATCCTTCATCTGAAACATTTTCTAAATTAATTTAAGCACATGCTAAAATACTGTCCCATGTACCTCTATCATGATATCTTTGTACCTAGGGTCAAATAGGCCTAGTGCTTCTGTACAATTAATTTATTTATTTGGCATAGCTAATTTCATCCATCCATCCATATGTCATTTTCATTCATTTACCTTTGTGTTTACATTTCTGACTTTAATATAAAATACATTATGTGTGATAGCAAATGCATACTATACTGTATATTTTGTTTTTATTTAGGGCTTACAGATATATTAAAATAACACAAACACAAACAAGACACATCATAATACAAATTTTATACAACTAAATTAATTATATTGATCATATTAAATGCTGATTATATAATGGCACGGCAGGTTTTTTAATAATCACGAGCAAACAAACACTGTCACTGTGTCTCATTACATTGTGCAAGAATTTTCCCTTCAAAAAGTTATAATAGGCTCCTCTGAGTCCTCCATCCCAGCATTCAGTACCAGCTTGCTGGTGTCTACCACGCCAGGCTGGGAGCGCTCGTTGTTGAAGTAGAGTGGATTGTTAAAAGCAGGCAAACTACGCAAGGTAGGCACAGTAGGCAATGGACGACCACACTTCTTATAGAGGAGGAAAGCAGTAACCCCGAGGACTGAGAGCCCTGTAAATACCAGCACCACTACCAAAGCTGAGCGGCCTGCACGTGCACGTGAAGGTAAATGTGGCTCTGGTGTAGCAGCTGCACAAAGAAAGTAGGCAATGCATTAGTAAAATAATGTGTAAAACACATAATTCTGGAATAAAGCTTCGACTGGAAATCCCTAAATTAAGCTTACCAGCTGTCGACAGTGGTTCCGGCAACTCTGGTAGAGGAGAATGGAAATTATTAATTTGATAATAAACACAGATATGGTGGAATCCAATGAAAAAGGTATTTTGCTGAGTAAAAGGTAAAGTGGTTTGCTGGTACTACCTTTGGGTGTTTTACAGATAAAGGCCCTGTCATAATATGACCTTCCACTCGTCCATAGGCCATCCTCAGAACGAATCATTCCGTAACGGTTATAATCTGGTATACTGACCCAGTTCACGTAGTCTATAGGTGTCTGATCCAGCCACAACCACTTCCCTGCATGAAAAGAATAAGTCTATATTATGTGTTCTTGCGTGACACTTTCTATGAGAAACCCAGATCTGTAATACATTATAAACATGCATAAGTAGTTGCTAAATGCTAGTATAATTAAGTAGTAGTAGCAAAAGTATTGTACATGGGCTTGGGCTTTATGGAAAGTGTCATTCTTTAGTCCTTCTATGAAGACTATTGGCAATGTAAGCTACATGTATTTGGTTTCATTTAGTATTTACACAGTATTGAATGAATTAATTAAGCATCACAGTGAATTGTTGATCACTTTGTTATGGTGAAGAAGACGGTGTAACTGTACCTTTGGTAGTTTGGTACAAGCCTATCCAGAAGCCTGTGTGGCTGTCTTTAAGCAAATTCACTTTGCTCTGAATGAAACTCTGCTCATCAGGATCTTCAATGCTGACTAGTTCCCCACCTTCACAACACAAAATACAGAACATTAAACCAAAGAAAAGTCCATTACAAGGATGCAGATGTCTACCATAGTCCAAGTTGTCTACCCAAGGCTGTGGCACTTCTAGGCAAGCCACATATGCGTTTTTAGGCTCTCCTAGCATACATATATATTTTAAAATTATTATTAGAATTAAAACTATTGAAACACAAATGATTACAAAGACACGCAGACGTGTGAAGCATAGGCAGGCATAAAACTATAAATACCTGAATAAAGGGTGTACCAAAATTTTCTCAGTTGTTCCTAACATGATTTTTAATGTAGACTCCAATTCTGCTTCATTTTGTATTATGCATAGCTAATGATATTAAACAAATATGTAAATTATTTAATTGATTATGCAAATTATAAAAATGTACATTGCAGAAACAAATTCTACGGGACAAAATACATAAGGATCAACTGAAAAAGGTTGGTAAAGCCTTTTATTAATTTATATTATAGTTTTTTCCTGTTATTTGCACCCATGTAAGTAAATTGCAAGTAAATTGACAAATGGGCGAAAACAACAGAGAAAACGCTATAACTATTCGATAAAAGGCTTTTTACCAAACTTTTCTCAGTTGATATTTATGTATTTATCCTGTAGAATACTGTATATTGGGACATGTGCTTCAGAGACTGGTGCGTAGATGCAGGAGCGATCACAGAGGTATCAAGCGTGCAAGCTGTAGAAGGCTGTCAATTTGTGCAATTTCTGTGCAATTTGACTGTACATTTTTATAATTTGCATAATGAATGAGATAATTTGCATATTTGTATATTTGTAGTATGCTCAATACAAAAATGTATCAAGCAGAATTGGATTCTACATTAAAAATAATGTTAGGAACAACTGATAAAAGTTTGGTACATCCTATGTAGTTTTATGCCTGCCTAATAGGCCTACTACACTGTGTATTTGAAGTCCCCCTGCAAATTTCCCTTTGTTGCCCTCTAGTGGCCAGTTGTACAGTGTGTGTGTGTGTGTGTGTGTGTGTGTGTGTGTGTGTGTGTGCGTGTGTGTGTGTGTGTGTGTGTGTGTGCGTGTGTGTGTGTGTGTGTGTGTGTGTGTGTGTGTGTGTGTGTATGTGTGTGTGTGTGTGTGTGTGTGTGTGTGTGTGTGTGTGTGTGTGTGTGTGTGTGTATGTGTGACTCTGTGTGTGTGTGTGTGTGTGTGTGTGTGTGTGTGTGTGTGTGTGTGTGTGTGTGTGTGTGTGTGTGTGTGTGTGTGTGTACAGTATGTGTGTGTGTGTGTGTGTGTGTGTGTGTGTGTGTGTGTGTGTGTGTGTGTGTGTGTGTGTGTGTGCATGTGCATGCATGTGTGTGTGTATGTAGGAGAGTGTAGTCGTACCCATTATTTTACAGCTAGAAGCTGCGTTTGGCCACTCTGTTTCAATCGTCACAAACAGGTAGCAATTGTCCTTAAACGGCATCCAGTTAAATTCTGAATATCTCACAGTCACAGCATCAGGGCAGAAACCTGGGTGTTGCTTAGCCGGTGGTGGCACGTCTGTATAGGGAGAAATCGCAATAACCACATTTTCATGAAAAACAATTCACAAAACAAAACAATATTGAATACAATAGTAAATACAGAGTGGACTCCACTTCAGTAGGCCTACTTAAGTGAGAGTAAAAATCAACTTTAGTCAGTTACATACAAGTCAACTTTATTCAGTTGCAAGCAAGTAAAAAGTAGGCTAATACGCCAACAAAGATAGTCACTTTTAAAAATACTAAGTACAGAAAAATCCACATTTAATCTACATCATAAGTTGTGTTCAGAGAAGCAACTGTTAAACCACCTAGTACTGGCTGCATATGCACTTGCTTATACCACAGTATACTATATTTAACAAAACCTTCAGAAACGGCCTGGTTAAAGGAGCAGTCACTGATTTGGGTGATTTGAAAAACCCTTCGGTCCCACCGGCAACAAGATGTGCACATGCACATACTCTAGAGTGGGGGGAAGTGCAACAGTTCTTTAAGCTCCATTCATTTCATTCAATTATTGGTTCAGGATTCAAGATTTCGACCCCTTCGGGTCTTCATCAGGAATGAAGGATTCCCGATGAAGACCCGAAGGGGTCGAAACGTAAAGAAACGTAAAGAACCCTCCAAAATGGGCTGGTTTACTTCTTATTTGAAAGCACGACTAAAGTTGTGTGGCTATCCATACATAAGTAGATCCCAGTTGAGTATGTGTACTGTGATAGGCTTGTTTTTTAACAAACAGAATGTGGCCAACTACATTTCACTTTAGGAGAGGAGGGGCAGGGCACATTCATCAGTTTATTCCAGTGTACAACATGGCCTAAATCAAGTCTATTTTATTATTGCGATTAAAACCAGCTACTGTAATTGCCATACCTGTGGTCTTCATGCAGACACTATTGATGGTTTGATTGCACGAAGAAGTCTTCCACTTTCCATCCACGTCCACATACACACAGGGCCGGTCTCTGCTTGGCTCATTCCGTGCCCAGTTGGTTGTTATGAGGTGCCAACCATCAATGAACATGAAGTATCCTCTAGTCTGAAAGGAGGGATGGTTCATTTAAAAGTGTACAAGCCAGTCAGTCAGTCAGTCTGTCCGGAAAAAAATATTAAAAAACTGCACTATACCTCCTTTGTATTGAGACCAATCCATAAAGGTGATTTGAGATTCCAAGCTTGCAGTTCCACGTAGGCTTGTGCCCAGTCATTCCGAATGCTAGCCAGTTGAGCACCATCAGCCTCGCAAAGCTTCTTAGCCTGATCCCAGGTTACATTCTGGGTCAGAATCTTTATGGAGTCGTTACCCAGTTGGACATAGTGGTCAGGAGTCAATGGTTCAGGAAGAACTTGGATAGTTGCGTCTGTGGAGAATAAAATAAAACTAAAACTTTGGTGGGCAGTACCTTAATATTTCCATTCCTATAGAATCCTTCATGTCATGCATGTCATGTTCCTTCCGCGTAGCACAGTCGCTAGTGCTGCAACCTCACAGCTAAGAAGGTCCTGGGTTCGATTCTTGCCTAGGGCACTGGGGGCTTGATCTCTCCTCCATGCACGTCATCGGTGACCATACCCATACCCATGCATCCTGCACTCTAAACCACCACCACTATATATATATATATATATATATATATATATATATATATATATATATATATATATATATATAGATAGATAGATAGATAGATAGATAGATAGATAGATAGATAGATAGATAAATATACACACATACATACATACATACATACATACATACATATTGTATGAGCAGAGGTGGTATGGTCAGAAATTTAACTCACCAACATCCTTCTTGCAGACATATCCATTGGTGGCATTGCAGGACTTTATTTTCCATTTCCCAAACTCCTGGTTTGCAAGTTTACTGCTCATCAGAACACACTGATCCGTAGTCTGATGGAAGAGCAAACAAAACAGGACCACTTTATTGTGGACGGTATAGCCACTGCACTGTACAATACCAGTTGCAATTTTAAATATTGGGCTTCATCATCCTGGGCACATCATTATAATTTATTTTAGAAAGGTATGCCAGTGGCATCATCATCATCATTATCATCATACCCCGGAGCTGTGATACATGTTTGTGTATCGCTTTGGGCGCCCATCAGTCCAGTAAAATCCATCGCCTCTTAGACTGTTCAAACCAATCCAAAGATCTGAAGGTGCTGCTGCTGTTGCCATTTGGCTGGCAAGAAATACTAAATAGATAAAATAATAATAATAATAAAATTAAAATTAAATAAATTGAATAGTCTCATGTGAATGCATCTCATTAATGCATGACAATCATGTAAACTAATAAAAAAATATCTCCAATATTTCCTGAAATGCATTTATTTAATATAACTAAACTAAACAATTGTTCTGCAATGTAAGGATGATTTAACTGCCATGCAATGTTAGAATTATCTGTGTGTGTGTGTGTGTGTGTGTGTGTGTGTGTGTGTGTGTGTGTGTGTGTGTGTGTGTGTGTGTGTGTGTGTGTGTGCGCGCGCGCACGCGCGCGCGTGCATGAGAGATAGGGAGAGAGACAGAGAGAGTGAATGAAAACTTTCACTGATAAAAAGCAATAGGACATACTGTACCTTGCTCATATCTTGATATAATGGAGGCTAAATTCCCATTCATAGTTCTACACCGTTCCCTTGCAGCAGCCCATGTTTCCTTCTGGTCTGTAATGATTCGGTAGCACTATATGAAATATAATAAATTAATGTTAACTTTCTGATAGATTCGGCTAAATCCATCATAGCCGAGAGAGAGAGAGAAAGAGAGAGAGAGAGAGAGAGAGAGAGAGAGAGAGAGAGAGAGAGAGAGAGAGATCAGAACCAGTGGCAATATACTTATACTTATACTTACAATATACAGGTATAATGCAACATGACAAGTGTTTTAAACTATTGTTCAGTAACAACCAATTTCTGTAATGTGTATGATGTGCTATTATTAAAGAATAACTCAAATAAATGGAATTAAAGTTGTGCTGTTGCCTGAGTCCAATGCTTTTCTGTACTTAACAAGAGCAGCGCACCCAGCTAGTCTTGATGTCTGCGCCCCCTATCACAGGAATGTCAGTTCTTAACAGTGTGTGAATAAGATGCTAGAAAAACAATTCTGCTCTTTCAGGCCGTGAATATAATTATATTGTTTGCGAATCATAAAGCAAACTGTAAGAAAATAACCTGTGACATTTTTTGTTTTATTTGTCAGCATTTGTCTGCAAACAGGCATTATTATGGGCTGGAGCCGCTGCACTGTGTTTCCACACACGGGCACCAGTTCACAAGGACGTCCCAGGCAAACTGCAAGTAAGCAATTGTCCTTGAAAAAAAAAAAAAAAATCAATGTCCCTTAATAGGGGGTACCAACGGCGCATCATAGACCCTCCCGCTCTGGGGCAAACTGAACCGTAGTGGAGAGCTGCACTGTCCCTTTTGACAAAGTCCCATTCTATCCTATTGCCCTACTTGCCCCAGAACAGGGATCGGGGCTAGAAGCGAAAATGTTTCTGCGTTTCTGTTCCTCTCTATAGTGAGATAAAGGCAATGCATGAAAAACTGCATTATTAAAGCTCAATATCATGTCAGTATCATATCAGTCATTATTATGTTAGTATCATGTCAGTATTTTGACAGTGTTGTGTTATTAGTATGTCGGTATTATATACGGTAACCATGCCCATGACCATGGTTCATAATTATATTCCTATATTCATTAAAAAAATGATCTCTGACCTTTGTGTCAAATTTGGTCCACCCTGATGCGCAGCCACCTTTAGGAGCCACAGTGGGGGCTACAGTTGTGTTGACAGGGGGTGAGGCGCTGCGTTTGCAGATGAAATAGTTTTCGACACCGCAATTTCCATCATGCCATAAGCCTGAGAATACATTGAAGGGAAAATAGTTAATCATTTCATTTCTGAATTGGTACAGAAAGTACCAATTACACAACAAACTAAATACTCTACATAGGGCTACATTAATTACATCCATAGGGGGCGCTACAATTTCTAAAACAATTAAGTGTTTGTTGCAAATTAAAGCATGATTTTGGGCAGAAAAAACACCTCACTTACACATGATCACAAAGGTGACTTGACATTGTGATTGGTGGGACCTACATTAGCGATTAAGGCAACCACACTTTCAATTTATTCAAAATTATGACTTTTTTTTAGTTTCTTGGTTTCATCAGCCGCTACGTCAACCACACGCAACATAACATCATAGTCCAGTGTCTTCAGTTGATTTTTAGCTTCTTGGACTTATGTTTGTATACATTGTATATTATACATTGCTGAATGTCCTCACCATCATTTTGGTTCATGGTAACACAGTTCTCATCACGGTTACGGAAATCTGGTTGATTTTCAGCCCACCTTGTGAACACAGCTGGAGATCCATCCAGCCACCTTAGAGAACAACACCATCACATCTGTTCTGTAGGTTAGTCTAGACTCAATAATAATATAATAATACAGTATATATTGATTATTTGTTGCAGATTTGAAGGCAGTACGTATTAATTCATCAAATAATAATTTAATAATAAAACACACAGCAGCATGTCATGACACACTTACTCATATGAGCCATCAAGGTCCACTTTCAGACCTATCCAATAAGTTCCATGGTAATATGAATATTTCTTTTTCATCTGTGGACACACACGCACGCACGCACGCACGCACGCACGCACGCACGCACACACACACACACACACACACACACACTTCATATATAATTCATATTATATCAATTATGAGTCATACAATTAACTGTAGGACACTGCCATGTTTGCTGCAAGTAACTCATAAGTAATGATGTTGCTAACCTGTTTCCTCAGAAATGTATGTTCAGCTTCACTATTGATGATGGCCAAGTCACCATGTTTCCGTTGACAGTAACGGCGGGCATCTTCCATTGCCGCAGAGTACTGTATAATCCCATACTGATTCCCTTGCCAAACAAGCCAGCCATCTGCGGTTACATTGAAGTCTGCAAAGGGTTAAGAAAAGTCTTGAATTAAGTGCACATCATCAGCATTCATGGACTTTATTTTACTACATGGCATATCAGTGGTGGCCATTTTTTCTCATAGAGATTTTCCAAAAAATATTTATATCAATTATTTTAAGCCTTTAGGGATTGCAATTAGAGCATCATCTGCCTCCACCCCCCCCCCCCCCCCCTTCTTTCCTCCTTTCTTCCTCTAGCCTTCTGCTTGGCAGTTCCAACATCAAAATCCTTCTACTGATATACTCCCTCTCCCTCCTCTGTACATGTCCAAACAACATGTCGTCACTCTGGCCTCTCTGACTTTATCTCCAAAAATGTGCTGTCCCTCTAACACACACGCATGCGCACACGCAGCCGCGCAAACACACACACACACACACACACACACACACACACACACACACACACACACACACACACACACACACACACACACACACACACACACACACACACAAACACACACACACACACACACACACACACACACACACACACACACACACACACACACACACACACACACACACACACACACACACAAATTGTGTTTTTTGCATTGAGTATACACAGAGAGTTGATTGTATCAACTGTAAATCTAGATAATGCAATGGAGACTTACCGCTGACAGGGATGGGGGTGGGCTTTGGAGTGGCTCCTGTGAAAACACAGACCAGAGGACAATACAATAAATAACACCATAATACTGCACAGTTAGACACACACCTGTGACACCATCAAGCTGCGTTTTACAAAAGAATATATCTTGCACTGGCCAGATTGAAACATTGTGGATTATTTCGGAACAGTCACTGGAGTGGAACTCGCTGGTCGATGGCAATATGGCAAGGCACTGGACAGTGTGAATAGGGACTTAGTTAGACTATCAGAAAACTACTGAGACACTATGGGGTTACTGATGACCAGGAACTCGTATGAAGGGATGACCAGATGGCCATCGGCTTCGTGAAAACACTCACACTGC
Source organism: Benthosema pterotum (assembly GCA_039105355.1). NCBI lineage: Eukaryota > Metazoa > Chordata > Actinopteri > Myctophiformes > Myctophidae > Benthosema > Benthosema pterotum. The sequence goes on from CM076976.1 coordinate 27,491,308, forward strand.
ACAGAAAAGAAATGCCATACAGTGGACTCCTTGGACACATTTAGACAATCTTGACTTTGCTGGTGAACTGGTTCTTCTAAACCAGGGGTTTTCAACCCTTTTCGAGCCAGGGACCACCATTTATTCAGCATTTGAGCCACGGACCACCATTTGATTACATTTTCACCCCAAAGACCTAAAACTAAAGAATTATTTTGGTTTTGTCCACAATTCCAATCCAGGCAGTATTTTGCCAACAAATAGTGTAGACTTCTTAATTAAGTGTTGCTAATTCAGATGATGAATATTTTAACTCTTGAGTTACATCTGGTTAACCAACTTTCCATCATTTAGCCTGGGGACCACCTGGAGAATTCTCAAGGACCACTGGTGGTCCCCGGACCACCTGTTGAAAACCCCTGTTCTAAACTATCACACCACACCCAACAACAAATGCAGAAGAAAACAAACATAGCCTGATAATATTACAACACTGATAATATTACTCCCGTCACATTAGAAGGAGAGGCCTTTCTCAGTCCCATACTCAGAAAGGAGCGGCCATCTTGTTGGTAAACAAGTGTGAAGTGTTCAATGGAATGCATTCTACTAAAACTACTACTACTAGCAGTACTACGACTAGCACCACTCCCCCTCCTCCTCCTCCTACTACTACTACTACTACTACTGCTGACAGTACTAACACTATTACTACTACTACTAGTAGTACTACTACTACTGGCAGTACTACTAGTGGCAGTAGTACTACCACAAGCCCCACTACTACTGGCAGTACTACCACTACTAGCAGTACTACTACTGGCAGTACTACCACTACTAGCAGTACTACTACTGGCAGTACTACTAGTGGCAGTACTACTACTACAAGCCCCACTACTACTGGCAGTACTACCACTACTAGCAGTACTACTACTGGCAGTACTACTACTACTACTAGCAGTACGACTACTGGCACTACTACTACTGCTAGCAGTACTACTACTGGCAGTACTACCACTACTAGCAGTACTACTACTAGCATCACTCCTACTACTACTACTAATGGCAATACTACTAGCAGTACTACTACTAGCATCACTTATTTTCTCCTACTACTACTACTAATGGCAATACTACTAGCAGTACTACTACTACTACTACTACTACTACTACTACTAGCAGTACTACTACTACTAGCACTACTACTACTACTAGCAGTACTACTACTACTAGCAGTACTACTACTAGCATCACTTATTTTCTACTACTACTACTACTACTACTACTACTAATGGCAATACTACTAGCAGTACTACTACTACTAGCAGTTCTACTACTACTAGCACTACTACTACTACTACTACTACTACTACTACTACTACTACTACTAGCAGTACTACTACTACTAGCAGTACTACTACTACTAGCACTACTACTACTACTAGCACTACTACTACTACTACTACTACTACTACTACTACTAGCAGTACTACTACTACTAGCAGTACTACTACTACTAGCACTACTACTACTACTAGCACTACTACTACTACTACTACTACTACTACTACTAGCAGTACTACTACTACTAGCACTACTACTACTACTAGCACTACTACTACTACTAGCACTACTACTACTACTACTACTACTACTACTACTAACAGACTACTACTACTACATGCTAACAATAGCATGATAATGATAATATGCTAATGATAGCATGCTAATGTCAGCATTAGCATGTTAGCATTAGCATGTTGGCATGTTAGCATTGACATGTTAGCATTAGCATGTTGGCATGTTAGCATTGACATGTTAGCATTAGCATGTTAGCATGTTAGCATTGACATGTTAGCATTAGCATGTTGGCATGTTAGCATTGACATGTTAGCATTAGCATGTTAGCATTGACATGTTAGCATTAGCATGTTAGCATTAGCATGTTAGCATTAGCATGTTCGGGTTAGAATGTTAGCATTAGCATGTTAGCATGTTGCTAGCATTAGCATTGGTAGCAGTAGTAGTAGTAGTAGTGCTAGTAGTATAGTAGTACTGCTAGTAGTACTAGGTCTGCTAGTAGTAGTAGTAGTAGTAGCAGTATTGCTATTAGTAGTGGTAGTAGTAGTAGTAGCAGTATTGCTATTAGTAGTGGTACTAGTACTGCTAGTAGTAGTAGTAGTAGTTGTTGTCATTGTAGTAGTAGGAGTGGTGCTAGTAGTATCTCCTCTCCACCTGTCATCACATCCATTGCTGGTGTGTGTAGTTATTGCTATTAGTACTAGTATTAGTACTAGAAGTATTACTGCTAGTAGTAGTAGGAGTGGTAGTAGTATTGCTAGTAGTAGTAGTAGTAGTAGTAGTAGTAGTAGTAGTAGTAGTAGTAGTAGTAGTAGTATCTCCCCTCTGCCTGTCATCACATCCATTGCTGGCATGTGTAGTTACTGCTATTAGTACTACTAGTAGTAGTACTAGTAGTAGTAGTAGTAGTACTGCTAGTAGTAGTAGTAGTAGTGGTATGGCTAGTAGTAGTAGTAGTAGTACTAGTAGTAGTAGTAGTATCTTCTCTCCGCCTGTCATTGCATCCACATTCCATTGAATATAACTTATGGCTTACCATCAAGATGGCCGCCATCCCCTCAGAGTATGGGATACATAGGTCTCAGAAACTCCTCCATTAGAAGGAGAAGAACTACAGGTGGTGGGGACAGATGGGACAGACAATGATGTGAAGTTAAGTTAAGATGTTCAGTTTTCCATCAACTGAAGAATGTCTGGGTATCCTCAGATCTTCCCATAAAAACTAAGTTGTTGTACTTGCACTGCAACATGTTGTGAGCTTGTAGATCTGAGAATTAGTCTGCACAACAGTGGCACTTGGTGGTGAATTTCCATGCTCAGATCCAGCCAGCCAGGAACCAGACCCAGGCAGGCAGGCAGGGACATACATTGCTGAACAATGGAGTGGCTGCACCACTCAAAAACAAGATGTAGTCTAACAATTGTGTGGATCAGTGGCCTAGTCACCCACACACACACACACGCACGCACGCACGCACGCACGCACGCACGCACGCACGCACGCACACACACACACACACACACACACACACACACACACACACACACACACACACACACACACACACACACACACACACACACACACACAGAGTCTGCATCATCTTACCTGCACGAATCTGGCACAGCCAGTCATTGTTCGTCTCACAGTCTCTGGTTCTCCACGACCCTTCCCTATCACCCCAAAGGTATGTTATTTCAACGCATAATTGAGAATTGTTTGAGTAGGTTGGCTGTCCGCTCATCCAGTGTAAGACATTTACCTGTAAAGAAAAACAAATGGCACAATCATCTAGAGATTGGATATCTATTTGTCTATCTGAAAGGTAGTAATGTTCTCTCCAGGAGGGGCGAAATCCATTTGCGACCGTGTCGGCAGTGGCACTAACCGCTCCCATATGCAGCGATGTGGTATGTACTGGTATATATAGGATAAAAATGGGTGAGGTTGTAAAAAGGCAAAGAGCATACTTGCAGCTGATTGGGTCACCAGATGGCGTATGCATGTATGTGTGTATGTACTGTATGTATGTACGTACATGTAAATTAAGAGGCAAATCGAGTGGCAAAGTGAGTTTAACGTTTTCCAACATTAAGGCCAAAAAAGTAGGCTACTTTTTAGCCGCTCAGAAGCTACTCCTGCGTAACTTCCTGCCTAGTATGATGATATTGTCACACGCATTACCTCAACAAGTATAAGCTCAGGAGGGTCAAATTCATTTTGCACATCATGACAACTGGTCACGACTATGGTCGTTGACTTGACTATAGCAAACGGTTGCGACATCATGAAAAAAAGGAAAAAAGGTTGTCCAACGTGTGAAACAATGTGAAATATACACTTAATTTCCAACTCACAGGTGAACCATCAGTCCAGACAAAACCAGTTGTTTGGTCAGGAGCATTAAGGCCAATCCAGGCTCTTGAGTAGCTGCAGTGATTAAAACAAGATCAGTTAATAATACAAGCATTTCCTGGATTCGTGAATGTATTATCTGCTGAAAAGCGACATATTTAAAACATCCTGCAGAGAACTGGTCCTGAAGCTGTGGTCTTACGGTCGTTGTAGAGCTACATCTAAACCGTGGAGGCTGAGGAGGTCTCCTCCAATGGCCCTGCAGTAGTCTCTGGCTTCATACCAGGTCTTCTCCTCAGAACGTGAAGGTGAAAATAACTGGGACATTCACAAAAAATAACATGTCACTGTGGTGATCCAGTGCAACAATAAGATACTGGTAGTAGCAAGCGATACGCAGATGTGACTTACAGAATATGCTTTGAAATGTGTAATGCTACAGTATGAGTACATCCGGATTCAGGTCTTAACTCATCAGACTTACAGTGTGTTTTAACAGTGGGCGATGGACAAACAACATCAGCCAACATCTATTATTTGTCTATTAGAGCCGCCGATTCGGGCGATAGCAGCAGAATGGGCGACGTTGGCCGAAAAGATAATAATTGCTGAGCTTTCGTCGGCCGTTGTTGCTGATGTCGGCAGACGTCATTTGTCCATTGCCTGCTGTTAAAACGTACTGTTACTGTAGATCTTTATTTTCATTAGACCTTAATTTAACCATGTGAGTCCAACTGATTACTCAATCTGTTAGTGATCCATGGCTAATTGAAGTGTGAATATGAATTTAGCCCTTTGTTGCGTTCACACGGACAGCAATTTAGAATATGGTCTATGGTCATTGTCAATGGAAGCCAGCGACATGAAGAAGGTGAACTGGGTTCAACTTTTAGCTGCGAAGCCATAAACTATAACTGTACATGCAATGACACGCGTCACGTGATGACATAACAACCACGTGAGCAACAGATACGACGGAATTTGAATCTTTGTATCTCTTGCATCTGCCCATGTGAATGAAGCCTTTTACTTCCTACATTCTACCTTGTAACAGAAGGGTCTGTTGCCCACAGGCGTCCAGCCAAAGGCACAGTTCAACGGGGCTGGAGTCGGTGGGGGCGGGGTTATCACCCCGCCCTCTGCCAGATGTTTGCAGATGTACTTTTCTTTATTAGTGCAGGGCAGGACGTCCCAGAGCCCGGAAAAAATCCCAGTCAGCATGGCAACACATCCCTGCTGGTGGCCTAAAAGAAAATAAATACATATTTGTGAACACAGTGAGAGAGATTACTATGTAAGCCAGGCAGAAATGGCTGTTCATTTGTGTATGCGTCACACTCCATATGCCTGACATGCCTGGCATGCCTGGCCCAAATAATGGATTGCATTTTTATAGCGCTTTTCCAAGTGCTCATAGCGCTTTACAATGGTCCATTCATTCATACATTGGTAAGTAGAGCGGCGAACAGTCGACGCCAGCGTCCCCACTTCCCACATTCACACACCAATGGTGGCCAGCTCACACTGACCAACTCATTGGAGGCAATTAAATTGCCTCCAATGAGTTGGTCTATGTGTCGAAGTGTCCTTGGGCAAGACACTGAACCCCAAATTTTGGGGTTCAGTGTCTTGCCCAAGGACACTTCGACACATAGACAGGAGGAGCCGGGATTCGAACCGCCGACCCACGGGTCATTGGACGACCTGCTCTACCTCCTGAGTCACAGCCGCCCCAAATATGGAGAACTCTTATGGAGAAGTCTGAAATAATAACTTTTAGAACTTTTTGATTTATAATATAATATAATATAATATAATATAATATAATATAATATAATATAATATAATATAATATAATATAATATAATATAATATAATATAATATAATATAATATAATATAATATAATATAATATAATATAATATAATATAATATAATATAATATAATCATCTATATAATTGTTTTAGCAGCTTATATGTTATTGCATGTTTTAGCAGCTTATTTGTTATTGCATTCGCAGCTTAGTTGCTTGGATGACACAAATATAGATCCTTATCTTGAATTGAAATTGAATTAAAAGTAGTAGTGGAAATAGTTTTCACCACACAGTACCTGGCATCAGTGCATTCCAGTGAGTAAATCTCACAGGGGCTTTGTTGCTCCACTCAAAACTATCAATATTTCTCTGGTTTGAGAGTCCCAACCAGAAATACTTCTCTGGTCTCATCCCCACCAAGCTGACAAGGAACGCATTATCCACTCTAGAAACATGTGGAGAAATCAAACAGGATGTTTGGCTTTCACACAATCATCGTTCCTCAACACATGAAGGCAATAGAAGTAGTGAAGTGAAAAAATGCTCTCACCCATTTGAAATGTCCACCAAGTATGAGCCTGAGCTCTTGCATTCAGCTTTGGCTTCATCAAACGTCTTTGTAAGAGAGCCCACCGAGTAGCAGTAAGAACCATGTCTTTTCCAACCCTGTAACACAGGCAATATACTGTATAAATATTGTTAAATATTGATGGCACAGCATAGTCTGATATTTTTTTTTTATTACACAGCTCCTAGAATGATGTTTTCTCATTGTCTACAAAATAATGCTATCAGCAATAATGTGATATTGCCCTGGTCATTATCACCCTTAGGTCTAGTTTAAAGTCCAGTGATATTTAATATGTCAATAATAACAAAATGATTTAATCACTCACAGGTTTGCAGCCTACATTCTGCTCCACTTCATCTGGGACAGGGTTTTTAGCACTTGGTTTACTACAGATAAATCCATGTTTCTCCTCACATGAGCGGTCTGCCCAGTTCCCCTTCTGCACGGTACAAAACGTTACAAAGGTCACTAGGATAGTGCAGTATTATAGTACAGCACAACAAAATATCCCGAAGTGGGTGTTTTCCAGCATGACAATGCCACTGAACACACTCAGTGCAATACGGTATATAATATGCATGTCCTACTATGCCAGATTCTTACTGTACATGTTCTTCTCACACTAGAAACATGGGAATAACATATACCAGCAAAGTTAACATACAAAAATATAGCTGCACACATAATACATTGTACTATAAATCTATGCTCATTACCTCTCCCCTCATTAGAACACAGTCCTCTGTGTCACCAGAGGTGCTGGGCTCCCCATACTCCCAGCTGGTGTATGTGACAGTGGAGTGGTCGGTCCAGTCAAACAGTCTCTCAGTCTTCCTGTCGTTCAGACCGATCCACAGCTCGTCACTGCTGGCTGTACACATGGAGACAGTGGGGTAAAGAATTCAATGTGTTGGTGAAACACATTTACAATTTTAAAGAATGACGGTGCATGATAAGAATGTTGTCTTTGATTAAAAAAAAGAAAAAGAAAAAAAAAGATCACACCCGATGACCTCTAGATCTACTGTATATATACAGTATGGAGCTTGTTCTGACAACACAATAATGTTCTAATATCTGCATATCAGAACATCATAGTCATGGTTGTGCATAAGCATGGTTGGTTGTGCATAACTAAAACAAGACAGGGACACAGACATAATACTGGGTTGCATCATTCCATCATTTTGTTTTTATATAATACCATGTTTTTTTCTTCTTGTGTAAATCGCTCTGGAAGAGTGCCTGCTAAATGCCTGAATTGTACATTGTAAATGATGTATGATGAATGATGTATAAGAGCGGGCGTCAGTTAAGACAGGTGTGATTTTTTTTTCTACACAGATCCACATATCTGAGGCCATCATGTACCGTATCCAAGTTGAGAGATGACAAAGCCGTGGTCCTCTACATTATGAACACTGGCCAGGTCTCCTCCTTCTTTGCGGCACTCAGTCTTAGCATCCGACCAGGTTTTATTTTCACGATGAAGATGGAAGCAATAACCATTGTAGGGAATCCAAGGGCTTGAACAGTGACCGGTCTCAACTGATCAGAAATAAATAGTACATAGATGCAATAAAATGCAAACAATTAGAGCAAAGAAGAATGGAGTTGCTTATAATTACTAATTGTATGCCCAAGTCAGCACTCAACAGAGTGTATTTCTAGATTTCCTCTGTACCTTCAATAGGCGGTGGCAAGGATCCTCCTTTTTGACAGATGTAGCCTAGCTTTTTGTTGCAGACATCACTTTTCCAGTTGAATTGCACTCCAGAGTCTATCACTGCACACGCATGTCCAGGATCAGGACGAGGATTCTCTGAAAACAAAACAAACAAATCCAATCCAATTATTTAAATGTTTTGCAATTATTTAAATGTTTTCAGCAGTAACTGGTACAGTTACTGCTGTAACTGTACCAGTTACTTGCTGACTGTATACTAGTATGGAAGCTAATCTTCCTCAGGTAAATGTTGGTTGATAATACAGGAAGGAACACTTACCAGAGTCCCACTGCAGATAGCGGAATGGCTTCCCATTTTCCCATCCCCAGCCATGGTCTGCGTTCAGGTTCAGGCCAATCCAGAGAACATAATGCTCTGTTCCTAACAATGCTGTGTGTGTGTGTGTGTGTGTGTGTGTGTGTGTGTGTGTGTGTGTGTGTGTGTGTGTGTGTGTGTGTGTGTGTGTGTGTGTGTGTGTGTGTGTGTGTGTGTGTATGCGTGCATGTGTGTGTGTGGGTGGGGGGGGGGGGGGGGGGGGGGGTTGGGAGAAGAGAATTAAATTATTTAATATATGTATAAGTAAACATTTTTTTTAACTCAAATCTTCACTTCTCAAATTACAAATGCTTATCATTTTGGGGTACTTGACATGGAAAGTTTTGACTTCTATACAGGTTTGACCACTATACCTGTGACATATGCCTGCTCATGGGGGTCGGTGATACTGAGGAGAGAGGCTCCCTGCTGCTTGCAGCTGGTTTGAGCCTGAGACCAGCTCAGAGCTGATTTCCCATTGACCTGGTAGTACACTCCAGTCACAGGGTGCTTCTTCCAGTTATCTGTGGCTGAGAAGGACAGGAATATCAAAATCATCACAATATTGTAAATCATCACAAACTTCTACTACTTTACTTTAAGTATACCGTCCTGAGTATATGAGTAAAACGAGTAAAATCTATAGTCATTCTGAAATTAAACTTGTGACAATGTATTACCATGTACTGTCAATTAGATATGGTAATATGGGTACAAAACTCTGATGCTAGCCTTCACTGCAACCAAAGCCAAAGCCATCGCAGATATGGCTGATCTTGTAAACCCTCCTGCATGGTCAGATCAGCCAAAAAAGAAGAAGAAGAAAAAAAGCTGGGAAAACGCTCTACAGGTCCCAAACTCTTATTTCTTCTTGCTCCAATACTAACAAATGCACTTAGTTCCCTTTAGACTCCCAATCTTCTGTCATAGTCTGAAGTCTGATTCATGATGACTGTTTTATGTATTTGTGTATTACCTTGTTTGTTCTTGCTCCTGTTAAGTCGCACTAGCTTAAGCACATCTTCTAAATGCCTAAATTCAAAATTAGGAAGCAATGATAATACTCACATGTGGTTGGACAGTAGCCCCAGAGTTCATGAGCATATTTTGTTTCAACTGCACACCATTTGCGCTTTGTAGGGGAGTCAGTGTCAGTGCAGTCTGAATACCATTCATCCTTGTAGTAAAAGGGAAACATGCAAGGCCTGCCAAAGGCATTTCCCTCAATAGTGAACATTTCTAAATGAGGAGGAAAAAAGGCCAGTTTAGAATAAAATATATTGATTTGTTGACATGTACAGAGAATATGAGGCAAATGAGTGTCTCAAATATTGACATTTGTGAGAAAGAACACTCCACACTATAAACATTTGATGTATAATTTGGCTCACTATTTGACAAACCATGATCCATAAAAAAGTCTGGTAACAAGTTCATCAGCAGTTCCAATGTTTAATGTTTGTTTTTCACAGTAACAAATCCATTCTTCTACAACCCCATTAAACACAATTTCTACATATTAGCGTCTGCTCTCGATGACTGCTCTCGATGAAATCTAAATAATACCGGAAATGTATTTCCCGGTATCCATATTTTACAGTTAATATATATACAATTTTGTTATCAGATAACAGAGCTATGAGAAGTGTTACCACAAACATCCAAAAGACTAAAATGCAGTTTCGGGGAAAAAGCACTCACATTTTCTTTTTACTATAAGTTATAAGTAAGGCTATAAGTAAAGTACTAACATCTCAATACAATCTGGTTAAAGATACTCTGTCATAGAACCTATCCCTCTATGGATGTGAGAGATCTGGGGTTCCATTAACAAACAGGAACCTGAAAAAATGGGACACCAAACACCAATCCGAGACTCTGTACACAGAACTCTGCAAATCCATCCTCTGCACCCAACAGAAGAATAAATGCTTGCAGGGCAAAACTGGGGTGGAAAAAAATGGAATGCTATATCTCTCACTAAAAGAGACTAAAAAACCTTAGAATTGGCATTGACCAGATACAGACAAAGTGATCACGGCCTTGCAGGAGAGAAAGGACACCACAGACAGACCCCACTTCTAAAGGAAGACAGACTATGCACGCACTGCACACAAAATGTGGTAGAAACAAAGCCACAATTTCTAACCACCTCCTGCCTCTTGTACCAAGACATCACATCAGTGACATATACTTCCCACAATTTACACACACTCAATGTGAGTTTGAAACTATGACCAACGATGATAAACCTCCATCCCTAGGAGAAATACAACAATGTGCAAACACAGTGGTGATATTTGTGAACTGTTGCGACATATAAGACGATTGGAATACCTATAGTCTATACTATGTGTTTAAAAATATACAAAAAAGAAATACATTTCTATGCCTTGTTGTAACATAAAATAATGCAATATACAACTTGGTTTACAAAACTCTGTACGCTCCAACTGTACTGTATATATTTTTCCCAATTTTCAACTGTTTTTATTTTATTTGACACTTGCTTTGGCAATGTTTGTTTTCTAATGTCAATAAAGCTCCTTTGAAATTAATTGAAGCGAGATGGAGTAGAATTATTATTAAGTATTAAAAACAGCAAATTAATTATATATTGCATTATACTAAGTTATTTTACACCTGTTAAAATTAATGATAAATACCATACCTCTGTATGTTCTTGAGCAAGGACCCTGCAGTCCGTTGTCTATTACAAAGTGGCTATTTGGACCAGTTTCTCTGGTGAGAATCCCTGATCCAGGTCCTGTCACGTTTATGTACAGATCTTGGTTTTTGAGGGCGAGTAGAGTTTGATTCCTGCACTCCCACTTCTGGAGGTCACTGTTTTCATCACAATCAAAAAGGTTTACTGCACTGCCCACAGTCTTGCCCTGGGCTCCCAGACATGTATCCGTGTAAGGTACAAGGAGGCGGTTGTTGGTTGTCCAGCGCATGTCATAGCACACTCCTGAGAAATAACGGCTTGGAGTCAAACACAAACCCGCCTTGGATTTAAGGTTAAATGACGAATCTGTGGGGAAAGAGTGGTTCAAGGAATTAGTAGGGAGATGACATACATATCCAAAGCTATACATCTTCACATAGTCAAATTTAATTACAATCCGCTCAAAAGTTATACAATTTAAATATATCAACCTAAACAATCATATGTTCATAGAGGTAACAGCAACAACTACAGTACTGTATATTAGTGGTACTAATAATCAGTGTTCCATTAGGTAACACGATTTTCCACATAGAATTCTTGTATCAGTATAAGCAAGACCCTGAATACACAATATATACACAGCAAATTACATATCAATCAAAAGGATCAACAGTATACTGTACCATCTGAAGCCAAACACTGGATTGTTTGGATGAAGATCACAGCAGCTGCAACAGTTCCCTTCATAATTGTTCTGTCATGAAACAGCATCCCATGCATTGACAGCAGAGAACTTGTAGAATGTGATCAGGCCGGGGTCAAAGGGAACCTTAATAGCAGCGACACTTTCACGTCACATTATGTCGTCACAAGTGTTGCATAATTCAATCACACATTTCCTTTCTTCTGAGAAGCAAGGAACACTTCAAACACATCCATTTCTCCATCACCCAAAAGTCGAACCACGCACCCCCCCCCACACACACACACAGACACTACAAAATTACCTTTAGACTTGATTAGTCATTTGTAAGCCTAACAGAATACCGAAACCGAAACTCAAATCCGTAACAGTTGGGTTGTTCTTCTTTTTTAATTACACACTCACTGCATTATACTTTCCAATTTTCTAAGCTTAATTCTGAGATTCTGAGTCATTTGCATTTGAAGTTGTCTTTATTGTTTGAAGAATAGCTTGTCGCTAATATTTGTTAAGATGGTACAATTTGTATGAACAGTGTTAAGGCTGTTATATATTACCTTGGTGTTCAGAACTGCAAGACAATGCTGAATATATTGTCTGGTCTAATGCTACAATACTTTCAAAGAAATGTAGAATCTCAGCACAACTCTTGTGCAAGATTGGTGCAACTCTTGTGCAAGTTGAGTCGTGTTGTGTTGGCAAGATGTTTCAAACCTTATTATTTCATTCAGCACAATTGCCTTGTGAAAGAGTTGTGCAACTATTGTGCAAGAGTTGTGTGGACAAAATAAGATGTTTCAAACATTATTATCTCACTCAGCAAATCTAATCTTATGTTTGCTTTTTTTATATTCCTGTCCAAATTCAATTATATTTAGCATGCTATCACTCAAATTCAAACAACTATTGTGAGAAATAAGCCTGATTTCATTACGATTACACCACTCAAGTACTGCAACTCCCTCCACTCCGGCCTTAACAAGAAATCTAATTTATAATCTGACTACTAGGGCTGGGATGATATTGGTCCTTCACGATACGATATGAATATCGATAATGAATATATCATGATATTTGATATATTGTGATATTTGCGATATATCGATATATTGCATGAAATTCATCAACGATATATCATGATGCTGTAACTGCAGCTGAAAAACAAAAACTAAAAACAGTAAATGAATGAATAAAAAACTAAAAGGTAAAAATCAGAACTTACTAATGTATATCCTCAGTTATTAATCTTCGCTTGTATCTGTCTCAACTGATTCTCATACCGGGCTTTTTGTTTTTTATCTTGTGTTTGTTTTTTTGGCAAGTCATTTAACATTTTAGTTCTTTGACCCGTTTTTCCTCCTGGAATTATTCCTCAGAAAATATCACGATATTTGCTGAGGAATATACAATATATATTGCGGGAGGAAGTATGCGATATTATCACGATAACAATATTTCAGCACACCCCTACTGACTACAGCTGATACAGAACACGGCTACGCACAAACGAAAATAAATAAATATTTATTTATTTTCGTTCTCGTTCATATATATATATATATATGTTCTACAAAAGGCATCTGATTGTAGGGTACAAAATTAACTTCATTAGTCAGTTTAGTAACTTGTAAGCCTTGCAAATTAAATAAATGTAATTTGATTTGATTTGAAGTGTCAATGTTCTCATTACTCATGGACACATGGAATTATGTGTATGCAGGATCTACTGGAACAGCTCTTACAGAATACCGAAACTCATATCCGTCAGTTAGACGGATGTTGCTTGTTCTTCTTTTTATACTACAGACACAGCCTGAGCCTTACTTTCCAAGCATGTGTCATTTGTATTTGTGGTCGTTTTTATTGTTTTAAGAATTGCTTGTAGCTAGGAATTGTTAAGACGGTGCAGTTTGTATCATGCATAATAATTATGAACAGTGAGGCCACTACCAAAGATGTGTGGTGTGACAATAGTAAAAAACAACAACACATCAACTGATATACTCCATGTTACTGGGTACAATGACCTTTTCTAGCACCACCCATGAATCACAGATTTTGTTTTTTCTTTGAAAATGACTTCTCGACTGGGTAGGTATTTGGTGCTCAGAATGGCAAGACAATGCTGAATGCTGACAATACAACAGTTACAAAGAAATGTAGAATCCCACAAGGGACACGAGTTGTGCAACTCTTGTGCATGAGTTGTGTTGACAAATTAAAAATTCCTGTTGGTATGCCATCACTCGACTTCACATAAATGTCACAAAAATGTGCACACACGTGTTATTATGTGTGTGTTGTTATGTGTGTGTTACTAGAGAGAGTTTGCAGTACACTAGATGAAATAGGAATGCTGCCTAAAGTATAAATACCAAAGACAACACTCTAATTTATCAGTAAACAATATCCTGATTATTGGTACTTTTTGCAACTTACTTATTGCTATTTGCACCTTTGTATAATTAGCTGACCATTAAACTTCACATAATGATTTGATCAGTTTGAAAATAAACTAGTACAACATGCACAGTAGCATTAACAATGAAGTCGTTAAAACGTATTATTCTCTTCACTTTTGCCAGGAGAAGGTGACAGCTAGGTACACAAATAAAAAGTACTTTTTGGCCAGAAAGCGATAAAATGAAAATATTCTCTATGAAGGTATTCTCTTGGCAATGTTAGTAAACGCTCAGAGTGCTTCCACCAAGTAGTCTTCCTAATCACACAAGCTCTGTAATGGTGAATAACCTTCTTCAGCTTTCCATTAAAGAAGAGACGCACATCGGAGTTTCATGAGAATGATAACGTTAGTATTTTACCCATAGTTCTACCGCAAGGCTTAATTATGTTGTAGAAGCAGTAGGGCTAGGGACCGAGGTCTTAGCTCTGAGACATGAGTGTCATTATTGTGTCAACCATGACTAACACTGTCTGAGAGTAGAGATACACTGTACATAAATGTACCTGGGTATGACAAAAAACATGTAGCCAATATGTATTAAGGCTGTTTAGCTGACTTCACAATAGCAAAAATTACAGGAAGGGCAAAATCCAACAGCAACTATACTGTAGAGTAGACCATGTTGCAACCAGTTCGCATCCACTAGCGACCGGGTCGCAAATCAACCACTACCAACCACAGATTGCGACCACTTGCTTACTAGTCATGACCAGGTAGACCTGGTCGTGTTAGGACTATAGCTTCTAGACAAGGGCACAGCTGGACAACAGAGGCGTGCAAGGGCAGGAGGGGACAGGGAAATGGCTCCATGGGACAACCAGATTGGTGAACATGCACTGCTCCATGCGGTTTATGTTTAGGGTCAGGGTTAGAGATCCCACGAACTGTAAACTAGTTGTGACCATGAGCAAGTTGAGACCAGGTTGAAAAGCTGCTCACTAGCCGCGACCACAAGCACTTAGACATACCACAGCCAGTAAAGTCGTTGCGACCAGTCGCGACAGATTGTGACCAGTTTGTTGGTTGCTAGTCTCTCAAAAATGAAGGCAGGGATGCAAAATCCCCAGTAGCTTCAGGCTTGAAGCTGCAGGGCCGTAGTGACGAAGTGTGGATGTGCAGTACTATACTGGAAGTCAATGGAGAATGGACGCAACTGACGCACATGACGTTGACGTCACCCCGAAGCTCAAATTGAGCTCAAACTAAGGTCCGGGCTAGGAAAGGCTAACACTTCCTGTCGCTTGTCCATAGAATTATACAGTAATTGTACTTCCAGCAGTCTGCTGGGAGCTTCAAAACACCATTGAACAACTTCTGTTGAAATGAATAGCGAGGAGGTGGGGCTATCGCTCTAGTCCGCACTCTATCCTTTTATTACTCTATGAGGGCTGCCCAGTATCTTATTACATTGTTCTTTACCAGAGACAAATACTGTATAACACATTCTTACCACCTCTAAACAATAGAATATGTACTAATATTTCCCAACCACATAAGAGAGTATAAAATGGTGAAATAAGCTGTTCTGTCTGTAGACCAATCAGGCCGCAGCTAGTCAACTACTATGTTGCAGGTGCAGTGCTGCACTGAGATTGCAGTGGGAAAACATGGTACTGGCTGACTGTATAAGCTTTGTATTGATATTTATTCTCATGTATGACCAATATGACATGTGGACAGAAGTAGTCGGAATTCAAACCACCGACCCACAGAGTTTTGGACAACCTGCTGTACATTCTGAGCCAAAGTCGGCACAATCACAATTGTTGGTTTGCCCCCAACAATTGCAATCGTGCAGTGTGGTGTGCACAGAGGTGCATGCCACCATGAAGGAAAGATTCAGATCAATGGTGATCAAAACAATTGGCACAACTGAAAAGCTAAATACATTTACTACGGAATAGACAGATAAATGAGATTATGTAAAATTAAGTAATATATATTAAAAATATATATTCATGAAAACATTCATATTAAAGTACAAAGTTTATTTTTCACTAACCAGTGTCAAACATCATTACAAATTAATTGTTTTTAAAGCACAACATATTTATGTACCAGTAACAGCATACATGAATTATATCTTTATATCACAGGTTATGTTATGTCAAAAAACATAAAATGTGGTAAAATGTCCTTTTCCCAGAGTTTGTAAACTAAAGTCACCAGCCACCAATTACCCCAACATTCCACATAGAAAAAGTGATGTATCCTACACTGTGACTAGTTTGCCAATCACAAAGTTATAGTAGGCTCTGAGTTCTCCACCTCCATGTTCTCTACCAGCCCTTTGGTGTCTATCACATCAGGCTGGGAGTGCTTACGGTTGAAGTAGAGTGGATTGTCAAAGGTAGGCAAGGTAGACAAGGTAGGCAAGGTAGACAAGGTAGGCAAGTTAGGCAAGGGACGGCCAGACTTCTTATAGAGGAGGAAAGCAGTGACTGCTAGGACTGCTAGCACCGTTAATACCAGCACCACTACCAAAGCTGAGTGGACATGATGACGTTGATGAGGTGGTTCTGGTGAAGGCACAACTGCAAAACAAAATAAGCACAATTAGTCAAATAATCTGTACTGTAAAACAAATAATCAAGAATTAAACTATAAAGTTTCCAGTGTGAATGTATAAATGAATCTTCTTACCAATTGTCGGCACCTGTAGCATCTCTGGTAGAGGAGAATGGAAAATATGAATCGGATAAAAAAGGATAAATAAGGAATCCAATCACCAAGTATTTTACTGCAACAAAGTCATTGTGTTTTGCTGGTCTTACCTTTGGGGGCTTCACAGATATAGGCCCTGTCAGTATAATGAGACCTACTATTCCACATGCCATCATCAGAACTTAACAATCCATATTGGTTACGATCTGGCATATATCGAGCCCAGTTCACGTAGTCCATAGGTGTCCCATCCAGCCACAACCACTTCCCTGCATAGAAAGAATAAATCTGCATCATATACAGGTATGTCCTCATGGGTAACACTTTCTATTAAACCTATGTCTACTGTATAATAAATACTCAATTAATACTATAAGCAAGTGTCGAAACACTGACGATGTTCCTCTCTGGCTACACAAATCACTCCCACTTTTCACACATGCATTGACCATATAGTCCACATGTGTCAAAGTCAAGGCCCGCGGGCCAGATCCGGCCCGCGAGATGATTTAATCCGGCTTGTAGAGCAAAAATGTCCTAGTCTCCAACGAAGTAAGTCTCTAGCACGTTCCTATCAAAAGTTATGATCGTTTAAAGAAATGCTTTTGACTCTATTCTGAACGGCATGTAATGCATGTTGTCCAGCAGGGGGAGTCGTTTTACCAAGCTAGGCTGCTGGCGCTGCAAAGTGAGAACTATACTTCAGCAGTACAAGGGTGGATAAGCGAGGACTATACTTCAGCAGTACAAGGGTATATAACCGAGAACTATACTTCAGCAGTACACGGGTGTATAACCGAGAACTATACTTCAGCAGTACAAGGGTGTATAACCGAGAACTATACTTAGTTAACTTAGTTAACCATCTCCCGCTTACAACTTGTGCAAAATGCTGCTGCCCGACTCCTGACCAACACCAGAAAACATACCCACATCACCCCAATCCTGGCCACTCTTCATTGGCTGCCTGTACGCCTCAGAATTGATTTTAAGATTCTTTTAATAGTTTTTAAGGCCCTAAATGGTCTCGCCCCACAGTACATCAAGGATCTGCTGCCCCCCTATGTACCAACTCGCACTTTAAGGTCCTCAGGGGAGGCCCTCCTACAAATACCCACAACAAGGCTAGTCACCAGGGGTGACAGAGCATTTGCTGCAAGAGCACCCAAACTATGGAACGCCCTACCCCTGGTGGTCAGAAAGGCCAGTTCTCTGGCAACTTTCAAGACACTTTTAAAAACACATTTATTTAGGATAGCTTTCACTTAGATTTCGTCACCTGTAATGCTCTATTTTTATTCTTCTTATATATTTGTACTTAATTGTAATTAATCTTGTTGATTGTACTTCCTTTTACTTATCCACTGCTTTTTGTTTGTATTCATAATAGTGCTGTATAGTCGCCTGAAATTGCCATTCGAGCCTCGGACAGCAATTTCAGGCCGAGCTTCGAACCTTCGCTAAAAAAAAAAAAAAACAATATGCTGCGACCCCCCCCCCCCCCCCCCCCCCGACACGCGTCTACTAACTCTTAAAATCGTGGATGTTGCCATCGGTAGATAAGTTTTCTACTGCCCTGAGATGTGATTGACATCAGTGAATACACCAGTCATGACACCGCTCTCCTTTCTCTCCTTTCTGATGAGACTGATCCGACACAGCCACGGGTAACACGCTGTTCTGATTGCCAAAACATGCCTTCCGTCGGCTCGTTTAATTATTTGTTTCCTGTGAACGCCTACGTGTCTATTGTAGGCTATAGTCTAAACTGCCTGCTTCTGCTGGACAGCTAACCATAAAACCAAAACCAACCAAAGGCTTGTTTAATTATTTGTTTGCTGTGAACGACTACGTGTCTATTGTAAGCTAGTCTAAACTGCCTGCTGGCTAGCCTGCTGCTGGCTAGGTAAATACCATACCATAACCATAAGACCAACCAGTCAGCGTGCAGCTCTATAGAGTACAGACGGAGTTGCGCAAACTCCGTTCACTTCCTAGAGCTAGTCTAATGGCGGATCGCCTACATAGACTTATATTGAGAATGGGACACCTTCAGTGAAAACAATGCATTTCCAACTGCAGTAACAGCGCGTTTCACAGCGAGTTTCTGACCCCTCGATGTCGCACATCTACTAGATGGGGGGAAAAGTTAAATAAATAAATAAATGCGAATGGTTCGGGATCATTAATATTCGTTCGCGTAGCGACCTTAGCGAGCGAATGGTTCGAATCCCGAGCTTCGGTATACAGCCCTAATTCATAATGGTATTTTAATTGTTGTACAGCACTTTGTAACGTATGTTTTGAAAAGTGCTATATAAATAAATTATTATTATTATTATTAACTATACATACTTAATTAAATTTAGTATTTGAAATTTAAATGCTATTTTCGTATGGTTTATTGATGCTCTGTAAATAAAAATAGCATCTTTCTTAGCATGTCTTAATCTAGGCTACAAGTATAAAACCAATAATGAAAGTCATTAATATATATTAATAGCTATTCTTAATAATAAATATGACTTGTGTGATATACTGTATAGAAGTAACGGCTGTGTACGTAAACATGCGTGTGCCGTGCATGCTTGCGGTCTGCGACTGGTTGCACCGCGGCGCTCTGGCCCCCATGAAGTCACATTAAGTCCAATGCGGCCCCCACCCCAAATGACTTTGACACCACTGATTTGTCCACAATGTGAACCCAGGCATGTTGAGTACAGCGAGAGGTTTTATGTTAAGTCTCCAACATGTAAAAACTGTCAGATGCTAACTTGCATATGTTGAGCAACTGGAGGACCACATGCAGGTTAATTTAGCTATGCACACTCCCAACGCCACGTTACCACGCTGTGGTTACCACAGTGAAGCAATATCAGGTGTAATTTCATGGGTTTCACCCAATATTATGGAGGCGGTAGCCTCGACACCCAGGGTTTCATTTTCATCCGTGTTGCGCAGAAAACGGAAAGCCTGGACTAACGTTTTACCCACAGTGGCCTAGAGGAGGGAGTCAACCTAGCGGGGTGGGTGTCGCTACAGATGATGTGATGTAGCACAGCAGTGGAGGGGCTGGGGACGACGACACGTCAGCGAGATCAATTCAGATCAGCTCATCTGCCGTGGAAATCTCACAGCACCCTTAAATACATTCTAAATAATCTACACAATTACAAAATGTAGAAAAAATATTATTTTGAACAATGTTTTGCCGGTCTATCTCTCTTGTGTACACAAACTTGAAAATCCTTGGTTCTACCACTTTTTACGAGTCACGTGTTCAAATAGTGGATTGTGATTGGCTTAAAAGAGTGATAAAAAGGACAAACCTTAGTTTTGGGTCAGAGAGACTAAACTCAACATCAAATGGTGGTCCTTTGTTAAAATGCAAAACAGATAATGGGCGCCGGTATGAAAAAGGTTGAAAACCCCTGATCTAGGGGTTCCCGGGACCCTCTGGGAACCCATGTCCTATACACCACCTTACGTATCACAAATACAAGAAACAGGGTTTTTCTGAATCCCATTCAGTATGGCACCATAACAAAATAGACCCGTACGGGTCCATGGTTTCATTGCATGATATGACACTGTCACTACTCCACACTGTGTGTGTGTCCGTCCATCCATCCATCCATGCCATACTGCCGTGCCAAACCCACCTTCCAAGTTCCCACAATCATCTGTATCCCTCCCTATCAGTAATGTAACAGCGCATTACCCACACACTGTACATCATTGGTGTTCATATGCCACCACGCATCTGACTGGTTCCACTGCTGCTTTCACATGTTGTCTTCCACCACTACCAGACGTTAATACACACGACCACATCAATAGCTGTGGTCATGCACGTGCAATAGTTGCAAACTTCCTGTTTTTTGTTTGTTTCTACGGGCAATGATGATTTATCCTATGTTTTATTTTTTAATCATACTGGAAGTGGAAGTAGCTATGACCAAATGGTTTTGGCTATGACCAGAAAGAAGTGTAGTTGAATTGTAAATTAAACTAAAATAATAATAGAGGACTCTGATTATAAGTATACAGTACTAATAATCAGCTCTGATGCTCTGATTATAAGTATACTCTATATATAAATCATATGGGTGTGAGCTTTATACAAGGTGTTGCCCTTTTCTACTTCTATCATCAAGACTATTGGTAATGTATGCTGTATCTGCTTTGATTTGATGTCGATCTTACCTTTGTTAGTTTTATACAGGCCTATCCAGAAGGTGCTGCGGCTGTCTTTAAGCATTTTCAAATTTCTTTCAATGAAACTCTGCTCAGCAGGATCTTCAATGCTGACCAGTTCCCCACCTTCACAACACAAAGTACAGCACATTAAAACTGGACATGTGCATTCCCAATAGGCCTATAGGCAAAATTATAGGCCACGCTTATAATTTTGTGGATCTGAATACCTCTGAATAATGCCTTGTGACTCGTCATGCAACCATTTAAAAAAAATCCATTTTGTAACCCTTTTTTCACCCAGTGCCTCCCAACATGATCCTAGAGAAAAAAGGCAGTATGAAGATGACAGCCCAGAATTGAGACCCGGCCCTACCTGAGACCTACTGTATCTGGTTGTAACTATAGGTCACAGTAAACTATAAAAACCTCATTCAGTCAGTAAGTCAGTAGATCCATAAACACATCACACCAGTAAGAGTATATAGTGTTGGATGAGGCCTGACCATATATGGAGCATGTCTCCTGTTGTGTGTACACTGTATAGGGTTTGGTGTGTGTGTGTGTGTGTGTGTGTGTGTGTGTGTGCGCGCGCGCGCGCACACACACACACACACACACAGGAGAGTGTAGTCTTACCATTCATTTTACAGGTAGAAGATGCCTTTGGCCACTGAGTTTGATGTGTCACAAACAGGTAGCAACTACCCCTAAACGGCATCCAGTTATTATTAGACACAGCATCAGGGCAGACACCAGGGTATAGCACAGACGACTGATCCGGTGGTGGAATGTCTGTAGTTGGGAGAAAATGCAATGACCAAATTAACATGGAAAAATAAATAAATAAATAAATAAATACCGTAATAAATAAGAAGCCAATAAAGGTAACCCGACATTGATCCGACCTCCCATTGTTTCGTCCTCCCATTAGTGGATATTACTAATCTTGTCTCTAACCTTCACCCGGGTGGACACAGAACTTAAAACAAGGCAGCCATACATTATGCTGATGATGGATTTCCAGTGCATTTTTGGACTAATGGCAGTTAGGATCTCTGGGACTTCAGATCTACATGCAGTCCCTGCCAATCAAATGGCTTTGCTTGTTGCAATGGATGATGGGAAATTTTGATTTGGAAAAAAGAAAAGAAAAAAAAAAATCACTCATACACTATGATATTACCGATACACAAAAAATCCTTTTTAATTGACCAAAAATGCTCTCAGGTATAATATTGACATGTGATTAATTAATTACAAAGCTATATCAACTATGGTATTTTTCTTTAAAATCTCAGAATAAAGAATAGAATGCGTTTAACGTGATAAATGTATACTACATTATTCCCATTGATCCATTTGGCTGCTGTGTTAATGTGTCAGATGGGTGAGGTGTGAATGTCTTCTATGGTCAGGGTATTTCTTGTTTGGAGTTTGAACCAATGCAAATGTGTAATTGATAAAACCCAATGCAGGGGGGAAAGGACGATATTGTTTACTGTGGAGATGAATGCACAATGTGTATTATCATTATTAAATGATTTAATCCAACTACAGTAATTGCCATACCTGTGGTCTTCACACAGACACTATTGACGGTTCGATTACACAGAGCAGTCTTCCATTTTCCATCCAGGTCCACATACACACAGGGCCGGTCTCTGCTTGGCTCATTCCGTGCCCAGTTGGTTGTTATCGGGTGCCAACCATCAATGGACATGAAATAGCCTCTAGTCTGAAAGCAGGGGTGGTTCACTTAAACATGTACAAATCAATCAATTACCACTCAATCAATCGGGTGGGGTGGCGGGTACTATACCTCCTTAAGACCAATCCATAAAGGTGTTTTGAGATTCCAAGCTTGCAGTTCCACGTAGGCTTGTGCCCAGTCATTCCGAATGTTAGCCAGTTGAGCACCATCAGCCTCGCAAAGCTGCTTAGCCTGATCCCAGGTCACATTCTGGGTCAGAATCTTTATGGAGTCGTTACCCAGTTGGACATAGTGGTCAGGAGTCAATGGTTCTTCTGCATTGAACTGCACCTCTGTGGAAAATGACAGTACAATACAGTTTTGACCATAATACAGTATTTGCACATGTACCGGTACATAGCACATAAAGGGTAACTCTATTGTTTGTCATTTACTTTCCAGCAACGGACAGATAGAACAATTCATCTCTAGCATTTAGGCTCTGGCTAGTGGCTGCACATCAATTGATCTTTTTCCAAAAGTACATTTTCTTGAGTATTGTACTTAAGTATCTTTTTGGATTAGGAATGTACCCGTCTGTCTATACATTACTTTAGTTTTTATATTGTTCTGGATACTTTTAACTACCTTTCAAAGACCCACTGTACTTCTGACTTGGACAAGTGCATGATCAATTAACCACGTGACATAATTCACATAAGTTTAATGACAATGCACCATAAAAACTGAATGTAATTTTGAAATTTGAAAGCAAAAAAATTAGCACAAATCTATACTTCGATAGTGTTCAGGTTCGCCCCTCTTGTTTCTGACTAGTGAGGTCTGAACCACAACAAATACGTACTGTATGAGGGTCAAAAGTTTAGCTCACCAACATCCTTCATGCAGACATATCCATTGGTGTCATTGCAGGACTTTATTTTCCATTTCCCAAACTCCTGGTTTGCAAGTTTACTGCTCATCAGAACACACTGTTGCGGACTCTGGATAGAGTACAAGCAAAACAGGAACACTTTATTGTGACAGGTAGCCACTTCACTGTACAATACCAGATACCAGCACATTCAAATTCTGGGCTTCACGTCGACTTTAGAGTGTTATTTAGAGGGTATGCCTGTGACATCATCATCATCATACACAGACATTACACATGAATGCCTACAGACTTGACAACCTAACTGTAAAAAGTAACATTACAGCAAAACTTAATACTCACATATCTGGGATGCATGTTTGTGTATCGCTTTGGTCGCCCATCAGTCCAGAAAAATCCATCACCTCTTAGACTGTTCAAACCAATCCAAACATCTGCTGCTGCTGTTGCCATTTGGCTGGCAAGAAATACTAAAACAATAAAAAAATATATATACAGTACATACAGTATATATATATATATATATATATATATATATATATATATATATATATATATATATATATATATATATATATATATATATATAGAGAGAGAGAGAGAGAGAGAGAGAGAGAGAGAGAGAGAGAGAGAGAGAGAGAGAGAGAGAGAGAGAGAGAGAGAGAGAGAGAGAGACAGTAGATGAAGATGAATATAGCAAATTTTATGCTGGATGCGAGAGAAAGAGACGTTCTTTGAGAAAAGGATTTAGGATATACTGTACCTTGCTCTTGCCTTGACATAATGGAGACTAAATTTCCTTTCTTATTTCGACATTTTGTCCTTGCAGCAGACCATGTCTCTTTCCGGTCTGTAAAGATTTGGTAGCACTATGGATATGAGATATTAAAATAATGTATAATGTTAACTTTCCGTTTCGGAGAGAGTCAGATAAATCCAATATGCTTATATGGAGTTGCAGCCAACTATATATACAGGAGAGAAGAACAAGTCTGACGCTCACTGTGCAAAAACCACAGTGATGCAGTAAGCATGTACATACTGTGTGTGTGTGTGTGTGTGTGTGTGTGTGTGTGTGTGTGTGTGTGTGTGTGTGTGTGTGTGTGTGTGTGTGTGTGTGTGTGTCTGTATACAGGGGTTGAAACTAAGGTCTCCGAGGCACTTGCCCATCGGGCAAGTGCAAGTCAGGTTCTACTTGCCCTCAGGTCACTTGCCCCCCCAGGTTCCAGGTGGTCCCCAGTTAAGTTGGTTAACCAGATGTAACTCTTGAGAGCGTAAAAATGAAACCAAATGGACCCTTGCGGGTCCATTTGGTTTCATTTTTACGCTCTCAAGAGTTAAAATTCATCATCTTAATTAGCCTGGGTCTACACTGTAGAAGATTAATGGTCATTTTGGTGTGCCTGTTTTGTTTCCCAAATCCAGCCTGTAATTGTGGATAGCTAGAAAGCAGGGAAAGACACAGAGGCAGAGTGCAATGACCGCCTTAAAGGCAAATTTATCTTGTGTTGTGTTATAGTTGCACTAAGTTGCACACTTGCCCCATCGGGGAACCAGGTAGCAGTCTTCACTTGCCCCACATTTTTTTTTTACTTGCCCTGGGTAAGCGGGCAAGTGTTAGTATATATATATATATATATATACACACAGGTATATATATACAGGTATAAAAACATACCGGTAGTTCAGAATTTTATCCTTTGGGGGGCGCCCTTTTGGCAAATCCCCTTTGTACCCTATTGCCAAAATGGACCCTTTCCGATCCATTTGGTAAGGGGGCAAATCTTGCCTAGGGCTCCAAATTGCTTAGAAACCCCCCTATAATTATAATAATAATTTTTGATATGTATTTTTACATTTTCTACACAGGCATGCTGTGGTGTTGGTAGAGATTGTTGGTTGATTGCTTATTTTTCATGGCATAATGTAACTGAGTTACAGTAGTGTAATAGCCATGCACTGTTTCAATGGAAAGTCCAGAATCACACATTTTATTGGCTAAAAACAAATCAGTATGTAATCGGTATCATGTTAGCAGGCCCTGGTCAGGTAAAGGTTGCACCCACTCCTCTATATATTCCTTAACAATGACCTCTGACCTTTGGGCCAAATTGGGTCCACCCTGATGCACAGCCACCTTTAGGATCCACAGTGGGGGCTACAGTTGCGTTGGCAGGGGGTGAGGCGCTGCGTTTGCAGATGAAACGCTGTTCTATACCACAATTGTAATCGTGCCACAGCCCTGGGAATACATTCAAGAGAAAGGGGTTAATTGTTAAATTTCTAAATTTGTAATCTATTGTAAATGTAAGTATTCCCTCAAGGGGAATGCTGAAGGTCCTTACCATTAGATGTGGTCATGACAACACAGTTCTCATCACTGTTACGAAAATCCGGCTGATTTGGAGCCCAACTTGTGAACACAGCTGGAGATCCATCTAGCCACCTTAGAGAACAACACCATCACATCTGGAGGTTAACTCATATACAATACTATAATACTAGGACCTTACCCGTTGTGAATATATGAACACCAAATGATCTACAGTGTGTTTAATGTGATGTAATATCAATAACAATAATGTAAGTATTTTGATGGAGTACTGCTGTAGTTGTGGATACTTTATCATGGGAAAAGGGGAAGCAGTGATAGCAAATCAAGGTTCACGGTTAACTGGTGATAAATATTTTTGTTGCATTAAAGTAGGTGTTTGTGTGAACATCATGAAACCACTGGTTTAGAAAGTGTAGGGTGCTGAGTCTTATTTCGCGTGCACGCGCGCACACACACACACACACACACACACACACACACACACACACACACACACACACACACACACACACACACACACACACACACACACACACACACACACATGCTGTGTGCTTGTGTTTCCAGGGACCACCAAATGGAACAGTCCCTAAGGGGTCCTGATGCTTCCTGGGTACATTTTAATGTGTACAGTAGCCTATTTTTATATCAAGGATAAACCACTCGGCTGCAGGCCAGCTTATAGGGTGGCGGTGGAGCGAAGTTGGACATTGTTTTTGTTTCCTTGTCACACATGCGAGTAAAAGTGACGGTGAAAAGAAAATAATATCTTCCAGTTCAAACAATATGTTCAGTTCGGACAGTTCCCAAGAAGAGCCTGGATCTGTACATAAAGTGGTTGTCTGTCGCTCCCTTCATAGCGTAATAAATCCTGTGCCTCCGTCCTGCTGCTCTTCCAACACCGCGGCAAGGAAAGTGTATCAGAAGTATATTCAGTGTGGATAAAGCGGGTGAATTAACTTCCAGCCCGCAGCCTGAGCCAAGCATAATGGATGCCACGCCATTCGTTAAATCGAAACTATAAATTCATACAGAGACTTTAGCGAAAGCTGCTGCAGTGTAGATAACATGGAGGAAATGAGTAATGAGGGTGTCCCGTGTGCACTGCACATGCCACAGTATAGCCAGCGCAAAATTGTATGGGCCACCATTTGTTCCAATGCTGGTGTAGCAGTGGAAATAGGGCAGTGGGGTAACAGCGATAACGCTGGCCTGTGAATTGTGTAATGTTAGGGGGCCCGTCGGACTTCCCCATATAAACTTAATGGGAAAAATTTCATGCACAAATAAATTCATTATTAATCAACGATGTGTTAATTTGGCCAAAGGGCTTTGTCACTCTCTTCATGATATTATGGTGAACGGCTGTGTGAAAACTTACAGTGATTGGTGGTGCCATCGCGGAGTTACATGTGTTTCAGACATTCATTCAGACGGACAGACATTTCCTGGATTATAGTATGGATGATATACTCTTACTGTACTACATTTTGCCTATGGCTGACAATAATTTTATTTAATAAAACATACTGCAGCATATCATATCGCACTTACTCGTATGAGCCATCAAGGTCCACTTTCAAACCTATATAATATCCTCCCCAATGTCTTGACATCTGTCGACACAAATGTGTACACACGCACGCATGCACGCACGCACGCACACACACACACACACACACACACACACACACACACACACACACACACACACACACACACACACACACACACACACATGCAGTTATCATGCCATATGAATAAATTGCATCCACTGCCATGATTGCTAAATACTGTATGTAACTCAGTAAGTAATGTAATGATGTTGCTAACCTGTTTCCACAGAAATGTATTTTCAGGTTTACTGTTGATGATGGCCAAGTCACCATGTCTCTGTTGACAGTAACGGCGGGCATCTTCCATTGCCAAACGAATCTGAATAATTCTATACTGATTCCCTTGCCAAACAAGCCAGCCATCTGCAGTTTCATTGAAGTCTGCAAAGTGTTGAGAGACCTTATGATTTAAATCTGCATGCAGGAGCAGTCTTTTTTCAAAGCTCATTATTTTTCTATAGATATATCCAAACATATTCATATAAATTATTTTAGAATCAAGTCATAGTGGTAAAATGAATGGAGTAAAACCTTACAGTACAACTTATTTTGAACAACGTATATTCTAGTCTCCTGTGTTTCATGGGGGCTACACTACAGTGCTGCTATAACAACCCCCACGATCGCCCACACCCCCACAATCCCCTACGACAACACATGTATTCATTACTATAATTAATGTCAAACAAAGTGTTAGCTGATAGTATCTACTGTAATTTAGTCATGTAATGGAGACTTACCCTTGGAAGGTTTGGGGGGTGGCTTTGGAGTGACTCCTGTGAAGACAGACCAGAGGCCAATACAATCAATAACAACATAAAAGTTTTGCTGCCAATATGGTCCAGGTTTCAGTGTTCATTAATAATAATAAATACTGTATTGTCTTTCTTTTTTTGAACTTGTATGCAAAAGTTTGATTCCTTATTTACACACATGGCAGTGGCTCAGGCGTTGAGTGGCTGGATGGTAACCACAAGGATGCCAGTTTGAACACGGGCTCCCCCAGAGTTAGCGTTACTGTTGATGTGTCCTTGAGCAAGACACTTAACCCCTAATTGCTCCTGATGTTCTGGTCAGTACCTCTCATGGCTTCTGCTGCCAGTGATGTGTAAATGGGTGAATGGGATTCGCAATTTATGTAAAGAGCCCTGGATAAAGGCGCTATATGAATGCAACATTTAGCATTTACCACACACACAGACTGCATAATCTTACCTGCACGTATCTGGCACATCCATCCGTTAGTGTAACTCTCACAATTTATGCTTCTCCACGACCCTTCATAGTCAGTAAGACGGTGCATATCCATTACAGCGCATGATTGAGAATTATTTGGGTTGTTTGGCTGTCCACTCATCCAGTGTAAGAAATTTACCTTTGAAAAAAAACAAAAGGCACAATTATCTAGAGGTTTGAAATGGTGTAGTAGTGATGTTTTGCCATCGTGGGTGGCTCTATGATAACATAAAATCACACCTGAGTGATGTGAGGGATCATACATCATCATAGCCTGACAGTGTCAGTGACATTCTCCATTATCATTTGTTTCACTTCATTATTCAGTCTGAAAGCTCTCCCCACGGCAGCAGTTTATGGAATGGGTCTTTGGTGATTGGTTAATACCATCCAAACAGAGTAGTAGGATTGACATAGTTGTCAATTATGTGGCTAATCCGGTTGCTAACTGAACAAACAGCCAACGGGCACTACTAGCATGTAAAAAAGCAGTAAATATGTTGGATGATGATGTTTATAAAATACCAGCTTCTTTAAAGAAACTATTCATCATAGGTCGATTACTGGCCAGATTGATACAGCTGTGATTCACCGCAGTGGGAACTGCCCTGTTTGCTTGATGCTGTGGAGTGACAGACAGGGTTGCTGTACGCCTGTTCGGACCAACCAAGACTGATGGTCCCGTAGGCAGCGTCACCAGACCTGAACCGCCAGGGAAGTATATAGTACAGGTAGTATATTTTTTATTAATTCAAGGCTGAAGCCAGGCAAAACATCATCGTGCTTCATCTCATGCTGGCCAATCAGAATGCATGTATTGCCACAAAATTTGGCGTTCACTTGCCGTGAGCCGCGAGGGGACAAGATGATAAAAATGTCCCTTCAGTGTAGTGTTACGAGAATTTTGTGGGGACAAGGGCTGTATACATAAGAGATAGCAGCGTCTATGCATGCTCATCCATGCAGTTATAGCTTTGAAAGATCAATTTCACATTCATTCATTGAAACTGGTAGAAGCTCAATTTGCATTGTGTGTGAGCGAGTACATATTATTTACATATTTACTTGTACAGACTAGTGGTTCAAAACCTTTTTATACTGAGGTATCTTTCATTTTCAACTCACAGCTGAATCATCAGTCCAGACAAAACCAGTGGTTTGGTCAGGAGCATTGAGGCCAATCCAGTAGCTCCCAGACCTGTAGGTGTGGTGATTAAGAAATATGTTGTCAACATTTTCACTCCAATTATACTTTT
Organism: Benthosema pterotum; assembly: GCA_039105355.1. NCBI lineage: Eukaryota > Metazoa > Chordata > Actinopteri > Myctophiformes > Myctophidae > Benthosema > Benthosema pterotum. The sequence continues at coordinate 27,521,384 of CM076976.1, forward strand.
TGAAGTGAGCATTTTACAGAGTGGCCATTATATTATGTGTTGTACATCATGTTTTAAATATCCTACCATGCATTTCTTCTGTCTATGTCTGTAATACTGTGGAGGCTGAGGAGATCTCCTCCGATGGCCTTGCAGTAATCTCTGGCTTCATACCAGGTCTTCTCCTCCGAACGCAATGGTGTAAATACCTGAGACACAAACAAGAAGTCTCATTACTAGCTATGATCCAGAGCTATAAGATAGTAGCTAATGCCTACGTAGTTGGAAAACATCCGGGTACAGGTCAGTGAGCAAGAACTTGTATCTTCCTTTACTTGCGTGAATGGAGCGGATGCAAGTAGGGCGGTTGGTGTGCGGTGGTCGGCGGTCGCTTGGGGTACTCTGATAGGGGGGTCATTCTTGCCGTGAAAGGGGGACAAATAGGCGAATCAGTGTTACCGGTCATGGATGGCCGATGTGGAGGAAGTGTGTGTGGGGGCCGACAAAATTTGGATAGAGATGTCTGAGGGAGCGTTACCCAAGGGTGACAGTTAGTGGGGCAATTGCGTAGGGTACCTGCAGGGCGGGAGATTAGGGAAACCTAATCGGGCAGAATTCAGTGATCAGAAGGACGAATGCAGGACTTGTCAGGAGGAGTGTTCAGAGGGCCGCGAGGGGGGTGAGTATTACCCCATAGAGACACATGGGACTACAGATTTCCCGAAACAGCGGCCACACAATGGGTTCGTTAGAACAGGGTACTGCAGGCAGCCCATAGAAGTCCACTGAAATTCCACTGTAGTTAGCCTACTTTTAAAACAATATGAAATGAACAGAAGAACAGATGTTAACAGAGCAGAGAGGAGACAGCAGACAGACAACCTGCCGTCACTGACCTTACAAGGCTACGAGCACCTACTGTGAAGAGTGGAATTCTCAACAATACACACCAATCCCGACTGACTTTGTTCATTCGTGTCTATATTTGGTACATATCACTTCTTTTTATTATGTTTTACCTACCTCGGAGCTCTAACAGTGTGTTTTACTGCTGTCAGCTTGTTGTATTAATAAATTTGGCTGAATAGTTGGGAAAATAAGCCAGCTATATGTGTAGGAGTGGCATATGCTGACATTTTCAACTACCATAGTGAATTCTGCAGAGGAGTATTAACTAGTCCTGTAAAATGCTGTTTGGATCATTATCCACAAATACATAGCATATAAAACAAAACACAGCAAAAAGATCTGGGTATTGAAAATCTCAAGGGATGGGACCACGACGTATATACTGTGCGACCACATTAACTTGAGATTTATAATGCTAGTACTTGTGAATTTCTGATGGAGTATATTATTGTGGGCTGTCCATTGAGATGACAGGTGACAGTAATAAGGACAAATAAATCATATTTTACATGTCGTCAGAACACAGAATAAATCACTACAGCCTCAGTAATAAATTAGTGAAATTACGATATTTTATGACACCTCTCATAGGGATTTTATTGACAGCTGCAGTACCCTGTTTTAACAAAGCCTTTGTGTGGCTGCTGTTTCATTTGGGGGCGTGAAATTTGTAGTCCTTGTGTGTCTCTATTCCACTCACACACGTGTAGGCCTTGGCCTACTTGTGTGCAACTGCAACACACAAGTGTGCACTCGGCAGGGTGCAAACTCAGTCAACTTTGCACATACCAAGGCTGATCCAGTTTCTTATTAAACTTTAATTTAACCAGGTGAGTGTTAAATGTATGTGAATGAAGCCTTTTGCTGCATTTACACAGGCAGATGCAAAGATACTGTCTACAATGCATTGCCAAATGGAAGCCAGCAGCATGAAAAGCTACAAACTGAAGTTGAGATTTAAATTCTAGATGCAAAGCCTCAAGACTACAACTATAGCTGCAATGACACTTTGCATCTTTTGCATCTGCTTGTGTGAACGTAGCACTTGACTTCCTGCGTTCTACCTTGTAGCAGTAGTGTCTGTTGGGTATACGCCTCCAGCCATCAGTACAGTTGATAGGGGCTAGAGTCGGTGGGGGCGGGGTTATAACCGCCCCTTCTGCCAGATGTTTGCAGATGTACTTCTCCTTATTAGTGCAGGGCAGGATGTCCCAGAGCCCAGAAAACAACCCAGTCAGCATGGCAACACAACCCTGCTGGTGGCCTAGAATAAAATAAAGACAGTAGCTGCAAATTACATATGTTTGTATTGCATATACATTCCATATTTGGAGTACCAAATATGGGTGTCTTACTTAGAATTCTCAACCACTGCCCGAACCCGATCAGGCCCGCTCCGACAATTTAGTGTCGGGCTCAGGCCTAAAATGTATTCAGACGTATGTATGTAGGGCTGGGTTGGACCTAGGGCTTCATAAAAGAAATATATTGAATTAATTGCTTAGGATAAAAATAATAGTTCTGTTCTGTTTGTGTATCTATTATGAAGATGGTGATGATCGGCTTTTTCACTTTTACTCTGTGTAGAGTGCTCAAATTCTATTCTATTCTTTTCAGGCCTGTTGACAACACCAACGTTAAACACTGTATTATAGGACAGGCTAGTGCCCCTCAAAAAACGTTATAGTAAAAGATCTGAATTTTCTTTGATACATCATGTTCCTAAATAAATCTAGAGCATTTAATTTTCAAATTCAATAAAACGTCATGGAAATCTTTCTTCAGTCTGTACAGTACCTGGCATCAGTGCATTCCAGTGAGTAAATCTCACAGGGGCTTTGTTGCTCCACTCAAAACTATCAATATTTCTCTGGTTTGAGAGTCCCAGCCAGAAATACTTCTCTGGTCTCATCCCCACCAAGCTGACAAGGAACGCATTATCCACTCTAGAAACATGTAGATAAAATGAACAGCATGTGAACACGTGAAGAAGAGAGATTCTTGAAGTAAAGTTTACTTTAAAGGGATTTTCCACTTAAAAAAAAAACCTTTTGGTCATTTTATGCTCTACTCAGTCTCATGTGAACACCCCAGACAGTTTATAAGTTACTCCATTCAGTATTTAGATATCTGATCTGCACCCACCTCCTTCCTATACAAACCCATTATAACTTAAAACTCTGTTTTAACCATGATAGATTATTTGAAAACAACCCATTTTTTCTCATGACTGATATTGCACTCCTAATACATGAGAGGGCCATGGAATTTCATTTACAGTTTTAATTTGTTTTGGAGAATGTAGCAATAAAACAATATTTTACAAAAGTATAAATTATATGGGGTGTTCACATGAGACTGAGTATAATAATATAGAATATCCTTTAAATTTACTTTTTTCAACCATGGTTCATGATTTAGATTGTTATTAGAGAAAGTAAGAGGTGAGTGTTACCGCATTCACGAGCCATATGTCAAATCAACCAGCCTCCTAGGTTTACAATTATTAACAACGCCTCCAGGAGATAATACTCATGACAATACTTTTAATTACGTCACCATTACATCATCACCCAAACCAGGGCAACCACACTTTGCAATTTCCCTAGAATTGCATCGTTCTAGTTTAGATTCATTTGCTGTTTCTTTCCTTGTAGTGATGGCCTCCACAAGACCGAAGGCCACACAAGATCACACAATACTGAATGTAAAGGTATGGCAACACAGTATGGCAGCCAACTAGTACCCCTTTCACATTCATTAGTTCTGTGATCTTTTGCGGTCAAATATAATTTCCTTAGGTCTAGTCGGACTTTAGTATCTAATGAAAACAATATATAAATCGCTATCAAATTTTTGTCAATTTGCCCCATTGTCAAAAATTGCTAAAACGAAAGAAAGCAGCAAATGAAGAAAAAAAATAAAATAAAGAAAAAATAACGTTCTCTATAACTACCTACAGTACGTGCAACATGAATCTTTAAACTATAGGTGTCTTTAAAACGGCACTGTTGAAAAGCAGGAGTTTAACTATTAATCTGTTCATTATGAGGTCAGACATAGTTGGCGGCAAAATCCATATATGCAGACCTAGGGCGTCATTAAACTGCTGTCTCTAGGATCCAGTTTTTGCCCATGCATATGGCTATTCAGTGTTTATTGAGGTCAGTATTGTGATCTTCATACAGTGATCCTGATCCACCTGATGACCGTCTGATAGGTGGGATGTCACACGACGTGATGGACTGACAACAGGCCATCCAGCTTCAACACGTTCACATGTTAAAGTGAAAAAAGAAAATACCGGTAATTCTCACCCATTTGAAACGTCCACCAAGTATGAGCCTGAGCTCTTGCATTCGGCTTTGGCTTCATCAAACGTCTTTGTCACAGAACCCACCAGGTAGCAGTAGGAACCATGTCTTTTCCAACCCTGTAAAACAATATAAAATTTGCTATAATATAGCAGGGGCACCTGTGAACATTTTTGGTGGCACAGATACAATCTAACATATTTTAGTATACTGTATAATATAATAAAGTATTCAAATCTTTTTGAACATTGTGAGCATTAATTGAAATAGTTTACAGGACAGTGACCACTATAATAATACCGTATATACGGTAGTTTAGAATTACAATGTCACTGGTTTGCCATGGACTGTATTCAGCTCATAGTTAATGTGCAGATACCACAATTCCTAGAATGCTGATTTTCTCATTGCCTTTGTCACCAAATAAAGTATTCATCAAGAATGTGATAATGATTGAACTGGTCATTAACACCCTGGTAGGCCTAGTTATGAATATGTAATAACAAAACGTTTTAAACACTCACAGGCTTGCATCCTACATTCTGCTCCACTTCATCTGGGACAGGGTTTTTAGCACTTGGTTTACTACAGATAAATCCATGCTTCTCCTCACATGAGCGGTCTGCCCAGTTCCCCTTCTGCACAGTACAAAACGTTACAAAGGTCACTATAATGACGTTACAGTACAACAAAAGATCTCTTCTGGGTGTTTTTCAGCATAACAAAGCCACTAAATACAATCAGTGCAATATAGTCTACAACAAAACTGTTTGTTGTCCTCACAATAAAAAATGAAGGAAGTTGGAGATTCACGCCCCAGCCGTTGTACCTGTGCCAAAGTACAGTACTTGTTCCAAACATCATCCGTCTGTGTCCCCTTTATGCCCATTATGGAGATTTCTTACAGATGGCTACAGTGGGTATTACAACACTGGATTGGACATGTACATGTATTTCCAACTTGCATGTATTTTGCCTGACTTGCTTCAGTGGCCCTTTGGCCGTGAAATACAAGTCACAGGTATTTCTGTCATCCATCTCTCTGTATCCCTGCCCTGTCCAGAGAAAAAGCCTTTTGTGGCAGTTCTGGACAACCGTGGGTCAGACTGACATTAAAGATGAACAAATTTACAGACAAACAGAGACATGGTACATTATATAATGTGTAAATGTATGATCAACACTACCTCTCCCCTCATTAGAACACAGTCCTCTGTGTCACCAGAGGTGCTGGGCTCCCCATACTCCCAGCTGGTGTATGTGACAGTGGAGTGGTCGGTCCAGTCAAACAGCCTCTCAGTCTTCCTGTCGTTCAGACCGATCCACAGCTCGTCACTGCTGGCTGTACACATGGAGACAGTGGGGTAAAGAATTCAATGTGTTGGTTAAACCCATTTACACTTTATTTTTATTTCTATAGGATTGTGATTCTGATAATTATTATTTTATTTATTTACAATTAAACTATATTAATTGGATTTTATTTGGTTGCACCCCCAACAAACACAGACCCACATGTGTATAAAATTGAGGCCATGTACCGTATCCAAGTTGAGAGATGACAAAGCCGTGGTCCTCTACATTATGAACACTGGCCAGGTCTCCTCCTTCTTTGCGGCACTCAGTCTTAGCATCCGACCAGGTTTTCTTTTCACGGTGAAGATGTAAGCAATGACCATTGTAGGGAATCCAAGGGCTTGAACAGTGACCGGGCTCAACTGATCAGAAAAAAATAGTAAATAGATAGAAAACAATAATTTCAAGATCAGAATAGAATGATGTATAATTCTCTCACATACCTTCAATAGGCGGTGGCAAGGATCCTCCTTTTTGACAGATGTAGCCTAGCTTCTTGTTGCAGACATCACTTCTCCAGTTGGATTGCACTCCAGAGTCTATCACTGCACAATTGTGTCCGGGATCAGGAAGGGGATTTTCTGAAAACGAACCATCCATTTATTTCAGGGTTATTTGACTCACAAACATTTGTATCTTTTCACACATTTCATAGCAGTTCCACAGATCTCAAAAATAGCAAGCATGCTTCATTGCCTCAAGGTAAAAGTATTTAAAATGCTATGTAACCAAGACTGAGTAGTGACACAGCACAGGTTAAAACAAATACCAATACCCCAAATCTCGGACACTCACTCACTCACTCACTCACTCACTCACACTCAGTCACTCCAGCATGGCAACATGCTGGAGTGAAATTGCTGACCTGCCAGCCCAAAATATGTGACCATCTCATGGACTTCACTGAACAAACATCCATACGTCTTTAAAGACATGGCCTTAATTGGTTGTCCTCTGCTCAAACTGCAACGACTCTCACATTATGCGATTACATGAGTGCCACATATTTCAGCAGGTCACCAATTTCACCATGGTGGAGTGTCCGAGATTTGGGGTGTATTGGAATTTGGCAAGTGACGAAGAACCATGGAACCTTAATCTTGGTTAGCTTAAACATGCTGTTCTAATTGTAAAGGAGTATTCATGTTCAGACAACGTTCCTCAGGTAAATGTTGGTTGATAATACAGGAAGGAACACTTACCAGAGTCCCACTGCAGATAGCGGAATGGCTTCCCATTTTCCCATTCCCAGCCATGGTCTGCGTTCAGGTTCAGGCCAATCCAGAGAACATAATTCTCTGTTCCTAACAATGCTGCATGTGTGTGCATGTGTAGAGAGAGATGTAAGAGAGAGAAAACATGTTTGCAAATCTTTTAATATCCAACTGAACATTTTTAACTCAAATTACAAATGGCTATCATTGTGGGGGTCCATGACATTAAAAGGTAATACCACTGCTATACAGGGAGGTGTACCACTATACCTGTGACATATGCCTGCTCATGGTGGTCAGTGATACTGAGGAGAGAGGCTCCCTGCTGCTTGCAGCTGGTTTGAGCCTGAGACCAGCTCAGAGCTGATTGCCTGTTGACCTGGTAGTACACTCCAGTTGCAGAGTTCTTCTTCCAGTTACTGCTATCTGTGGCTGAGAAACACCAGTACAGGAATGGGACACATTATCACAAACTTTGTTCTAATCCAAGATAAGTCAAGAGTTTCATTTCAGAATGAATACACATAATACTTGTACCCTTTAATGTGCAATTGCACAGTGTGGTAAAACATAAGAAAGAGTTCAATTGTGTACGTGTATACTGGGAATACCAGAGGTTTCCTCACAAGTATTGTAGCTGGATTATCTCTTTGTGAATAATGTTTATACCGGTATATATTATACAGACAGAGTATTGTTTCCAGAAATTGAATACTGTGTACTAATAACATGGTCACCAATGATAATACTCACACGTGGTTGGACAGTAGCCCCAGAGTTCATGTTCATATCTAGTTTCAACTGCACACCATTTGCGCTTCGCAGGGGAGTCAGTGTCAGTGCAGTATGAATACCAATGATCCTTGTAGAAAAAGGGAAACATGCAAGGCCTGCCAAAGGCATTTCCCTCAATAGTGAACAATTCTAAATGAGAGAGAAAAGAGAGTTATGTGAGAACAACATACATTGATCTGTTGACATGTACAGAGAGAAAAGGAGACAATGGAGAGCACAAAGTGTTTCAAAACTGTTTCAAAACAGTATCATGTGCTGTAAGCTTTGTATGGTTAATGGATTTGTGAGAGAAAACACACCATACTTGCAAATACTAGTGGGGACTTTTGATTTATGTTGCTGCTTGTTATTTTGACAAGTCACAATTCAATAGATAAATGTAATCATGATTCATGAAGAAAACAACAATAAAAAATATTGATTCACTAAAAAGTCATCTTTTCTCTTTTTTCCCACACTAGTATGTTTTTGATGGTAACACCCCCCCATCCAACAAAAAAAGACTATTAAATACAATTTATGTATCAGTGGCTGACAAATGACAAATCCTTATGTACCAGAAAGTACCAGTAGAATAATTAGTACTGAAAATATGAAATAGTCCAGCAAAGTAAGAATACCTTGAAATGATAGAAACGTACTAAGTTGCTCTGCTACACCACTGCCAAAACGAATGTTAAGTAAATACCATACCTCTGTGTGTTTTTGAGCAAGGTCCTGTTCCGTCGCTTAGTCCTTGAATTATGAAGTGGCTATTTGGACCAGTTTCTTTGGTGAGAATCCCTGATCCAGGTCCCGTCACGTTTATGTACAGATCTTCGTTCTGGAGGGCGAGTAGAGTTTGATTCCTGCACTCCCACTTCTGGAGGTCACTGTTTTCATCACAATCGTAAAGGCTCACGGCACTGCCCACAGTCTTCCCCTGGACTCCCAGACATTTGTCCGTGTAAGGTACAAGGAGGCGGTTGTCTGTTGTCCAGCGCACACTGTAGCAGTAATCTGACCAATGAGGGCTCGGATTCAAACACAAACCCAACTTGGTTTTAAGTTGAAATTCTGAATCTGTGGGAGAAAAGTGGTTCAAATAATTAGTAAGGACTGCAGAGAAGGCTCTTATCAATGCTTGATATATAGAACTACAATTCAAAGGTTATATCATTTAAATACTTTAGTCCTAAACAATATACAGTATGTTCATGGTGGCGGCATCATAATTCAATACACAGCATACATTTCATGCAAAAAAGTTCAACAGCATACTGTACCATCTGAGGCTAAACACTGGAACGCTTGGATAAAGATCACAGCAGCTGCAACAGTTCCCTTCATAGTTAGCATTATTCTCATAAGTTCTGTCATGAAACAGCATCCCATGCACTTCCAGCAGAGGACTTGTAGGATGTGATCAGGCCGAAGTCAAAAGGGAACATTTATAGCAGTGCCTCATTCACGTCACATTGTGTCGTGAATGTGTTGCATAATTCAATCAGACATTTCTCTTTTTTTCTCCTTTTTTTCTTTTTATCCTTTTTTATCCACCACGATTTTGCAACCCTACACCAACATGGGGAGGCTGGGCTCATGCTTCCTTCCTTCAATGCATGAGGAGTCGGGCCGCCTTCTTTTCACCTGACAGGTGGGGTTTCCGTGGTTGGCGTGTGAAAGGAACATGTATACAGTATATTCTAGACAGTTCCAGTCCCCTCTAACAGGCGCCCCGGCTGGCTAGGGGGAGATAGAGCCTGGCTCACCTGCATGTTTTTGTGAGGGCACCTACCCTAGGGGACATGGGGATAACATGCAAACTCCACACAGAAAGGCCCTTTCGCCAATCCTGCCTCGGGTATGGGCACTGATGACGCATAGCCTAGGAGGGGACACACCGCCACCACCCACAGAAGCGCCCCTAGCGGGAATCGAACCCAGGACCTTTTTAAAATAACTAAAAACAGTTGCTAAAACGTTGCTATGCAACCTGAGACTGTACATGCCTATACTGTTTTTATGTAGGTTTAAGGCCATGATCTATGGTAGGAAGATGAGACAGCGAAATTCATTCCCGGCTGCGGCAGTTATGAATGTGTCTCCTATCGGTTATATAACTACTGTCACAGCAGTTATATAACCGCCAAACAGTCGTTATAACAGTCGGCCAAAACGGCCGACTGTTATAAATCTGCCACGGCAGTTTTATAACAGTCGACCGTTTTGGCCATCTGCCGCGGAAGTTTTACTAACAGCCAGAAGACAAAGAGATAAAATGACAATGAAATAACAATCAAGGATTTTCCGTGGCAAACAAAATGCATAATACAGAGACATGATGGCATCCTCAAAAACAGCAGATCGACAAGCTCCTATCACAGCACCATTCAAAGTCTAGTACAGTATGTAAAAACCATTCACAATAAACTCAAAATTCACCAAATTGTGGTTAAAGGTGTTTTGCCGCATTTCACCACAATAATTGGCTGTATGCAGTTGGATTTTAAATCTTTGAACATAATTGTTGTCCTGTTCCATGGGGCCCAGGACAACAGAGCTGTCTCAGATACAGTACACACGTATTCACGCATGCATGTCCTCATATGCTTGTAAAGATTAGCCAGTCATTTGTAAGCCTTCCAGGAAGTGAGATGGCAAAGCTGTCATTACTCATGGATAGAATTGTGTACAGATGCAATAGGATCTACTGAACATACAGTAGCTCTTACAAAATACCGAAACCCTTTATGTCTGCTTACAGTTACTAGACACAGACGGTTCTCTTTTTTACCACAGCCATTCACAGCCTTACTTTCCAAAGTTGTAACCAGCATTCAGAGATTCAGTAATTTGCATTTGTTTTTGTAAGAATAGCTTGTAGCCAAACTTGTTAAAGGTAATAGAGGCACCTTTAGTGTGTACAAACAAACACTGTGTTTGTAAACAGATTTGTCCACTCATTATATTGGCTCATTATATGAATCTGCTGGAGACTGCTGTGCTGTGATTGCCTAAAACGCTGCCTCAACCCCCCTCCGCCTTGTCCAGAGCCTGACGAAGGTTTTGTTTTCATGATTTGTTGACAACAACAAAGTTCTGCATCGTCTGAAGGACAAAGCAAGTGTCTGTCTGCCGGGAAACACTGCAGCATCAAAGTAGAAGCAACGTATATAGACATAATTATGAATGGTGTCGATGCCAGACCAATTAAAAAAAAAAGTCTAAATCATGAGTTTTCTGGGGGAAAAAAAGAAAAAGAAAAAAATGTCAGCTGTTCTCAGCCTTTAAAATGTGAAGGACCCAGATCCAGAATGCCTGGTGAGACAGTTGTCAGATATCAACTTATCCTTTATGGCCATGTACAGTTTTTTTTTTTTTTTTTTTTTTTTACCAATAGCACAACTTATGATAGAATTTGTTTTTCTTTTGAAATATGTTCTCTACAGAACCGCAAGACAATGCTGAATATGCTTTCTCGTCTGAGACGACAATACTTCCAAAGAATGGTAGAATGGTTCTGCATTCAATGAAGAGTTGTGCAACTCGTCATTACTACTGCTACTGTTCTCTGACAAAGACTTTTCTTAGGAAAGCCACGTTTCTTTCAATAAACTTCCTCAAACAACACGCAACACTAACCACGTAAACAGTTTACATAAACCCCAGGATCCATATTCTGAGGAAAAAGGTTTGCATAAAATAGCAGATCAGCAAGCTTTTACAATGCTTTGCATTAACTGCTTAAATCTCCATATACAAGTTGAATGGTACAGTATATCGATGCCCCAGCAACCCTTGGCTGTGACTTCACAAAGCTCTTATATCCACTAAATTTCTACTGAAAAAGCAGCAATGAATATGAACAGGCAGAGACTTCTTTACATGTGATAAATAAACTCATTTTAAGATCCCCTTTTTTACACCAGGGACCCATTTTTGTAGCATCGCCTTTCAAGCATTGATTGAACCTCTTTGAGGTACCATGTTGCATGCCATCTCTACTATCTACTTGTGGTCAAATGCTCAAAGTATCCTTCCCTTTGAGGGACTTAAGCATGTTTACCCACCCCTTGTTCTCAAACCCATCAGCATCTACCTCAGAGAGCCGTTCCGAATTCAGAATCGGATTTGCAATTATTCCATACTACTGAATACAATAACCTTAAAATAGCAAGGTTTTTGCTTTCTTACTCTTTGTATGCTCTTTTTGCCCCCTTTATTCTGTGTTTGTAGTGCTTGGTGTGCCTGTGAATGTCACGCTATATGCTGCTCCGTTATCTGCAAGAAAGACAAACAAAAATAGGTTTTATAATGTACCTGTACGGATGTAACAGTAAAGTACAACTTTGTTTTTAATCAGGTTACAATATTTATAATTACACTTTTGGCATTTAGCAGACATTAAGCAATGAACAAAAGAAAAAGCATGTCAATACATCATATACCCACAAAGTAGTAGTAATGTGATTATACCTACACTAAGAACACCAGTAATGAATCTATATTGGCTAACTAAACTGTGTATACAAATGCTATGTGGTGCTATATGTTTACATGAAAGGTTGCTGCACACTATAATTGACAGATTCCGAGAATGTCTTGTCCATTATGGGCATAGCCATGAAAGACAACAGTCAGTCACATCCTGTACGTTAACACAGGATGTTACGGTCATTTCTTGAGTTCCACTACCTCTTCTTCAGAGGCTAACACAGTGAGAATAAGGCTGTTCTGACGCAATACCGTCAAGTCAGCTTATTCATTGTAGCTCGACCCTTTTATCACCCAGAGTCAGCCCAGCTCCTTATCCAGACATCAGCCATGTCAGAAAATGGTATGGGGGCGGCGATGAAGCCACACCCATACCATTTTCAGTTACAGGACTTACAGTATATTAGTCAAGTATACATCAATAATAACATCAGTTGTTGTTGAAGTTGCAACAGACACAAAGCCTACATAAAGCTAAAGGTCTGACTCAGAGAGTTTTCTGTTTTCAATGATGAAATGCTGTTGGTTTAGTGGTGCCACAATTGTAGTTAGGTAGTAGCAGTAGTTGTGTTTCAAATCCTTTTAATTATAAGCACTTCAATTTGAAATATCTTGCCATCGTGTTTCGTGGGGCAGTCAGGGCATTTAAGAGGGCATTGCCCCCCATGCTTAGATCCGCCCCTGCCACAAACAGAGAGACAACCAACTTACTTTGCCAATCAATAAACGACTAATGAATGGGTGGAGGATAGGTGGTGCCAGTTATCACAAACCGGCACCAATGAATAGCACGCTTGTTGGACCACGCGCCTAGCCCTAATACGTTCCCCTTCGAGCTACAGAATGGTACATTGGGGCTAGACCATGCCATGATATGCTGCTCATCCTGCCACACCGACTTGCATACAAAGTAACAAAAGGTATGGCACAAGTCTGATCGCACCCTACAATCCCTTCTGGGCACTCTGATCAGCTGACACAGGTAAGCTGGAAGTACCCTTACTAAAAACAGGACAAACTGGACAACGCTCCACACGCCCCAGACTCTTCTCCCTCCTGGCACCAAAACCATGGAATGCACTTCCCACTGCAATCATAACTGCAGTTTCGCTCCCAATCTTACACCACGATCTGAAATCCCACCTCTTCAGACTCTCCATCTCCATCTTTTACGCAAACAATCACAGCTTTACTATCTAAACCTGTAAAGTTAATTCTGAGATTCTGAGTAATTGTTTGCAGTCATTGTTAGTGTGGTTGCCATAAAGGGCAACCAGACTATTGTAACCGTGACACTTTATTATTTTCTTCAGGTAACTTATTTTGGACCGCTACTCCTCCCACAGTTTTGACTGTTGACAATTCCTTCCAAATGATCGCAGGGGTGACTTGACAAGTCAAAATCATAACTGGCTGCAAAAATTAGTGCAAGGGACCGAAACTGCAGCAACCACAATGCATAATTAAGAATAGTGTGTATGTTAGAAATATTTTATATTTCTGAGGTTTATTGCGAATGATTTCACATATGCCATACCACTGGTTCAGCCGCTTCGACCTCTATCCATCGATTGAATAGACACTTATCAACAGAAATGTTACGATCCAATCGTGCCGGTATAGCAGATATTCAGATACCCGCCGGGCAAGTAGATATTTTGTATTCATTGCATCGGTGGATCACGGATACTACTAGTCGGGCGGGGCGAAGCATAGTTTTACTGAAGTTATGTTTAGGGTTAGTAACCGCATAAAGCACCGTCTAACCCTAACCCTAGCCTAATCCTAAACCCTAAACATAACCCCAGTAAAACTAGGCTATGCCTACACCTAACCCCAACCCTAAACTTAACCTCAGTAAACTTATGCCTAAACCTAACCTAACCATAACTTCAGTAAAACTTCCTTCGCCCCGCCCGACTAGTAGTATCCGTGATCCACCGATGCAATGAATACAAAATATCTACTTGCCCGGCGGGTATCTGAATATCTGCTATACCGGCACGATTGGATCGTAACATTTCTGTTGATAAGTGTCTATTCAATCGATGGATAGAGGTCGAAGCGGGTGACTGGTTTGTAACTGGGTCGCGCTACCACCTTGTAGATCTGCTATTTTGAGAAACGTGCCACCATGTCTCTGTACAATACATCTGCTCATCACATAAAAAATATCTTGACATTATTTGTTTTCAGAACGTCCTAGCTGTTTCTGATTGTAACCTGTTTATCAATAGTACTGTGCGGTCATTGTTTGCTGATATTTGTTTCCAGGAGACACTTACACAGCCTAGGTCACACTGATCTCTGAACCAGTTTCATCCTGTATGTATACGATTGTCTTAAATATTCTCAACATCCTTTGAGTTGTTGGGAGAGCTCTGTTTCATCTATGGTGCTTGTCTGTGGCTTCTGTATTAAAATGCTCTCCACCAGAATAGGACTGGACTATTCAGCAGAAACATGACTTGGACTGGCAATATACTTTGTTTGTATGTCTTTGGTCTCAGGGTCCCTTTGGTTACAGTTTATTGTTCAGGAGTGCATTCACTAATTTGAAATTTCATGTTTTCCTCTGGGTACATTTCACTCAGAAATCCTAATATGCTCTTAATGCTTACAGTAAGTACCTTTTGGCTGAGTACTTATACTTTGTGTTACTTGAGACAATTTTAATTGGATATAGCTCAAGTACACTCTGTTTTCCGGCTGTCTTGTAGCCGGTGGTCCTTCCTCCTAAATTTTGCTCAGCTATCAAAGGATTTACAGTCCTTTTCATATTTTTCCCCACTATGGAAATAGTTTTCAAAAATATTTCCATCAGTGTAGCTAAGAATTGTTTTAAGAGATGAGAGGAGAGAGTTTCTAAAAATGTTTAAATCATCACAGTTTTCTGAAAAACCTATTGTATGTAACTATGTACAGTATCTAGATTCTATGTTAATGTTTCTGAACTTTTTACATGTAGGACCCAGTAAGAATGTCTGGTGTGACAGTTAATTCCATGGCTTTGTACCGGGTACAGTGACTTTGTTTAGCATATATGAATCACAGATTGTGGTTTTCCTCGAAATGTGTTCCCCCAATCACTTCTCGACATGAGGGAATTGGGTGACACTATTGTACAATGTTTTTCAGAACCGCAAGACAATGTTATGAATATGCTGACTTGTACACTTCAATACTTCCAAAGAAATGTATCCCAGACAGGGCAAGAGTTGTGAAACTCTTCATTACTACTGTACTGCCACTAGTATCGCATCGGGTCATTCTCACGAAACATGAAATTGCGTGTCCGTGAACATTTCGATATCAAAAACACAACTTTATAATACAATGAAATTACCATTTTAAAGATAATATTTTTCTCTTTCTTGGTCAGTGGTTTATATTTATCTGAAAATTCATTATTATTGTTTTTTTATGCGTTTTTAGCTGAAATTCTCATTACCGCAACGCGTCCGCAGTCATTTTAGTGGTGTTTAGATTGGATTTTTTATTGGATAACCTATATGGATTTTGCTCAAAATAAATTCAAATTATTCATTAGGTTTTTTAAAACCATAAATTGAAATAATTTGAAAAAAACATATTTCAATTAAATATATATTGGGAAAAAACATCATGTCCACGTGCAAATTTCTCATCCTCCGCTATGTTTTTGAAGGGCTGTTTAAACTCAAACAGAGAATTGCAAATAAATTTTGACTTTGAGCAACTTAATACATCTGACAGTACATTCAACATGGCTAAAGGTTTAGCAGATCCCTTTACAATAATCAAGTGCAAAGTTAAAATCTCTGTTAAAAAAGTCTGAAAACGCATTGTTGATTATCATTACCGAAACAGGCACTTTTCCACATTTAGATAATAGTTAGAAAGATTTATTTTGGTGACAATATACTTTATTAATGTCTAGTGCTGTACATTGAATAAAAAATGCCTCAGCCATCATGGCTTCTCTATTATGAGCAAAAAATGCTAAAATTGCTCATCCTCCGCAACACCCATTCTCATACTCCGCAATGATTTTAAGTAGTTGCGGTAGAGAGAATGGCTGTTTCGGTAATGAGAATTTAATAAGGTCAGACTATATTTTTAATAACAAATATATGTAATAATGATCAAAAATGAATTCTAGTATTATGAATTAATTCTAGATATTTTATGCATTCCCTTTTTCTTAAAAAGAAAGCTTTAGAGCAAAGACTAGGTTGTCAAAATTCGGAGAGAAATCTGCTGACTTTTTTAGTGAAGACAATGGCCTATAATACATTATAAACAGCTACAATGCACTATAATATAATCAATTTATAATATCGCATAGGAAGCACCAAACATTCTTCTTAAAGACATCTGCATGCCATAATGAGATGTAACATTATACTTTTCTGTTGAACTCTCTGTGGCTTTTGCAAGGATCATAGTATATTTTAAATACTAGGGCCTTACCCGTTGTGAATATATGAACACCAAATGATGTACTCACTGTGTGGGTAATGTGAATCCTTCATCACATTATGTGATGAAGGATTTGATGAAGGATTGCTTTAATGCACAGGCACAGACACTGCAATGGCCAGTCATAAAGTGTGTGTGTGTGTGTGTGTGTGTGTGTGTGTGTGTGTGTGTGTGTGTGTGTGTGTGTGTGTGTGTGTGTGTGTGTGTGTGTGTGTGTGTGTGTGTGTGTGTGTGTGTGTGTGTTTGCATTACCCCCTGTGGCCGAAAAGGGAATTGCCAATGTTAAGCGAATGGGGAAATTTAATTCACCAATAAATTCATTATTAATCAACAATTTGTTAATTTGAAAAAAGGGCTTCCTCAGTCTCTTCCTAATGTTATGGTCAATGACTGTGTGAAAAATCATAGTGATCGGTGCAGCCAGTGATGAGTTATGCTCGCTTCAGACATTCAGACATTCAGACATTCAGACATTCAGACATTCAGACAGACAACTCCTTAATTATAGTATTGATAAATGCACCAAGTCTCTGTACAGCTGTATATACATATTATACACCATGCACATAACTCAGGAACCGTTCACCCCATGACCCAAAATTTGACACATGTATTCCACCCCCCACAAAGGGTACAGTGTTAGGTGACGGTCTGACCCACGGTTGTTCAGAAACGCCACAAAAGGCCTTTGCCCAGGCTCTGGACCTGATCACTGCTATATCGCTTGAACTCTTCTGACATTTCTAGGTTCCATGTTTAGGCATTCCTCACAAAGAACTCCACCTATGGGCATACAAGGGACACGAACAGAATAACTGGGTGGAGCCTATGGGCCCCACCTTAATATTCGTTACTGTTAACTCATAATTTTCCAATCACAGGTGACTGTCGGTGATAAACGTTAGAAAATGTGTTGTATGTACACTGCCACAACCATTGGGCTAGCATGAGATAGTTGTAGACAGTTGCTTTCTGGTTGGTTGGTAGGATGTATTTCATTTAAAATGCAATACAGAGCAGTGTTATTGAAGTCCTACTGAGCGGGTGCTCCCAAATAATTGGCCCCAGCTGAGCAGATCTGATACACTCCTTCTTACACTGTAGCTTCATTGGTATGATAGTGTTAGTAGGCATTAGCAAAAACATTATTGACAAACTGAACGAACATTGTGGCCAAGTAGGGACTTATAGCATAAACAAATCCCTGAAGCTGTAGGTTTAGGTTGGCTAATCAGGAAACCACCTTCCATCCATCTTCAGAGTCCAGACTTCTCTTTCCAGAGCAACATTTAAAGCTTGTTCCCAAGCCAGTGTGGAGATATAATCCCCCAAAACTGGACTTGCACTTACTCTGCTCTCTCTTTATTAAACAACAACGTGAGCAATACAGCTCTTGCTGCTCTGATTGGCTGATCTATACTCCGTCCTCCCCTTGTAAATAAGACCCTGGGATACTTTACATGATCTGCTGAGAACCATGGCCTCAGATTTGGAGATGCTGATCCTCACCCCAGTGTCCACACACTCAAATGCAAGTCAGTCCAATGAGAGCTTAAGGTGTAGGGCTGATGGTGCCATCAGGACCACATCATTTGAAAAAAACAGTAAAACAACCCATAGCTCCCCAAACCGTATACCCTCTTCTCCATGACTGTGTCTCAAGATCCTGTCCATCCATGAATATTATAGACCGGATAGGTGAAAAGTTAAGGCAGTGGCCAACCCCCACAGGAAACAAAAATGTCTTACTGCCCAACACTCTGACACAGCTCTTGCTTTGGGCAGACTGGAATAGTAGTGCTACTCTTTAAGAAACCAAGACCGGCCCTCAACATCCAAGCTTTCAGAATTTCAGGAGTTCCTGAGGTGTTCCTTCCATTACTCAATGACTTCCTTATTCTAAGTTGACAATGTCCAATCCTTGCTGTACACTGCTTTGTTTCACTGCTTTCCCTTCCTGAGGTGTTGGCTGGTTTTCCAGAAACACTTGCTCCAAATGTAGCCTAACTCCACCAGTTCACAACATAGCCTCTATCTGGAAATCTATCTGCAAAGACACGGACTGGATATGCTTCTGACCAATCCACAGCAACAACGGGCAGGAGCTGCCAATCACCCTTCAAATAACTTGAAAAAAGGCCTGCCTTCTTCAGGGATTTGTTACAGTGATTCCAAATAATAGTAGTTTGTGAAACAAGATCTTCAATCTCAATCAGCTTAGCTAGAAAGTCCTTCTCTATGGATTTCCCGCAGTTCACACCCACTGCTTTGCCTCTGTCATGGCCATTGCGACTGTCTTTTGTAACTCATTCTGAGGTTGTAAATATGTTAAGTGCTGATATATCTGGTATTTTCAATATCAATAAACAACAGAGCGCCACTACTCTTTTGAACTTAATGGATGAGGTTTTCTGTTCTATTAGTTCAGGGGTCGGCAACCCAAGATGTTGAAAGAGTAAACTGAGTAAACCTTTGAAAATGGGTGGTTCAGATTGAAAGCTCCACCTCTGATAACTGCTGGGCCAAGTGCTATTTTAACTGGCAACTGTCAGACAGCACAAACCATTTTGGGTGACTGAAATTATTTTGTTGCGGATCACCCCAGTGTGTATATAATAATGCTACCGCCACTGAGCCACTAGGGCTGTGCTCTAGAGCCGCATGCGGCTCCTGAGCCGCAGGTTGCTGACCCCTGTATTAGTTTAAATAGTGTGCATGTTTTCAGTTGTGAGCAGTTGTGTTATTATTATTATTATTATTCATTCATAACAAATACATTGCCAAATCAAAATTCACATTTTATGTTTTAAACATACCTCAGACTACTATTCTAACTACACTATACTATACTACTATATGGTAATTATCATTACCGCAATCATCAACCTCATTTCCGAAACACACATATCATTACCGCAACCAGGTGTTTATTTAACAATTTTTTCAATGCATGCAAAATGTAGATATGTTTCTAAATACATGTCTAGAATCTATATAATATGTTCTTTCAGGATTGCCATATTATTTTGAAAACAACTCAGATTTCAAGCAAATATCTCAAAGATTGGGTTGTAAATTATCAAAGTTGTTGCGGTAATGAGACTATTGTGTCAAATTCTGATAAAAAAGATAATTTAAATATATATGTTATTTTACAGTTCAAGTTAACTGTGCATAACTGTTAATAATCCATTTTAAAAAGAATCAAAATGATCATCTTTCCTAAAGTTATGGCCATTTTTAAACTGTTGCGGTAATGAGAATTTTTCTGGACAAATGTTTGAAAATATGCTAAAAAAGGTGATAAATTGTCATTAAACATTTGCAAAATATTGTTTTAATATAGTTAAGATCTTGTTAATAATGGTTCAAAAAGAAATTTTTCAAAAAAAGCATTTTGAAAATTTGCACGTTGAAATCTTGCTTCGTGATACTGCCACTAGTATCGCATCTGGTAAAGAACCTTTCTCAGGAAATCCACATTCTTCCAATACACTTCAATCTGAGAGTAAATACACTCAATTTCAAAGTGTCAAAGCACACCTACTGTAACCATGTAAACCCCAGGATCCAAATTCTGAGACAACAATAGCAGATCAGCAAGCTCGCAATGCTTTGCATTACCTGATAGACAGTGAACCGGCCTGATAGCCCGCCATCCTTGCTATTAATTTCACTTGAAGTTGGACAATGGCATTTTTGCTGCATCCAGAAGACTGGGCAAGTGGATGTTTGGCTGACGCAAGTGACTTCATGACCGTCCGTCCATTTCCATTAACGTGCTTTTGCCTCGCACCTGTGTAGAGCTTCACTGGGGCCTTGAGTCATGTAGCTTCTCGCTTGAGTAGCTGTTGAAATATATTATGTATTACAATTAGCTAGACTTTGAGTATTTTGTGTAGCTATGTTGTCACCCGTTGCATCTCAAACTACAACACAAACGCAGCGACCACATGTCCAGTATGCGCGATGTGCACACAGGTGCGTGCATGCATGCATTAGGACTGCCGCCATGAAGTTGGATGTAAACAAAAAGATTCAAATCAACCGTGATCAAATCAAACGTATTAATACAAGAGCCCTATACTGGTGGTTACTGGCCATTTGGGGGGTGGCGATGCCACGGACTTTGGCGCAAGCGGTGCCATTTGCCGGCAAATCAAATAAAGCTAAATACCTTTACTAGATAGGTGAATGTGATTGTCAAATTAACTGATATAGAATCAGAGATTGGGAGGTTCTATGCGCCGTTGATACTTATGCCAAGTCTGTTGTGAAATGTATTATGTATTACAATTAGCACCTCCCTGTGGTTTAGGTGTAAATTACAAGGATGGGTCTCACTCTCAACATCTGTCTGCCTGCATCCCTGCGTAGATTATTTTGAATTTGCTTTAATATGTTTCTGAGGCATTCAGAATTTCTATTTCCTAACGAGGCAATCATTAACATTTATGTACATGCAGGTTCTGTAGGCCTATAATATTGTTTAGTGTAAACATTTATGTTAAAGTACAAAGTTTATTCCCATTAACCATTGTCAAACACAAATAAATGGATTGCTTAGTAACATATTTATGTAACAACACACAAATATACTGTAGTAGTAATAGTGTAAAACATTTATATTGCAGGTCATCTCATGCCAATGAAGCATCAAAAATGGAGAAATGTCCCTGGAATGGGGTTGGGAGGGTCAACAGAGTGGGCTACACCAGTCACTACAGTCAGAACCCACTATACAAGGTAGGTTACCATGGCAACAGGGTTCGATTTAGGGGGGGTTGTTTCAGCGTGGTATTCCGCTTTAAAAACAAAGGTCACCTGCCACAGTTGAATTAATTCCACAATAGGTCCAAAAGGTGATGTAGCTGTAGCCTACACTGTGACTACTGTAGTTTGCCAGTCACAAAGTTATGATAGGCTCTGAGTTCTCCACCTCTACGCTCTCTATCAGCTTGTTGGTGTCTATGATGTCAGGCTGGGAGCACTCACGGTTGAAGTAGAGTGGATTGTCAAAGGTGGGCAAGGTAGGCAAGGTAGGCAAAGTAGGCAAATTAGGAAAAGTAGGCAGGGGATGACCAGACTTCTTATAGAGGAGGAAAGCAGTGACTGCTAGGACTGCTAGCACCGTTAATACCAGCACCACTACCAAAGCTGAGTGGACATGGTGAAGTTGATGAGGTGGTTCTGGTGTAGGAACAACTGCAAAACAAAATAAGCAATGCATAATTAGTCAAATAATCTGCACTGTAAAACAAATAATCAAGAATTAAACTATAAAGTTTCCAGTGTGAATGTATAAATGAATCTTCTTACCAATTGTCGGCACCTGTGGCATCTCTGGTAGAGGAGAATGGAAAATATAAAAACACTGATAAGGAATCCAATCACCAAGTATTTTACTGCAACAAAGTCATTGTGTTTTGCTGGTCTTACCTTTGGGGGCTTCACAGATATAGGCCCTGGTAGTATAATGAGACCTACTATTCCACATGCCATCATCAGAACTTAACATTCCATATTGGTTATGATCTGGCATATATTGAGCCCAGTTCACGTAGTCCATAGGTGTCCCATCCAGCCACAACCACTTCCCTGCAAAGAAAGAAAGCATAAATAGGCATACAGGTATGTCCTCATGGGTAACACTTTCTATGAAACCCATGTCTACAATGCATACTCAATTAATACTATAAGCAAGTGTCGAAACACTGAAGATGTTCCTCCCTGGCTACACGAATAACTCCCACTTTTTACACATGCATTGACCATATTATCATTGTCCACAGGCATGTTCAGTGAACCCAGGCATGTTGACTACAGTGAGAGGTTTTATGTAAGAAATGCTGAATCGGGCTCTCTAGCATGTACAAACATCCGGATGCTAACTTGCATATGTTGAGGAAATTTAATTGGCATATTATGTGGCCATACCAACCTATAGAAGGCAAAAAAGTCACATGCAGGTTAATTTAGTTACACACACTCCCAACGTCAAGTTACTATGCTGTGGTTACCATTCGAGTGCAATTTCATGGACTCTCAGTTTCACAGATGTCACCCAGGATGGAGGCCGCAACGAACCCCCCCCCCCAAAAAAAAATGAACTTTATCTAGGGGTTCCCGGGACCCTCTGAGAACCCATGTCCTACCTACACCACATCCCTTGCCATACGTGCTGCAAATACAAACAACAGAGTTTTTCTGAGTCCCATGCAGCAGGCGCCAAGCCAAAATAGACCTGTACGGGTCTGTTAGAAATTTTTCGTAATTCTGAGGTTTATTGTGAATGATTTCACATATGTCATACCATTGGTTTGTAACTGGGTCGTGCTACCACCTTGTAGATCTGCTATTTTGAGAAACGTGTCACCATGTCTCTGTACAATACATCTGCTCATCACATAAAGAACATCTTGACATTATTTGTATCCAGCGGAGCGTCAGTTCATTGAGGCACGGAGGGCAGAAGGTTTATTTAATTCCCCTTATATTCAATCAGTAATTCATTCTGTTCCTTTAAATCTGCAGTCTCTCCATGTCAACTCCCCTCACTCTCATTGGCTGTCCCCATGTCAACTCCCCTCACCGTCATTGGCTGTCAGCTAGTCAGTCACACCCACATTCAATCATGTGCTCTATATAAGCAGTCTCTCTCTCCTCTCTCTCTCTCTCTCTCTCTCTCCCTGTTAAGCTGACTCTGTCCTGTTGATCAGATGTGTTCAAATTTGCATCGGTTGGTCTGTGCTCTTCATGCTAATCTTTCACCACATGTGTAACTCACCAGTAGCCTTGAATTGGTTTCTGAGTTGTCTTTCTGATGAGTAGTTGTTGGTTGGGAGTCTGGCTGCCTAAATCCACAATGTATCCTGGTTTTCTTGTCATCTTACTACTCATCATGGATTGTTTTGCATCCCAGCCCATCAATCAGTGATTCCTGTTTCTCTTCAAGGACCTATTATGCCAGGTGATGCCCTTGTTCTAAATATGTGATTGATTTTGTCATTGTCTGATCAATAACTGGTTAGATATTATTAGCATCTTCAGGGTAATTGTTTGTTTGCCATGTGGGGAAATCCAGGAAGTCTCTCACATGCATCATGGGTACTGTAGTCTATGCAACCTAACTAACTGCATAGGCGGACTGAAGTTTTATTTACTTGCCAATGGGATTACAGACAAGGTAGCTTAATGTTAGTTGTTGGTGGGATAGTATAAGATCCTTGGTATAGGTTCTTTCATGGGAAATGAAATTAACATGTATGCGGGCCCAGGTCCCAGTCTTTGATTGGTCAGAAGCAGGTAGCATATACTATAAGTGTTTCTGGGGATCTGTAATGTCACACTCAGTCAGGGCAAATCTTTTGTTCTAGTGGTGGTGTTCCTAAGTTCCTATTATGGTAAGATGATATGAAGCTCCCTTCTGTACAGGCAGCCGGTCCCCCTTATTCATGCATTTGATTAGGAGTTTTGTGATTCATGTTGTGTTGCAACTTGCACCATGCTATTGAGTATAAAGTACTGACTGCCATTGGCCACATGGTGTTGTTTGAGTAGCATAGCCAAATGCTAACTGTCTGCCCAGGGCCAAATGGTGGTTGCAGTAGCCGGATGCTAACTCTGTTGGCTATTGGCCACAGTTGTAAATAACTTTTACTTTATAAATATAATCTCATATAATTCAGACCATCCTTGAATTTATTTCTAGGCAACTGTTTTCTTATGTCACTGGTCCAGTTGTTTAAGCTCTACTTGTCATTCAGATGGGAAAATGAGCATATTTCAAGTATACATATCCAGTCTATGATATGGATATATGGCTGATGTCTCCCAATGCTCAGTCAGAGTTAAAGTTTACTATACGTGGACCAATCATTAGGATGATTTGCCCTGTGGTCGATGCGTATCATTCCTCTCTGGGAATGTCTATGCCCACCATTTCAATTCGTGTGGCATAGGGACATTTTATGCATATTATATGGTCCTAACTCTCCATTGAATTAGTAATTCTTGTGGCTTCTGGATAGTACTGCAGTTTGTACTTATAAGGGCACTAGTCTCAACCCTAATATCTATAGCCATGTTGCTAAGGTGACATTTATTGTGGAGTTGTTGATCACTGATCTGTTTCAGAAGAAGGCGTTGTCCTAATTTGACTCGTAATTATACTGCAGATCAAGTGTTTCCATGATGATCAGTACGACATATTTATACTGTAGGCTGGTTGTTCCGGGGGCTAAGCTTCATTTCGTCGGGATCATAAGACCTGAATCATGTTTAAACATTTCAGGGGGGTTGGGTAACGTATAGCCGTTACCATGGTGACTTTTAACCTAGAAGACTCTGAATCTAGAAGTTAACTATTCAGTCAGGGCATTCTGGAAGGAGATCACATAGTCTAGTTTTGGGGGTCAAAAGCTTGTGAGTTGTGGTGTTGCTTCAGTGGGGTGCGTTTTTATGGCGCAGTGGATGGCATTAAGCAATGCTGCGGTGTTCAGTGTCTTGGCTCAGTGGGAGGGTGCGGATTCCTAGGTGCCAAATCAACTCGTATTCTATCTTCAGATTGGCATTTTGAAGAACTCACTGCTCGAGCTCTTACTGCTTCTGTTTCTGTTTCATGATCGAGATCCCGCCCTCTATGGTGATCCAGCGTGGTTGTCCTTCTGCCCATCACGGTTGCTGCAAGTTCTTCTCGTAGCTCTCCATGGTGATTCAGCGTGGACTTCCTGCCCATCGTGGTTACTGCAAGGTCCTCTTGCATTGCCGCCAGACTTCGTCTGATCCCGGTCCCGCATCATTGCCGACCTTGCTCAAGCACACCTTGGTGGTTCACCTGGATCTACTTCTGAGGCCAGAGGCAGGTTATCCATTATCCAACTGTTTCTGCATCAACTCAATCTGGTCAAGTCTACTGAGCCAGGGTGTGCCACTGATTGAAACTGTACAATCACATAAGTGATGACTTATCACTTTAACCTTGCATGAATAGCTCAACAACTCATTCCCTCGAGCTCAGTGTCCTCTCCTGCACTCATACTTTTACACCTTAATGCCATTGTTTGATTATATAAGGGTCCGGGTGGCTCATTCGATTGAACCTTATTTTGCCCAAATGTCGTTACCAGTCACCCTCTCTCACAGTGCAACTGAGATTACACCACATTCGTTCACATACACACTGCAAAAAACTCTGAACTGAGCAAGTCTTCTAATCTTAAATCTAGACTTTAAGTATGAATGCTCTTGTTTTAAGAAGGATATATTAACCAAGAGCAAGTTTTATAAGGATTATCAACCTTGTTTTTAGGATATATTTCTTATTACAAGAATTCTTACCAAGTAAAATTCACGTACCCCACGGACGATTATTTTGCTTGTTTCTAGTACTATTACACTCAATATGTATATATATATATTTTTCTTATATGTAGGACAGCATTTTTTGCAGTGCACATCTTGAGTAGGCATAAGATATACGTTTTAATCATCTCACATCAGGCCAGGGGGACTTAAGCGGGTTACTATTTGTCCATAGGGCTTTGTAGATCACATTGTCATATTCCAGGTGTCAAGGCTGCTTTGCATGCCGCATCGGTGGTTGTTCTGAGCATTCTTTTGGTATATCGTATTCATTTTAAGATCTGATGCCGCATTCTCTCCCATCTCTCCTATGTCCCATGTCCAGCACGACAGTGTCACTCTGGTGGAAGGGAGCTCTACATAACGAGCCATGTCAAGTTTGGTCTGCTGCCAGGTGATGAGCCCAGTCCTCACTTGGATCCGTGCAGCAATTTCAGTGGGGTCCCGTGTTCAAGGATCTACTCTGAAGCCGTGTTGGACACCTGCTGCTGGAGTTGTATCCGCTAAATGCGGATGTGAGTCTTCAGATAAAGCTTGTGTGTTTATGTTAGCTATTCTTGTATTCAGTGGTGGTTGCACCTCATCAGCGATGTGCATTATGATTTGTGGTGGTATATTTCATTCTCAGACGATTTGGTGTACCATGGTGGTTCGACTCTTGGTTTACTAGACCCCTGGTTAGTTCACCCTTGAAGGGGGGGGGGACTGTCATTCATTTGCCCCGGTCAAAAGCTCATGATGGTATGGCGGTTAGTTCGGTCCCACTAGATAGGATATTCCTTCTATGGCGCAGGGGAGGGAATTACACATGGCTAGCTCAATCAGTTAGTATATTTCGTTCATATCAGGATCTGACTGCCCCGGTTCCAGTAGCTCCTTGACTTCCTTATGATCGAAATTCATTCACATAATTATTTCACATTTTATAGTATATTTCCGTTGCATCAGCCCTCTTAATTGCTTCCAGGCGTCCATCTAATTGGTACTGCGGCACAGATTCGGTATTGGATGTGAGGGCCAGGTTGCACTAATGGCATGTTTCGGAAATGCTCACATAAGCTATATCCATGTAGAATATTTCATTTAAATCAAGGTTACGTGGGCCGTGCCTTCCTCATCACCCAGTTCCAGAGGTATTCTTCCATAATGAGGGTCGCATTTTGCGCGCGCTTAATGCGGGGATTTAAATGGAATTGCATCTTGCGGTGCATTCAACTGACTAACACTCCAGTCTCATATAGTCGCACCCGTTGCATGGCTCCAGGTGGCTCACTGCCGTGAGCGTGTGTTGGGGGGGTTGTTGATATCAGAGCTGTGCCTTGGTGTGCAGATAATCGGAGATATCAAATGCGATATCAGACCTATGACTCAGTGCATAGATCGTCCGATATCGCATGAGTGGAGTCATGCCGCCATACAATCATGCAAGAGCTTTGCAACAATAATAATAAATTTATATAGCACTTTAAATGTTACAAAGTGCTGTACAACAAGTAAAATACCATTATGAATACAAACGAAAGCAGTGGATAAGTTAAAGGTAGTACAATCAACAAGTTAATTACAATTAGGTACAATATATAAGAAAATAAAAATGGAGCATTACAGGTGACGAAATCTAGTGAAGCTATCCTAAATAAATGTGTTTTTAAAGTGTATTGAAGGTTGCCAGAGAACCGGCCTTTCTGACCACGAGGGGTAGGGCGTTCCACAGTTTGGGTGCTCTCGCAGCAATGCTCTGTCACCCCTGGTGGTCTATGGTCATCTGATTCTTGCCGGAGCGTCGGTCGGTGGGGTTTGGTGTTGGCGTGCCCTGTCACATCTAGTTGGTATGGCGGCTAGTTCAGCTCTCACTAAATAGGATATATCCTTCTATGTCAGGTCACTACCTGGAACCAGTGACTTGCATGTAGAAGGATTTACACATAATTAGTACACTAGTATAGTATATTTCTTTCATGGTGTGGTCAGCGGCCATCTATGATTGAAATTCACATAATTAAATGTCAATTTATAGGATATTTCCGTTGCATGCCACATGTTCATCTATTCGTCGCTGCCGTGCAGAATATTGGCAATGGATGAGAAGGTCCCGGTTGCTCCAAGTGGTTTGTAATGGAAATTCACATAGTTAATTTCATGTAGGATATTTCATTTAAATCAAGGTTACGTGGTCGTGCCTTCCCCGTCTTATTATGGGGTTCGTGGATTTAAATGAAATTGCACCATGCCGCTGCGGTGCTTTCACTGACTATCATTCCATTCCCATATAGCTAAGTTAGTTGTGGCTCCGATGTTGGCTCACTGCCGTGAGCGTGTGTTGGGGGGGTTGTTGATATCTCAAGCTGTGTCTTGATGCACAGATAATCGGAGATATCAAATGTGATATCAGACCTATGACTCAGTTCATAGATCGTCTGATATCACATGAGCAAGAGCCATGCCGCCATACAAACATGCAAAAGCTTTGCAATAAATGGTCAATCTTATTCTGAGCCGAAGTGTGTCAATGAAATCCAGCGGAGCGTCAGTTCATTGAGGCACGGAGGGCAGAAGGTTTATTTAATTCCCCTTATATTCAATCAGTAATTCATTCTGTTCCTTTAAATCTGCAGTCTCTCCATGTCAACTCCCCTCACTCTCATTGGCTGTCCCCATGTCAACTCCCCTCACCGTCATTGGCTGTCAGCTAGTCAGTCACACCCACTTTCAATCATGTGCTCTATATAAGCAGTCTCTCTCTCCTCTCTCTCTCTCTCTCTCTCTCTCTCTCTCTCTCTCTCTCTCTCTCCCTGTTAAGCTGACTCTGTCCTGTTGATCAGATGTGTTCAAATTTCCTCCCCCTCCCCGGCCTCCTCCCTGTGGCACCAGTTCAGAGTACATGAGTCTCTGATTAATCATGATTTAAGGGTTGTAACTATTGTGGTATCTAATTCTGTTATGGTATCCATGTTTACTGTGGACTATGGTATTTTCTGTATCCATGTAGTTCATGCATTTTTGGATAAATGTTGTAATGTCTCATGTCAGTCTGCACTGGATACAATGCTCATGTGTTAATGTCTTGTATTTTACTGTACCTTGGCTCTGCTCAGGGGGGTTGTTGATATCTCAAGCTGTGTCTTGATGCACAGATAATCGGAGATATCAAATGTGATATCAGACCTATGACTCAGTTCATAGATCGTCTGATATCACATGAGCAAGAGCCATGCCGCCATACAAACATGCAAAAGCTTTGCAATAAATGGTCAATCTTATTCTGAGCCGAAGTGTGTCAATGAACTTGACATTATTTGTTTTCAGAATGTCCTAGCTGTTTCTGATTGTAAACTGTTTATCATTACTAATGCAGCAGTTACTGTTTGAGTTTTCTTTCACCAATGGTTAATATCTGTTTTTCAGGAGATTTATCCTAGGTCACGCTGATATCTGAACCAGTTTCATCCGGTATAATCTTTTATTGTTTTTATTTTACCGACACATGTAACTATGACGACAATTCATTTTGATTACGATTGTCTTAAATATTCTCAACATCCTTTGAGTTGTTGGGAAAGCCTTCGTTCATCATGGCTTGTTCTGTGGCTTTGTTTGTATGTCTTTGGTCTCAGGGTCCATTTGGTTACAGTTGATTGTTCAGGAGTGCATTCACTCATCTCACGTTTTCCTCTGGGTACATTTACTCAGAGATCCTGGGTTACCATTTTACCTCTGATCCATTTAGCGCTGAATTACAATTGATTATCCTAACAATCCTAATATGCTCTTAAAGCTGAAAGTACATTTTGACTCAGTACTTGTTACTTGAGAGTGAGACAATTATTATTGGATTCAGCTCAAGTACGCTTTGTTCAGCTTTGTTCAGCTATCAAAGCATTTACAGTCGTTTTCCTATTGTCACTCAAGTATGGAAATAGTTTTCAAATTTATTTCCATCAGGGTCCATGGTTTCATTTTATGCTATAATGCTGCCACTACTCCACACGGTGTGTCTGTGAGTACACACATGATCACATCAATAAGTACAAAAGTTACACACAGTGCAGGGTCTGTTTTTTTGTTTGTGTTTGTTTCTACAGGCAATGTGATCATTTACCTGATGTTTTATTTTGTAATCATACTGGAAGTGAAAGTAGCTATGACCAAAAAAGAGCATAGTTAACTTGAAAATTAAACTAAAATAATAATTGAGACGTCTCCGAGTGCCAGTACACACCCTAGAGGTACCGTAGCTGCCTCTATGGTTTAGGAGAGCTGCAGTGAGACATTCCCGAACGCATATGATGCTTACCGGAGCTTGACTCCTCCTGAAATTAAGCTCTGACTATAAGTATATTTATAAACCATTTGGGTATGAGCTTTATTTATTTATAGAAAGTGTTGGCCTTTTCTACTTCTATAATCAAGACTATTGGTAATGTACACTGTATTTGCTTTGATTTGATTTAATAATTCTTACCTTTGTTAGTTTTGTACAGGCCTATCCAGAAGGTCCCTTGGCTGTCTTTAAGCATTTTCACATTTCTTTTAATGAAACTCTGCTCATCAGGATCTTGAATGCTGACCAGTTCCGCACCTTCACAACACAAAGTAGGCTACAACACATTAAAACTGGAAAAGTGCATTTCCCAAATCCAAAGTGCAGATTTATGCCAGGCCAGT